>CM076656.1:16583089-16675212 GCA_038496675.1 Rachycentron canadum | reverse complement strand
CCCCCCGTTTTCCCCCACCATCCTTCATCCCTCCTTCGCCTCCATTCTCCTCCCTCCCTCCCTCTCTATCTCTCCATCTTCCTGAGTACTACCGTTCAGCAGCCTTTGATCCTCCTCCTTCACATCAATCAATGCAGACAGCAGAGAGAAGAGAAAGAGGGAGAAGGATGACTCGTCTTCTAGTGCTTCAGGTGCTGTCTCTGCCATGTCAGGCAGAGGTCTGATGCTCTGTTTATTTATGCACTTATTTATGTATTTATTAGGCCACGCTGCTCCCCTTCTGTGCTCCCGTTCTTCCCTCCACTCCCTCTGAAGCCCAGAAAGGCAGTAGGCAGAAGGGCTGTCAAGTTATTTGATTTTACCAGGGTCATAATGCTGTAAACACTGCTGATGTTAACAACCAAACTGAATAGGGATGCCTCCTTATCGCTACCGCCTTTTAAATCTGAGTGGATTTTCCATCTCTCTCTCTATTTCAGCTCTCTTTATATCTGCTCACTTTATTTCGCTCTTTCCCTCCCTTCTTCCGTCTCTCCTTTTCCCCTGCTCCCCCTTCTGCTCCCCCTCTCTGTTGTATGGAGTAATAACTTGCTCATTATTGGTTGTAAGAAATATCTACTAAGAGATTATGCCAGATATAAAAAGCTCACAGGTGATGGGAGTCAGAACCCCTCTGCATCCCTAATGAGGCCCGGGATTGCAATGCACGCTCCGCAGAGACCGAGCATCCTCCACTAGCCCTGCACTGAGGCCTAACTCAGCTTAGTGAGAGACAACTCGGCCCAGCTCAGCCCAGCTCAGCCGGGCTCAGCTCAACTCAGCTCAGCTGAGTTCAGCTCTGCTTGACCTTGGTCTGTGTAATTAATGTATTTACTGCAAGCTCATCTGCTCTTGGTCTGTCAGTCATTAGGGTTTGGGAGTTTTGTTGCGCCGCTGCGCTGCTGTTTGCCCCGCTGCCCCCTTGGCCTCCCCTCATCTGCTCACCTCCGCTGCTTAGTTCTGGGGAATGAACGACTTACCTCCCTGGAGCTCTGTCAACTGAACGCAGTACATTTCTCCTCTCATTTTTAGTCCACTACCGTGCCTGCCAAGAACTGAGAAAAGTCTGCCAATTATATCCAAATACATTTCACTCTGTTCCAGGCTTTGGGTTCAAGATGTGGGTTATTATTATTTCAGGTTTATCAGGCTATGGTCTTGCTTTATTTGCTACAGTCTCCTGTTAGTCTGTAGTTTCGTGACCAAATTTATTTTGTAACAGACAAAGCTTTTGTGCGCATGGAATTTGTTGTATTGTATATACTGTATAAATGCATATTTCATTAGAGTGTAGCAAAAACAACTGCAGATCATCTTTTGGACAGTAAGATTTGAACATATTGAACATTTAAAACTTTTTGGGTAAGACGTCCTGGTGAACTGTTTGAAATTCATATGCTCAACCTCAAAACCTCAAGCAACACAACTGGGGCTTTAGCTGTGGAAGAAAGCATTAAGATAAATATATATGAAAAAAAGACTGTAACAACAAAAAGTGAAAGTAGTACATTTCTTAGCCACTGACTTGCTTGCATGAGAGAGTGCGTTCCAAAGAGTTGCAAATACAGCCAAATAAATGGATGGAAGTGGCAGAGAAATGAGTGACAATGAAGAGGAGAGAAAGAGGGAGGGGAGGCAGAGTGGGAGCAGGAGAGGAGACAAGAAACATCTTTGCCCACCACAGGAATAGCGAAGGGCAAATGTTTGAATCATTTAAAACTCCTGAGACTGGGATCTGTTACAGTGACCAATGGCAACAGGGGCTGTGTGGTGGAGTGCGTGGCACGCCTTGGGCCATCTCTCCTCCTTTTTTATCCCTCCATCTCACCACCTCTCCATTGCTTACACAAAATTGCTACAGGGATGGGCCTGGGCAGGCACAGTAGCAATAAAATGTGTTTGGTTTAACAAGAGGAAAATTTAAATAGCGATGAGTGAAATTTAGAAGAGGAGAGAAAAAAGGGGTGACAAGATGGAATGAAGTAGATTGGTGGAGTGTAAGCGTGTTATTTGCAAGGCTGGCCCACATTGTAATATGTTAAAAAGGCACAGGCATATACACATTCTACAACTACACAGAGTGAGATTTTTCCTTTTTTTTTAAGCATCTGGTAGCCTTTATTTGGTATTTGTTACCCTCTTTGACCTGTGGGGACTATTAAATGTCACTCCCCTTTAAGTGAAGAAGAAAGACAACTTCACCTAACTTCAGAACACCGTTAAAGGTCAGACATGGCTGTGGCGACAACTCCCTCTCCCAACAGACACACACACACACACACACACACACACACACACACACACACACACAGAAAAACAAACAGGTGCAAACTCAAACTAACATTTAGCTCTCACACATATCTCACCCTTTCGCTCCTTTGCTCTCTCCTTCCTCTATGGTTTGTGTCTTTTTTTTTTTTCCTTTTTTGACATCCTGAAGACTTCTTCTATTTTCTCTCGTGTAAGGTTGGCTGAAGGTTTGCCGAAGGGTGGGTGTGTTTTTTCTTAAATGTTCCACTTGGGATATCAGATATCGATTGTGATGTTTTTATTAAAGGAGCATGTTTGCTGAGAGACAAGCAGTTCTGGACCAGGAGGCATTCACAGGACAGACCGTCACATCTACTCTTGAACGACTCTGATGAGAATTAGTGCCCTGTCTAATATTCCATGAGTGTGTGTACCTGTGTTTGTGTGACTGCGTGTGTGTGCGCTGTGTGTATAGAGCATGTTTATTTCTATATTTGTCCATAGATGTGTGTGCACGAGCAGCTACTTTTCAGTCACAGCACGACAATTTATTAGAATTTGTTTGCCTGGCCCTGAAGTCTTCATTAGGCAGTCTTGAAACACGCAGAGGAAGGGCTGCAAGGTCGCCATCCGGCAGACCAAATGAAGATGCGATCCCTCAATTTAGCAACTCTTGAGGGAACACCACAAGCACATGCACGCACACTAACACACACACACACACACACACACACACACACACACAGACAGACCTACAATACACACATGAACATATACAAACACGTTGTGCTGCTTCTGTATACTTGGCGTGCTCACGCTCTATCAGCTCTCAGTGTCCGTGTACAGACAGAATAGCTGTGAACCGGCAATAAAGCGCAAAACTAAATTAAAATGCTAAATGACACTACAATCTTTCATTGGCTGTGCATTTTACAGTGGATAAATGATGAAGAATGAGTTTTCCAGTTGATCTGCCTGTCCCTGGATGCTGCACCGGTGGCAGAATGATGCTTCAATTTAGTGAAAATGAACCTGATTTCATATTCATCGGCTTACCTGCTTATCATCATAACTATTCATGCTAAGGATATCATTGCCGGGTGTATTTGATCACTGCACTACAAACAGTCCTCCCAGATGGCTTTGTTGTATCTTTCTTTGCCCATTAAGCTGTTCATTAAAGAACGGCCTTGTCTGGGCCTACAGGGTGTGTGTGCCTATGTGTGTATGTGCGCGTAGTTACATTAATGTGTGTACAGTATGTGTGCGTGGGGATGCCTGCAAGAACATTTTTGTGTGTATAAGTGGAAATTTGTATGTACATTGCTTTGCGTGTGTGCGAGGCTTTGTGTGGATACATGAGGGAGTGTGTGCTTGTACTGTATGTTTGCATACTCGCCCCATTATCCACGCTTTGTGGCACTGTGAGTGGGGATGCAGATTTGTTTCTGTCAAGGTTAATAAATGAAGAAATCAAGGTGAGTGTGTCTCAATCCAGACACAAGGACACTGGGGGGGGTTCAGACACCCAGCTGGTACCTCTGAAATTTTAATTAGGCCCTCTTTTTATTTCCCCTTCACAGCCAGACATTGTGGTTGAATGTTCAGACATCAGTGGAACTATTTTCTTCCTCAATATTACCTAGGCCAGTGATGGGATACTGGGGAGCTGTGGTTTGAGTTTAAAGGCAGCCTCCATTCCCTCCCTCACCTTCTTTCCAGCCACCTCCCCCACCTCTCAGTCCCTCTCCTCTTTGAAGCACACATGGTTTATTATTTTAATAGTACTGTGTGGGTGTCATTATGGAGTATGTAGACTGTTCAGAGTACACAATCATTTACTGTATTCAGTTTCAAGGAAACACATGCACATCAGCGTCACCTATTAAAAGGCAAAATCTGTAATAGGTGATACTGATGCATGTTATACGTGTTCTGCACATGTTTCTTGATAACATGCTACACATTTCATTTACTGTTTGGCTTCGAAAGAAATATTTGCAAATTAATTTGTATTAAATAAAAATAACTAAAAATACTAACTAAATATTTAGTAATATAAGGATATAATATATAGGATGCTCTGAGTCCAGCTTGTTTTTTTTTTTTTTTAACCATTTAATCTCAACTTCCCAGTTTTAAATGATTACATGTTATTTTGTGTGATATGCATGCCTCTGATAAGACTGATCTTAGCGCTTTTCCTGGCTCAAAATTAGGTGCTGTTGGTACCACACTGATCACATGCACACGTGTGCATTTCAAGTTTTTTAGATTTAGGGTATATCACCATGTGGATTTTCCACAATTTCTTGACTTTTAAAATGCTAAGATAAATAATTATTTGAAAAGAGCATCAGATCAATCAAGAATGAAAATAGTCTCTTTTAGCCTTACAATAAACCTTTGCTGCCATTGAGTTGCATTTACAAAGTCGCTGTTATTGTCTCCAGAATACAGACAATACCCTCTTTATTCAACATCTTTATTCCTCATCCTGGTAACAGTGACCTCTCCAATGTTTGGTCTGTCTTCATTAATTTCTCCCAAACTCACCTAAAATTAATCTCTCACCGGGCTATCGCATGAATGTAGGACATCTCCAAGAAGTCAGATGCGCTTGGATGTGCAAGAAACAATATTCAGCTGTTTGAACAGCCACAAAATATCAGGGCACAGTCCTGCTGTGGGGAATAAACAGACACTGTCTGGAGGAAATTCCCTAAGGAAAGTTGTGCCTTCTTACTTCTGTTTTGGCAGTCTCTTTCCCGGTGCACTGTGCTGATTATGGTGCAGTGCCATCAAAGTGGCGTAATGACGCAACTGCAGTTAGAAATGTAAGAAATCCACAAGTGCAACGCTTGTTAGAAAATAACCCATCAGAGTTTGTCAGGAACTGGAGGCAGCACAGAATTGCATGAAGGCGGCTGCCTTGTTACTCTGCATGAAGTGAATCCTTTCATTAGAACTGTGTATTAAAAATTGAACTTTAATGTCATTAGGCTTTTTGTTGCTCCTGGACTTCTTGGTTGCTGTTCAAGCCTGGTCCATTGTCCAAGTTAAGAACCGTTGCTTTACCACATGACAACTCAGTCATTAGCATGTTAGCGCACAAGTCCATTGAAACAATCCATTCAAGTTTATTAGCTTTAACTGCTTCCACTAGCACTGCAGACAACAAGAGTATGTATTTTTTTCAAATGAGGATAGTGTCAAAACTGCACACTTAAAATGCAAACAGCTTGTTCAGAGGTGTGTGTGCATGTGTGCCCAAATGAACAAAATGAATTAGCCACTTTTCCACTGTAATATGATACTCAAGAATCAACTGATTAGAATTTAGCGGTCAAAAGTCAAGGTCATTGCAACCTCACATGGCCGTAACTCAGAAATTTATATGGTAATTATGACACATTTAATTAATGTCTATAAAGATAATGTGAACACATCTTATAGCCAAAAAGTCAAAGGTCAGCTTTCACTGTGACATCATAATGTTCTACAAAAACACCTCTGTTTATTATTCAGTGCTGTAACTGAGGAAGGGAAGATTGTGACCATATTTCCTACAACTTGGCTGGTTGGCAGAGACATACAACCGGGAGACAGTAATTCCAGTTGCCTCGGTGGTTGGGAAGGAATTGTAGAGCACAGTGAATATAACTGAGAGGAAAGTATAAGAATGGAAATGCAGTCACATGCATCTGTGTGTGTGTTTGTCCATATCACTCTTGGAGGTATTTTACAGAATGGCACTTTATCTGTTGGCTCACCACTGTGACAGAAATTGTTCATCCTTCCAATAATAACCCTAAAAAGTCTTTAGTCCATATTGATGAATCCATGCACACATGCAAACACACACATCCAGACACACAGACGTTACAACCTTAGATCTAGCACAGACAGATAAAGTTTTTTAAAGTTGTCTTTGAAACATCTTCTGTGGGATTATCATCGCACTTTGAACAGATCTTGGATCAGCCTGTGGGTCATGTTAAGATCTCTCACTTAAAAAGGGCAAGTTTATTAAAAGGTATCTCATTTTCACAACACAGTTGCAAGACTCTCCTCTGTATGTTTGCCATTCTTCTTATGTATACCAGATGGAACTATTTCAACACATGAATTATTTATTCATCTTTAATCCAAAACAGTTCAGTCCAGAGAGCCAAATTAGATCTTCCCACATATTTCTGCTTCCAAGACTAGACATAAATAAAAGACGCACTCTAGATGAAAGATAACTTAAAGATTTTGATAATGAAATCAACGTATCATCAAAGGCATCTCTTTCATGAATTAGTTATGACAAATAAACATGACTCACAGGCAAGGCAAACTATAAAAGCAATGCAGATATACACATAAAAGCCCACTTTAATGTGTCCAGTACTGTCCATTAGAGAGCTAATAAGTAATTTTTAACGATGTAGGTGGTAACTATGTGCACCAGCCCTATCTGTCATTACCATTTATTACTATTTTTTTTAAAGTATAAGCTATACCTTATTAAAAATATACTGCATTGCATCATAGTCAATAGAAATTAGTGTTGGTGGATAAATTGCCACGTCTCCCTTTTGAAAACAGATTTTCTCTGTTATTTCTCAGTGCACAGAAGTGAGTGAGCCTGGAAAAAGAATCCTTTGTGCTCTTATTCTGAGGGACTGACACCAAAATCTGCAGACAACCATTGATGTTTTTGAAAACTAAAAACTTTTCTCCCAATAAACATCATTGCAGCTACATTGAAGAAAATACCAGCATGATGTTGCACTGCCAACATTTGGCCAATTATCCTTAAGAATGGAAAAAAAAAAAAAAAAATACACTAGAGCGCAATATGGTCTCTTGAATTTCAAAAAGCACTCGTGATGTCTGGAGATAAACCTGACCAAAGACTTACCTGGTCAAACTAATTTACAATAGATGCCTAACTTTACCTGTATGCTTTAGCTGCTTCAACCTAACTCTCACCTTAATGCAAACTGTGTTTACTTAGAAAACCTTTTAACATTAGGAACAAATGCAAATGACTTGTCCCCTTTGTGAATTTCTCGCATAATCCAATTTCTGGTAGAGGAGATTGCACTGAAATTGCCTCAGGACTAGATAATACACCATCAGTAATTGTTTATAACATTGTTAATTTTTCAGGGTGGATTACTCCTTTAACTAAAAGAAAACGTGAAGAAAAAAAGACTTAAGATTTACCTGCCAAGTGTCTTCAGCTGCCCCCTGTATATTAATCTCATTAGTGGAGTTCTATAGGAAGTGGGCAAGGCACACTCCATTATTTATGGAAGTGTAATTATCTATGGTGTCACAAGCAGGCAGGAATTTACAGGACCCCGGTTCTGCATCAGCACAATGGCTAGCTAGGTAATGAAGCGAACACACCTCCAGGCCCTACAGTGCACTGTCTGATCTGCTCCACTGTTTTCACTGTTGCTTTTCTCTACACTACTCTACACAACTGTAGCATATCTCAGTACAGGCCAGCTTCATCAGTAGGTTGAATGACATACAGTTAATGACTTTGATACTTTGACAATGGATAAATGGTTTAATTATCAAGAAAAAATGTCAAAAATTCACTGGTTCTATTTTCTCATACAGCCATTTTTATAAGAATGGCTGTATTTCTGTTTAATCTATATATAAATGAGACATTTTATTGGGTTTCACTTGATGACACTGTGATGTACTTTAAAGAAAATTATAAACCCAAAAAAGTATTATATATTAATAGATTGTGAAAATAACTAAGTTTGCACTTCTTGAGCTGACAACAGACAAGACAATTTGCAAACAGAATTTTTGGTCATATTGTTTCATTTAAATTATAATCGCAGCAAATTCAATAGAAGTTAGGGAAGTTGGTTTCCAATGATGTATTTTCAACATGCACATTTTGATTTAACAACTGATTAAGCATGCAATCTGACACAGCAGAAAAAAACTTTTTCTCAGACCAATTCAACACAACACATCAGATTTTTGTTGCATGCACTTGTTACTGACAAAAATCGCACTTGTTTCTTTATCTTACAAAGCAATTAATTGCACAATTACTGTTGGACATACAAATATATACAACTCTTTCCTTGAAATATGTCCTTTCTGGAATGGAGGGGAAAGAAAGAAACTAGTAAAGAAGGAAGAAGCTAAAGCAGAGACAGGACTCATCTAGGCTGGCCAACTCTCTCTCTCTCTCTTTGGTCCAGCATTTCAGTGTGTGTACAGACTAAGCAGCAGCTTCCACAGCAGCTGCTGCAGCAACGATGGGGTCATTTACATATAAATGAAAGTTGCCGATCACACGCTGCTGACCCCATTTATTTCAGCGGACAGACAGACAGGCAGGCAAGGCAAGCGCCAGCGAGTTGCCGAATTACTCCAAATTACCGCATTTCCATCTCCACATCAGGCCTGTCAGGCCTGCAACCATCGTCCCAGCAGTTTTTTCACTTCCCCTCCCCCGCCACGCACCCACCACCAGGTCTGGAGTGACTCTAATTGGCAGTGGTGAATTTAAAGGACCTGTCAGTGGCTGAGGCTGTCACCACCCAGGACAGCACAGCAAAGAAACAACATAGCCAGCTTATCACAGCACAGCACAGCATTGCACAGCATAGCATAGAAACAGCATAGTCAGGTTAGCATAGCACACAAACAGCATAGCAAACTCTGCACATCAAGCTGAAGGAATAACACAGCTCAGCATAGAACAGAACAGCACAGTATAAGCAACTACCGAGCTCATCATCAGGCGCAAATTTATGTTGTATGTAGAACCCTGCACCACACTAATGTTCATCTTTCACCTCCTTATCACCTTTCTGTCATTTTTTCCCCCTGTTCCTCTTTATTCCCTTTATTTTCTGTTCTATCCCTTATTGTTTATTTAAACCCCAGTTTTCTGTCTTACATCCAACCTCCCACGTTATACTTATCTTCCTCCATTATGTTTTTTCTCCCATACTACATTCTCACGCCATCAGTTTGCGTGAGCATCTGGATCTGAATCCTGAGCCATATGCCCTACCAGCATCTTCATCACACTCCATCCTTACACATGCAACCACTCACTTGTTCACACACACACACACACACACACACACACACACACACACACACACACTGTACACTATAGCCCTAAGTACTACAGTACTCTAAGTCTCAAGGTTTTACAAGGCAGATTAATGCTACAGGCCCGCATGATCTTAACGTGACAGCTGTGTCCTTTTCCAGGCAGCAACACACTCACGCACATCACTGGGCGCCTCCACAAAAAATACAATATTACTTACTTTTGTCTATTCTAGAAAGGAGAGCGGTGAACCTTTATAGATAAAGGCAGCAGAGCTAGCACTTGTAGCGGCTTTATTTGCCTGGTAAAGCAGCCTCTCTTCCTGCTTATTTGTCTCTTTCCTGTCTCATTCTTGGTTAGCCAAGCACGCACCCTTATTAGTTCATTAAAAGGAGTCTGCTGCTGCTACTGCCTGACTTTGGTATAAGCAAGGGAAAGAGGCAAAGAATAGAGGAAAAGAAAAGGGGAGCGAGTCAAAACACCACTCTAATTACTCAAGATTGATGCATCCAGTGAACATCCTGGTAATCAGTGTTGTTTTTATTTGTTTAATGGTAGGACAGGGATCACAGGCAGGCTGACCCTCTGTGATCATTAACAGAATTAATGCAGGCAGAAGCACACGCACAACTCCTCTCTGCTTGCCTGATCTGGAAGCAAGTGTCAGAGTGTTGGTTTGTAAATGCATATGTCTATGCGTGTGTGCGCGCATGTTGGTTTGCATTTGAATTTGTTTACATCACTGAGCACTGAAATTAACCAACCATCCATACCCATCTGGATTTATTTACAGATGGATATTATTCTGTATGTGATCACTACAGTGCGTGGCTCATGTGCTTGCTGCTGTCATCACAGATACCATTTTTACTTTCACAAACGACACGATGATGAAGTCTCTTGAAAATTTGGTATAGAAGACAGATACAGTTTAACCAGTAACAGGCCATTTTTTTTTAAAGTGAATATTGTTTACACTTGTTCAATGATATTCATTACTGCCATTGAACAAACTGTCAGCTGCACTAGCAGGGAAATCGTGTCATATGCTTGTATATATGGATCTTGTAGTTTTCATGATGTAAATGTAAATGATAGTTCTATGTTTTTAGCCACTAGATGAGGAATTGGGTCTTTCTGAATTTTTTAAATTCTATTAATAGTTGTACATATTTATATTACCTGATATTCATTTTGTAGATAAGACTGACATTTTTGGCATAGCTCTTTGAAAGTTACACTTTTTACATTTTGACTAAGTGGGTCCCTTAACAGTGGAAAAACACACTTGTCACAGTTTTCTGATCGACAAATTTTTCCTACTGCAATGTCTTGTTGCTTATTTGTTGATATGTATGTCACTATTGTTGCATTTAAAATAAGATAATGTTTGCCGATATATTGGCCCAGCTGATTTATTGGTTTTGCTCCAGGATTTTATTATTCTTAAGTATTGATATCAGCTATTAATATCCAGCATCGCCCAGGCTACAGCATTTACCACTCCTGTAAATGCTTTTCTTTTTCTATTTTTCTCTGCTTGGCTATGTCTGTGTGCATCTGCTCAGATGTTTTTACTGTCCATCTGTCTTTGTCCTGAATGGGTGTTACAGATCACACATGAATTTCTGTTATAGATATACTGAAAGGGGCATATGGGTTTGTGTGAAGTCATGGAAAAATGGAGGGCAGAGTGTAATGGCTGCAGCCATTTGAAAAGATGGTACTTTAATTTCATGGTAATTAATTAACGTACAGTAGGTGTTTGCAAAGCTGCCCCCGGGGGCTGACATGCTATGCAACTGGCAAATGTCATGACTCCCACCGACAGGAGGAAGACGGTAGGCTTAGACGGGTCAGTGGGTAATTAAAGTTGATAGAGAAAGAGAGAATCATAACTGTTCATACAGTTTGTACATTGTCATATTACATGCCAAAGTACTGACTGTTGTACGTGTCAAAGACATGCCTGTAAACACGACGGGCCAGGACAAAGGATGTGACATTGAGCTTCCGTCCCAGTGCAAAGTTTTTGAAACTTCTCAAGCAGCAAAACTCAAGCGTGGGTTTTGAGGAGAAAATCCAGTAAAAGAAGAGCAGCTGAAAAGTCTTACACAATAAATGCTGGGTATGTGTGACACACACAGTAGAACAGAGAGAGAGTAAAAGTGGGTGTAAAATATGCAAAGGTCTAAATCCTCTCTTCATCTTCATCAGGAGCTCTTAAGACTCTCTGAGACAAGTTTCCTCTGGTGACCAAGATTTCCCCTGCACTCATCGCTCACTCATACATTTGTGTGTGTATGTGTGTGCATAGGTGTTTGTAGTGGCTTAGCAGCCACTGCAGCCTGCCTGTAAGTGGAACATATGAAATGATTTGTGCTATGAATCATGGGTTTCACTGCTCTGCACTGTGGTGGGATGTCTGGGATGTTAATGATCGCCTAAAATTGCCACTGTATCTTTGAACTGAGAGGAGAAGAGAATTTAAAAAATGCAAAAGGAGAGAAGGCAAGAGCCTGAATTTAGCTGAAGAGAGAGGCAGAGCAAGGGACCCAAGCATTTGCAGGGAGGGTGAGGTAGTTGTATGGACTACTTCGCTTTCCCTGCAGCCTCATACAATGGATTTATGGCAAATATCTTGAATGTCAACACACACTTTGGAATAACTGGAACAACTTCTCTGCCCTATGTTTTCTTTTACATGTACAGTTACACACACGTACACACACATGGCAGATGAATGTGAAACATGGAGACCTTGAAGGCATTTTAAACTGTGGCTGTCCTACTGTCCTACCCCAGGGTAACCTCCAGCAGCCCCGGCGATGTAGTGTCAGCAATGACATTGGGATTCTATTAGCAGGTTGTGCGAGTCGCTGGCCCCCTGCCCTGTGGTGAGACCCACCATTGATCTGTCATGGGAGATGGCTGCTCCCTGCTCCTCGCTCCCATAGGGCTCAATTTGAACCTTTCCAAAAACCAGGACCAAACCCTTTGCTTGAAATGTACCTGGGGAGCAGAGAGAGAGGAGAGCTCAAGGTCAGGCGTGACACTGGTGTGCAGATAAAGACACACTCGGTATGGTCGACACCGACCGTAATGGCCAGTGAAAAGTGAGGTTATTTGTTATCGATTCCCAATGAAGGAAATCACCAGGTCTATATAGCGCTGTTTATGGCTGGACAAGGTGTGTGTGTGTGTGTGTGTGTGTGTGTGTGTGTGTGTGTGTGTGTGTATGAGAGAGAGAGAGTGTGAGAGTGTGCGTACTAGCCGGTCGATGTGAGACTGAGAGAATCCTCTGAAGGACAGAGAAAAGAAATTAAAGTCTTTCTCGCTCTCTCTCTCCCTGGCCCTTTCTCTCTCTCTCTCTCTCTCTCTCCTTCTATTTTGAATGAGTGCATAGTGATCTGTTTTCCCAGCCAGCCTCATTTGTATTTTTACTGAATTACCCCGGATGCGCAACCTGAACCCACTTAAGCATGTCACTTAACGTTTGTTGAAGTTTGCCGAGACAGGGCCCTCATCAGGTTTCAATGAGGAAGGCTGTGGCTAAGTGGCCACTTGTCATGTTTATTTATTTCATTTTTATCCGATTCCCACATGATGCCTATGTTTGCTGTCCAAGTTGTTTAGAAAGAAATGCCAGACCAGAGGGAGAGACAAGGGCTTGTGATGGCTGTGTGAGTACTTATATCATCTATTCTCTGCTGTGTTTCATAAACTTTGTAATCTTTAACTTTCCTAAGTTGGTTGTTATTTCTAGCTTGTTGGAATAGAGCATTTTCTCTTTAGGAGTAGAGATAGGTTAAATACATAAAAAAAAAAACAAAAAAAAAAAACAAACCGTCTTCTCTGGTTGTGGAGGTATTTAAATAATCTTGAATAAAATGTGTTTACATATAGTCATGGAGTCTTTTAATCCTTTTTGACTCACACAGTATGAAGCAACGCTAAGGAACACATGGGTATATATGAATTAACAGTATGAAAGTACAAACAGAACAGAATATTGAAATTGCCCCCACGGGCGATTCTCAGCTGTGCCGTGGCAGCGAGACACTTCCTGGTGCTGCTCCATTTTATATGTATGAAAATCTCTCACGGATCCATGATATACATTATAGATGAGGGCTCCCGTTCTGCACTCCAGTCACTGGAGCAGAATTTTCCATGATATGCACCCCCCACCACCACCAGCACAACCTCCACAGCCTCCCACTCCTCTCCTCTCTTTCTCTCATCCCTCTCTCCATTCATATCTCCTTCCATATGCCCTCCCATTGGAGTGTTGTTTCATCCCTCACCAGCTCCCTTTCATCCCTCTCCAGCCCTTTGGTCTCTTATCATTTCATCCTTCCATAAGTCAAACCTTACATCTTTACTTCCACCCATCCACCCTACCTTCCTTCACTTATTCAGCCCCTCCCCCATATCATGGAGCAAGTGAGAGAGGAGCATGTGAACAGAGAGATGGGAGCCTGCTGGGCCTCCCCCTGCAGTGCCACCGTACGTTGATTTGTCTCCTCCGGTTCCATATTGATTTTGTTTTAAACAAGGGAAAAATACAAGAAGAATGAGGTGCCGGAGGTGACATGAAATAAAAAAAAAAGAAAGAGGTAAAGGGGAGAGGGAGTGAGGGGGAGGACTGAGAAAAGAGGAAAAGTGCTTCTATGTATCAAATCTATGAGTTGAGTACCGAATGGGTTCAGGGTATTATCAGGAGTTTAGTGTACAGTGGTTGAACCCAGAAAGAAAGGAGCAGAGATCGAGTGAGTGTGAGATCCTTTATTTAAAATCTCTCTCTCTTTTTTTTTTTTTTATCCACACCCTTTGCTTTGTGCTTGCTAAATGAGTTCTGGGGTTGGCTATGTGGCAAACGCATCTCATTCTATGTCATGGTACAGTTCCTGCCTTAAAATGATTCTCTGCTCAGTTCAGTTTAAGTTGTGTGCAGAATAATCGATCCCCCCATTAATTCTACTTAGCTGAGCTTCACAGTACAAGCCTGGGCTTGACTGGTCCACCAAGGCCAGCGCTGCTGAATGGCTGACCTTTACACGGCTCCGACTGCCATTGATTTTCAGCAGGACTTATTTCATGAACTGGGGTTTGGGACAGGGCACCCAGATGAAGATGAACTATGAGGCAAAATCAGTTTCTTTGGCCCTTTCCATTATCTCTGCACTCTTCTCTCTTATTTTTCTCTTTTTCTCTGTCCCCTTTACTTTGGAATAAGTACTGCACACCATATTAGCTGAGCTCTGTGGGTGGTATAGTCTGAGAGCAAATAAAGTGTCCCCTGTGCGACCCCCTTCCCTCCCCCCTTTTGGTTAAGAGCCCCCCAAGACCCTCCACGTCCAAGTGTTGGGGTGTGTGTGTGTGTGTGTGTGTGTGTGTGTGTGTGTGTGTGTGTGTGAGTGTGAGCGTTTTATGTTCTTGCTTGAGTCTGTATGTGTGTTTCTGTCCATGCTTGCGTGTATGTAGGTTACATTGGTAAGTGCTTTAGGAGAGCTCTTTCTGTGACATGGCCCCTTGGTATTTGCAGTTAGGAAATAATGCAAAGCAGAGAGTGTGAACAAGCCATTAGAGTACCCAGGCCTGACCTCAGAGCCAAAGAATCGAGGAAAACAATCCTGACCTCACAGAACAACAGGCGCAACATCCACCTCACGACTGCAGGGGTGAGAAGGAGGGAGGAGAAAGGGCAAATGCATCTCAAATCCCAAATGTGATTTCTGTAGAATTTAACATCCTATATTGCATGATGTTAAACCTTAAAGTCCTAATTGTTAGATGAATGTGCTCAGATGAACATCATTAAAATGAATAAATTAATAAATAATGAAAGCTAAGACAAGGAAGGGGTGGAAGTGTGGGAGGCTTCTGAGTGTGATTTAGCTCGAGTTCATTCAGAGTGCACAGAGTGTCTCCTTTTCTCTCCCCCTCTCCCTGTCTCTCTCTTCTTGGACTGCATTAGCTGTATATCAGTGACTGTAAAAAAACATCTCTAAATTTAATTCTGGCTCATGAATACATGCATGCATACAAATGTTCCAGGATGGTGGGAGGCATGAGGGGCAGGGGAGGTCGTGGGCTGTCAAGGATGCTGCTACAGTATGAGGTCAGCGGTGGGGATGGCGGAGTAGACATTGCGTGTAGCAATTTGGTTGCACCTGAGGGTCTGAAACACCCGGGCATAAATTTTCTCATTTGAGGCAAAACCAAAGGGAGAGTCAGAACCTGTTGTAATAGAACAGGACTGTACCTGGACTCAGTTAGACTTGGGTCACAGGCTGGGTCTGGACCCTCAAAGACTTTTAGTCCCCAATCAGTTGTAAGAGTGTAACAGGATTTTTGTGTATTTTGCTGTGTGTAGCTGCGACATGTACCTGTGGCCTTTAAAGAACTTATTTCTCTTGTCTGAACTGGAACAAATCCCTCGCCCGCTGTCTCAAACAGATCCTTCTGAAGCACATAAACTATCACATCTTTTTCAGACACATGTCAGTACATGACACATCTTTTATTCCTAAAAATGTTGATGAAATTTAGCCACAAACACATACACGCACACACATAAACAAACATACACACACACACACACACACACACACACACACATATAAAACACTGCCCAAGACCACATTCACTCACCCACTCCAAACCCTACCAATGAAATAAGCCACCCTAGGCCTTGGGGGGGTGAGTACAGGGCAGTGAGGGGTGGGAGTTGGCAGAGACACTTCCAATGTGTTTTCCGCTCCAGTGCTTCTTGTTCTCACTTCGTCAGAGTGTGTTTGCTGCAGATTGGGAGAAATGGCGAGAGGTCAGGCCAGTGGGCTGCTTGTCTGGCCCTCAGGTTCTGTGCGGTTCAAGGTTGAACCAGACACAGTGAGAGGGGTTTTTGTGTTTATTTAGCAAACAATTTCACTGTGTTGCAGCGTCAGGCTTAAGAGGAGGAGGAGGAGGAGGAGAAGGAGGAGGAGGAGACGAGAGACGGGGCTAGAAGACAGGCCTGTCCCTTTTGTTTGGTGCTGAATGCGCTTATAGACAAGTAGGGATTTTCTCTAAGTGTCAGGATGAAACATAAGCAGGCTTCACAGCCAAGAGCTGGAGTGGTGGGAGAGTGATGGAACCAGCAGAAGTCGCTGGTGACAGAATGCTGCATGTGTGTGTGTGTGTGTGTGTGTGTGTGTGTGTGTGTGTGTGTGTGTGTGTGTGTGTGTGTGTGTGTGTGTGTGTGAGAGAGAGAGTGAGTGAGTGTGTGTGCATGTGTAGACGTGTGGTATTGATATGCTGGAAATGAAGCTCGGAGCAGATGGACAGAGCAGGCTGGCCCTGTGTCGATCCTGTGAGCTCTGGCTCCTTCTCGCAATCCCCCTTTGATGGACACAGACACACACACACAAATATACACATGGCTCAGGCAACTGTGCCAAGTCCATATTTTACCAACTTGATAATAGTCCTATAGGATAACAAATGGTTGATCATCCTATCATTAATAACCAGTAAGTCACACTGATCTCTCGCTATGGCAGATGTGGCTGGTTAATGAGACCGACTGGAGAAGTTCTCCAGTGGCATATTGGAGTAGACAGCCAAATTTGGGGAAGAGGGTGTAGAGACTGAGAGCAAATTGTACAGTGAAAGGAACATAAGGGTTAAGGGAGACAACCCATTACCATATTTGAAATTATGCAGTAGATTGAGGGATGTATTGTTTTGCTATCTACATTTCTGTCTCCCTCTTTTTCTGGCTCTCTCTTTTCTGGCACCCCTCAGACCTCTCTCCAATCTAAAGCCAACATGCTTGGCTGAATCCCTATCTTTCTCCCTCCTTCCATCTATCTCTATCCTCCTCTGGCTTCTGCGTCTTCTCCTGGTCCTCTCCCCTCCTAGGAGGGGTGGCATAGGGAGTGGAGGGGTAGAAAAGTGCAAGTGCTGGTGAATTGCTAATAGGCAATCATAGTGCTCAGGACAAGGATGCCTACTGGAGGTCTAGGGACCATTAAAGAAACGTCAACTCGGCATAGGTATGCCAAGAATTATGAGTCAGTGGGCAGGCAACAGTTCTTGGCTCCTATTGGTCAGGGCAGCAGGCCGTAATCTGTCACAATCCTGGAGTTGCTGTGACAGCAGCGGGAGCATTCTGGGCTCAACACAGAGGGTAAAGGAAACATGCAGCTAAGGGTGTGTGTGTGTGTGTCTGTATCGTGTGCCAGTATGAGTGTGGTTGTGTGCATGTAGGGCTGTGAAATAAGTAGAAAATTTACCAAAACCAACATCATGCATGTTGCAACTCAAGATTTAATTTGAGTCATGTTGTTCAGTAAATTGATTCTGTTTGGTAAGTTGTCAATGTAGCTTTCCCCCTTTAATGCACCTGATGTTACAACAATGAATCACATCTAATCCTAAATGCAAACAACTAATCGCTGTGCTTGTGTCAATTCTTTGGGTTTAATCCAAACTTGGGAAGTCAACTCAGCATTTTTCCACCAAGCAATTTTAATAAACATGTTGGCAATATAGTTCCACTTTCTAAAGGGAGCAATAGCAATTTCTTTAATGAATATAAACACAACCATGTTATACAGTGTGTCACTTCCTATCTTTGAACATACTGCAGATAGACGTAATTGTTACTTACTTACCTGGTCATTATTAATAATGTGGTTTATTTCTCAGTACAAAGAATACGCTTCATTTCTTGCTATTAAGCTAAATGGTAGTTAATTTTCATATGGATTTCCGGTCATATTACCTCACCCTAAGCACACTTGCAATATCTTGCTTGCATTTGCTCATGCTGTGATGTTGTACATCATTACCATAGCTGCAACTCACTGACAGTCAGGCAAGACATAATCTTCAAAGCAAATATCAAGGCAGCAGCCAGATAGGGAACATGGCGTCAGTGCATAAGGGCACCTTTAAGCATTAAAGCCTCACACAACTCTAGATCTGTAATTCTGTCACGGAACATATCCTCTGCCATTTCGTTACTTCCTGCTCACTCCGGACCCTCACTGTGGCGCGTGCTGGGATTGGCATGATGCTGCCCTTCTGAAGCCACTGGGTTGGGTCTGTCGTCATGATCTTATCTGTCTAAGGACAGTTCCTCAAAATGAACTAAAGAGCGTAAACCACATCAAACAGCGAGCAGAATAAGAAAGAGAAAGAGAGCGATAGAGAGAGAGACAGTGTCTGTGTGTGTGGGAGAGATGTGAGCCCACCAAAAGCTTAAGCCTCCAGTGTGTTGTGCAGATAAGATTCATTAGATAGGTTGGTAAATGCAAGAGAGAGGCAAAGCGAGACAGACATGGAGGGAGAGAGAGAGAGATTGAGCTTGCTGCTGCTCCAGCATTTGTTGACACAGATTTACAATGAGTCTCCCACTGCTTCACGCATTACAGTAACACGCCATGTCAATAGCTCTCTGGGCTTGAAAAGCAGCCGTGCCAAAGATGTCTGGGAGTGATGCCCTTCCCCTGATAACCAAAGTGTGGCTCATAAGTCAGGAAGTGGAGGATAAGGAGGGGCAGGAGAGGGGAAAAAGAAGTTTTTTTTTTTTGTCTTTTTGTTTCTCTTTTTCCTTATTAATAAATCCCCACCCACTCTTTTCTCTCAATCTCTTCTCAAGCATCTTTTCATTAGTTTTCCCTTTTCTGTCACTTCTCTAAGATCCTCCTTCCTTCCATCTCTCTTAGTCTCTTACTCCTCTCTCCCTCTGTTTCTCTTTATCTCTTGGACGCCCTGCTACAGGCTCAGTAGGACAGGATTTAGGCATTAGCTCAATCCCCCTATCTACTCCCCCTCATGATTGCACACTGTTTCTGTCACCCACATACCCTAGTCTACTGCACGAGTCTTGCAGGACTCAGAGTCTCTTATACAAATACTGGTAGAGAGCTTATACTGCACAAGACAGAAAGACATTATCAACCAGACAGAGGAGCATTGGTGTGAGAGCGAGCAACTGTCTGTGCAAAGGGTTGGGACAGTGATAAGCAAACAGAGAGGTG
This sequence comes from Rachycentron canadum, assembly GCA_038496675.1. NCBI lineage: Eukaryota > Metazoa > Chordata > Actinopteri > Carangiformes > Rachycentridae > Rachycentron > Rachycentron canadum. Next base: position 16,655,796 of record CM076656.1, on the reverse strand, counting down.
GAGGGTGAGATTGTTAAATGTTGTTTTGAGTTAATCGGACTCCACAAAAGTAATAAAGAGTTTGATGAGAACCAGCACAGACTCATACCATGCAACTCTGCTGAGTCATGGGGCGCCACAAATGAGGTAGTTTTGATGTGTGACATTCACCTTCATGAAATCTTGATGAGAGCTGAGTTCTGCTGTCTGTATAATGAGGGCTATAGCAGTCAGACAGCTGGCCAACCACTTCAGCTAGTAAAGCTATGATAATAGAGAGGGTTGGAAAGCATTCGGTAGATGGACTTCAGGCTGTCTGGGAGGCAGTTAGTGTTTTGGGGAAAGAGATAAACAGGAACTTGGATGGCGTCAGACAACAGAAGGTCTAATGGTCTTTATCAGAGATGTTGTAGTGGTACTAGTAGTAATGGTACTACAGATCACACATGTTTGTGAGTTAGCTGCAGCCTCATTGCTAATTGGTGTATTACAAGGAGCATTCAGTGTAACAGATGGATATCAACAGCTTTGTTCCAAAAGCTATTCAGCCTTTGAAAAAAAGTAACACTTGTGCAAAACAACTACAAAGCAAAAACTAATTGCCTTTTCGAAACAAGAGCATGCATTGTTTCCTCTGAATGACAAAACTCCCCTCCAAATTACTCTATCTTAGGAAATCATACATCATAAGTTTATGTATTTTTCTTATTCAAAATGGATAGACCACGATAGAGAAGAACTTTTCTTTCACATACAAATGTGATACTGACTAGCTGAGGTCTGCAGGTGTCTCTCAGTCCATGTCAGCGCCTCAAGCTCTAAATCCTCTCGGTTCTGATAGGAATCCCAAAGCTTATAGTGGCTTCCATCTCCTCAGCACTGACTGATGCTTCTTATCAGGACCACCACACTGCTGCGGCCAGCACATTTTCACATATGGGTAAATTATAAATCACTTGCACAAACATTCTCCCACGTGCATTCAAGCACATATATAAACCTGGTAACAGATTCAATACATACACAGGGCAGAGCTGCTATGGCACGTTTCATTCAACAGCACGGTAATGACTCTGTCAGAATGCACATGCACATACCCACTTGTATTTTTTAACACATCTTGAATTTCAGAAGACTCACATGTGAATGGACAACTCCACCTGAGGTGTGGAGGAGATACTAGTATTTCATATACAAAATACATTAGGTTGTTTTATCCCTGGTTGTTGGCGATTAAGCTTTGGTTTGGGATTGTGCTGAAATGAGTAATTGTTTAGTAACTTAAAGTAAAAATTTCACAGTTTTGATGATTTACAGTTCCTCAAATGTAAGGATATGTTGCATTTCTCTTTAAATCATTGTAAAACATAAATATCTTTGGGTTTCTGTTGTTTGTAGTTAAAAGAAAAATTTAAAAAGCAACTTCCTATGACAGATAAATCAATAACAAACATAATGCAGTGTGCAGAGCTCCAAAATAATCTCTCTCTGTGTACACAGTATTATAAAGATTCTATCTGTGAGGATAATGATGGAGAGGAGGGAAAACAGATATAGATATTAGCCTGGCCATTCTCCAACTTTGTCTAGCATCAGCTTCAGTACTCCATAAATATGTAATTTAAAGAGTCTTCATAGGGGAGTTACTGACATGCAGATCACACTAGGTGTAGTTTACTTTCTGGCTCTAAGTCCTAGTTCAATACAAAGACTCTTAACATTGTCACAGTGTTTTATCATCTGACTAAAAATGTGCATTGTTTTGTTGAAAAACGCATCGTGATGATATTATTGACTGCGAATCCACACAATAATTCCGTCACATTTTCATATAAAAGTGATGAGATGTCTTTTCGTATCCAGTTAAATTTACAATATTAAGAAATTCTTCATTACTAGCTTGAGCAAGCCTTTTAAATTTGATCTTTATTTGTAATTTTATTGTTAGCGAACAGTTATCGTGACTGCAATGAAGCACTTCATAACTGTAAATCATTCCACTGTGCCGCTAGCTCTCTCTCTCTCTCCCTCTCCCCCCCCCCCCCCCCTCTCTCTCAGACTGTAACTCTCTCTCTCCCACTATCTCTAGTGTCCTTCTTACTGTATACAGTACAGATTTATTAGCCGAAGCTGGAGCCCCTTAACAGTTACCACTCAGCGCTCCCTCAGATCAATAATTGGAAATATTAATTATATCAGCATAGATGGCCCCGTCAGAAGGGGGCTGTTTATGCTCCTGTTACTGAGCAATGCAGCAATATGAGCTTTGATGGGCCAGTAATATGTATTAATGATCCCAGGACAAACATTACTCTATATTAAATCTAAAAGTGAAAGTCATAAGACGCCACACATAGTGAATGGCTATTAGAGTTTTTTTTTTATTTATTTATTTTTTTTTTTATTGCAAGCACTGTAAGTAAGTGCTGTTGCATAACTGTTGTAAAAAGACTTTTACTAGAGAGATATGAGCTTCTGTAAAACCAGGACAAGATTTACTGCAGTTTTATCTCTGTTTACTGCATTCCTGTGTATTGGAGGTTCATCTTTTTGGATAATATGAAAGTTAAGGACTAGCAAAGTTTGGGGCTTTGAATTGCACCAGGTTTTTGAAACTCTGTCCAAAGCAGTATTATTGTCTTGCTACTGGCCCTCTCTTTGGAGTTTAAGCAGTGTGGATTCTGGGACTCTGTACTGCTCCATCCTGCTAAAGTCTACTAGTCATGAACTCATTAGTGTCATAGATAGTGCCAACAGTAGACTCTAAATCCTCCCCACTACTAACAGGCCAAGTCTGGACTACAGTTCCTTGACTAGCTCAATGTAATTTGAAATCAGACAGCGGAATGTCTTTTGTGGTCGGAGCCCAGGGCCTTTGGTCCTTTTTTGTGGCTAATAATAGTTTCAGTAAAAACATGCTTGCTCCCCAGCCAGGCCAAACTATACTGAAGATACTGTATACCATTTTGTATAACACGGCACCACACCATAAAGACCAGCTAACTAAAAGCAGAAACAAACCGATGGACTATGTGTGTGTATTCCAGGCTTATTACACACTACATTATGTACTGTAGGCCTTGGCGTTTCTATCTCACCCTCTGTATAAAACAGCAGCATACGATGGCTAAGAGCTTTAATTCAACTGACTGGAGGCTTAACTGGGCAGATGAGGTGGCTCAAGAAAAGCATATGGAACTATAGATTTGCTAAAGCCCTTAGAGCAGCACAGTTTGTGGAGTGGGGAGGAGAGAAGTCGTATTTTCTACTAGAGGAGGAAAATGAAGAGCAGTAACTAATTTGAAAGTTGTGAGACCACTGAGATGTTGTGAGGCATCAGATAAGCTTGTTAATTCTGAGTAATCAAAAACATTGAGTTCAAATTCAATTAAACCTGGTTATAGACTTAATGAAAAGCACTGAAAAATGTCACCCATGTCCCCAGGAAAGAGGAGCTGTTTCTTCAACATAGTAGGCTACGCACAGTTTTTTTTTCCAGCCTGTCACCAGGATGTAAAGCACAAACAAAAAACAGAAAACACATACTACACTGAAGAAATTGCTGATGTATACCACATGTGACGTTGGGCTGAAACATGCAAAACGCAATTTCTTTGAAGAAAGTTTTTCACCAGACTACATCTATGTTTTCCTAAGGATAACGTACACTAACGTACATTAATTCAGAAACATTTGGAGCAGACGTATTTGTCCTATATATCACATTTGGACTGACACCATCCCTACCATTCATATTGTGAAAGGTGCATTTTATTGTATGAGAACCCTGTTGAATAAATCAAGGTATGTAAGTCACATACATGCCTTCGGGTAGATAAAGAAAGCAAGGAAACGGGATATCAGGCCAGTCCAATAAAAGTTTCTCTGTCAATAACTGTTCAGGTTTAAGAGACATTTTCATAATTTATAATTAATGTCCCAAACAATACTGTACTTTTTTTTTTAGCTGCTGTGCGATAGGGAAGCAGGTGGTTGATTTGTAAATAGACAGCGTTTGTAGGGAGCAGTTGTGCTGTCTTTTTCAGTGTGTGTTTGAAAGTAAAAGGCGAGAGGGTGGATTCAGAGCTGTGGAAACGCCACTCAACAGAAGAAGCAATCTTATCTAGGAGTTGCAGGCTTTCTGCCTTGCTTTCTCTCTGCATGTACTGTATTTTTCTCACCCCTCTCTCCATCTCTTGTTGTCGTTTCCCACAATCTCTCCCTCTTTCCTCCTCTGCTTCCCAACTGCCTCACCTAACCGCTGCTGTAACGGAAAACATCCTGAACGTGTGTTATATGTGGGGAAAGTAGCATCACTCAGGTCCTTGTGGGTGTGTCGAGAATCTATTAGCTCCAGCCCACAAAGGACATAGTAAAAACATACCCCACGGTACCTGAAGTTAATGAATGGTTTCCTTGGTAACTGCAGCGCTTGATAAATTATACTTAAAAGTCACCATGTCTGTGCATGTATATGCATATAGTACAAGTGTGCTTTGCAACTTGCATTTCTGCTGGAATGACATAATTCTCTTCATGTGTTTAAGGTATATCAGACCAACTGAGAGCCATCAGTAGTGACTGTTCAGGACCATAATGCATTGCTTTCAGGAAAATAAATAGACCATTAAGCTGGCATGTTGGAGGCTGAACAGTAACTAGCTTTAGAGCCTCCCACACACTGGCATCCCGTAGAGATGGCTGAGATCATAGCATGGTGGAGGAGCCTCAGCCGTAGGTTTGGCCTTCTCCATTGTGCATGTTAAAACAAAAATCAGCTGGCGGGATGGAAGCATCTTTTGTCCGTTTGACATGTCAAAGACAAATTCAAAGATTTCCTGTGTTGTTGTGAAGGAGCAGAGGGTTGTAAAGTTATCTGTGAATTTGTCTTCCGGATGATTTTTTCCCCCCCTTCCATTCAGTGGTTCTTCTGTCTCAGAGGTTTCTTTGAACACGTGTGCGATAGCGTTGCGGTTGATTCTGTAATCTATCCGTACATGCTGTGGAGCAGTGCGCCCTGTGGCTTGGCATTAGCATACTGTTGGGTTACTTTGCTCGTGTTGTAGAAGAAAAAGAAAGCACTTGTAGATGCGGAGGGAGAAGGATGGGGAGTGAGCCAAGAAACAAGTAGCTAAAACCTCAACCTTCACAAGCATAATATCCTCCCTGTTTTCCTACAAAGACTTAGCCGCTGCTAGTTATTATTTACGATGGGTAAATTTATGGAATAATTTCAGTGGAGGAAGGTTACTCAGTTTCTCAAGGTGAAAATGGATACGTTTAGCACTTAATGAATCGGGCCTGGGCCTCTCCCCCATATATCAGCATGTTATTAAGACATTTTAAAATCCCATTATGGTGTTTCTCCTTGAACATGTCATGCTTTTATTGGACTGCCCTGTCTTTAAATCTGACCTTTTCAGCCCAGCACTGAAATTGAACTGGAAAAAAAAAAAAAAAAAAAGATACATGCTAGGACAATGGAACAAAATATACATATGAAAGTTAAAAAAAAAAAAAAAATTTGCGCTGAATGGTTCAGTGACTGGGATTTCAGTTTGACTGGGATGCCAGGTAATGGCAAACAGTTTCAAGCAATAAAAAGATGCTTAAATAGCAGCAACAAATGGGTTACTGTAAATAGCTGAATGTGGTCTAAGAGGTTGCTTTTATCTTGCAGTAATCTTGTTATAAATTTGTGCCACTTTTGGCCCCAGATATATTAAAACATGTGTGTTTTTATTATTAAATCCATTTGTTTTGAGCTGAATCAAAGGGAAGGGAGCACTCACAGGCACCCATCTGTGAACATGAACATTACATATATGCATATCATGTGCATGTGTGGGTGGGTATATTGTCAATGTGTTTGTGTGTGCTAATATATGACTTGGATGCATGTGTTCAATTAAAAAAAAAAAAAAAATGGTGTTGCAGCTGTAAAAAAAAAAAAAAACAAAACAGACTGTAAATCACAGCTGCATCTTTCAAACTTTTTCTTCCAAACAAATCAGGCCCAAGTCTGGTAAAATTGTTCAGCTTGAACAACAATAATGAAAAAAGAAAGAGGTAAAATTGGGGAAGGAGGAGAGCGTGACACAAAAACTGTGATGACAGAGGCATCTAATCCAGGCAATGCCATTCTTATCAGGGTCCAGTGGATTAGAGTGAGCCTCCTAACCAGAGAATCCTTCCTAGCCAGACACTCTCCACAGCCCAAGGGCCTGGATCAATAGGCCTGCATTGATCTCTCTCCTCCTGTGGCTGGATTCACTTTTATTAGGACTGCCTCTGCGTTTCTCACTTAGACACACATATTCAGCCCTTCAACTGCCCCATGCACCTGCCATGAAAAACCACAAATACAAATGTAGAGACACACACACACACACATACATATATACACACGCCATATGTTACGTGGGACTCAGAGCTAAGGTTGTTTTGTTTATACTGAATAACAGGCAGCAGAAACACTATAGTGACAAGTCAGCTTGGCTGCGTGACGGGATTTTGATTTCCTCTGCAGCCAAGTCTCTTTGATCAGTATCACACAGCACAACTATTAGTATGGGAGAGAGGGCTTTGACACCTTTGGTCTGTGGCCTCTTGTTGTATCAATGACAGCCCGAGTTATCAGCGCTAACTTCTCTGTTGCCCTTTCTTCTCTCTCCTCCAGATGACTCGCCCCATCCAGGTGAAACCAGCTGACAGCGAGAGCCGTGGAGGTAGTTGTCTTCTTTTCTTCATCATTTTTTCATCTCCCCTTTTCAGCTGTCTTATCTAGGCTAATTCTTTTCATTCTTTCCTTCTGATCTCATCTGTTCCACTGCTCTTAGTGCAATATTTCTTTTCTTATTTATTTCTCTTTTTTTTAAATCTTTCTTCCAAGGCTTTTTCATTCTTATTTTGTCAGTTTTACTTACATAAATGTAACAATTTGATCATAACAAAGAAGGATTAACAAATATTTTAAACCAAACAGTGTTTAAATGTATATTAAACACATTTTCTAACACAAAGAGGTTTCTGCATGTCACTCATCTTTTGGAAGTGTATAACACATTTTAGAATACATTTCTTTTATCTCACCCCATACTACTTTTGTGGCATTTTTTATTTTATTTTTTTTATTTTTTACTGATTCAGAGCCACAGGATTTATAGAATAATCTCCCAGTTTTTTGTTCTCCTCATTCTGTTTGTGCCCTTGTACTGATTGTAATTGATTAAAGAGTCTGTGTTATTGAAAGGATGTAGGGCTTTGATGTGCTTTCCTGCTGTCGCTCTCTTCTTTCTTGTTTCCTATGCCAAGAACATTATCATTTCACTGTAAATTAGATGGTGTTTGGACTGAATTCTGGAGCTACAGACATGCAAAGGTCCTGTTATAGCCCACACTGCTTGATCTGTGTGCATTTGAAGCACGAGAGTAAATGGTATAGAGGGAGGGAAAAATGGAGCAGGAGCACATACAGCTTGCCAAACAATCAATAAATTTGCAGGGTTCTTGCCAAGATCCTCATTACTTGGCCTTAATTCTGTTGTCTTTGATCTCTTCCGTTTTTGGAGGCTTTCATTTACTCACTGCCTATCTGCATATATGATAATGAGATGAGCAGGCATCCTTCAAGTCAGTGGCAAAGACAATGATCCTTGCTGTTATTTTTTTTGTGTGCATCTCGTGTCACCCAAACAAAGCAAGTGCCTTTTTGTTATTTAAAGGAGGAATGCTGTTTTCAGCCTTTCTCAGCCTTTCTCATCCTGGTGGAGGGAGAGACAAATAGAGATTTGGAAAGGAAAAACTGACAGGGAGCGAAGATGCATAAATGATGCCAGCTGCATGCAGCTGCTGTGCTGCACTTCTGAGGCTTTACCTAAAAATCTCTGCCTGTTTTGGGTGAATTAGGACGGCTGGCCACTTGGCTGCCTGTCAAATGCACACAATCTTCAAAGGACAGCGTAACCCCTTGAGATGGATGGAGGAAAGGCCAATAAAGATCACTGTCAGTCTTTCTTTCTTTCTTTCTTTCTTTCTTTCTTTCTTTCTGTCTTTCTGTCTTTCTCTCTGTATTTATTTCTTATCAACCATTCATTCAGAGCTTTAGAGGAGTGGTAAGACAAGCAAAAGGGTCTTGTGCTGTCAAGATTGATGTCTCCTATAGCTCCATTGATTTTGCCATTGTGGTGCTGTGTGTCCACATTAACAATGACACTCAGCTGTCTCTTTACTTGGTTGTGAGTGGCCAGTTTTAGAGCTCCCAGGGCACTTTGGTCAGTATGGGGTCCTCTTGCTGGGCAGCCATGGGGACCCTACTGAGGAACAAATGAGTGCTGGAACAGACCTGAGAGTTGCACATCATCTTAAATGAACAGGTCAGAGTGGTGCCGCAGGGGCAATCAAACACTAGCGTGACTTTAACGGGTTAGGAGGCAGAAACGTAACAGTACAAGGGAACGTGGGAAGAGAAATGGATCTGATCTTCATTTTTTTTATTTTTTTTTAGATCTATTCTCAAATGCTTCTAATCTGTTGGCCTTAATTCTTTCTGTGATAATCACTGGCAAAGATAATTTTGGTTTTCTCCATATCTGGCTTGCGTCTTCAGCTGCTCTTGCTTCTGTTAGCTGATGGACTGTGCTGCTGATGCTCCCCCATGGCCTACTTAGACAAGCCTTTGCTTCTTGTTTGTTATAAAAGATGGAAAAGGATTTCATTTCATTACTCTCCTTATTTCACACTGTCAAAAGTGCGGAGATGAAATTTATGTTATTTTGATTCTGATTTTCCTGCTGCTGCCAGATTCCAGATCAATAAGTTCAGGACTATAACTCGGCGTGATGTAAAGGAGCTGAAAGAGTGTAGGAAAAAATATTAATTAGCCTCACGGAGGGAGGGACACCAGGGACAGACCTAGTTCTCAGTCCAGCTCTCTCAGGGGCCACTTTTATTCCAATAGGGGGCATATATTCCTCAGTGCACACAGTCACACTACGACACACAGTTATACTAATTAGTCCCTTAATCTCATTATGGGGAGGACAGTTCAGATCACCTGTGCCAGTTTGGTCATCCATTAGGGAAAGACCTGTTACTGTGGTTTTATGCCTGCTGGACCTCTGCTCCTCCTGGAGCAACTCGCTGCTGTTATTAAGACCAGACTGGTGTACCTCCCCTGCTTACTGTTGCAGTAAAAAATGAAATTGCCTGCCTCCAGTCCTCAAACAGGAAGACAGTAGAACATATTCTTCTAACAAATTCTTCTAAATATTTGATGACTCTTGGACATTTGAGCAAAACTGAGCAGTTTTTTCAGTGGAGATCTTCATAAGTTTTACGTCGTCGGACACCAAGAACAATCTGGTAAAAATTAGAAATAAGTCCAGCCAATAGGTTGCCTCACTGAGACCATACAAGCAAACCACCATGCCTATAGAAATTGAATATATGGTAGAGTAAATCCAGTCAAACATTCTGTCAGCCCCTGCTGCCGCCTAGCAAAGACACACTGTGAAATGAATATTAATGGCCAATCACCTACCTAATCTAGCAGAACAGCAGCCGTTACACATTGAGCCACCAGCAGCATGAATGTCTCCGTCACTGATGACGCAGACCATTCTGGGATGTTTGCGTGGGTACTTTTAAAGAGGTGCAGCGTGGAGGCAGCAGGGACCTGTCTCTCTCTGGTCTCTGATACGAAATAGACTGATTTTCACATCACATCACATGAGGCCCTGATGACTGGCAATGACTGCTGCTGATATTTCATTTGTGAAGGGCTGTTCAGTGCCTCCTTAGAGGGCTTGGCGTCCTTACACAGGATAAATCAGCTTTAACCTCTTTGATTTCATCCTAAACCCTTTAATAGCAGCTCGCCCATGGCAGTCGACCGTTACTATCTGCCCATGCTTGTTTCCTGTTATTTTGAAGGTTGCCCTTTCATTTGATTTCCTCTTTTCATCATCTTTTATTTAGTTCATCTTAAAAGACCAGTTGTGCTCACAGGCTAAATTGTTTCTCTGTTGAATTTTTCTGTTACTTCTTGGCTCCTCTCATTTTCCAGCTTAACCCATTGTTAAAGTTTTGAGCTCAGAGATTGTCCAGAAAGCAGAGAGGAGCAGGCTATATGTCAGCTGGGGCTCTGTTGGTGTTGCAGCAGGCCTGCCTGGCACAGCTAGAGCTACAGCCCACTGAGGAGGCCTGGATTAGAAACAGGCTCTGGCATTATCAAGGCAGGCCTGCCGCCCACGCACACACCCACACAGAGAGGACAAACAGGCAAACACATACATACCCATAAGGCTCTGACACACACACATACACACACACACACACACACACACACTCTCTCTCTCTCTCTCTCTCTCTCTCTCTCACATGCAAACACGCACATACGCAGCAGGAAATTGGTACATGCAACCAAAGGCCCACGTCCAGTATATGTTACATATTTACACACACACAATGTACACATTTGCTGAAAGGAATGGGTCAATTTTCTTTTCAGGAGCTGTGTTTCATGTTGCGGGCCAACCAGCAACATTGCATTGTGTTTGTGTGTTTACTCCAACTGAAGGACAATGAAAAGGTTTGCTCCAGTTCACTGAGACGTGACGGAACAAAGAGAGAGAGAGAGGGAGATTGAGAGAGAGGCAGAGAGAAAGGCAATAAGTTAAATGGAGAGAGAGGACAAAAAAAGAAAGAGAGAAAGATTGGGAATCTAGATTGAGAGAACAGGGCTACATGCTCTGTTGCTGTTCTGTGCTCAGTTTTTGATGATGAATTTATCTGGCGTAAAAGACAACAGTGGTCCATGTATTAAACATCAGTGGCGCTCTCCTTTTCTTACTAGAGAGATGAGCTCCCATGTCAGAGCAGCTCAGTAATGAACCAAGCAGGAAGGACTCTAAGCTCCGCTGATCCCCTTTAGAAAAGGGGAGAAATGTAGGAGAGAGGGGTAGTTATAGGGAAAGGAATGGAGTAAAGACGGATAGTGGAAGTAGAGAGGTGAAAGAAGGAAATTTGTACTGAGACACTAAAAATGGGAGCGAGAGAGGAAGAGAAGTGCAAAATAAACAGAGAAAAGTGTGGATAAACCAGCGAAAGGGAGGGGCGGCAGGGGCAAAGTAAAAAGCTGAACAGTATATCTTCTCCCTTTAGAGAGCAGCAAACTATAGATAACTGGTCACAATGTGCTTGGCTGGGCATAAATGGAGAGATCTTGAAATAGTAGGTAGCATGTTCAGAGGTTGTGGGGATCAGGGTGAGCTAATCCAATGGTAAGGCCAGCTGTGGGTCACACATTCTGAGCTCACACTCCTTGTCCAAATCCCCTCTGGTGCTCTTACACAAACAATACTGATACACAGGCCTTTGCTAGCCCAGAGTCCGGTCAGCTAACTCCACCAAGCCGGCCTGGGATGTTCAGGTCACTCTGCCTGTAAGCTCTTACATTTACCCTCGCATCAGCACAAACTAGTTTGTTATGTCGAACGGAAGGGGTAGGGTGAATTGGGTTTACGGAAGACAGACAAGAGGAGAGAAAGCAGGAGAGCAACAAACACAGGGAGAGAAAGAGATGATGAAATCATTTCTATAGGGATGTGCTTTGCTCCTGAGGGTCAGATTGTGCTGAGGCTGTAGCAGTTATGCAGAGTCAGTGGAAGAAGTGGTTCACAACAATTCGTTAATACACTGGGTAGGTGGAGATCAATTAGCCTTATCTAACAAACTACTGATGATAATACCAACACAAAACTTGCTGACACGGCAAAGAACAGGAAGAGAACGCAGAGTGATGATGTAATGAATTCAGCTAGTTGAAAGATGCAGTATTTCTGCAAACACAGTGTCTCGTACTTTTTTTTTTTCGAACAGAACACCATTGTTGCAACTTCTTTGGTGCACTCAGTCTGCACAGATAGACACAGCAGCAACTTACAAAGGGTAGACAACATAATAGAAACACTTTATATCATAGCTCTTTGAAGACTGCAAAATCAAAAATGGCAAACAGAATTTGGACATTGGTCATTGTTGCATGATTTGGTCATTGTAGATGATGAGCGTTGCAGTAATTGCATCTGCCACTATACTTGTCTGCGAATATGTACACACAGATAAATTCAGGCAAACACACAATCACCCTCGCTCCATCTCTTAAAAAAAAAAAAAAACACATCACACACATCCCTTCGTCCCTCGCTCGTTGCAATGGTCTCGTAGCATAGGCGGATCAGCAAAGGTTACTGTTGAACACAGAAAGGAAAGGTCAGAAATCATGTTTAGTTTTCCTGGGGCCGGGAGGTAATTCCAGCCAGCAGATTGTGTTCAGACGAGCAAGCAGGCAGGGCAGGCCAGTGGTGGAGATGCTCATGCAGAAGGAAGCGAGGCGGGGATGGGGACAAGGTTATCCAGTCAGCCACTGCCTCTCAGCCCCTCCGCTGTCACCCTTAATAACACCCTCTCCCTTATCACCGCAACAATCACCTTGAGAAACAAACTTGTCTTCTTTCAGAGAGGGACGGAGATGGGGAAGAGACGTTCCCTGTATGCATCTGGTCTGCCATTCTCATTACAGCACCTCAACCTCTCTTTGGGGAAAGACAGACTACAGATGAATTTAGTGCTCAATTCTCGACACTTTATAATTCTTTCTCTCTATCTCTTCCTCTCTCTCTCTCTCTCTCTCTCTCTCTCTCTCTCTCTCTCTCTCGCCGTCTCTCTTTGTTCCCCTTCTGTTCTTCAGCCGATTTTTCTCTGTACGTTTTAAACACATCAAAACATAGTAATTGTTGTTGTATAGTAATTGTCCAATTTGCTCTGGCAATAAGGAGCACTAAGTTCTATACCACATAAACGTAGCACTTTGATGTTTGAGTTGTCAGTTTTGAAGCATAGTACATATATAATCCTATATCAGTGTGACTAGAAAGAGAATAATCCATTGTATTATTGATACTGGCTATTTTGATAAAGACTAAATTCTTTTGTTGTCACGAAATGAGCCATTCGTTGGCAGTGTGAGTTGTCCTTATATGGGATTCTGCAATTTATGCCACATACTGTTCATTGTAGTACAGCATTGCAGGGTTTAAGGGTTTTGACTGTCAAAGTAAACATGTTGACATGTTCATTAAAAAAAAATTCCATGTTTTTACCTGTGTCAGTCATGTTTCCCTCTTTGTTACCAGCCAGTAACATCGTCAATCGTCTTTGTGGATGATTGAGGCATTTCAAATAATACTCTCACAATGCTGTTGGAGGACGCTCACCTTTTTAAGACTTGCTTTATTTTACTTTTTGTTTTGTGAGCTTTTTTGTTTTATTGGCCATGTCGAAAATAGCTTATAATAGCAACACGTTTTATTTTACTTCTTCCATGGGTCTTTTCTCTCTCCTTAACATGTATTTTGTAATTATACGATTCCCAAAAAATTTTGAATTGAAAATCAGTTCAACAAATCTTGACACAGAAATGTGATAAGTTGTGCAGTCAATCATAAAATGTAGACAGTTCCTTTAATTGAAATATATATCGACATGCCTGTTAGAAGCTGATGGTGACCTACTGATGTGAAATCTTCTGATATACTGTATATCCACGTACAAGACGCAGACACTGGCAACGACGCTTGTCATTGTCAGCCCATACCTTATAAACTGTGTGTGTGTGTGTGTGTGTGTGTGTGTGTGTGTGTGTGTGTGTGTGTGTGTGTGTGTGTGTGTGTGTGTTTTCTCTGTGGACTTGGTGCTCTGTGATTGCAGTGGAGCTGGAGAGGCCATATGAAGGCTCTGATTGGAGGACAGAGTCTATGCAACCTCTGCCAAATCACTGCAATCACCCGTTTGCTCCTTCTCTCTGCTTTAATGACACCACTTCATAAGGAACTAGGCTCATCAAGCACACACACACACACACATACATACACACATATGCACAGTGAGGTCAGACTTGGCAGATCGGGCGGGGCACGGCAGGCCTCCGAACCGGGAGAGGAGGTCCACCAGCAGATGGAAGGAGATTAAAGCAGACTGGAGACACATGCAGACAAGCAAATTAACACACACACACACACGTACATAGAATCAAGTTAGACAGACAAGGGTAATCGTTTGCAGTATTGGGTTTCTGAAGTCTGTATTTACAGCATAAAGCAGTGGAATAATTATTCACACAGGCAATTGAATGTTAGCGAGATATTTTTCAGGCAGTTTGATCATTTTAAGCCCAACAATAGATTTTGCCCCTCTCTCCTCACTGTCTGGCCTTTTCCCAGCACTGAATTCTCTGCCCTAATTCTGTGAGACCTTTGCTCCCCGCACTCCATGTGGAATAAAAAATGTCCTGTTTGTTCACTGAGAGAGGCCAAATACTATTAGGATCTTTGCTGTGTACAAAAGCTGGCAAGGGGGAAACAAAAATGATTTTTGCTCAGGCACAAACGTCGGCACATTTGAATAGACACAAACACTCGCTCATGCAGACTCTAATAATCAAATATGCATTCGTGAGCACAAGCCACACTGAAGTTTACAATTGTTAGTTGTTGAGAGCTAATAGCTGTTTGTATCTAATGAATAGCTTTACAGTATTTGCAAGGTGTAGCTGAGTTTCCGCATTCATATTGTTTTTCAGTGTGTTTAATAAGAGGAGAAATGTGGTTCCCTTTTCAAATGTGTTTGTTTGTCCATCCCATTTTTGTAAATCTCAGCAGCACCATGATTGAACTTAATACAAATGTACACTTGGACTTAAACTTCAACTTTGGTGGTGAAAAGGTCAGAGTTCAAGGTCAGTGTGACCTCACAAAACATTTTTTTCAGCTCAAGAATTGATACACAAATTATGACAATTTAAATCAAATAGGATGCAATTCTGACGTTAATGAAGAGATTTCGTTGACCTTCATTACAGTCAAAGGTCAACTTTACTGTGTTACATCATATGGTTCTGCAAAAACACTCATTCCTCAGTGCTGTAACTCAGGAACAGAAGGGGAGGTTGTGACCATATTTCCTTCAACTTGAGTGGTTGGTGGAGGCGCACAAGCATACAACTATGAGGCAGAAACTAATTTTTTGTAGTTGCTATTATATGAAAATGACCTTGGCTCTATCATGAGGACATGAAAAGAGCATGAGTGACAAATAGAAAATAAGAGACAGAGCAAACACAACAGAAAGAATTGCGAGGCAAATAATTGATGACAAAGAAAGAGACAGGAAAGAGGAAAACAAGAGCTTTTTTTTTTCACCTCAGGACATGGGCAAAAAGAAAAAGCTTTTCCAGTCAGTATAAGAGAGAAAAAATATGCTCGGGAGTCACTTTTTAAAAAATTTTGTTCACAGAATACAACACACAACAACTTCAGTATGAAAATGTTGGTGGGGCACTTCAGAGTGGGTAAATTGAAAAGAACAATTCACTTTCCGATAAATGAAACTGTCCGCTCATATATACTAATAAATTATATACTTTTAAATATAAAATCAAAATTGTACACATTAGGTGGATGCATGATGACAATAACAGATGTGTGGATGTTTGCATATAAGCAGATTTCAGTATCTGCAACTAAGCTAGCTCACCATGTCTGTCCCTCCAATCTAACCTCTCATTTCCTATGTCGTTCCATCTCAGTATATTAACTCCATTAGCCTCTCATATCACCCTCTGTCTCTCTCACTGTCAGTCCACACCATTCACTTAAATCACTGTGTCATGCTACCATTGGACTGGAAAGGACACCTGCTCCAAATGAGTGATTCAAGCACAGATATGGAGGCAGTGGGTTATACAGAGACTCGTACTCCTCCAGGCCACCAAAATACAGCACTTAGTCGAATGTTAAAACTGTTAGAAATTTGGTTATGTAGTGTCATGCGCATATTGTCTGCAACTTAAGCTGTGGCAGCTATTAAAGCAATGACAACAGACAAGGACATAGGACACAGGGACGGCGGGAAACAGCACAGGGATGACGCGTGTGTGATGCACCATTAGGGAATGCCAACGTTGGTTCAGTGGGCACCATAAAGAGGTTTTTAAATTAGGCCCAGCCGCGTCTCACCTGCCTTTTCCGTCTCACCTGCTGAGACGACAAATAGTGCTGCGAACACGCACGCACTGTGACACACAGCCCCATGATTACCCACCCGCCCACTCCCCATCCACTGTCTTTCCGCCCATCTGCCAGTCAAACGAGTGCAGAGGTAATGGAGAGAGAAGCAGTCATTCTGGGGCTGTAAAACTGCAGCAGCCGAAAAGATGATTGGGGTAACCTTTGCTTTGGTGCATGAAGGAAGGAGGAGTGGTTCAACATTATTCATAAGTATTCGGGTGTATGTGTGTGTATATGTGTATTCTTGACTGAGTCATTATGACAGCACTGCCACCTGAAGTGTTGATGCGGTCATGCTCTAACTGCCCTGGCCTTGCCATGGTTCATGGTAACTTGTGATGGGAGTTTGTATTTTATATTTATTTATTTATTTTAACCTTACTTTATTTCTTTTCTTTCACTAGATCCCTTAGAGCTTGCACTGATATTTGTAGGTTTATACTATCCTCTAATCTGTGCTCTGCTTGCCTGTGCTCTCCTGCATTCTTTCTTCTGTAACCTCTCAGCTTTTCCTCTAGCTCCCATTGATAAATGTATCAGGCAAACTGGCATTGTCAAGGATGATTGGGGAATAGGTCTCTCTGCAAAGAAGTTAATAAGAATATTCCCCCAAAAAATAAATTCTATGGGGCTTTTGGCATCAGCTCGGCCACACAGGCCAAGCTGATGCAAGAAACACAAAAAGGCCCCAGATATAGAATACAAAAGCATCCAAAGTTGTGTTCGTGAATAACAGAGAGATGCATGAGGCTTTAAATGGTTGTCGTACCTTCAGCTGCAGGAACTCTGACCTGACACTTGAGCCAGTTGTTATAGAACGTGAACTTCAAAGAACACTTTGATAGTGCAGGGTGTTGTTGGGTGAGATCTGAGGGTCTGAACCGTCTTTTCATTCTAGATTAGCTTCGGAGTTGGACTCGGACAAATGACAGAGGTGGAGCAGTGCCTTGATAAGGATGAGATCCCCATGTGGAACAGATATTATTTGCTCTGATACAGATCCACAGTTTGTGTGTGTGTGTGTGTGTGTTTTTTCTGCTTTATTATATCGCACTTCTGCTTTCTCCCATCCTCAGTATACCCCTACAGCAATAAACTTGTCACAAAACCCAAAACATGACACATCATCACTTGAAATATAAATAAGCCCATTCGTTAGCTATTGATTTTCCTACCATTAGGGAAGCAAATAGCTTGGCTGTTGTTGATGTGGAAGATATTGCGGGTCAATATTGTGTTGCTCTTAAAAGCCACAGGAGGTTTTTTCAAGGAATTTTGGTTGGGGCAAAGAAAAGAGGCCAGTCAACTCTAATATTAAGAAAATGTCTGGACTAGTTCAGGGACATGTGCCTGGTATTAATGTTATCAGGGAATCGGGGAGCTGTGCAGGCACAATGTTCTTCAGGGAAAGGTACAGCCCTCGACAGCTGCCTGCCTGGACTGCTGGCACACATCAACCTAATATGCAGGATTGGAAGCGGGGATTGATTCCCGAATGTTAAAGTGAAACCTCGAAGCACTGCTGCAACCATCATACTCTGACTGTTGGGTACTATTGCGAGGCGATCCTGGCATCCTAATCTGATGAGGCCTCTTAATCTATAGCAGCTCAGTTTAACAAGACCAGTCTGACAGCAGGGGCAGCAGCCAATGACAGGGGGAACATGTTAAATCTGGGCCTATCAGGCGTAAGACAGGAGGACGGCGTCTTTTGGCTGCATGGTGGGTGTAATGATAGCAGTGGTATCGGGAGATGCTCCCTCTCCCAGGTCAAGGAGAGAGTGGAGTTTGAGATACCGAAGGATGACGAAATCCCCGGCTTGCTGGCTGTCAGCCCCCTCGGATAGTTGTCGTCCTCTTTCCTCCTGTCCCCTCTATCCTCCTGTTATTTTAGGAATCTATTCTTGGCCTCCCAACATGTACAATCTGAATTATTTATCTGGAGAAATGGGATCCCTGCACGAGAGTGAAACAGGATTTTATTTGTACCATTTGATTCCATTAAAATAAACAACATGCAGACCCAGCCATAACAATTTCACCACATCCCCACCTAGCACTCAGCAACAGTGATCTAATATGTTTTATTTCATTTAATTCAAATCTTATCTTTATTATGATTTTATCATTATCATTACAGTTTCATTTATTTATTTTTTTTGTCCAAATTAATTATTTAGCAAAAGCAGTAATAGAAATCTAACAAAATTAAATGGGTTTTGTTTTACACATGTAACACATAAGAGAAGAACTCTGCTCTGGGAAACCAATGCTGCTTAGGAAATCACTTTGTTTTGAGTTTTTATAATATAATCATTTATATTTCACTAACATTTTACCCTCTTTGTCGTCACAGAATATGTTGTAGTGTGCGTCTGTGTGTGTGTCTTTGAGAGACAATGATTATAGCCTGCTATATGTGACTCTTAGGAACCCACTTATTACTGCCCTCTCTCTCTTAATTGCACATGATGAGGACTAATTGTTTATTTATGTTCTTTTTACATGAGCCCACAAACAGGAGATGAAAAGCTGAAAACAGACAGACAGACCGCGACAAAGCTCTGTCTCAGTATGAAATGAATGTGACCTACAACTACAGAAGTAATGTACAGCAACAACACAGAGGAAACAAAGGGTTCTGTCAAAATCCTGCACTATCTCACCCAGTGTGTCTGTGAAATCCTTTCTTCGCCCGTGTGTGCATGTCAAGCTGCCTTGCTTCTATCTGGATGACATTAATGAAAGGTGAAAGAGGGAATAATCAAAGATCACAATATTTTACCCTTGATACTGATGCATGTTCGTACGCTGCTGGCAGGAGAGATCTCCTTGCCGCTCAGCTCAGCTCTGATCTGACATTAGAATTCCCTGCTACATTTCTCTCTCCAGTTCACTCCTCCCGCTTTCCCACTCATTCCCCCAGTACCCACCCCCACCCCCACCCCACCTTCCTCTGTCCACTCGTGCTGCCTGCCTGCCTGACTGCAGTTAAAGGGTAAATGTAGCTCAGGGGAAGTGCGCTACCTCCACCACGAGGTCCTGGGGCCCACCATGTGACCTGGACCTCCCAACATCTTGCTCTTGTGCGTCTCCTCCTCCACTTTGCCTTTTTCTCCACAACACATCTCTTTATCTCTGTCCACCCCAGTGACCTCATCCAAAGAGATTGATAGAACAAACCTCTGAGAGCGAACAGCTTCTCCAACAAATAGGGTTTAGTTCAAAAGTTCATGTGTTTTGCAAAATAACACTGTTGACAATACAGTACTAACATGGCCCTTCACTAAAGGGAGAAAAGAACAGAGCATTTTTCAAATTATGCCACTGCAGAGACCAAATACAGCAATAACAATTTCCTCATACCTTTAATTTATAGATGCAGAATGGAGGACAAAGGAAAATTCAACATTAAGTCAAAAGAAACTTTCCAGGAAAAAATGGCAAATGCTTGTTTTTGCATAGTATAAAATCTTGCTGAAATATCGTAGATCATACTAATTATTTAGTATTTTTTGAGTATTTACTTGACATTGAAATATATATATTTTAAGAGTCTAATTTATTTGTGTAACTCAAAATGATAACTTTGTCTTTTGGGGATTCGGAATTTGTACAATTTAAAACAAAGGAAATGAGAGGAAAATCTCCTTTTTTTCAGGATGAAAACAAGTTAGAAAGCACATCAAGAGAAACAGTTTGATATGGAGTCCCAGTCCTATTTGGTAAATAAAGTACATAATCTATAGTAATAAATATTAGAACAAAAAGTTTTATGCAAAGTGTATTTATACAATGAAATATTTACAAGGCAATAGCCAGCTTTTGAGCCCGAGTGAGGTCGGGCTCATAACTAATACTGCATTCAAATTGCTGTGATTCCTGACTGTGAATGATGTATATGTTTTTGCTGGCTTGTTAGATTCAAATTATTGTGAATGGATGACTTGGCTGAGCAGGTTAGTTTGCTGCGTTTGGGCAAAAGAAGTTTTTTCTCTGCGAGGGCTTTGTTGCCCTGTATGTCTGTGTCTGCGTGTGTGTCTAGCTGTGTGAGGCTGAATGACACCTTTCAGAGTGGGGGTGAGACCATGTGGTCTGCACTGACTGCTTTGGAGGGGGGGCAGGAGGGCCCAGCTGGTTCAGGGAGAAGAGCTCTCTGACTAGCCAAGGAAGCCACAGAGCCTGCCAACCAACCTGACACACACACACACACACACAATGCATGGTAAAGGAGGTTGTACACAGAAAAACTGCTGAGAATCACACACCACTCTCCGTGCAATTAAAAAGATTTATTTTACTGTTGGAGTGGTTTGGCTATGAGCTCTTCAAGGTGCAGTTTCTCAGTGTGTCTCAGCTGAGCTTGTGCATGGATATAAACATAACATGCAAAGAGGTGTGAAGAACACGTCCAGACCTCCTGTTTACATGGGGACACTGCAACCCTCAGAGCTTACAGAGGTTCAATCATTTCAGCTGACCTGCCGCTAGAATTTGGTGAGGATAGCTGCCTACCTCCAACAAAATTGTCCAATATCCTTGAATGCAACATGCAGGGAAAAAAATTCTTTATTTGTTGGCAGCCAGGTGCTGGCCCTGCAAATTATACATGACCACAGGTTCTATTGATTCTCTCTTGTTTTTCTCTGTCTGATAACGCATTGTTAGAGTAAAGTTGGTCAAGCGGACTCCCACAAATTGTTGTGTAAACACAGCAGAAAAAAGAACAGTCCAGAAGCTGTCACATATAACGAAATTAATTTTCCCGGCCTTTAATTTTATATTTCTGTCTGATTCCATTTGTTATGATGCTGTGGTACCATTTCTTTAACATTAAATGAGAGGACTTAATTAGATGTAAATTTTTCTGTTGGTTGTGTGGCACAGGAAACACCAACTATTTTTCCTGTACTTACCCCCAGCTCCTCCGCTGCATTTGAAGTAACTGTACCATTGGTTGCTACTTCAACAGCTTTCACCAAGAACAATGGTTGCTGAAACAATACATATTTTAAATTTTATTTCTCCTGGGCTGGAGCAGCTCTATTTATTCTGACCTCCATCCCGCCATACGGTCCACTGGGTCTCTAGTGAAATCTGAAGTGTATCTCTAAATGGTGTGCAAGTGCTGCAAGACTTGCACAAATTAGCTGTGTTAAAGTATATGTATGCCGTCGATGGAGGGAAGGCTCACTGGAGGCACTGCGCTGCTTATCTGAACGGCAGGAACGTGAATAGAATGATTAGGTAGTCTAACCATAGGCGTCCACCCCCTCTAGCCTGGCCATTTTCACTACTTCTATACAGCAGTTTCTCTCTCTCTCTCTCTCTCTCTCTCTCTCTGCAAATAGTCTAAAGGGTAAGCCTAACCAGGGGCTATGTGTGAGTGGATGGACGATAGAGAGAAACAAGAGCTCTAAAAGGAATTTGTCATTTTAAACAAATTGGTTTGGAGAGAATCAAACTGAGCTTTTCTCCCCATTTAGTCCTAACTGTCAGAATGGACAGAAAAAAAGCCTGACCTAAAGTGGGAGTGTTACTGCTTACCTGTAAAACCTGTAAACCTATGAGAGGACCTAACAGCGTGTGGTCCCCAGTTTCTCCATTAGAGAGCCGACTTGGCATTCGGAGGGAGTAATTGGCTGGATGGGGTTTCAGCAGGCTTAGCCACCCTGCTGGCACAACGAGCCTGTCTGTCCCCATCCCTGAGTTGCTGCTCTGCTAGGCATGAGCATAGCCAGCTCAACTGCTGCCACGTCCCCTTCAAAGCGTGCAGAGGAGCTGGAGATGGCAGCAGCTGTTGTCCCAGGGGAGCCAAAGGAATTCAGGGCCTCTGGTCATTAGTGAGAACCACTGTGCTGGGACGAGACTGGGTTTTAGACAGCTGGGAGACCTCTATCACCCCTCATCCCTTCATTCCTCCGTCCCTTTCCATTCCCACATCCCTGCCGAGAAGGATTCTGTATTCTGAACCTCCTTGGCTCTCATGCAAGACTAAGAAAGGCTCAGTCCCATGTGGCAGGTGTGGAAGGAGAAAGGGACAGTGTGGGCTGTGGACTTTGGAGAAGTATATAGTTTTCACAGAGGGGATGTTTTCTGGAAAGTTTGGAATAGAAAAAAAAAGTGTGGGTGCAAGGTTTCTGTCTAACTGATAATGAAATTCAGCGGGAAGTGACCTGTGGGTGATTGTAGTGTAGCTTGTGTCATTTACAGATTGTCCAAAAATATGTTGTTAAAGGGGAATGTTGAGGCTTATTTGTTCTGCTATACAAAGTTTTGAAAGGACCCGCTGTCTCTTTAAGTTAGTAAGACAGACATTCAAAAGTAGGGGACAGCTATTATTAAAGTGCAACTGTTTACACCAGCAAAGAAGTAGAAAAGGACATTTTTATCCCATTTTTTCACATAACAGTGCCAGCGGTTGTTATATTTCAGTCCTGTTGCATTGGGCTGCCCTTGGGAAGCAGATTTATGAAGAATTTTGCCGAGATCCACTTACAAACCCATCGACACTGTGGATTAGGATGAGCCACTCTACCTTTTTTCCTTTTGCACATGTGATTCTTATACTATTTGTTCTCACAGCAAGTATGACCTTGTTGCAGCCAAAGTCAGAATCATGACATCACATATCCAGAATCTTTTAGCGTATTTACATCCAAAATATTTTGCTGAATGGATTCTTTGTGAAAGAAAAATTGTAGAAAAATGGATTTATTCGTGGGTACGAGGAAAATTTAATTGAGGAAATATATATGTGTGCCGTCCTATTCTAAATAAGATCTAAACATAAACTCCAGTGTTTGCTTTTGTGTGCATGCAAGTTTAAATGGCTGTCTGAGGATCAAGAGGTGGTTTTGGTTTTATTCTTAGCTGCAGGTTAACGTCAGGGTTCAGTTGTGATGGTTAAAGTTTGGGTAAGAGGCGGGGGAATGCTTTACATCAATGACGGTTCCCCGCGAATATAGTAAAACAATGATTTGTGTGTGTGTGTGTATGCGTATGCGTGTGTGTGTGTGTGTGCTCGCATGCACAAACTCTGAGCATGTTGTGATACCATCTGACTTATGAGTCACTGACATTTGGTGTGTGCTGAGACATAAGTCTCTGCTGAGTGGAGTGGGGAAAGCGTGCCCGTGTCTGTATGATACAGTGTGTGAACATCTGGAGGGGCCCAGCACCACATAGTTCTGGACTGCTGTCGGCACTCATCATGATATGCTGTCCCTGGTTTTTATTATAGCTCTATATCTATGTGGAAAATACATACATAATACATTTTCCTCCATCATTGTTTATGGATTAGGTAGAAAGGAGGCTGGTAAGGGAATTCTCAGCTGTTGCAAGGATATACAAGGGGTGAAAAAGTATCAAGGGCATTAAATTTTAAATTATTAAATTACACTTCAAAAGGCCTCGACAGAACATGCCAGTGCCTAAAAAATACTGGTAAACTGCATATAATAGGTGATAAGCAATGAAAACAACTTCTAAGAACAAATGTTTAGTGTCTTAACAACAGTTGGATTAATCACTTTTAATCATTTAGCAGAATTAAAGTAACACGGAGAATAGGAGAATATATTTAATGAAAGCTATGTTGAATGCATAATTATACAAAGTTCTTTGGAGGCACAAGGCAACTTTGCCTTTTGTTACAAACAATAGTGCCTGAGGTCAGATACAATGCTGACAAACAATGAAAAACAAGGAGGGCTTTGAGAAGTTTCTGCTGTAGGTCATTAGCACCAAGATGTTCAAACGCTGTTCCACACTGGTATTCCTATAGGATGATAATGTCTCTATACACATTGCTAGACAAGTTCAAACGTGGTAAAAAAATAGGGTGGTGTTTGAAACCTTCTTTATCTTAATTAGTCAATAACACTGACACAGCATAATATGCAGTGTTAATTTCTTTAGTCCATTTTTTTTCATTTTTTGCAGTGCAATTTCTGCTTCTGTCAAAAGAAATCAAGGGAAAACACTGATCCATATGTAATTAAACAGACAGGACACGAGTGCAATGCTTCTGCTGCATTAACAACACTAGGTCTTGTGTGATAAACTGCTCCGTGAAACTCAGCACACATGCCCAAGAGAGAACGTTTACTTTTTTCTCCCCCTGCATTTTCTTCTGTTGGCTTTGCATGCATTGTTAAATGGGAGTGATGGAAGCACCCTGGCCATTACTCACCGCATTGCCTGGCTAATTTCTGTGCTCTTACAAGTACAAAGATGTCAAGCAGGAGCAGCAGGCTTACCTTGGCTTCCCCTGAGACCATTAATCCTTTGGCTGGTGTCGTCCCTGCCTGCACTGGATCACCTGGTTCACAGCGTTGCAAGCAAACTGCTGTTGCCAGCCTTTTCCACATTCGGTCTATTTATTTTGGTGGTGAGTTAGCTCCCATCACCAACAAAATCTGACTGCAGTGGAAGAACTGAATAAGTCTTTAGGCAGACAGATGTGTTTCTCAGAGTGAAAATTCCACTGAGAATGTGTGTGTGTCTGTTTGTGTTTCAGAGCTTGAGGAAAGTTGGATAAAAGAAGGTGAACTAGTGAAGATAACACAAAGTGAAATTCTTGTAGATATTTTGTCACCATAACCTTCATACATTCCTTCATACATTTGAATGACAGGCAGAACTTAAAAAAAAAAGCAAAAAAAAAAAATCATCTTCACAATTGCATAGAATCTCTTTGCCCTAAATTACCACATATTGGTTTAAGAAAATGGTTGAGAATTTTTTTTTTTTTTTTTTTTTTTTAACCCTCAAAGAGTTATCCCACCTTTTAACAGAATCCTCTTATATGTGTGATCAAGGACAGATAACTATGGACTGTGCAAGGTCTTAGATTGATGTTTGGAGATATTGACCTTTTACTTTACACTCACAGTTTATTACTATATAAGTTGAGGGCTTGGGAAATTAACTGAAAAAGTATCAAATTTAGAATCTATCACCAACCTAAACTTGCTCATGTTTGTTAATTTGCTGAATACATTCCCCAATGCGTGCGTTCATGAACTGTCCTATTAAAGAAAATACTACCTTGTGTTCAGTAATATGTCTCCACCCCGTCCAACTAATATTAGTCTGTGTTTGCTCAAAGCGAAGCTGGCTATATAGATCATTTTCGCTACATTTGCGCCTTCCATCCACACTACCCTGGAGTTTCTGAACCCCTAAAACAGAGACTTTTGGAAGCGATGATGCAGACACCTGCTTCACCCTCTGATTGGGTCTTATCAGTCACAAATACAAGACGGCGGTGCATGCAACACAGAGAGCAACTGAAGCTAACACTATCAGTTTGTTCAATCATTTGGAACGCAATCGTATACGAGTAGTATGAGACCATTGAGTGGCAAAGTAATCGTGATTGTAATCAAGGTGAAAGTTTGAAAGTTTGAAGTTATATTCTCCAGCCCTAACCACTAACAGCTGGGTTTGTGACCACAGATATACCACTCATTCATTGATCTTCAAGTACCACAGACCCCAATTTTTTGCACCGGGTGTGAAATATCGTACAAGTGTGTTCATGTCGGCTTGAGGAGCTTGGTTCAAGTCTAGCTGTATAATGTGAGCACATTATACCTACACTTCCATTGAAAGAAATGAATCAATTCCAACTAGGAAAGAAATCCTTCCTATGAATCAGCTCCCTCTGCAGGATCAAGTTGTTGTTTTCTGCATTGCATTCACATTCTTAGTACCCCAGCATCATACCAAATGCATGTGGTGCTCTAATTTTCCTGCGAAAGCTTACCGTGGTTATTATTCTCCATACATACCTGCATTTATGCATCCTTTAGGTAGAAGATTATCAAATGCATTGGCCTGGTTTAGCAAGGCCATTCAGTGCTTGTATGTGAGTCATTAAAGAACAACAGCAGAAAAAAATGCAGTCATTACTTAGCAACTTATACTGGAGGCTTTTGTTTCTTAAACTGTATTATCACAAACCGATTTTTTTAACGTTTGTGCGTGTTGTTTCAGCTTTGAAATAAATTAGCACGTTATTCTTAAGTGTTTCTAATGTTGCCTATTGCATACACATATTTTACTTCATTTAATATTTCAAAGTAAATTCATACAACTGACCCAAGCTCCAAATTGATATCTCAGTTGTTGAAGGCCATGACCGTGTGTTTTATTTGAAATGTCAGATGCAGTTTTAAGAAATAAGAAAATGAATATTCGCTGCTGATGTGCTAGTATAACACTTGGAAAAGCATCATATGTATATGTGCAGGCAGGAATATTAGACCATTTGCACCACTCGTTGCTCTTCCTGAGTAGCAGATACAATATGAGATGACTTTCTGACCAACAAACTGCTTTAAACAGAACCATGACACTAACGTATTTGCCATAATGCTAAATTACAATGAGAATGTGTCTGACTAATGTGTCATAATGACATTCAAACAGGTGAAACGCCTTGTGTAGTTTTTAACTTTTTAGAAAATGAGATGATAGTGTGTGTCACAGTGTAAACCATGAACATCAAGAGGAACAGTTCATGTCATTGCTGACATGATGTCACATTAAGCAGAATATATAGGAAAAAACAAGTTCAAGTACAAACCTGATATTTAACTTAACATTTATTCACCTGAATGCTGTACTCTAGTGTCTCTGCTTTCGTGCCAATTTCTTCCTTGTTCTGACTCCCTGTATGCATTTCTCTTACTATTTCAATGTATAACAACACATCTTTATCCAGCAGTGGAGTAAGGAAAGGGAGGGAGAGTTGGGGGTAGAAGGAGAAGGAGAAACAGGGAAGTGGACAGTAGATTACCTTTGCAATTTCAAGAGAGAATGCAGCTTATAATGATCCGGGATGTTCCCGGGAAAGGTCAGCTGAAATTGCAACAAGCGTAATTAGTAGCTTATCAATAATGCATCCAAGGGTTCAGTGGGTATGCAGTCTCAGTCTGTGTGTGAGTGTGTGTGTATGTGTGTGTATGTGTGTGTTTGGGGGCATACACGCATGGCTGGGCAGGTGTCTGAGTGTGTGTACCCACACACCTGTGTGTATCCAGGGATGACCAACGAGAGCTCTTCTCCTGACATTCATTAACATAAAAACACCCATATGCCACTCAGGGGAGCTGCTATAAGCATTAGCAGACAGATCCCCGCTAACAAACTATACTGCCCTACAATAGTATTGACACAACTGATGGTATTACAGACCCGTGGAAAACTTCAAGAGACATGTCGATCACTAATGCAATTACAATTGATCACCTTGTCAAAATTAGGGGCCATAAGGAGGAGAGTGGGTATGTGATAAGTGTATATTTTGCATGAAACATGCAGAAAATATTGGAGTATTATGCAGAATTGGTATCAGCTCTCACGCAATCACCAGCTAATTATCTAGTAGTGGAATACATTCCCTCAAGCACCGTCTAGGTCCAGGCACACTCTATCACTGGCTACTGTTGAATGTCAAGTCCTCTCTTAGAGGAACTACATATTTTATACATACTTTATACTTTTTCTTACCTCCACAACTTCCAGGGGATGTGTAGAAAGTAGCCCTGACTTAAAGATGAAGATGAGTACTGATGAGTATTTACTGTACAAATTAGTTTAGATCAATGAAGTTTATACATAGACTTTTCTATAGTTTTGGTCTTTTTTTTTTGAAAATGATTATTATTGTGTTTCTATGTTGGATATTGTCATCTAGCAAATCCCCATGGTGCCAAATGACACAAGCCTAGGTTATACTAAAGCTCATTCAACAGCCATCCTTGCTCATTTCATTTCATAGGATTGCATCAGAGACTTGATCAAAAAAGATGCTCTTCACGCTTGTTTAACTTCTTTCTTGATCAACACTATTTCCATTTTCTTCCATCATATTGCACATCCAGACACGGGCTGATAATGTAGCCACTAACTTTCACTGAGCACATCTTTGAATGATTTCAGTCAAAGCATACTGAACTGAAATATTAAGATAGAAAAAGGAAACTTGAGTATCTTACATAATTTATTAGGGATGTTCTTAGTCAGACCCCTGGCTAGATGATAAGAAGATCAAGACTGAGGTAGATATTATCTCGCCCACAAAACCCTTTCCTTACCTCCTTCTCCTCCTCCAGCAGGTGAAGTACGCAAGCTCTTCAGATCAACGTTGTGCTTGACGGAAGAGAGAAACCTGAGGTGCATGTTAGTGGTGGGGAACGGAGGGGCGGGGGATTGCAGGGATCTAGTGGACCTCAGGGAATGTGCGTGTGTGTGTTTGCAGAATTGTTGGTGTGTGTGATGTAATGATCCCAGGTTCTTTGGCCCCTGCCTGTTGATAAGTTGCTGCAGAACACATGAACAGGGGAAACGGGAAGCAAGCGAGATGAATGTGATTGGATTGCCGGCCGAGTGCAGCCTCTCCCATCTGTCTCAGAGTCTGCCATCCCATCTCACAGGCGGCAGGAGGTAATTGGGTTCATTGTTCTCACCACAGGATCCCCCGGATTGAAAGCTTCATTATCTGGATAACCATGAATGTAAATGAACCACACGTATGCAGTGGGGTAATGGGAAAAAATAGATCATTGCTTGGCACAACCACAACGCATAGCGCATCCCCAAACACATACAGTGACTTTTTTTTTGTCTGTGTGTGTGTAATCACATGCAAAAATACCTAAACGTGCAAACGTACTTGCAACACTTTATTTCAACTCTCTCTGATACATGTACATACACACATTTTTTGTTTGAATTAAATCCACGGCTCTAGTTATAGCTCTCTAAAAGCCTTTTTGTGTTCTTTTTTGTGTCTTTAGTGTCTATCTGCAAATAGATAGAGTTGTCTCTCTCTTCAACTGTTCTGACTGGTGACGTAGTCAACCTCGATCAAGATTTTAACTTTCATGGCTGCAGCTAACAGAACGGCATATGACCATGCTATGAAAAGCTGCAAATCACACTGTCTCTATAAGTGTTAATGGCAGGCACCTGTATCCTCATTCATGGAGCTTCTATTATGAATTGCAAGCGAGAAAGTGAAGGACAATAAGCCTTATGTGGGTTGAGTTATTCATACATAACCAATGCGTTGCAGAAACCCGGGCACATCTTCGTCTGTAACCAGGCAGCAGAGTTTGTGTCTGAGTGTTGGGCTAAGCCCTTGGACAGTTGCGTCACAGTTGATGACGGTATGCTGCTAGCTCAAAGATTCACTGGCGTTGAGTCCTTGCTGGCAGCAACCAGGGAAGGGTTAGAGCATCTGCCTTCTGAA
This sequence comes from Rachycentron canadum, assembly GCA_038496675.1. Taxonomy (NCBI): domain Eukaryota; kingdom Metazoa; phylum Chordata; class Actinopteri; order Carangiformes; family Rachycentridae; genus Rachycentron; species Rachycentron canadum. The sequence continues at coordinate 16,626,423 of CM076656.1, read as the reverse complement.
AATAAACAGGAGCTCACAGTGGAGCCTAACTCTCAGATCCTTTGGCAAATCCATCAGTTAGCTGCAGATGTGATCTGCATTCAAGATTACTGCAATTTAAGCATGTCGGGAAAACAGCCTAATCTAGTCTCTAATGGGCACTACGGTTTTCAATTTGCTTTCCAGGAGGGACCTGGGATCTGGTAGGAACCTGGGATGGTGGCCTACAGAGAAAACCGTACTAATAGCCTTATGAGTGATCATCTCTTGTCCCTCAGGATTCATGTATCCCATTTTTATTTTAGAGTTAACTTGACTATGATCGTTGCATATATGAATGAATTCAGCAATGGATTCAGCAATGCAAACTGATGTGTTGTGGGTCATTTTAGACACCGGAGGCTGGAAGGAAAGTAGATTCACAGGAGAGGAGTGTAAAGTGCTGTCCTTACTGACTGTGCCATGCTGTGCCTTTGCGTCTGTTGTAGGGCCCTGTCAGATTGTGTTTACTTTCCTGAAGGACGTTTCACCTCTGGAAGCCTGGGAATGAATGGAGAACTCATTTCTCCAACAGAGACTAGTCAATCACTCCGCATTTATTCTCCTCTCTCACAGTGACCTCTCCCCAGCCGGGCGAACAATGGCACCCTCGAAAACTGCAGATGAGTTTGACTCAAAGCAAGGCCTTAAATACTGGGCACATCAATACTTCTAAAAAGCTCAGTGAAATGAAAGAAAACATTACATTAGACAGAGGCCAGGGGGCATTTTTCTTTGCAAGTATACAATATAATAAATTTTAAACCATACTCTATACTGTGCTGTATAGCGGCAGTATACTTATAAGGTTCTTGAAAGTACTTGCTGTGAGGTAAGCCTTCGTGCATCAGCACTCGGCACAGAGTGGATGAGGGTTGCTTCATCTAAAAGAGGTTTTGAAGCTTAGCATGGCTGCATAGTTAATGTCATGACTTGGGTCTGGCAGATGGCAGAAACAGTTAGGGATCTCATTAGATCAACCAAGCGTCTATGCCTCATTGCAAAACCTTTCATTAAAGTTCCATTGCTGGAATACTGCTATCTCACAATATTGGTCAAAGTCAAGAGAGGGTAGAGCAAAGTGTTGAAATTTTACATGTGCGTGAAGCTTAGAGATTAAAATGATGCTCGTATCTAATCAGGAGAGATAGAAAACAATCTGCATGTGTGTGGTTTACAGAAATGTGTCTATGTGTTAACTGGAGTCTTCATATCTGTGTTTTCATTTATCTGTGTGTGCAAGTGGTTGTGTGGGTGTGATGAGTGATGCATCCTTCCTGAGCATAGCAAACAGGATTGTAATGGTCACAGAGCACATTTTGTACCTTTTGCCTTGTAATTAACTGGAATTTGTTCAGCATAAATACACTGCAGGCGTGGGAAACTAAAAAAAATCTTCTCTAGTGCAAATTATTGACAGTTGGTGAGAGGAGGCAGTTTTTGTTTTGTTTTTTTTTTCTTTTAGGGGAAAGATTCAAAGTGCCTCCATGTTAACACTTATTTTATTTGTATTATCTTTAATGACACAGAGGCTAAATGGACCATAGAGGGAATTGATTAGCAGTACCCTACAGCATGGCAGCCCCAAGTCAATATGGATGTTTTATGGGTTTTTAAAGGACATTTAAAATGAATTTCCATATATGGTTTAAGGCATAGGACTAATCACAGCAAGCAGTCTCCTTATGAATGATGCCATACACTCTGAGGCATCAGAACTGCTGGCTGGCAGCAGTCATTACAAAGAAGAAGGGCATCACTCTAGAAGGGATGATCTTGGGCAAAGCAATAGGCACAGACGACTGAAACAGCTCTCTTTAAAGGCACATTTCCACTGCCAAGGGAAGGTACCATTATCTTTAATGTTGATTGATGCTGTTTGAAAGAGATAGAGAAAGGAGAGTTTCTGACATTCAAGTCTTGGCCTATTTTTTTTCCTTTTCTTTCTATTATACACAGCCTGGTCAATTTCTGAATCCTACCAATTTTGCCAGAGAGACATTGACTAAAGTCACGTCAAACATCACAATACAGTTGCTACCTTTTCTTTGACAGGTGATATATATATTGACCAGAGGCTGGGTGTGCTTTAAAGCCACATAATGCGCCTTTACGGTTAAGTTTAACTCTTCTCAAATTGTGAAATTACCAGAGACCAAGCTAAGTTATCACAGAAAAAGTGCAAAAGGTTTTTGATTAGTGACAACAGTATAACAGCATCAAGTGGTATGGTCCATGTTGTGGACTATCCCTGATAGTGCATACAGTATGTTCCTGTTTATGTCCTCACTGGATGAACACTGGATAAAAGAGAGTGTGAATACGCAACGCTCAGAAACTTCTAGCACATCACAGGGTAGAACCATCAAACGCACAACTAGAAGTTTAATCTTTCAAAGGCGAGGAGCGCAACATATTCTGCACGCCTTTGCCCTGGCAGACTTAGATTGAGTTTAGTTGTTGTGAGCGTTACTGATCAACACCTTAGGAAAGCAATTGGCAGAACTATTATGCACAGTGATTTTTTTTTTTTTTTCCCCAGTTGCCCCTGGTGATAGGAGAGCACGGAGGCCCATGCCCACAGCTCTCTGGTAGATGGTGCTTTGCTGGGATCTGTGGAACAGAAAACCAAGCTATTTACAGGGAATACAGCAGCCTCAGAAGTAGCTCCTAGCCTCAGGGTGCAAAATACTTGAAAATAAGCTTCTGGTCTCTTTGATGTGTGTGTGCACCAAATCTAAAGGTATTTTAAGTGGTGCTGCCTTTGAGCCAAGGACGAGTCTAAATTGTCTCTTGGAGCTGAAGATGGGTGAGGTGGGGAAGAAGGTTAAGTAAGAATCAAGAAATATAATATTTTTTCTGATGGTTGCATTACCATAATGTACACTTCACACACTGGCTGACAGGAGTAATCCCAGTGGTGTTTTTTAAGATGGTTATCAAGGATATCTGGAGCACCAGAGGTTTATTGTTCATCCACTGATGAAGACAATAGTCTTGGGAGGCTCTTGCGATGAGAAGATGAGTTTTTATAGAGGGGAGACATAACATTTCTGTACAACACTGTCCTGTTTAACAGCTCTAATATGATGGAAGAAAATTGTTCTAGAGCAAATTAAGTGAGTGGTTTATAACATCTGCCTATTTACTGCTATTTCATTTTCTATTGCAGCTACAATAAGGGTTCTCTTCTGCATGGCAATCTGCTTTTTTGTTGCTTCTCAACAGTTATTTGTCAGAGCAGATAAGGCATCTAGCAGCCCAAACACTTATTGCTTGTCTCAGAGCTTGGAAATTACTAACCAAAGCAACTACAGAGCAGAGCTGAGGAAATATATAAAAATACATACAAGAGATGACATTGTCTTACATGGAGAAATAAAATCTTGAATATCAATGTGCAGCTAAAGTTATGTGTGTAACATGTGATGAAAAACGAAACAAAGTAAGAGGGGATGGTGTGATGGAGGACTGATTCATATGAGAACAGATCAGACCTCAAGCAGAACAAGGGAGACACTCAGTGTGGTTCCAGCCTAAACTGTAGTTGGTAAAGTGTGAAAAACCTAAAAAAAAAAAAAAAAAAAAGCTTTTCGCTATTTCACCCAGTCTGTAGACATGGAACAACTCATACAGCAGACTGCAGAGAATCCCAGGAGGTCTGAATGGCACACAACATCTACAAAGACCTCAATTTTGAAATAGGATGGTTACTAAACTGCTGTAACCATGGCTTTTCAGGTTTCCTTGTGCCTCAAAAAAGGGAGATGAGAAGTAACATTTCACAATCTCTGGACCTCGGAAGTTTCTCTTTTTCTTTTTTTTTTGCTTGCAAGAGGAAAGAAAATTTTCAGACTTTCACGCTTGGACAGTTATTTCGCTTTTTTTTTTTTCTTCCTATTGTGTGGTCAGAGTCACCTTCCTCCATTTTCTCCCAGACACACTTTTAAGGTCCACTTTTCAGCCGTGAAGACAAGTGTTGGTTTAAAGCCACATTTGAAGGTATCTTTAAAAGAACCATACATTCTTGTCAAACTATGGGGTTTTTGTGCGCACTGGCACAAAAACAAAGGTGGTCCAGACCTTTTTGATATATAATGCTACTGGTGCTATTTTCCCTCATCTCAGGATGGTATCCCTTACCTTCTTGCATCAGTGACACTGATGTCTTTACTCAAACAAAATGAATGTCATGCGAAATGTATTGCGCAGAATAAACCTTAGTCTCAAACCACTCACCTTAGTCTGCCTCTGTGCATGCTCACTATGATCCACATCCTGAAATTTGTAACAAAAAAAAGGTTAATTACACTGTTTTTGTCTGTCGATGCACTGTCAGTGAAGAAGCACATATAATTTTCTGTCCATCGACCGTCCATTGACTAATAGGTTCATCTCTAGTGTGTAGTACCTTAATTTCTGACCACTTGACAATGATTGTGCACATATATGTACTTTTGAATCACTGTCATAATGTTAAACAATGCAAACCAATCACCTCTCCACTGTAAGTATTTGTATGCACTCATCTTGACATAACACAGCTCACTCATTCGCTGGTGAACAGTTACTCAGCAAAGTGTGATTACAGCCTGAATGTTTTTCACACATGTGAAACTTGTCCTAAAGTATATGAGTAAGCGTGTGGCACATGCCAACCTTAAACTAATGTTACCTTGATGCGCCATGTCTAAATTAATGTTATCTACTCCGGCTTCTATGGACAAGTCACATTTGTAAAACTGTGGATTTGTTAGTTGCAAGGAGATGGTAGCAACACGTTGTATCTTGTATTTTACTAATGTCTGCATCTGCAGTAAAACTATAAAATGACATTTTGTTTCTTGTCACACTGTGAAACCTGTCATTTTATTCTATTGTCCTTACAAATTAAGGACGTAGTACAGCTCAAGGACTTCTCTTCCATTGAAGGGCCCAGATGTGATGCACTTACGGTCTCAGAGGGTAGTGCCTCCGACACCGGCTGCCATGGAGACAGTGCTTATTCTCTCCTTCTCGTTTCCCTATTACCCCTTCGTCTTTGATGTCTATAGAGAGAAGTCATGGCCATAATTCTGAGCCGGATTTCTTGTCTAAGCCTCCTGTGTTCAATGGAGGCACCTGCATTAATCCCAGGTAACACCTCTGATCAAGGGTTTAATTTGAACCTGGAAAGGGTGTGCACACCACAATCCTACAGACCAGATTGTTGTGTTGACAACACCAGTGATGGATGGGTTTTGCGTGTGGTAGAGAGAAAGGCAGAGATCTCTCAGTTCGCTCCTTTTTCCAGGTACTACAAACACTAGGTGTGACAGGAAGTAAGGGAAATTGCAGTTGGTTCTCTTTATTGACATTTGTGCAAATTTTCTCTGTTGCAGCAGTTCCTTCCAGTTCTCTCTCTCTCACTCTCTCTCTCTCTCTCTCTCTAAGAAGAAGAAGAAACACACCCATCTATACTACTCTGGACACAATACATAGGGCAGAAATGGAAGTTAAAATCAGTTATCTAATAATGCCATTTCTATAGGGCACACTCGGAGGAGAGTGCATATAGCTGTGTTGTTCAGAAAACAGACAGAAAAGTGGCAGTATTTTACTCCTGAGTGATTTATTTTTCACTGAGTGATCTTCCAAAACAAAGATGGTCTTTTGGTTTTGCTCAGTTCAGAATGCTTTACTCCCTGCTGCATTGATTTCTCTTGTTACTGCAGGTCAGCGAGAGAAAATTGAATTGGAAATTGAAGAAACACTATTATTTCATTTTTCTGCAATTTTTATTTTTTCTTACTCTCCCCACCCCATCCCACCCACCCCAGCATAATGGCCTCTCTAATAATACTGTCGTCTAGTGCAAAAGGCTGCATTCACCCCTGTGATTTTAGACCACATTGGTTTGCATTGATTTGCATTGCACTTCACCGTTTGCCCTCCCTCTGTGCACATGGGGCTCTGCTTTTACAAGGAGAACATTGGGTCAAATTTTGTTGGATTGCTAGCTGGGATATTTTACATTTGGGAAAGGGGTGAGGTATTAGAGTAATAGCAGAGTGAGTAAAGCCAGTTTAGGGCCATCTGGGTGGAATGAGGCAAACCAGGTTGACATAACACACTATTTTCAATGTTCTTTTAATCTGACACAAGCTTTGGCTTCGAACTGGGCTATAAAGGTTTTACCACTATTCTTAATATATCTGCACTGAAAATGTAGTTTTGTGGCAGCCTTTCTTACCTTTTGCCTACATTTCCTTCACTGACGGCAATTAGGGATGTGAATCGATAAGATTCTATTGATACCAGTTCCATTATCGATTCTGCTTATCGGTCCGATTCCTGATCAATTTTCTGTGTGTGTGTGTGTGGGGGGGGTTATTTACAATGTTTCCCACAGTTTGAGAGGTTACTTGCACCACCGCAAGTGTGGCACGGCATGTGACCGATGGGCATGCAGAGACTCATCCAGTTAGAGAGAGAGTATAACCGGCATTATATTCAGTGGCTTCAATTTACAGATGTCCCCTCACCACCTCACGTTCAGGCTATTGTTAGAAGATAACTAGGTGACTCCACACAGAGAAGCCTCTAGTCCTAGTTACTGCAGCTCAAACAGATGCGTGGCCAAAAATTAGTTCGAAAAGAGTGAAATAAAATGTTAAACTGTACCTAAGTTAAAGCAGCAACAATTTTATTTTATTTACCTGGACTGGTTGCAATGTTTCAGCATTTTGGATCTCATTACAGTCGAGAAGAAAGAGCAATCTCACATTATTCACTTTAGTGCAACTGTCAAAGTTTCCCAACTAACTTACTCTTCTCTGATTTGAATCTAATATATGGTTTACAGGATCCAGTAACTACTTGACCCTCGATATTTCTCATACCAGCACTAACATTGGCAGATTGGTTTCAGATACTGTGCACCAGTATTGTGAACTGTGAACTATCCTCAGACTACACACTTTCATTTCCCTTGGAGATTTTAAAGCTTTATTATTTGATTTATGTTATGACTATTGTAAATGTTATCACTCACTATGTGTTTCTTAGTTTCCTGTGTTGTGTTGTGTTGCCCTTGTTGCTGATTGTGTCTTATGGCTGCTTCCTTGTTCTTTGGCGTTGTGTCTTCTTCTTCACCATGACTCCTTCTGGTTGCAAGTTTCCAGCAGCATACACATAAGTTTGACATAATTATTTTTCAAAGTGGAAACATACTGTCATCGACAAAAACAACCCGAAGTTAGGAGTCACCTGTAACCAGGCTTTGATTTCCATCCCTAAAAGCAACCTAGTGTATGTTGCTCACTCTCAATATTCATTTACCTTTCATGGCTACAAGCAAAGTGTCTGCATTGATCACTTGCAAAACTCACTTAACACAATCTCTCTGCCTCTAGAAATTAAAAAAATGTATTCAAATAGAAAGGTAGAAAGCTGAATTTGAAGTGAAAGTCTCAGTAGCAAAGTTTACTTCCAGTAGAGTCATTGATTGCTACATTACCTAAAGCCCCAGTCGGAGCTGTTCAGTACGTCATGTCTGACGTGTATATCACTGCCTCTACAACCATAGGTTCTCCACCATTTGACAAACAACCAAGATGTATTTTAGTTGTATTTTGGTAGCTGCACATTTTGCTGTCTCTGTGAATACATTTTCACATCCACAGCAGATACTTAGTGCTATCCAACAAACAAAATTACCACAAAACATTTGTTTGCGAATCTGTTATTTTCACAGTAGACATTTTTATGGTTGTGGAAAAATCAAAGTTGTATCCAATAAAGTAATTCAATTTAGCTGCTTCAGTTTCAGGGATCTGCTATTGTGATTCCTGCCTCACCAAATTTACCTGAGCCTTTCTTGCTATGACAAGTAAAAGTGTGAACAAAAAAGTGATAAATCTGATAAATAATTCTTTGTTGGGTTTCAGTGCTGTAAAAATCATGCTTAATCTCTGAAACTGTGATTTTCACTGCAGGGATCTTTAAGAAAACGAAAAGGAACAAAGCATTAGTGAATGAGTGGTAACAATGCCACAGCCCCAATGGGATTAAATGGGTATCTTTTTCATTCTAAACACCTAATCAGGGACTGGTTTCCACCTAGGATGAAAGGTGAATGTAATTAACTCTATTCAACAAGCTGGTAGGATTAAGAAACAGGAGCAGGTTGGAGCAGGAACAGTGCTAACAACCACTGTTGAATGCAATGCAAGTGCTGACAAAACATACAGTATGTATTTATACTATATTATAAAGCGTGAGTTTCAGTGGCGTGTGGCTCAGAAAGTTTTTAATACTACTGTAGAACAAAAGAGATGAACTGAATAGTAGTTTTGCAAAGTGACTCATGAACATTTTACACTGATTTTTGAAGATGTTGAAATTCATGTTGGCGTTTTAAACTGCGTCCTTGCTTCTCTGAAACATTTTGAACTTATATATATCACAGTGTTTGTTTTTCCCAGATTAATTGTATTTTCCAAAAATGTGTCTGTTGAAATATCCAGATTCAGAAAGCCTTTTTTTTTTTTTTTTGTCCACTATGAGTGTGTTTACTACATATCCTTGAATAAAATTGGCACATTGTCTCTCACACTTCCCCATGGGTTGGTGGATTAACCAGAAAAGCACTTTATGAATTAATTATAGGGAACAGAGAAATGCTTGTTCAGTGCTGAATAAACTAAAAGTAAAGTTTTTTATATAGTTTTTGGGCTGAGATATTTACCTCATAGTTAATTAAAAAAAAAAAAAAAAAACAACTACTGGAGAAAATGGAGTAATATTCTCTGGTGAATATTGGAAATTTATTGTTATTTATTAATACATCCATGGAAGTCACTCTATATTTTGTTCAAAATACAGAAAATCGACTTTAAATGTTCAATCCAAACTACAAGTTGCTGTTATAAAGCTGCCTGTTTTGGAACATAGTGTTCACTCCTATTCACAGCTGCTCTCTGTCAGGGTTTTTGACCAGGGTCTCTCTATTTGGCCATTTATAGCATGGTGAGCTGAACTCTGTATCGTAGCAACAGTAACTATGGGAATAGAAACCTGTGGAGAGGTCAATGTGATGGCCTCCACTTGGCCTCTTTGTACAAAAGCTTGCACATTGATTTTTCTAATTCACAACCATCTATAACCTACCTATGCCTCACAACGCTCACCTCTGAGCAAAAACATAAAAATATTTAATGGCTTCCTTTTAATTTAATCTGAGACTCATGTCTGACTAATTATAGCAAGACAAAACATTTATTTCACATTACACAGATTACAACATGAAATTCATTACGTTGTGGAGGGGTCTATCCTGCACCTGTTCCTTCTGTGTTTTCTCCATCTATTCTTTGCTGCAAACCCTCTGTTACTATTTTTCTTTTTCTTTTTTTACTCTCCCTGTGTGTGCATTTGATGTTGGCTTCAGTCCTCGTGGGGCAAGCTCTCCAGGGACCCTTAATTGACAAGTTTGTACAATAACTAATCAGCGGCAAAGCAGCTGCCCTTTAAAATGGTGAATTAACTAAACTAATTTCAGATAATCCTTCACCACTCTGGACCACGCTGTCAGCAGCAATTGATATTTGAAATGCAGACACCCGTCGTCTCAGACTTCTGTCATTTAGCTACACACCCAAACCTCCCAGAGGTAAAGGTGGCATGGTTGATAAACTGCTGATGGAGCTCTGAGAAGATTAAAACAATTTTCTAGCTTGACGTGACTGCACAAACACACCCCTTCATTCCTGCATGCATTTATATACAGATAACACATACACAGTGATATTACTTAAACCACAGACTGCAGTAACTCGCCTGTATATACAGTATGCACAAGCTATAATGGATTAATTTCAATGGACTGGGGTACGTCTAGTGGGCATTTGCCCAGAAAACTTCATGCCTTATATGATGTTTACTGATTTTAATCCGGTTTCTGTGTTGATGCCTAACCTTTCCACCCTAAAGCTACATGATGTGTTCTGTCAACATGGTCCTCTAGTGCAGATTAACATTGTCAGACAGCTGTAGAGTGAAAAGGACAACATGCTGTTTTCATAGCAATAGAGGAAACTTTTGACAGTTTGACCTGACATCAGGCATCAGTGTGTTTTCTGAAAACAAGAAATTGACCTAAAATATCTGCTGTACAAAATGGCATGCACATACTGTAAGTACATATGTTGTCATGCATAACTACTTGCACCTTGGGTGACTATTTTACACGAAGATTTAGGTTCTTTAAATTAATTGAGTTGTTCTGCAGGTGTCTAATTACCAGTGTTTCTCATCATTACATCACCACGGAGTGATTAAGTAGCCTTATGGAGGTTGTTGGGGAGAAAGGAGCAGAATACGGCTTCTTTGATTATAACCCACACCAAACTGAGAGTTGACAGCCTACAGGTCTCTCAATCCACTCAACTGAATATAATATGCTTTTCTGGGCATTGGTTACATTTGGCCTCGCTTTGCTTTGAGTTTTTCGCTTTAAATTTGCTGGTGGGAATTTTTTTGTTTCTATTTAATTTAATTGGTATTATTTTTATGAATTGACTTTTCTCATCTAGCTAGCTATGAGGGTACAACAGTCTTTTCTCCAGGAGCATTAAGAGATAGTAGTAGTAAGTAAACAAACAAATGACACTGTGATTTATCAACTCAAATCTGTGTAAGTTGGTAAAATTCCTCTATACTGCGCATTTAATATGTTTACTATCAGTAAGTGACCACAGGCCACTGCTGTATACTTCTAGAGGTTTGTATGTAATATTGCAGGGTTAAGTGTCAAATGGCAGAGTTAAGTGAAATATGCACATACTCACATTAAGTGAAAACCCAAATGGCAGCCAGCGTCTGGATAAAGACAAGGATCTACAGGAGCTTCCTAGTCAACAACTGTGTACAGGGAGCCACTGTCCCCCTCTCCCCTCCATGCATTTTTCATCACACGCTCCCCTTTTTTTAAAATACTATTTAGCTTCTCCCTCCCCTCTAAACTTCCATGTGGTGTGTGCTGACATGGCATTTCGCAGCCTTGCACACAGAGCCCTCTGGTGCTCAGTGTACAAGAGTTGGAGCATGGCCACGTTGGTGCCAGTGTGTGTGTGTCTGTGTATGTGTGCGCCATGTGTTCATGTGTGCATACATGTGAATATTGGCGACACTATGCACACTCATTCTCCCCTGTCTCCGCCTTTCTCACACACTCACATCACACTGAATGTGATCCCAAGGCAAGGACTTGAAATATGGAAATATCCAGTTGGCAGCACCATAATCTACAAAATAGTTGAGACTCCCTGCATAGAAAGATCATCTTAAATTATTCTGAGCTGAAATTCTAATTTTATTTTGTTTTGGCTTCAAGCAACAGGCCAAATTGCCTGGGTGGCTAGTTTAGGTAAAGGTCATGGGGAATTAAAATGCTTTACTGTAAAGTTTGCCAGATAGAGAGAGAGAGAGAGAGAGAGAGAAACGGGAAGAGATAGAGGGACAGAGGAAAAGGCCATGTGCCTGATAGTTTAGTCTAAGTTGGTGAGAAAATTAAATCTGTCTTTTGCAGTACAATTCTATTAGGTGTTAGCTTGACAGGTCCAAATTTCTCCACTCTCACATATCTATCATATTCCAAGATATAGATTGTTTTAAGCATGTGAAATCGAAAGCTGAAGTAGCTTTACGGCTCAATGCTCTCATCAGCAGAGAGCGTATGCTTTACATTGGTTTGCATGCCAGGCCACAAGTGGATTTGTTTTGACAATAAAGAAATCCTATAAATCTGATGCTTGAAGTAAAACAGCGACATGAAAATGTAACTGACATCTGATGAGGAATTCCTCCCTCCTCTCTTGATGATTTCTTCAATATATAGATATTTATTTCGTTAGACATCAAGCTAAATATTCTGGAAATGAAAACAAATGGGCTGACAAGAAGATTGGGACAGAGGGGAGAGACAAAGAGAGACAGAATGGGCCCATCCCCCTCAGCGAGTGTGTGTGTGTGTTATAGAGCACATTATGGGAGACGCTCACACAAATGCATATGTTCCCTAATGCATCTCTGTCTTATAAACATGCGCATGTTTGTTAAAATCTCTCCATTCTGTATTTTTATTGTATTGTGCTTTTTGACATGAAGCAAGATTGATCTGTAATAATAGCAGAGATGGGTCACAGGATAGGCAACCAGATGTTTTATGTCTGTATCGTCTTTCCTACAATGTGCTGGTCTTTGGATTGAGGTGTGGCCAAACCTTAACCGCAGTTGTAACACTCACTCCTTTAGAAGCTATTACTTTCCTTGCCTGTAGCTTCTGCATCTCACGTGTAAACTGCTGCTGCAGGTGCTTTTCCTGCCAACAGGTGGCACATGCTTGACTGAAACTTCAGCTTTGATATCACTGGCAGCGCAGCACTGCAGACGGATATTATTCGCTGAGCACAGTCTCAGGTGTTTGTTTGCTTCCTGCGAGACTCTTGTTACCATGTTTGTGTCAATAATCATATGCACCTGCCAATTTGATGGTTGATGGTACAGCTTCTCATATCAGTTGCCACAACAAATTGAAATGTATTATCCAAGTGGGGCAAACAAAATCAAAAAGGAAGATGAAAGCAGTAAATTACTCTTGAACAACTGCTACAAAAGAATGATCTGCTTCTGCTTGCTTTGTCCAGTTATCTTTTTGCTAATTGTAATAGCAACAGATCTTTTCCTTGTGGTGATGGCGATTCTCTTCTCACACTGATAACAAAAGATAACGGCAAGCAGGTCAAATTAAGTTTTTATGTCAGGACACAATACACTGAATTCTTGCATCTATAGTAGTCTTTGACAGAGAAAGATACTTCATGCACATTTCTTTTTTCACAGATGTAATATACAAGATGTTGTGGAAACCTTGGCAGCAGTTCATTAGTTTAGCAGTGCACTGCTCTGTGGAAATATGTGTTACAAGTAGATCTGATTATCCAGACAAGTAGGAATAAAAAAAAAAAAAAAAGTTAGAATAGAGGATAAGGGAGCCTCATATGCGTGTTTGCCTTAGGCTACCAAAACACTATGGCTGTCCTACATATAAAAAGCTTTCAGTAGAATCCCATCTTCTAAAAAAGTGCTGATTGACCTTCTAGCCTAATTAAAGTGCACCATCGCCAACAGACAGCAGATAAGACAGCCTGGCTGTCAGTGTGACTGACAGGGTTAGGCTCTCCCCCTGTAGTCACATCAGCACTACAGAGGCCATGCATACAAAAAGCACACGACAGCGCAGAGAGTGGAAAAGCTCCAAGTTTAGCATCATGTCTCCCATCAAGAATCAGTTCCAACTAATAATATGGAAATGGTAAAGTATAAAAGTACACCAGTGACAAGCTTTAGGGCTTATGTATTTATTTATGTATTTGCAACTTTACCTCATGCAGCATTTCCCTCCACCTTATAACTGTTAACACTGCAGTTTTTTTTAAGAGTAAAGAGATGCTCTGTGCTAAACTGGAGTGTATGAAAAATGAAGCTGCTGGCTGATGTCACACGTATACAGAAAATCTGAATCCACTTTCACCAAGGTCTATGTAGGTCTAGGCAGGTGAGTCCTCGAGTGCACCCTATATTCCCCTGCAGCTCTCACACTTTGGGCCAGGAGAAAGCTGACATGCAGGGTGGTCTGTAAGCCTCTTTTGTCCATGTGCAGCAAAGTCATCTGCCAGCTCAGTTGCTCTTGCAGACAAAGCTTCAGAGAGATAGCCCATATTCTGGTACATCCTCACTCTCTCTTGAGCTGGAGTTGGGCATAGCCCCTTGCTCTCTGTCTCCTAAGCCTGCTCCCTTTCATTTCTCTATCTCATGTACCCTCATGCACCCTTTTCAGATTTTCTTTCTTTTCACTTTTGTTATATTTGAACCTGGATATTTCTGTTTTGCTGTCTGTGGTAATTGAGCAGGAATACCGTAACCTTTAGGTATTATCTTACAGTTTTCTTCCATTTCAGCTTTGTCTGACTGTCAACCTTTCTATTGTCTTTTCTCAGATAGAGGCCTTTGTTCCAGCATGAGTTTATATTTCATAATATTTCCGTTGTCCAAAGGTGAGGAGGTGAGAGGATATTGGTCTTGTACTCTGTGTTTAACACAATACAATCGAGGGGGGCGAGGATATCACACAGGGCTCAGTTTGGCTCACTGTATAATGAAGTTTGTTGTCTCTTGCTGTAGTCAATTTTGTCCTTCCATATGAGAAAAAAAGGTAATTACTTGAGAGCAACCATGAAGGCTAATGAGTTACCATAAAGGTAACTCATTAACCATCCAGGATAATCACAACGTAATATAAGAGAAAGAAGAGAGATGGAGATAGTACAGCAGAGGGAGATGGTGGAAAAAAAGTAAGCGAACAGACAAAGAAAGAAAAATATGTCAGAGAGATGATAGGAGAAGCAGCTACGAGCAGAGCAACTCCACTGTAAGGACGAGGAAGGAAAGAGAGAGAAACTGCACGGAGAAGAAGGCAGGTGGGGGTTGGTTGAGGGGGCTGGCCGAGGGGGTGTGTCCAACATTACCCTCATGAATCAGTGTCAGTGGAGCGATGAGAAAATAATTAAGAAACAGGCTAGCGCTGTGTTAAATACTGCCAAAGGTAAAAGGCCTATTCTACTGTATAGAAACGCAGTCTGGACGGAAAAGAAGAATGGCAATAAATGGGATAGAGGAAAATAGGGGGAGAGAAAATCCATATCATAAAGGATGCCAAAATGCCCTTCAGATGGCATTATGAAGGGAGACAATATAAATAGCGCTGCCATATTGTAAATGTTTATATACAGTAGCTACGTATACACGTTGCACAGCAGTTTCAGGATTTATGACTGTAGCCGTAATACACTGAAGTCGACACAAGGCTGTGAGTAATATTTCACATTTGTTATCATATTGAGTGTAAATTTGCTGAGACGTATATAGTAGAGATAAAATATTTTAAGCAATTTCTCCTTCTGTTCCTCTCCTTTCGACCGCTCTTGTTCTGACGTGGGGTGTAAGCCATTGACTGGGCCATGAGCTGACTGTAACTGCACGGCGAGCGAGTGAAAGGAACAGACAAAACACACATGCGCGGCAGCAGTAATACTTACACACCTCAGAGGTTTTACGTGGAGCATTTACGGAGGGCAGAACCAAGTCAGAAGCCTGTAATTGTATTTTCAAGGCTTCCAGCAGGGCCAAGATGCAGCTGAAATCCCCCAGCCAGCAGCACATAGCAGAGCAGCCATTAGATTGCACTGGTGCATAAAATCGCTTGAGATCTTTGGAGATTATAGAGTGACATATAGGAGTTCCTGTATGTTGTATGAACATTTTACATGTTTATATGTGACTAGAAACATATATGTGCACTTACAGATGTGTGGGTGACTTTTTCAGGTGTCACGTATGATATCCATCATCCTTTTCTCCCAGCACAGCACAGGAAAAAAAAAAATTCCCTCTGAGATTGAATCGGTTGGTGTGTATGGAGGAAAAGTGTGCTGTAAGAATACAGAATCCTGTGAGGCTGCTGTTCGGCATCATATTCTAGTTTGATCTTAAGCTCTTTGGCCTCACTAACAAGCTATAGGGCTTGTGATGCAACAGTTAACCAACCGCAACCTCCCACTCACTGCAGGGATATTTTGTTTGTGGAAAGTGTTTCAGATGCCTTGATATCATATGTTTGTATGTACACGGAACAGCATGTACAATATGCACTGTATATGTGTCTCTATGTATGCCTGTTGTTACAATTACTTTTATTTGCAAGCTGTTTTATTTGCCTGTGACCAGCTGTATGTGAGAGCGTGTTGATACAATTTTATGGTTACTTTGTGTGTACTTGCCCACATGTTTGCAGTGGGTATGCATACATGAGCAATCTTGTGATAGTGGGTTTATGTGTCTTTACATGTGTGTGAAAGCACTGAGGTCTAATCCATCCCAGTGGAGTGCTTGGTGAGGGATGCACTGTTTCTGCAGCTTGGCTATCAAGGCCCTCAACGCAGTGCTCTATGGCATTTTTACTGATGGCTTTTATAGGTTGCAGCCGAGCTGCCAATGAGCAGCCTTGACACCAAAATGATGAAACTATGACATGAAATCATGCCAGTGTCACTGTCGGCGCTGCTAGAGTTAAGAGAAGCAAATTGCTGTAGCTGCTATTAAAGGATACATGTGGAAACTGACTGAGCTGAATATGTACCGAACATGTGGACTCAACAAGCAGCCTGACGAGCATCACAATGAAATATAGTATGTTTAACATCCATTCTTTATTCAGTCATCTATGTTTCAATAGAACTCCGTAATGCTTTGCTTTGGTGTCGAAATTGCACAAATGGATATGATGAGAACTACAGTATTGTTTTCTTTGCAGTGCTGTTTCCAAGCAACAGCTCCGAAGTTGTGAGGGAAGCAGCGTTAATAAGCTACCTCATTAGGCCTGGTGCATGGTAGGCCTTACAATTTGTGCTGTCAACTCTGTGGGTTAGCATGCAAACTTCAAAAGACAGCTGCAGATACAGCACACACACACACACACACACACACACACACACACACACACACACACACACACACACACACACACAGGAGTCCTCATTTACTTTAGAAATAAACAAACTATTCTATCAACCCACATTTCTTCCTCAGATGAAGGTATGCCGGTGGAACCTACCAACTGGGTTCTGTCTGAAGTGGCTCCAGCGTTATGACAAAACACGTGGCCGTCCTCTTGCTGGTGATAACGCAGCACATGAAAGGCTCATTATTCAGGAGTTAATTTGGCAGGCTATTCTCACCCTAAGGCTGTGCCAAACCTCAGACTCCCTCCCTTGTTGGTCTCTGCCACTCCCACCACTAATCCCTTACTGTACATGGGGTGAGAAGGATGACCTTAGCACATCTATACTTAACAGAGCACACATCCTGTGCACTCCTATGTACTGTACACGCACAAGCAGGCAGACACACTTTTATACACATAATCTCATTAATGCAAACACAACCCTAGTTAGATCCCTATATGTAATAAATTGGATTAAATTCCACTGGCTAAGCACTGTGATCTCTTAGGGTTAATTAATTTCATTCCATTCTGTCTGTGTTTTTTATGCTTGAACACATGCTGACACTGTTATTGTGTGGCATCCTGCTCATTGGAGAAGTATAATAGGCTTGTGAAGGAAGGAGAGGATGCAATGTGTGGTATTCCGGCTACAAAGTGATTTTGATTCTTTCTTCCTTTCTTTTGACAAGGAAGTACGCTACAGTAGCTAGTTCTAATATGGTGGATCCTTCCCCTCCTCACAGCCTCTCTCCGGCTCTTATCTTCCCCTCCAAATGAGAAAACCTGGATGGCTTCTCAGGGCCCCTGTTTCTGCCTGGATGCTATCTCATTTGGTTTTAATATATTTATCCATTCATTATTGTTCCCTTTTATCGGCCAGCTAATATTGTTCATAATTTGTCCTTATCTCCAAGCCTGACAGTCAAATTTGCACTCCGGCTCAGCAGACAGATGGAGAAATGACCCTTTTCCAACCCTTTTCCTTCCCTAACTCCTCTCCTCCCTTCATTCCTCTCCTCCTCTCCAAACGCCAATGAAACATGACTGACAGCCTGCTGTATAAGTAGTTGTCATAGCAACCCCCCCCATCCTTGTGACAAGTGCTTTTTCTCTATAGCACACTCTCGCCCTCTATGTCACAATATCTCTCTCGCTCCCTCCATCTCCACTCCCTCGCTGTTGCAACGACTGAGAAAGAGACAGAGAAGGGAAATTTGAAAACCAGAGAGCACCTAAGGCAGTTGGTATGCTTTTCTCCCAACCTTCACCCCGATTCTTCCTCCCCACCCCCCTGCCTGCCTGCCTGCCGACCCACCCGCCACCACCATCACCACCAACCCTGACAATGATTTACCAGCTCCTGGGGTGCACCTCTTTCATCCATCCTGGCTTATCAAGGACTGCAGGACTGTATGCACAGCAACTTACAGTATGGTCACATCGTTCTCACTCTCCCACACATTTACTCTCTCCTCCCCTTTCTCTCATCCATTCTTTCTCGACGTCTCTGCTACCCCTGGTGCTCTCTCTTCTTCTTTCTTACTCTTGTTGCTCCAAAACTCCTACTCTCCCCCATTGCTATTCAGTAAGTCTCATTACACTGTCAACATCCTCAGCAGTCTGCAGCGTTATCATGGAACATACATTGATGAGTCTATAGTAGACTGGACTGTGCTGCAGTGTGTATGTGTGTTGTATGGACAGGAAACAAACTTGTGGAATTAAATGTTATATAACAAAAGAGGGTGCTGTGTGGAAATTTGGAGCATGTGCATAAGTAAAGTATTATAATGGTGTTGTCAGGCGTGCGTGTGCTGTAATAGTCAGGCTACAGCATGAAGATTGGAGATATGAAATATTACTGATTTAATTTGCTTGTGCGCAGTGACTCAAAGACTTCACACAAGGCCAATGTGCTCATACTGAAAAGCTTATATTGATTTGAAAGGGTCCAAATGGACCCAGTAATCTTCAGTATGTATAACCAGGCAGCACACTGCCATTTCATTATTCTGGAGTTTAATTTCCAATGCATTTATTCCAAACAAGCATCTGTTTAATAACTCAGAGTAAATTAAACATGATGGGGGGTGAATTTTGGGACAGCAGTGGTGTGTCACAATAAAGTTGGATACAGTACTCTGCCACAGTGAGCTGTAAATGTATCTTAATGTCAGCATGCGCTATAGTTATCACAGTTAACTTGCTGGTGGTTATTAGACCCCTGAATTGTTTAGGTGATGACATTTCACTGTAAATGCTAAAGCAGAGAGTCGCTCTAATTTAGGATGGTGTTAATGTTGGCTTGGCTCTGTTGTGATGTAGGCAAGAAAGAGTGTCTCATAATTTCTTGTCTTGTTTTGTATTCATCATCAACAGTAGAAGCCATTTACACAGGTGAGGAGCTGCAAGGGAAAGACAGTACAGCTGCAGAAGAGTAAAGTGACATTCAGAAAAAAGGCTTTTTGGCTAAACATGGGTAAACTTTTCACATTGCAGAATGTTTCACCTCACCCATCTAAAACCACGAATCAATTAGAAACATTCCTAATATTAAATTACAATTAGGTTTCACTTTGGCTCCAGTTCAAAGTGGCATCTTTATGTTACACTGTAAAAATCCCCCAATGAGAAAAGCTGTTTTACCCCTGTTTTACCTGTATCCACACGTGAACACACACTTCCCCCAGTTAGAGGCCTGGAGGTGGGGGTCATTTTCCATATGTATGGAATATGTCACTGACAGAGATTTTATACAGCATGTACCGTACTGCTTGGCAGAGGCAGAATTATAGATTAAGGATGAGTGCCCTTGAACTATTGCAAAGACTGCATTCAGCACAGAGGAGTCTCGGTTTCTGCAGGGACTATCTGAGACTGCCATGCTCGGATCAAAGAGGCCAGGACTCCAGTAAAGATGTGTCAGGATAAATATCTGGATTTCAAAATCTGTGTAAACATGCAGGTTGGTTAGGCAACCCTGCTGAGACACATTTTTTTTTCCTCAGTTTAGATGAATACCATGTGCCGTATGCTTTGCATTGCAGAGGAATAACAAGTAGATGTAGCAGGATTATTGATAGCGCGTTGCAGTAGCGGCTACCCGCGACAGCGGTTAGCCGTAGCTACAGTAGAAACCAGCAGCAGTTTAGCCATTAGTATAACGTTAATCTGATAAAATAGTGACAGCTGAGGTGGTGAGATGCTTGTATAGCAGTGGATGGAAGACAGTAACAATACATCATGCGGGTTAAGATGGTGTCTGTGAGACTCCACAGCTTTTTGTTTTGTTCTCTGAGCCACACAAGTTAAACAACATTAATCTAAAGAATAGCTGCCCTGAAGAAAAAGTCAATACACCATAGTTACAAGATAGTTAACAGTGGGAGATGTAACTTATTGTGTGTATTCTGTGTGTGGCAATACTGAGGGATCAGTCATATATAATCCCCCATGTCAGGGTGTGAGAGGACAGTCTAGTTTGTGCATGTAATTTTTAACTGTAGGTGTTAAGCACCCTGTGTGTGTCTGCTTGCACGCCGTCTGTGCTGCAGTGTTGTAGATAAATGAGATAATGTTTCTACTGGTGATGAACACAAGACCTGAATTCCCAAGGTAGCATTTTAGTTGAGAGCAGCCACAGCAGAACTCTAGACTGGAACAGATCTCATAGATGATCTGTTTTCATGCGTGGTTAGCTTGTTTTCAAAGCACACTCAGAACATGCACTCCATCTCTCTCTCTGAGCCACAGATGAAGAACTCTGACTAAATGCTACTGCTGTAGAAATAAAGCTCATATAAAGTCACATCTTTTTTATATGTCAGGCAACTCCTGCATGTGTGTTCAGATTTTCACATACTATACAAAAATGCCCACACACTGAACATGGCTCTGGGGGTGCAAAGCTTTTGTGTAGCTCACAGTCAACCAGTATTACAGAAGGGATGTGATATATAGTGACCAATGATATGTTATACTTGGAGTCCTATAAATATTATTCCATTCAGTTGGAGATGACTTGCCAGTTTGCAGTCTTTCAGCTGAGGGATGGATGCAGTGTCGTATTTTAAAACAGGCCACACGTGAGCTGTTCACAGTGTGATTGTCAAGAGTGCAGCTCAAATGGAATTGATAAAGGTCATGCATTTATTCAAAACTTGTCAAGCCCCCATCATCTACTTGAACAAGGGAGTTGCAGCCAAAGTAGGGGCGCGCAAAGGATGAGTGTAGTTCCACGGGCGGTTCTGTGTGCTGTGTGTAGCTCCCTGGCTCTACACAGGAGCGTGTACGAGAAGAGGTCTGGCGGCATTCAGAGAAATTTGTGCAGGCCAGCCCCTCCCCCTCTCCTCGACTCATCTCCCCCATCCAACCTCAGAATTTATATTCTCCCTCCAGCAAAAGGAAGGACCATCTTGGCCTTTCATTTTCCAGTTCAGGGCTTTCCTTTTTTTGCAGATAAATGCTCTCCAATCCACCCTGACAGATGTCACATTGCATCACTTCCATTTTGATACATTGCCTCTGATCCTGCCACTTGCAATAAGGAGCCAGCACCAGGGAAGCCCCTCCCTAGACAACGCTCTGACACGGGTGATTATTTTAAAGGTGCATCATTGGTGGTGCTGAGTGCTGAAACCCTAACTGGGCACTGTGTTCATGTACATTCGCCACCGTGCCCGCTGCAGGAATGTGGGTATCGGCTTGTGTCTGGGTCAGGAAATGACAACAACGCAACATACTCAGTAGTCATCACAGGTTACCCTGACACTGCAATACCTCTGGCAGCGATTTATGCCACTCTAAACTGCCTCACAGCAGCGGGCGCCAATCCTGTCTCTCACTCAGTCTCTCCACTGTGACTTCACAGGTCAGAGTTGGAGAAACAATCTGTACAAAGGGAAGGTTTTAGTGCTTCTGCTGCCAGCAGAGAGACACTGCACACTAGCATTAATCATACAAGGTACATCGGTAAACACAGTGTGTCAGGTCAAGGTAAAGATCAGATCCCACAGCATTTAACAGGACTCAATAGCATACAGGCTATCTATTGAAAAGTCAGCGTTATTCATGGCATGTCTCCTAGCCTTTGTTGCTCGCAGGAGAGATGCGCCATTGTTCACCATGCCAGTGCACACAGAAATATTTCTCTGGCTACACAAAAAACACTGGATCAGCAGCAATTAGTAGAGTAAGAGAGAGATAAAGAGAAGAAGGGAAGGAGGGAGGCAGTTGAAAAAAAAATGAGGGGGAAAAATGTAGAATCAGCGAGAGAAAAAGAAGAACAGAAAAGAGAGAGTGGAGAGAGATGAATAGAGAGAGAGACCAAGGGAGACAGTGAGTAAAAGAGAGAAAGAGAGAGAGCATGATTTTCTAGCCAGTTCACTACAGTGTGTAGAAAGTTGGAGCTGCCTGGAGCCCCTGGTGCTTTTAAAGGACCAAAGACTTGCTCATTGTCTTGGGATCTCTGTGCCTGAGTGAGTGAGTGAGTGTGCGTCTGTGGGTGGGTGTGTGTGTGTGTGTGTGTGTGTGTGTGTGTGTGTGTGTGTGTGTGTAACCTCTTCATTAGTCTTCCCATTGCTCTTTCCCTCCAGCCCCTGACCATTCACTTACCCCCAGGAGCTACAGTACATGTGCCCATATGGGACTAAACCCACTTATACTAGAGATTAAAATGATCAGTCTTGGAAAAGAGATAATACAATGTGACTGGAGTTCTACCAGCGCTAAATAATCCAGACAGTTTCTCTACTGTACCAAGGCTCAGTGAATGTGTCTTCTGTGTTTGTTTCTGTGGAAAAAGACACTTCTTCTTGAATGACTCCCTGTACCACTGGCAATGATGAGATGTCACTGCTGTATGTTCTCAAATTAGTATAATAATTGAGGTCAAAGTTAAAATTTAACCTTATGTCTCTTTGTTTGTTCCAGAAGACAGGAAGCTGTTTGTCGGGATGCTGAACAAACAACAGACTGAGGAGGATGTTTACCGCCTCTTCGAACCCTACGGAGTCATCGAGGAGTGCACAGTCCTAAGAGGTCCTGACGGAAACAGCAAAGGTAGGAGCCATGATACAGTTGTCAGCATTATTTAGGTCACTGACAGAGAAGTGACAGAGAGTGTCAGGGTCCATGACAGCTGTGGTATGTAAAATATATGTGACGCATGCATCAGATGTGGGTCAAGATGCATTTTCACATTATCACAAACATTTTTAACAGTAGACTGTTTGATTTGCTAGACTCTTAGCTGCAAGCGGTAACAAAAATATACTATATATATATGACATATATAAAATACAGTTTGACTGATATCAGACAGCCTGACAGAGATGTCAAATTTGTGTGATTTGTTGCAAAAATTACTCAAAATCCACAATAAATAAATATTGTCATATTTTAAAGACTGACGGGAAGTTTTGGATAGACAGAGTAATAATCTGAGATACAATCCAAAAGCCAGGTTCAAAACCAGAAGACTGGACATTTAAATCACCTGCAAACCTGCAAACCTGCAAACCTGCAAACGTTATCAGTAACTCTAATCCCATCAACTACAGCAATGATTCAAAAAACGGGACTCAATTCAAAATGCTGACTTTGCCATCACAAACTCTTTCTCAGCATATACTGTATCTCATTTCTGGAAGAAAAAAAAACTTGTCTACATTACAAAGCCATGATTTGTGTTCTGTCACTGTCCTCGAGTGTTAATCTGTAACACTTTTTCCTATGGATGTACTGCAGGCCCGTACTGTAACTCGGGTACTGTCGTGTTGCTATCTTGCAGGCTTTTTTAAGACAGCCCAAAACTTTTGAAGACATCAGTTCCCTCTGACATGCAGCAAAGAGCAAAGGGACTAGTGGTTTTTCATGTCTGTAAAGCCTATTCCCCGTCCAGCGCTTATGGAAATTGTTGTGGAATTATATCTAAGGGGGTTTGAAGCCAGAGCGTTCTGACTCTGCAGTGGTTTGGAGGGGTAGAAGGGAAAGATGGATGTCAAAACAATTCAAGTGTCCCCACTATGAGGATGGGGGCAGCCCGGGGAAGTTGCATTCCACTTTGTGGCTGTGATATATTTTGTGCTTTTTCTAAGTCAAGTCTTTGTTGAATTATCAGACTCTAAACATTACTATTATATTCATCTTCGCCTGTTAATGGCATCTGTATTAGCTTCTGATGTTACAAACAAATAAAACATCTCCATTCCTCTCAAAAACAGATCCATTTTGCATTGACTTTTTGTGCAGAATTTAGTGCAACACTAAGTCTGGTAGCAGAATATGTCCATAGTTTTATATTCAACAGTCTTGTTTGGTTTATTTCAAAAAGCGGAGGCAGTGCATGACTTGCAAAGTCCCAGTATGTCAGGAGTTAAATATCTAATTATAACGACAGAGTGTTTGTACTACTGTAGCAAAGTCCTTGTATAGGTCATGCCGAGCTCTAGCTCTTTTCTATCCATATCTCAATAGGGGGCAGTGGTTTGACAGCTGAATGGGCATCTTGACTGGCTGGTGTCCACGGGGGTAAGCCCATTAAGAGGGGAAGAATGGCAAGGCGGCTGGGTCAAGCAGGATAGATGATAAGCAGAATAAAGTCTGAAAGATTAAATAAGAGTAGAAAAGAAACTTAAAATGAAATAAAATTAGGTGAAATAGGGTGTAATTATAAAAGGGCATGGCAGCTCAGTGGTAGTAGTACTGCTGCCTCGGTGCAACAGACCCGTAACGTCACTACAGAGCAATGGGTTTGGCACTGATCTGAATGTGTGTTCATTTGTTAGCTTTGTAATAGACTGGCCATGTGTCCCAGTGGTCTCTTTATCATCCAGGAAGACACCTGGATAAAGACAGTACAAATATAATTAATATTCTAACATCAGTATTTATACTGGTTAGGTAATTGAAAAATTATGATTTGGGAGTGTATGGGCATACAGGGACACCCTACTAGTCTTGAAAAATGGTTACAGTATGTTTATGAGATTATTTAATGAAGCATTAAGATTTTGCTCAAGTCAAGCAGTTTATACCACAGCACTGAGAATTTTTAAAACAGATTGTGGTATCTATTTTCCAGTTCTCAAACTAGCGCCACACTTCAGCTAATAATTGAATAATGATTACTTCATTAACAGCAATGTGCACTATGTGAACCAACGAAAGCCATCCTCAACTTTTCCTAACTTTATCTACCTTTGACAATTTTCCTCAAGGACATTCGAGCTGAGAGCGTCGGTTCTGTGGTTTCTTCCGTTTGCATTTTCACTTGCATATTCACAAATACTGATCAGAACGTCCTGTTGTTGGAACAATAAACTTTACTGAATTCTCAAACAGGGTTGTTTCCTATCTGAAAACATTATGAGATTAGTCAGATTAGCTCGTATTTAATATGCACAGACAGGCATGTGGTGCTAAATAGCATGCTTTTCTGCTTCATCAGTGCAATGTTTAGCCTGAAGCTTCTGCCTGCTTGTCTGCCTGCCTAATACCCGGAGTGGGGCAGCCTGCTGTGCAATGAGAGCCTCTCACTGCACAGTGATTTCTGTGGTGTCAAATAGAATTCAACATCCTTTATTAATATACCGTAGGCTTTTAAACTCACTCAATTGAATATATTTACTGTATGTATATACTGTGTGTGTGTGTGTGTGTGTGTGTGTGTGTGTGTGTGTGTGTGTGTGTGTGTGTGTGTGTTGGGTATGTATCTGTTCTCTCTTCCAGGTTGCGCCTTTGTCAAGTTCTCCACACATACTGAGGCTCAGTCTGCAATCAGTGCCCTCCACGGCAGCCAGACCATGCCAGTGAGTACACAGCTTTCTCCCTCTGATAGACAAGCACACACAGGGAAACAGGAACACACACAAATCATGCAACATCCTTGATTGGAAGTTTTCAAATTACCTCCAACTTCAAGGTTTTGATGAAGTTATAGAGTGCAACAATCTTCATAGATATCCACTTTTTTTTTTTTTTATAAAGGAAACAGAAACAACCAGAAATAACCTTCTACCTCTTTACTAAACATGCTACCTAAAAAAATACTAATCTAATTTCAAGACAAAACTGTTTAGAATGATAATTGAATTTTGGGTGAGTCATCAATCAGTAGTTCTGCTTGCATAATCAGTGAATATAACTCCAGTGTAAGATTACATTTGCTCGTTATGTAAGAACAGCGTGTCCTCTGTATTGGATTTACTATGAGCGCAGAAGCTGTACCGCTCATTTGTATGTGTCTCATGTTTTGGCATGGTCGCTGTATACCTGATGGTGTCAAAATAAAAGCTACTTACTCTGCACTCCAAACCTGAATAGAGTTATTCTCCGTGACATCCGGCGAGCGGACAAGGAGTCACGTCCCATATTATTCAGTTGCCTGAAGTATATTCTGCTTTTATCCTCATTTTTGTTTCGGGAAACCTCGCCTCAGCGAAGCAGGGGCCCTGAACTCTCGCCCACCCTATCTCACAGGTGTTGTGTTTCACTGTATGATTTCATTATTAATGGTTGCCAATGTGTGGCTCAAGAGAGGAACGCAGAGAGAAGTGCTAGAAACCAGCTGTGCCATTTTGGCATAACCTCCGAGTCAATCTAAGTGCAAATGACTGGAGGTCAGGAGGAAATACTCGGGATGTCCATTCTTCATAGATACCCTCCTCTGTTGCTCCATCCCCCTATCTCTGCTTGCGCTCTGCCCTCGCTCGTCTCTTTTTGGCAGCCTCTCGGGATATTAGGCAATAGACTTGTTTACTCCACCTTTCACCACATTGGCTGCTGAATTATTCATCTAACTATAAGCAGGGGGCCAAAGGGAGGGGATGAAGAGCTGGAGAGAGACAGAGAGAGAGAGGTGGGGGCAGAGGGAGAATGAGTGAATGGACAGGATTTATACCTCCTGCTCTGGTAAATTGATTATAGAAATCTGATCAGCATCTCATATCCTGTGGCTGCTGGAGGAGAGGGCACAGTGTGCCTGCCTCACTGAGATTAGTGTACCACCGGTGGACCATTACGCCTCAGCAGGACAGTGCTATTCAGAGCAAAATGTCCATCAGTGAAGCAAAGATCCTGGAAAAACCTTGGACCATACATCCTCTGTCTGTTTGAGATGACTGCAGTTCAGTCACCGCTGCAAAAAGAAGATGGAATGAATAAATAAATAAATGATCTTTCATTTACAGCACATTGGGATTCCATTAATAAAGAAATAAATAAAGGAAGTGGGATCACTGTAAGCAACAATACAGGATACAACTAATGTAATCTATGGATGCCTTGGCTGCATCCAGCTGGCAACTGTTTTATGTAATCACTGTATTCCTCCTTTTTTATGGCTAATAAAAACAATTAATTGTTTTAATGAAGTAAGACAAAGAGCTAGCCAGCATATGCACATGTGTGAATAATTTGCTGCCCCGTCAAGGCTGTGGCTGTTGAGCACAGTCAGAGAGATAACTATGAGTGTAGCACAACCAATAGCATCGTGAGCTGAGGTGTTGAAGTGCACCGAATATTAACACTGCAACTAACTACAGCAGTTTGATAGATCTACTGCCAATCCCCCAAGGCATGAACGCTAGCTTCTTAGAGTTTGTGAGTGCGTGTGCGCACACACGCTCACACAAACACAGAACACATGCTTGTGCATACATAAACATCTATAAACACAAGCACTTTATGGGAAGCACATTTGCATGAGTGACTCTCACACACACACACACACACATACACACACACATACACTTTCTATATTGCTACGCTCACTGTTTCACTGTCACATACTCGTACAGCCACGGGCTAGGGTCAGAGGCTCCCTGACTGATCTTATTTTCCAGCTCGGAGGACTTGAGCTGAATACATTTGTGTTATTCATGTAGAGGGGGAGTGGGCATTTTGTATGTATTGTATGTCTGAGTTGGGAAGGAGAGAGAAAATCTGCATGGAGAGTGTGCACGTATCTGCAGTATGTGTACATAAATGTCAGTGCATGCAAAGTTATACTTAACGCATGCATAAAGTATCCATGTATTCATCTGTACATTTGTGATGGATACTGAATGAAAAATGATTTGCCAATCAGCAATTACCACATAATGTCAGGGTGTAAACAAAGATGGTGAGATAGTGCTAGTGAATGAATTATACAGGTGCATCAGCAGGTCACATATAAGACCTTGACTGGATCTCCATCAGACCCTAACCCATCATCCCATCATATTTCAAGCTTGCAGACTCCCCCCACCCCACCCCACATCATCATCACCATCCCTCAGCCTCCCCCAACCATCGCACATGCATGCACACACACACACACACACACACACACACACACACACACACACACACAGGCACGTACTGCTACAGTTCAGGATATGAGTGGCTCAATTAAACATTTAAACGCTAGGGCTGTAAAGCAAATTGCTGGGATTCAGCAGGGCCGTGTAGGAAGTAAGTCCCGGGACAGAATTACACCGAAACGAGAGGGGGATGCAGGTCAGGTCCACAGAGCTATGCTGGCTTTTTTTTTTTTTTTCCCACTCCATATCCGCCTCAGCTCAGCCTGAGTTTGAGGATGTTCAACTGACGCTGGGATTGAGATAGAAACACTGGAGCAGAATGATGGAAGGATAAGAGCAGAACAAAGGAAAGCAAATGAGGTAAAGTTTGCATAGAAGAGAGAGCTTGATGATTGAGAGCAAAGAGAAGAGTGAAGACGGTTCAAAAAAAAAAAAAAAAAAAGCATCCAAATGTGTTTCCCCAGCTGCTGGATCTTCTCTATTACTTCAGAGTAAACAGGCAACATGCAAGTGTCATGAGTGCAGAGATTTGATGCTCATTGTTTTGATGCACAGATCAGCTGCCTAAAACTACAATAAAATAAAAGAAGGAAAAGCAAAAAAGCTGCAGATATCAGCTCTAACAGTTATGATCTTATTTTGTATCAATGAGATGCAGAATTGTAATGTCAGTATTTCGCAAAGATGATAGATTGTTGTTTCTTCTCATTAAATAATGCTTTGCCTTTAAATTTGTATATATATTTTTTAATAACATTCTAATAACCAAATAGATTAGTCATCCATTACTTTACTATCCACGCTCAAAGATGATGTGTATTTATACAGTATGATTCCAGTGGGACGTTAGGGTGGAGCAATAGT
Organism: Rachycentron canadum; assembly: GCA_038496675.1. Taxonomy (NCBI): domain Eukaryota; kingdom Metazoa; phylum Chordata; class Actinopteri; order Carangiformes; family Rachycentridae; genus Rachycentron; species Rachycentron canadum. The sequence continues at coordinate 16,597,632 of CM076656.1, read as the reverse complement.
AATGGCTTATTAGAATACAGTAATAAGCATAGCATAGCATCATGTAAAGCACATTAATTGTGGGATATAGATACTGTAGTTTTTAACGGTATATGCATCAGTATGTGGCTTTGCCCTGAGTTTCTATGGTCCAAATAAAGCAGTCACTGATGTTCAAATTTTGAACAAAAATCAGTCATATTCTGTATAATATATGTGAAAGTTACCATATAGCTTTGAACTAAACAGATGGGCAGCCTTTGCTACATACAACCCTTGAATGTAGAATATTTTTTAATCTGTTGTAAGTAATGTGGATGGAATTTGCTGTAGAGAAAAGGGAAGTTTCATTGGCAGCACTGATTAAAAGAGGCAGTTTTTATTTTGTAAGCTGTGATTTAAAAAAAAAAAACAACAAAAACACATGTATCCAAAGGATGTTGAAATCACATTCAACAGAAAGATTGGTTGTTATTTCTTGATTTTCATGTTTGTAGAAGAACTTGAATGGACGGATTCATAGAGACCGGGACACCATTTAGATATTTGCCATGTGACGTGTGAAACCAGTACAGGACACAGGATCAACCTTCCTTCTAGTTTCACCTTAAACTAACTCTGATATGCTTGTCCTCTCCCAATCTGCATTCTTGTCTGTACTTTGGTTCTTGCAGACCTGTAAAAGGTCACAGCTCAAGTGCTGTTCCAGTTCAAAGTCCACATCCATGTACCAAGTACCAAGTGCTCACTCCAGCTCTTCTATCAAGGATACTTTGGGAGCTGACTTGTGTGGACCAACCACTGGCTATGGTGGAGATTTTGAGCCAGGCACATTTTCATCCTAGTGATTATTATATCACTTACTTGAGTTTTGATATATATTTTCAGACAAGAAAGTAACCATTTAGCTTTTGAATATATGGTCAATTTAATTCAAATTAGGTTTGTTTTCGGAGGTGAGACCAGAGTCATCTAAATCATCTACAGTCTTATTCAATCCACCACTGGCTCTATTTTCTGTAGCGTTCTGATATATGATAAAAATCCTTTTGGAAAATGAAATTTTGCCTCAGAGTTGAAGTATAATATTTGCTGCTGCCATTTAGTCTGAGAAGATGAAGCTGAATACATAATAAACACTTGATTTGTTGGACAGTTTAATAACAGTGCTGCCTCTGTGGGGTTTTATATGTACAGATACTGTATACAGCCACATTTCAATAAAAATAAATAAATATAAATGAAAAAGAACAGAGGCAGCGCAGGGTATGCTGAATTTTGTTTCCTTTTTTTTAATACACATCACAGATTGGATATCGAGTGTATCTTTTACTAGACTGACTGCCAATTCAAAAATTCCTAATTCAAAAAGTCTGTTGTTGGAGTTCAGGTTATTTTGTCACAATTCAGTCAGTTATAGTTGTAACCACCAGTGCCGATCTAATTTGCTGGTATTACAAACAAACAATCGCTGAAGATATCACTGCTGTTACAGTTGCAAATAGTGTTCCCATCCTTGTGATTCTGGACGTCTGAGCTGGACTTTCCAAGTTTGAACTCCCAAGCACAGGAGTCTGAACTTGGCAGTTTGTATAGAGAAAAGCCAATATATGTATAAAGTTAAAGAAGTAGCTTTATTCACATGAGGGAGTGCAGCTTGGACACAAACCAATCCTCCTTGGCAATGAGGAGGAACTGTAAAGAGGCAGACTTTCCTTGTGTGGTTCTGAATCTCTGTTTTATCCACCCTGTTTAACTCCCCTTCCTTCAGTGGCTCTCTAGGTAGCCAGGAGCAGCTCAGCGGGGGGATTCTGCTCATACTTGGCAGCTTAAAAATTTAATGAGACTTTTACTTCACACCTCATCCTCCTCCCTTTATAGCAATGGTGATTCTGCTCACTGATATTCTGACAAGCCTAACTGAGAAAACCTGAGACATTAACAAATGTGGCAATGGATGCTTAGCCGACACGTCATAAAATTCAGGTGTACTGAGGAGAACCAGTGGGAGGGCAAGCTCACTGTATAGACCTTGACAAAAGCTTTGCAGAGTGTGAGATGTACATGCAAGAGTATGAAAGAGAATGGCACGAGACTCTTATATAGCTAGACTGGTCAGTTAACAGTTAACCATGTTTCTATTACTCCAGTCTAGTTTTAGATGGAAAAAAAGGTTGAAGTCAAAGCTCCAACTTAATATCCTTAGTTTATAAAAAATGAGAGAAGCAGAGCAGTAAAAGGGAGGTCAAATATTATAAGTAATTGTATCTGTATTCTGGTGCTGTAATCCCATGTCCTGGACTCTCCCAGAGTTAAACTGCACAATAAAGTTAATGATGCAGATAGTAAAAAGCTGGACAGATGCAACAAACAACCCTTAAACCTGCAACTATGCCAACCTTGAAGTGACCAATGGCACTGTGGAGTACTCAGTAAAGAGAGTGAGATACTGGAAAGCCCATCTCTTTCAGGTTATGTTTCTCCATCTCTTCTTTCTGTCCGGCTTTTCTCAGTGTAAAATCAACCATGGCTCTCAATGACCAGGAAAAGTGTTGTTCCAATGCGGCAGGATGGTGCATACAGTAAGAATCAAAACAATTAGTCACTCATCTGGGCAAAGTACAGATGTCAGCCATCTTTACAGTCTGCCAATTAGTCTGTCAGCCAGTTAGTCAACCCATCAACTATCATAGTCAGTCAATCACTCTGATAACTAGACAATCAGCCATTTAGTCAGTCAGCTGAACTAACTGGCCATCCAACTACAATCCTTCAACCCTGCGATTCAACCAGCGAGCAAGCTGGGAGGAGAGGGCTAGAGGGAATATTGAGGAAAGTGGAGGGGAGAGAGAAAGGAAGAGGATAAAATCTATATGCTGCAGTCGAAAGGCCCAGTGCCTGTCTTTGAACATCTCTAGACATCTCTGCAGATGTCTTTATTAGCAGACATCCTCAGGTCTCAGTCAGGGAAAAATACAAAGAAAGGGAAAGAAAACCTATAATGCAATTAGTAAAAATCATCATAACATTTGTCATTTCCAAATGCTCACCTTCAGTTTAGTCCTGCTGGGTTTCGGAAAGATCCAAGCCAACCAAGAAATGCCCCTTTAGACCTTTCAAACCCCCAACCTTCAGTCCCGGCACTTCACAAGTCACCGCTGTTATTGACAATATGCATCAATTTCAGGGGGCCTCTTATTGTGACTGACACACAACCTTTCTACACTGTCAGATCAGAGTAATATTTCGGCCTTTTATGTGGATCGATTGGCCAGTTTGGGGGCGCAGAGGGGAGGAGAGGCGGAGCACACAAAAGGTCAACTGTAGTGCTAAATCATTTGAAGATTCTTAATGAAGGGTGTGTGGCAGACACACCTGCTGGTTTCATTATTGGGCTGCAGTAAGGAGGTGTTAGTGCTGATAGCCACAGAGAGAACAAGAAAGAGGCTAAAAGGGAAGGAGGACAGAATAAGGGAAATTGCTCAAAAAAAGCAACATTTTCTTTGAAGAGCACTCTTACCAAGGTCAATAAGAACCGCTGCCAATCGCAGCTCTTATTTCAAATCATTGTATGACAGTTCTTTTAACCTTAACTGTGGGAAGGAGCACCATATATGTTCTGTACTGGATTGAGAAAGCTGGGGAAAAATATTCATGTAGTATTTATGTCATGCACGAGAAGGTGCTTTGCCCTGAGTGACTTTGTACATTGGTTACACACTGATTGAAGGAATGAAGCGTCTCTGTCTGCACATCTGCCTACAATGAGTGGAATATTGCAGGTTCATGTTTTCCAGCCACAAATTAAGGAAACATGATTCTCGGCAACAATACAAATGTGCAATGATGTTGCATTTAGAATGCAAAAAAAAAAAAAAAAAAAGAAAGAAACTGACATGCAATTAGAGGAGCTCACTAGGTATTGATGTTAACAGCTAATGTTGTCCCTAATGAGCATACCATTATAAGAGATCGGAAATAAAAACAAAGAACATTCCTCATGCACTTTTTAAGCCTTTTATGAATGTCTGTCTCTTAATGTGCCGGAAGTCATAACAGTCATACATGCAAATTATTCCCTGAAGTGGCTCAAAAAACCTTTCGGGGATAGAGGAAGTCCACAAGGATGTAGGATAGACTGTGTCCTGCTTGTCAACTGACTGTATGACCGTTGTGTGTAAAAGGTGCTAACAGTAAAGTGGGGTTAACTGTCCGTGTTGTCTTTCTTCTGATTTTCTGTTCCCTCTGCTGCCTTCAGGGTGCTTCCTCCAGCTTGGTGGTCAAGTTTGCCGACACAGACAAGGAGCGCACCATCAGACGTATGCAGCAGATGGTTGGGCAGTTTGGCATCTTCAACCCAGCCATCGCCCTTCCCTTCAGCACCTACAGCTCTTACGCACATGCGGTGAGTTGGAATAAACATAGACACACAGCAGACTTTAAATAGATTAAGAGTCTATCTATCTTTTGACATATCCATATTTATTAATGAATCTACAATGGGTGAAAGAACCTATCCCCAATTATTTTTTATCTAAGTTCATCAAGCTGCTACAATACATTTTTTTATATTCACATTTAATCAAATGACTTTATATGTGTGAAAGGTGTTGCTCAAAAATTATCACTTGAGATCTACACAATGAAGCAATTTAACATCTTTCAGCTCAATATTTTGGGTTCATGGGCTGCATGTTTTGGTCCCGTCTCACCACTCTTATAACATCATTTTTAGACATAGGAGGCTGCAGCTAAAACCTACTGTCTGCTACATGTCCAGCACCAAACAACATTAGCAACTAATTGGTGAAGACTGTGACGCATTTAGTAGTTAAAAGCCAGATATGTCCCTCAGGAGTTGATGAAAGCAAACCAGCACGAATACTGGGCTTTGTTTATCAGTGGCCAGACACACAACTCTCAATGAATCCCAAATTTTGTGCCATATCTGCTAGAAACAGAGCTCCATATCTAACAGATAGGGAGCTAATGTTGTGTTTGTGTTTACACCTTGTTTTTCATATTCCTTTATTTCACTAACTTTACCCAACATAAGTCTTGGAATCTGTATTTGATGTATCCAATAAGCTTTAAGCAGTTATGTGTAGATTCTGAAAATGTCCAACTTGGGAGACGCCCAGCAGTGCAAACAAACTACTCCCATTGTTCCAAAGATGAATGGACTGAAAGCAACACATGGACTGTGTTCATTTTTCCTTGGATTCCTTTATTTTTTCGACAAACAGAAATGGATGCCATCACAAAGACTGCAGTCACATAGATTAGTTTTTTTGGATTGTAGCTGTAATCCCCATTGAGATCATTAGTGATCATTGTTGCGGTAGGGCCACTTACGTGTGTCAGAATTCATATCACACATGGGATAAGCAATTCAACTGTGGGTTTTTATACTTGGGTTTAGCTTTAATTGGTCCAAATAAACATCAGATAGTTTAATATGGGATATCTGCCACTGAAATATGCAGTTTTCCGCACTTTTCTAGTAAATCCACAAAGAATTTTTTTCCAGCCAAATGTTCTGTGTTTTGAGCCCTAATTAGTAGATATTGTTATAAGTGAAACTTAGCATTCCAAACTATCATTACCACTCTACTCTTTCCTCTTAAGTACTGCTGCCATGCCGTTACATTCATTCATTATCCGCAGCACGTAGCCATGTTGGCTTGTACCCTCCAACCCCTTCATCAGCTTCCCTCTGCCCTCCTACCCCCGCCTACTGTACCCCCCCCTCAGGGCATGGCACCATACGCACACAGCAGACCCCCGGCTCTTTGATGAGTTCAGACAGCCTATGCAGCCCCACTCACCATGCGCCCCCTCTACCCTCTATCACTGATTCTCTACCCTTCCCCTCCCCCTCCCTCTGTCCCTCCCTCTGGGGCCATGAGATGCTTCAGGGGCCACAGTTGACTCAGAATATTCCATAGGCAACTTATCTGCACACAAACTTTCTTCTTCCCTGCTGAGGCAGTGCACACACACGCACACACACATGCGAGCAAATGCACACACGTGCACACCCTACTTGAAGTTGACTAAGATGAATTTAAGAGAAGCTTTACGGCCAGCGTTGAGATAAAAACCTGGGCCTCTGTCACCACACACTGCATAAATATACATTGACAGTATTTATGGTGTTTGTTTAAAGAAAAGGTGGAACACAAATTCCTCTTTTCCTGTATTTATTTGGATATAAAAGTTACATATTTTGCTGCTTCTAAATGCCAGGATTAATTGTTGATGTTAGCCAGGTCTTGGGGGCTTATCCATTTCCCTCATTTTCATATCACAGCCATGGGACCCAGTGTGAAATGTGCAAATTGACCATCCCAGAGTAATTGCGAGACCATCTCTTGTGCTCTCTCCAGTAAAACTCCCACCTTCATTACCATTCATGAAATGCAGCCCTTTCCCAGGAAATGTGGAGAAATGCAAATGTTTAAGGGGTGGTGGAGGCAGTGGCAGTCTGCGGGGAGACCATTGTGCCCCGCTCAGGTTGGCCATGACTCTTATTTACTGTGGCAGAGACCCGTGTCGACTCATACAGACGCGCACAAGAGTGTACACACAGCGAGCAGCAAATGTTCTTTCTTTCTCTCTTTTTCTCCTCCCTCTCTCTCTCTCATACGCACATATAATATGACAAAGAACAGGATGATGCTAGGAAATTGAGTTTCGAGTGAAAGTAACAAGGGCATGCGGGATACTTCAGCATTAGAGAGAATCAATTACCATTAAATCTGGAGGAGAAATTGCATGTATGTGGTTTCTCGACACAAAGATTATAAGGCATGAATGATGGTAGTGAAGGTGAAATTCTCCTTGTTTTAGTATTATGAATCACAGTGTCTCTGATGCCATGTACCTGCATATAATGAATTCAACAAAATAAATCAAGCAACTCTGAGGCAGAGCAACCTTGGATATAAACTCACCCCAACTATTGATAAAGTAATGAGTGCACAAGAGGCAGTAATGGATTATCAGCTAGGGTCTTGTTTTCATATAACGCCAACAATTTATTTAATGAATCTAAATACTGGTACTGCTAGGTACGTAAAAAATTTGGAATAAAGGCAAATATTAGTTATCTTTCGTGTGGGTGTCCAGCTTGCACAGTGGTTGTGATTACATTACAGTCATTGGCACCGGCTGCATGCACGTGGTGTGCAGCCTTGATTCCCCCGTAGCCACCGGGAATGTGCTGAAGTGATACGATGAATGTTTCTTTACGGCAAGATAAACTACACATATTCCCCCAAGACGAAAAACCTGCAGTGACAGAAAAAGGACTTTATCTCCAAAGACACACTACATGTTCGCCTACTCTTCATATACACTGGCCAAGAGAAGAGGAGGTGGCACAGTATAGAATACAGACATGGGGAGAGATGGTATATATAGCTATAACCAGAGAGTACAGTAAATGGTAAATTCAAAGAGCTACCTCTCCACTACAGCAGTGGATAGGATTATAGAGTTGAGCTGACAGCCAGTAAATTGGATTTTAGGAGAAGGAGGGGGCTCTGAACACAAATTGGAGGGGTACAACACTGACAACATATGCCAAAAATGAGAAATGTGCCATTTTCACGATAGACACAGATACTGGTGCGCTCTGACAGGAGACATCCTATTTGCAAAAAGGTGATTTCATAAAACACAAGCTGAAGGAGAGCGAGAGAGTGAGATTCCATGTTTCATTCCAGTGTTCGTGGTAAGTGATAATAGTTCTCCCATGAATTTCTGAATGCAAGTAATAAAACCAGATTTTATTACCTTTTTGGATTTCCCCTTCAAGACACAAACATCATATTTGTACATGATTAGATTTGATTCAAGTCACTTTTCTTCCCTCGCTTTCTAAAGCCATGTCTCTTTGTAAAGACAGTCATTTTAGCTTCTCTTTAGGTGGAGGACTACATGCTGTTTCTGTGGACAGGAGAGAAGTTTCTCCAGCACTGTGCCCCTCTTGCCTCCCTCAAAGATTCTGTAGTGTGAGATAGATAAATGAGGGGAGAGAAAATGGTTTAACTTGGTGCTAATAGTGACAGTGTGTGGGTGGATGAGGGGGAGGATGATGACAGTAAACTCACATTAGGAAACATCTCCCCCTGTTGGAGGGAGGCACATTGGAGCCTTTTGCAACACAACCCACATGAGGAATGATACTAACAGATTACTGGCTGTACAGTAAACTACCTGCACACACACACATACACAAACAAGCATGTGTGTGACCTTGTTTAGCTGTATTATACTTGTGAGGACCAGCTCTTGACTGCCCTTGTATTGCCCACACAAACACACACACACACACACACACACACATATATATATATATCAAACATATATATATATATCAAACATGCATCAGAGATAAGAAAACCTATTAAAATCTCTGTGTGGAGATACAAGCTGCTAGCATGGGGGTAACAAATGAGGCCCTTGAGCTTCAGTGTTCTGTCTTCAGTCTTTTAGTTCACCTCAATGACCCACGGCCTCCTTCCCTTTCTGTCTCTCTCTCTCATTTTTTCAACCTTTTTCACCCTCGCTCTCTCCCCCTCTTTAACCCCCCCCACCCCCCCCTTCTGTCCGTCCCTGGCTGGTTGGGCTATAAGGGGTCACATGTGACAGTGTTGAGAGTCAGTGAGTCACAGAGCAGCGCTACAGAGATAATTGCCATGTGATAAAGAGGTGATTGCTTGCTCTCACCAGGGGAGAGTAATGCCATCAGGTTGCAATAAAAAAGCAGATGTCTGACACTAAATGAATGCTACTGAAGCCCGGGCAACTTTCTTTGCTCCTTTTCATCTCACACGCTTCTCTTTTGTCCCCCTTGTTTCTGTCTGCCTATTCTCCCCTCTTCCTTTCTTTTCAAGAGGAAGCAGAAAAGGTTGTGTCTGTGATGAAGACTCAGTTGTGTTCATTCTCCGCCAGAGACATTTGCTATCTGCTGGGTAGTGCATAAATAAAGAAACAGGAATGGCTTTTGAATATAATGCCTTTGAAAATTTGAAAAAGAAGAAAAAAGCATATGCATACAAAAAGCAAAATGGAATGACTTTGAATATCTCTGTCAACATAACCACTCTGCTTTTTGTTCTTTATTTTATTCTTTTTTTTTTTTTTTTAGAGCAAGTTTTTATTAACCACTGAATTCCAACGTAATTACATGCTTGAGTTTCCAATTTGCTACATTTTAATTTGGAAGGAAGCATCAATGAATGCCAGAGTTGTTATCCATGACAATCTGACGGATGGAATTAAGGATTGCATTATCTAAGACAGGCATTGAGAGAGAGAGGCTAGTATTCTGAAGTCACTAGTATTCACTCCCACTCCATTATTGCTCCATCCAGGCCTTCAGCTTGTATAAGGCCACAGGGTCAGCAATGAATAGGCTGCAGGCTTATTAGAATCAATCCTAAGTCCCCTGTCCTCACTGAAAGGAGCCCAAGAAAAGACAAAACTCAACAGTGAGTGGTGTGACAGTGTATTTATTCTGTAATACCAGCCCAGTCAGACCCTTTATCCTGAAGTCCAGCCCTGTTCACATCCTAATAGGGGGGCAGTCACAGCATTGCCAAAGCAAGGGCGCCCCAGATCCTCTGGCCCTCGTTGTTTGTTTTTTATGTCATTGGCTTTTGTTAGTTTCTTGTCTCCTCGCTGTCTTTTGTCGCTGTGCTCCCCGATTCATCTTATTTGGAAAGGAATGGATGATCCCCATTTGTCACGTTGATAAAATTATGCAAATAACAAAAGGTGTTAATAGATAGCAATGGCAAGGCATGTGGCTAATGGATGGGATGCCAGTGTTGGGCACTCTACAGCGGGACACTCTCTTTCAGGTTACCTGACAGGAGCACTGAGGGAAAATAATTGGCTTTTCCGTTGCAGGGTCCCCATGCAAATACAAGAAGAGTGGCATTCTATACCTCCACTGTCTCACAATATCGTCATTAGCATTAGTGCCAGTGGCAGAGGAGTTTGATTTCTGCTTATACGAGTCAGTCTCAGCAGCTCCCCTGACACATAGCAACTATGCAGTATTAAACAGATGCAAAGTCAGGGGCAAGAGGTTGGTCCATCTGTGTTTGTATTCCTACATCACACACGTCTGCATGGCTGATGGGCAGCTACATAGCCTGCAAAAGATTATTGATTCCCCAGATAAACCCCTTGGTTCACAAGCTGCAAAAGCCATTGTACAATGATGGATTTTCTTCTGAATTAGGCATTCAGCATTTGGTTTGCACAGGGAGAATTTAAGCTGAGTGCGGAACCTCAAATAGTCTCTACAGCTCTTCATGCATGTTGTGTGTCTGTGTGCGTACGTGTGTTTGTTTGTGAGCGCAGTGCAGGGCGATGGTGCATGTGAGCATGTCCTATGCATATGAATAAACACTGGGCTGTGGGCTGCATTTGATGGAAAACAGTTTCAGCTCCCACCTCTCACTTCATGCTAAGTAGAAGTGCTGAGTGAATGAAAGCATATTGATTTTTATCTCATTGTGGGACAGTCCAATGGGTGAAAATCTACTGCCATTGAAATTCTTCACACCTAACATGCTGTATTACTGACATGGTTTGGAATATGAGTCGCCAGCTACGCCTGCAGCAGCAGAGTGGAGTTGTGTAGTAATTACAAAAGATCACAATGTCGTTTGGTAAAATTTTGTCTCCACGCAAGACACGCAAAGACTTTGGTCACGTAATGAAGTTCCAACCCCAAATGTATTCTGTTTGCAAAATGCCTTCTATTTTGGCAAAAGTAGCCCAGAGACTAGTGGTTTTCCAACTGAATTATAAAACAAAGCAAATTTTAAACCCGGGACGGATGTCGGGCTATAAGCAGCAATCATTACAAATACATCAGAAAAATTAGAGATGAATCCAGGGGAAAACAGACAAGAGTGGGAGAAGTCTGTGGCATTTCTATACAGCCAAACAGAATATTGTGAAGTTCGACAATTGTAAGGAAAAAGCATTGCAACTCTTCTGCAAACTTTGCCTGTTCCCTAAGCACAGAGATAATGTGCACATGTCAATGCCTTGATTTGTATGAGCTCAGCAGACAGCTATTAAATTGTTTCTGCAGCTGGTGACAGGCTTCCTGCTGGGAGAATAGACAGATTCACTAAACATAGGTTGACAGGCTTCTTTTTTCTTCCCTTTCTTTTATTCCGCTCTACTTTCTCTGTACTTCCCATGCACTATCCATCCATCAACCTCAACATACATCCCTCCCTCTGTTCTACCCTTGCAATGTTTCTCTCTCCTCTCTCGCTCCCCTTCTTCCGTCTTTGTCTGACTCCTTCCCAACTTACTATATTTTTCATTACCATCTGTCCTTCCCTCACCTCTTTCGCACCCTGTTCTCCCTTCTGCTCCCTCAAACACCCCATCCAACCCTCCTTTCCTCCACCCATCTCTCCGTGTCCCTCTTCTTTAGCTCATGCAGCAGCAGGCAGCCATCATGGCAGCAAGCCACGGAGGTTACCTCACGCCTAGTGTGGCTTTCCCTGCCACACAGATCCACCAGATGGGGGCGCTCAACATCAACAGCCTCCCACCCACCCCCATGACCCCGGTGTCGGGTGAGTTTCATCAAACTCTGGGTGAGCACTTAGTTTCATTCCCTTTCTTCCTCTGACTGTATGTGTTTTTGTGTGTACGTGTCGTGGTGGGGTGACGGGGCACGTCTATTGTATAGATGTGTTACTGTAAGTGTGTAGGTTTTATGTGCGCATGTATATATATATATATTTGTATGTGTCAGTCATTTTCCTGTGCAAGGTTTTGAAATATTTGAATATTTGAATGTTTGAGTGTGTGTGTGTGTGTGTGTGTGTGTGTGTGTGTGTGTGTGTGTGTGTTTGTGTCGCAGCTTGAGAATAACAAAAAACTAGAGCGGCAGCAAGGCCAAAAGAAAGAGAGCCTGCTTACTGGTAATCCAAAATTATTCCACTGGAGAGAAAGAGAGTCTAAGATGAAAAAAATACATTCAATGGGATTTGCATGTTTATGTTGTTTGTGGATGCTAGAAATATTTGAGGATGGTAGCAGTCAAATAAGGAATATCAATAAGTAAGTTTACAGATAAGGCACTAATTTCCCTGTAGTATTTTGACCTTGTGCTTTGAACCACTTGCGCATGATCTGCATGCAGTTGGTTTTGTTTTCCATAACAAACACCTCCTATGCAGATAGATTACAGAGGAAAGAGAAGGACTTTGAAATACCTACCCACTGCATAACATTTGCTTACTCAGCGATGTTTCATTTTCCTTGAGACAGAGGAAACAGAGGATTCTCTACTCAACAAAAGCATGAGACGAAATAAATAATACAGGAGTATCCAAGTCTTTGTTGTGCTCTGTTCACCTACTTTGTCTACACTGCAGCATTGAGTTTTTAAGGTGATGACTTTGGTAACTTTAAACCAATCAGTGTGTGAGAGAGAGAGAGAGAGAGAGAGAGAGAGAGAACCACCATCAGTGCAACAAAGCCTATTTTAGATTTTCTTCATAGGCATCACAGAAAACCACCATCTTGCTACAAACTTGCTGCACGGTGTCAAATTCTCTGTCTGCACTGTGGTTTCTGTGGGGAAGGAAATATTCCCTCAAGTTGGTATTCTGTTAACGTTTTCATCTATGGGCACAAAAAAGGACAGTGTTATTGTACAAAGTCTGTTTAGTTCTGCTTAACTCAAGTCAAGCATGTTTCCCCTTAAAGTCAAAGGGATGTCTGGAGATAAAGTGAGAAAATGGCAGTGAACACACTTGCTGTATGTGTTCAACGTATAATTTGCAGCATCAGGCAATATATCTGGAGAAGAGAACCATTTGTCAAATATTCACGGTGATGTTTTCAGTGCAAAGTGTGCACTTTTGGGCGGGCATAATCAATCAGACAGTGATTAAAACTGGAGTTCAGCATTGCTGCGAAGCTCTTATTTTGATGGGTAAAGCACTGACAGCAAGGCAATTCGGATCTTTGTTTTCAGCATGCATACCTGTATTTTGCAACACAATAGTGCTGATGAAAGACAGTGCAACTGTATTGCAAGGAACTCAGTCTGTACGTACGTGTGTGTGTGTGTGTGTGTGTGTGTGTGTGTGTGTGTGTGTGGTGTGCATGTGTGAATGGGGGCTTTGTCTTCCAGCGTGATTGTTTGTGCTGTTTGTGAATCTCTTTTGAACTGTAGCCTCTTGAAAGCCAAGATCAGTGCTGTACCCAAAAGGAGATATGGCTGAATATTGTTGGATATTTTGGATAAAAGCTAAACAAAACTACTTATGTACAGAGAACTTTAAGGCAATTTCATATCAGTTGGCAATGCTAACAACTTGGCTGAGGCAAGGAAAATATGTTTATGCTTGTGATTCAGAGGCAGAGAAAGGAAGAGAGAGGAGAGTGTCTTTGAGTCAGTGAATCTGATGTGTGTGAAGTGGTTCCATTTATCTGCTTTCGGACATGCCTCTGTGTAAACTACAGTCGACTGATTACCTTTTATTATTGAATGTAATATATTATTAATCCTTGGGAGAAACCAAGGCTTTGGTGAATATTCAAAGACTGTCATGAATATGAAATGTTTTATTTCTTCATTCATTAATTTGAGTGTGGCTGCCAGGAGCTGCAGGAGTAGTAGTCTAGCTTGCTGCTTTGGTATACACAGCTATTTTCTCCTTTCCTTTTCACACTTGTGGCTATGACTTATTTAGAGTTCATTGAAAGAATACATAACATTACTGGCAAGACTGTCTGTATAAGTAGGAAAGAGACTCTGACACTACAGAGAGACTGTAGGATGTCTGCCACGGAGTCAGTGGAATAATTAATTGTAATATCAGAGTCTGTTTTCAGGATGTGGGAGCAGAGTGCTTCTCTGCTTCGACAGAGGTTTAATTTATGCATTAAGTTATTTCATCAACTAAATTACATCTCAAAACAAATCCGTACATTCTGACATTTGGCAGCTCTCTCATATGTACAAAAGACTAAAAGTTAGAAAGGTTAATGTCTGCTTTCCCAAAATGAGGGCAATTGGCCATTGATAGTTACACTACTGCCTTCCTGAATCACACATTCATCTTGGCATTAACATGAAGCTCCAATAGTAATATAATAGATGGAAAAACCTTTCTGATCCTGGGTTAAATGTGTGGCATTAATCTTTTATTTAAATGACCACTATAACCTCTGCAACATAAAGTATCTTGTTTGTGACAGCAAGCCAAGGTACAAAGAGGCTCAGAGGTTAAGGGTGTTACTCTGAAAACAATGAGACATCCATTTGATCAACAGATGCAAAGCATTTAAGCTTGATGGTGCATAAGCCGTTTGCCAGATGGTTCAGCTGATTAGAGTATGTATCCTTACAATGATGCATGATGATGCTTTTTGAAAATAATGTTCACCAGGTGCCGCTCCCCGAGTGCTGCAGAAGAAATAAAAGTTAAACAAAACAAGGGAGAGAGAGGAAGAGGGAGAGCCAGAGTAACAGAAAGAGAGAGAGATGAAGAGGGTGAGAA
>CM076656.1:16501555-16582705 GCA_038496675.1 Rachycentron canadum | reverse complement strand
GGAGGGGGGGGGGGGGACGCAGAGAGATGCGGATCCCGCTGGGTATATGTGGTGAGGCACATGTAGTGTCAAGGATGCTTTGTTAGGATGTGAGAAGTGTGTAATCAAAGTCACTGTAATGTTCTGTTGCATGGTGCTGCTCTATACTGAAGACTTACGCGCACAAGTCCATATTACACAAAATATACGGCAGCTGCTCCACATCCAGAGCCAACCCACTCACAGGCAGGCTGGATGTGTCTTAACATCCTTGCTAAAGACGAGCATAGTTACATCACTGATGAGGAGCATTTCCATGGTGACAAACACCATGAAACTAATGAGCTGTTTGACAGCTCTTTGTCAGTGTGTGCACCTGTCCCCCACGATGCATCATACATGTCATACAAACACTTGAGACGCTATATATATGTGTGTGTGTGTGTATGTGTATATATAATTCTAAAACAAATGCTGATGACACATCAGGTTCGACCTAACTTACAAAAAAATATCAAAAATCAGCACTAGATGGTGGTGATGTAGCTGATGATGAGAGTGAATGAGGATCCCAAAGATTCACTGATGGAGTGAGAATCACATCCATTAGAATCAAAATCTTCTGTCGTCTGTTGAGAGCCAGATGTAACAGCTGGGGAAATAGACACCTGTGTGTCTTAATTGGTTGTGTGACCTCCATCTTACAGCAGTAAAAGTGCATTCTCTGTAGCTGTTGCTTTCTTTTGCAAGACGTTACTCTTCCCATGATGAATTTTACAATAATTTTATCTTCAACAACAAAGATATCAACTTGGATTCATGTCCAGTTGCACAAAGGGCCGTTTTCCCTCAGATATAAATGTCCTCTCTTTCAGTTTAAATCAGGCCTATTGCATCAGACGCATACCAAATCCCAGCAGCCGAGGTGAGCAGCTGTGTGACAGCAAAAGGTTTCCCTGTTCCTGGTGTGTGCAAGTACTTTTAGAGAGCATAGACACATCCCTCGCCAAATCTGGTCTGTGTGAGCAAAACTGAGCTCTGCACGAGCAGCAGAGCTTCGCGAGCTGCCCATCTGCTCTGCTCAGGGACCTGAGAGTCAGGCACATCAGTATGGTCAGTGCATTGTATGTACATTAGCCTCAGGAGTGGAGCAGACAGCACTGGAGGCTCAGTAGTGTGGAAAGTTGCTGTATTTAGTACTGAAGGGTTATGGTTCTTTCACATTATTGTTTGTAACGTTGGCTCAAAAGAAATTGCAAATACTTGTGTTATTATTATGTATGTTACACACAAATAGAATAAAAGTGGTATGGAGACCATTGTCTCATTTGCTGTTCACTGTCCAACACATTACTAGGAGAGGCTTTTCCACATTGTAATCAAAGACGAGCAGAAGCTTTTGTCCAAGGAGGTCTTGTTTACACTGTAAGGTGGTGGCAAATGTGAAAGTCCCTGATTTTTTGGTGGAGCTTTGATGTCCACTGATGGGTTTTCAGCTTGTACTAGACCGGAAACAACACAGAAAATCACTCCAATAGCTTTTAAGGTTTTCCTCTGGATATTGTCAAGCAGGCCAAGGTGAGTACTTCCCCATTACATGACAGCACTCAGAGACACTGCAGACCTGTGCTTTATTGATCGTGGCTCAATTCAGTTAAGTTCTCCTCAAATCTCAAAGCTGATTAAGACCTCAGCAGTTTGCTGTTCATTGGTACGCCCAGAGAAATGCAGCTGCTCGATAGCATCATAGACTTTGAATATTCATGGATCAAATATATTGTTTATTTGCTTCCCTGGGTATTTTTTTAAAATTCATTTTCCCAGGTTAGGTTCCACTTCACCCCACAACATTAAATGACTGTACAGAGTTGCGTCGTCAACATAGAAATGCATTCTGACAAACATGAACGGGTTCAGATGACAAACAGAAATAAAATTTAAGAGATTTATTAAGGCACCAATGCTACTCCCTCAAAAATTACAGATAGAGGACTTATCACTGATATTTGCTATGATGGCTATAAGTTTGTAATAAACTATAAAACCTAAAGTGAAATACAAAAAAACAGTTCTAACTTTGGTGAAAAGTTGTTCATGTAGGATGCCGGCACTCATATTGCACATTGATAAAATGGATTCCAGTTGAAGGGCCTTATACATCCTACAACCAGTTGCGTACGACATAACTGGTAGATTCATTCTGTATCTAATACTGAACAAATTTTGGCATTGATTACCTTTAAAATTGCACTTTGATATGCATTTGAACATTTAATAGATGTATAGAAAAATGTGCAAAAAAGTGAGAGGCACAGAGTTAATTTGGACTCTCATTAATTTTATGTCATATTTTATTTGCTCAAATGCTCAAATATTTATCAGTACTGTCTAAAGGACAGTATTCACAGTGACATTTTTTTTTTTGGTATACCAACAGGCTTTTGAAAAAGCTTCCCTTCCCATATTCAGATTTATTATTCACACTTGCAGAACCAGACAGACATTTTCTCTGAATCTAAATGCATGACATTTGAAATCAGTTAGATGAAAGCATCTGTTTTGAGTGCTTATTACTTGTTCCAGCAAAAGACAGTCCTTGTGTCGGTAATGACTGCACTCTCCAGTATGGGTATAGCATTCCTCGTTGATTTGAATGTATAATTAGCATAATAAATACATCTGTCGCATGTGAGGACTTCTTTTGCGAGGCAATCATCGCACGGCGCAAATCAACAGTTTTGCCCTCTAAGAAGCGGCCTGTGAGAATATGAAAGTAATTTTGCTTCCATAACATAAATTTATGTGACATAAACATATACAGATACATACTATTTAGCACTGAAGACTTCTTTCTTACTGTAATAAGGGTGGAGAAGTGATAGTTAAGTGCTCACTGTATAGAATATATAATCTGCTGACCCATGGCTTCATATTCAGCCTTGCCAGACTGAGGAACAACACGTCATTATTACAGGCCAATACACGCAGCACACACTGACACCCGCATGTATATCTTCACTCTTGTGTGCGCATTGTAAACCGGCTATGAATACAATTTTCCACAATGCAAGAACGATATGTCCACTGAGGTATAAAATGAAAATGTCTTGTTATTTTCTAGTTCAGGGTAGTGGGAAATACTTCCCCATTTCAACTGAAGAGAACATTTTCGGGGTCTGCTTATGTTGGATATTGGGCCATTGTGGCAGCGAGGATAAAGATGATGACTGGGCTACATAAATTGCTTTCTCGTGTAATCATTGTTTTATCGGGCATGGTGTTGCTTATTGTCTTTTTCTTGTATCATGACCCCATTCTCTGACCCAGTACATGTATAACCCAGCTACTGCAGGATTTTTCAGCGTTTAGTTATTTGATGTGAAATGTTTCAGAGATTTGCCTCCCTACAGTATCAGTGCTGCCTTATGACACTTAGGATTCTCATGCTTATCCCCTGTTGTGACATTTCCAAAATGACAAACTGACTGGACTTGTTGGCCCCAATCTGCAACTTGCGTCACCTGTTTTCCTTTACCACACAAAAACGTCATGTCCAGTGGCTGACCCTGGATCTTATGCAATTGCTTGTAATGTGTCCACACTACCACCTACTAGTACTCTCCTACTACCACACATACACAGACACACGCTCCTACAGCCCTGCTAAGCCTTGGAAAATGAATTTGCCTGATGATGGAGAGGGTGCATTATCTGGCGGTACAGTAGAGTGCGTGTGGCCCGGGCAGACTAGCTGTCTCTAGTCCTCAGAATAGGAGCGGCAGTCTCCTGGGTCCTGGTAGGAGAATGGGCTGAAGCTGCAGTCTAATTCATCACAGCTCCGCAGGAAACAAGCAATCGTGGGGAGGCTTCAAAAAAAAAAAAAAAAAAAAAAAGGAAACCAGTGCAAAAGACACAACAGCTCTCACTAGACTTGGGCAATTCCCCTGGTCACCACAATAGTCTCCATGACTGTCAGACTCCTCATGACTTAAATGCTGAGACAGAGAGAGGGAGAAGAAGAAGAGAGGAAGGGAGAATGAGAAAAGAATTCCCATATGGCTATGTAGATGATATTACTCAGTGGTGGGAGGTTTCAGCATGTGATGTTCAGCATATTTACCGTTGCATTAGCATAAATCTCGGCGCATGTTATGTGTATACTGGATGTGATTGTTTACCCTATCTGGACCACCTCTCACAGGGGGTTCTTTACTGAGGCACCAGATTGTGGGGATATGGCATGCTGGAGGGTTTCCGTGACAACCTGGGCTTTCTGTCCAATCAGGGCGAGGGTTTCCAGATTGAGAGGTGGTCCTCAGGGGAGCTGTACTGCAACAAGCTTGGATGCTTTGCCACGGAGCAGCCGTTTTAGAGAGACCATCACACAGTGAGATTCTGCTCAAAATGGGTACTTTGACGTTCCCGGCATAATTGGAAACACTTTTCAAGGAGGGTCCTTTTAAAATGCATTGAATGAGAGAGGACAGGGAGCATCCAATTTCGATTCCACTCATGAACCTTCCTGCAGCTGCCTTTCAGGCGTGTACCATATATGTGATGACCCACCCATTTGTCAAACTGCCAACTGTTGTTGTTTTGTCTTTTTTTTTTTTTTTTTACTTTTTTTTGTGATGTATAAAAGTAACAGGCATCTTTGTGTGTTTGCTACCTGCTCATTCAAGCAAATCTCCCTCTGTAATCGCCTTCTATCTGGTCCAGATCTTTTTTTTTTTTTTTTTTTTTTTTTCCCCCTCTCAGAAGTTGCATAGTGGTTTCATCATCCTGAGCAGTAGGAGCCAGCAGGGTATCGCACAAACACTACAGACAGGCTCATTTTTCACAGGTTGACTTCCCAGCTATCCTGCAGGATGTGTCATGACAAACGGCAGATATGTGACAGACTCACGTCGCACACGTGTCCTTGCATTAGAGAGGAGATGCAGCGTAGCTTCTGGTCACGAGCTTTGTTCTGGTGTGTGTTTATCTGTTTGCACGAGTGTGCATGCAAGTCTTTTCTCTTTGTACACAATAGGAGAGTGCTTGCATGTACACTTGTGTATGTCTGAACATATTATTACTGTTTTGTATGTCATGCAGAGCCATGCAGATGGAGTCTACCTGATTTAGTAACAGTGAACCTCTTTCCCCAGCAGGCCTCAGTTCTCCACCAGCCAACATCACCACCTCCGCCGTGCCCAGCATCGTCACGCCCATCGTCAACGGATTCACCGGCATCCCTCATCAGCCCAACGGACACCCTGCCGTGGAGACCGTGTACACCAATGGCCTGCCGCCCTACTCCACCCAGAGCCCCACCGCTGCTGACACCCTCCAGCAAGCCTTCACCGGAGTACAGCAATACACAGGTGAGAGCCAGGAATGCCCTGTTTACTATACTGTATTTCTTAGGTTTTTACTATCTACCGTAACTGCTAAATGAGTAGCAGCAAGGAGACAATGACTGCAGGGCAACTACTTAGTGAGTGTGAGCCTGTATGTATTCAGATAATGTAGGACACTGCCTTAGAACATAACATCAGAGAGCCTTTGATTACACATGTTATGCTTGTGTGATCGACCTTAAGCATCCTTGACACCATTCTCTGTAGGATCCCCGTTTTTACACTCCTCTCTCTCCTTTACATCCATCTCCCTCCCTTTTCTGCCTCTCTCTGCCTCCCTGCAGCGATCTACCCAGCCACCACGCTGACTCCCATTGGTCAGACACTGCCCCAACCACCCCAGGTCATCCAGCAGCAGCAGCAGAGAGAAGGTGAGGGTGAGAGAACATTATTACTTTTACACTTCACACATCTCATCCTGTGTAATGGGTATATAAAGAAGATGAGTACGAGAGACCAATATTGCTTTTACACTGCACACCTCATTCTGTGTAATACATATATAAAGAACGTGAGGGTGACAGAAGACTATTACTTTAACACTGTACACATCTCATTCTCGCTAATAGATAAATAAAGTAAAACGACTGAGAGAAACAGTATGACTGAATGTAGTTCACACCTCATCTTATGTAATAGATATATAAAGCATAAGGCTGATAGAATAATGTTAATACAGCTATAGTGCACTGTTCATCTTGAAAATAGGTTTTACATTATCTGCAAAGGCACATGTTTTTTCCCCATAAGCATTAATTAAACCTTATATAATCAGATTTTCAGCATGGTGGTAGCATATTTGATATTCAAAAGGAGAATTTTGGTTATTTCCACCTTTACTTGCTGCAGATTTGCAAAATAAATATTAATTCACGTTGCACTGAAATTTGTAATTTGCAGTGAACTATTAACAGCATCTATTCAAATTTAGAAATAATCACATCACACAAGAGGTACAGAAGTATGAAGCCCCTGTATGACGCAATCAAACCTTCATATTTGCATGTCATGTACAAGGACATAGCCACCGTCGGGCTGGGTAGAGTAGGGAGGAAAAACACAGATAAATATATAAATGTGTTATTTAAAAAAAAAAATTGGGTTTCTTATGCAGCTCATGGATCATCCGAGTTACTCGTTAAAGATTGTGATCATCATCTAGATTTAGTCTTTCATATTCACATTTCATTTAAAAAGTTGGTTAAATGTAAATAGAAATTTTAAATGTATTCTCAATATCCACACGGTATCAGCAAATCAAGGCAAAAACTTTTCAATTTATTCTCGTGTGTTTAAGAACAGTAGGAACAGTTTTATCACTGATAATGTCACAGACATCCTGGAAATCTATTTCCACTTATCTTAATTTGGTCGACTTGAGAGAGTGCATAGATGAAAATAACAAATTCACAGCTGTTTTTCTCCCCCTTCCCTCTCTCTGTCTCTCCCTTTCTCCGTATCCAGGCCCAGAAGGCTGTAACCTGTTCATCTACCACCTGCCACAGGAGTTTGGAGACAATGAACTCATGCAGATGTTTTTGCCCTTCGGCACTGTCATCTCTTCTAAGGTCTTCATGGACCGGGCAACCAACCAGAGCAAGTGCTTCGGTGTGTTATTCTCTGCCTCTCACACTGACTTTTACCCTTTTGTACATTTTACTGATTTTTTTTTTTTTTCATGATATGATTTTACTGTGATTATATGTGACTTTCACATTGATGAAATGATGGTAGATTTGGATGCACAGGTCTCTACTCTGCTTTATAGTATGTAAAGGAGCAGAGATTCATAGAGGGGTAAAAAAAAAACCCCAAAAAACCCTTACTTCCTTTTTTATTAAATACATTCATAGTAAATGCGTTCAGGCACATAGCAATATGCTCTTCCACAAAACAAAACAGTTTTTGCAGTCTGATCTCTTGTAGTTTCAAATTATTCAAAAGCTTAGACTGAAAGATTCATAGTGAGTGTTCACAGAAATTGAAAATTGTCCTTGAAAAAAAAAACAAAAAAAAAAAACACACGCACAGACATACATATATATATCTTAATTGTGGTGCATTCTGATGACATTTGAGAACATAGACACAGAGGACTGAATGGTCTTATGATCTTAGCCCTGACTGACTGACCTGAATTTGCATCTTGATGACTGTTGTGTTTTGGCACCATGGGAAAAAAAAATGCACTGAGTACACTGTGTCCAAACTAGCCATGATGCAGTCAATCAGAGACCATGTCCTTGTTTCAGTTTGGCAGCCGTGTGACCTGGAAACCTTAAGGTGCTGCATCAGCATCCACATTACCGTTCTGTAACCCCAATATCTGTCAATACCCTCACAGCTGAGGCTGATTCACACACCTCCACAACCTCCTGTCCCATTTAGCTCTGTCAGCCTGCACACACCAACAAGCCCTGGGGCTTATAAAAACTTTGAGGAGGCAGGCTGGGATGTTGGGGAGGGGCAGAAAGGCAAAGGACAGTTATGGATCAGCATTTGTTTTCACTTCAGGGAACCAAAGAACCCTGAGCAAAATTGATCGGCGGTCCTGTCTCCCTGGGGGAACTTAATAACATATAAATTCATGAAAGAAGAGCTATTTGCAGTATTGACTTGTACACTATGCATTTACAACATAATGTTAGGCCTGGGGAAGGATGGAGCACACTGGTGTAATTAATCTAGAAAAGAGAAAGAGGGGATAAACTTAGATTGATGGTGTGCAAAAGAATGGGAAACACAGAGAAAGAGAGAGCACACTCGTGTGACAAGACTGAGCTAAGGGCTTAGAGCTTTAAGCCAGCATCGCCTCTCGATCTCATCTCCGTTCCCCTCCTCGAATGTGTTAACCTGATGGTGGGTTAGGAGGTCACCTCCTTTCCCTGCTCTGTACTTGCTTCAGACTTCCATTCAGCCCTCCTCCTAGCTGCCCAGCCCCTCGCCCTAATGGGCCAACCAAGAGCCGAGCGGGCCAGGCAGACATCTCCCCCAGGTGGCTGTGGACGTGGAGAGGCTCCTGCTGTTTTTCATGGGTCATCGACTGTTCCTAATGACACCACAGACACAGGGGAGCGCATCAAGCGGAGACACACTCCAATGCAGTTTCTGGTCACTGGATTCTCAAGGCTTTATTTTTACACATGATGGAAACAGGATGTTCAGCGTAGGTTTGAGGAGGGGTGTATTTTGGGGAAATGCTTGGAGGGCTTTTAGTGTCTGCAGCAGACCTGTCTCCTCATGATGAACTGTTTGCTCTTGTTTTGCTCAAACTACTTTGGGCATTCACTTGTCCTCATTCATTTATATATTTTATAAAAGCCACACTGAAAAGAACATTATTAGGTTAAAAATATTTTGGTAAATATTTAGAGGGATGAACTTGTCACTACTGATTTTCAGTGGACTGCAATCTGCTGATGTAATTAAGATCTCTGTGCTATGAAACATGTTCTTTACAAGTAAAATTTAACTGTCAGAAAAAGCAAAAACAAAACCAATTACTGATAAATTATTTTCCTCTGTTTATTTGTTAAAAAACACAATATTTAACTGGAATTAGAAGAATCCTTTCCTGTGTTACCTTATGGGGAACAACAAATGTGTCCCAGCTAGGTTGATCACTTGCCACACACTTGCATTACGAGTATTTTTGCAGCGTGTTTGTTGTCACATTGATGAAAACGCTCTGTCTGCTTTGCATGTGTTATCTTAAGTTGCAGCGCACTGAGCTCTCAGGGCCACTGTGCTGATGGATCACAATACTGTTTGATATAAAATCTCTTCCATGCGAACTTTATAGCATATTGTATCAGGCACTGAGCATTTGTTAAACAGCTTGAAAGTGCTACAGCTACTTCACCTTCGGAAGACAGGCCATGATGATCAAGCAGTGAAAACAGATTCTTATTTATACTCCATGTCCACTCCATTATTGTATATTTTAAAAAAATATGTAATTGTTTCTGACTGCTAGTTGGGCCATTTGTAATAAATATAATCTGTAAATATTGACCGAAATTGTCACCTTAAAGATAATTCATAACACTCATGATTAAATTGTTGTCATTAGACCTAATTGATTTTTTTTTTTTTCCACAGGCTTCGTGAGCTTCGACAACCCTGCTAGTGCACAGGCAGCTATCCAAGCCATGAATGGCTTTCAGATTGGCATGAAGAGGTTGAAAGTCCAGCTAAAGAGACCGAAGGATGCCAGCCGCCCTTACTGACACAGCCTACCTTCAGTATTCTTTGCAGCAGCACAGGTGAGCACGCAAAGTGTCCCCGGGTCAACATTTAGATCCTCAGAATTGTTCCTGTTGAAGCTGAAGGTCTAACTCTGGTTTAAAGAGCTTCACTTGATGATCCCTGGCATGTTGATGACCAGACTGTGCGCTTTCCACTTCTTCTGGTGGCCTGAATCCAAGCGCTTACAGTTTTCATATCTATCAGACAGTATTAAATATACTTTTATGTTTGGTGGAGTCGAAACTCAACCCTTTAAGGTTTTAGTATCTGCAAACATGTGGAGACTGTAAGGTTGGATTTCATATGCAGCACAGCAGGCATATTAATTATGGAAAAATCTGTCATCATCGTGATTGACAAAGATTGATTGGTGTGCCAGTGTGGGTTAGCTCTCTCCAGACCATTACACTGATATAATAGAGCCATATTGAACTATCCAAAGTTTAAAGAAATGGATCTCTGGAATGACAGTTTAATGAGCAGTCAGATCTGAAATTGCCTTTTTCTTCTATTTCCAGGTTTTAGAGGACACGTGAAGATATCTCGGAGGAGTTAAACTTTTTTTCTTTGAAAGCAAAATATGTTTTAAAAAAATCAACACATAAGGAATTTTTGAAGACATATCAGCATTTACTTATGAAGATATAGGTTACGACAGAAAAAGAAGAAGCGAAAGAGGAGGAGGCGCTTCACCGGGGGACTTAACAGTAACAGATGGCACAGTGCAAGAAAGACAAAAAGAGAAAAAAAAAGAAACTGTCAAAAGATGTGATGAGACTGAACAACAGAACTTTTTCTTGTTGAGACTTGAATTGTTAATTAAGCAACAAACTAACAAACAAAAAAGCAGCAACAACAAATAGATTTCTATATACATATTATATACACATATATATAAGGAAAGAGGCGCTTGTGGCTTTTACTGTACTGGACAAATGAGGGTTAAAACTTGAAGATCAAGAAAAGCAGTGGAAAAAAAGAAGCTATTCTGTACGTCCACTGACAGACTTTCATTCTCTTTCCCTCTTTCTCTTATTCTCTCACCGTCTCTCAGCAAGCGCAGAACTGACTCTTGGAGGTCACTGAGGTTTCCATTAGCAACAGTAGAACTGCAAATCTTTCACCCCTAAGGGACCAAAGGACCAAACATTTTTATTGTTCTGAACAGTAATATATAGTATTAATGATACTAATACTACAAACTACTACTAATAATATTACAAGTTAAACTTAAGAAGAAATACTAGCTTCAGGTTGAAAAAAAGAGGAAAGGGGTTTTGGTTTCTTTTCCTTTTACATTTATAGCTACTGGGTTTGAGAATATTAAAGCAAAACAGAAAAAAATGTATAAAAAAGTAAAGCTATACTATTTTAGTGGCGTAGAATATGTGGGTTAGACACTGTTTCGGGCATGTTCAGATATGTTCTTTTGCCACTCATCGCTCCATCTTATCACAGTATTTCATCTCGGAGGTGTGATCTGACGGCGTTATTGTGTCGGAAGGGGAAGTAAACAAGTCCTGTAGTGCCAAAAGTGACACAATAACAGCCTCACAAAGCGAAGCATCGCAGATCTGCAGTGTATTTAGCCATGTGGTGCTGTCCTCTGTTCTTGTCAGCACATTGCAATTCCATAATTGAAACAAGAGTCATTCCATGTCATCATTAAAACCTTGATATTACAGATAATCTGACCATAAAGCACTGTGGTAAAAGTGCCACCCGGCTGAGCTGGATACGCAGCAGTAAAACAGCACAGCATCTGTAACTGCTTAATAAAATACACAAATGAGCCTGACAGCAGTTGTAAAAATTTCCATCGTCGTGTCACAGTGGTCCCTGCCAGGTCGTGCCCTCTCCCGCTGCCAAGCTCCTCCAGCTGCTCTCAGCAGGCACGAGTGGACTCCCCTCCTCTTTCTCCCCCCCTCCTCCCCTCCCTCTCTCCCTCTCTCTCTCTCTCTCTCACCCCATCTCCTCACCTCCAAGTGCCAGCATATCTCTCTCTTAATAGGGACCATCAGTTCACGGGGGCCCGAGAGCTAACCCACAGCATAATTAGGATAATGATAATATTGATCAGATGGGGAGCAGCACCGCAGGGCAAGAGATGCACAATCAATTACACATTGGCATTTTGAATGAATTGACTAAGTGACAGAGTTCATTTTTCTCTCAGTGGCTGGATGGAAGTCTCTTCCCTCTCTTACTACCATCCATAGTCTCAGAGGGGACCCCAGACCTGGCTTAGGCAGCATGTCCTGTGGGACATGTCAAAGGCTCTAAAAAATAAATCTACATCATTATCACAAAGAAACAAAAAGGTTCAGCGGTTTACAAGGCTGCAACAGAGTCCGTACACAGAGTTTAGAGTAGATTGTACAAGTTCTTCAGTGAAGAGCAGCTGTATTTTTTTTTTTTCCAAAGGGTATAATAGCACAGTAAGAGCTTGTACACAGAGAGGAACAGCCTGGCATTACCAGCCTTAGGAGGTCAAATTAAGAGCAAAATGATCCATCAATTAGACAGCAGCAGGCCTGTAAGTGTGGCTGCTACAGCTGCTGCTGCTTCAACAAGATGACAGCTTACCATTAGCCCCGGTCACACATGGCTCCTATACAGTGTGGTCACGACACATCACGCCGTATCAGATATGACTAATTAACTAAACATCATCAAGTGGTGATGCTTTTACAAAGAGACACAGAACATCCGAGATGAAATCGGCTTTTCACATGTTCTTTGCTTTTCCCCGATTTCCACTATTTTTTTTTTCAAAGTATATCTATACATCTCTTCTAGTATCAGATTTGTTCAGTTAACTTTCTCTCAGTTGTCTTTTAATTTGGTTCTGTTTTTTTCCAGCAAGCCGTTCATGTGCTCAGTTTGCTCTCCGAAGCAGCTTTCCCCTCAGGACTCTGTGAGACCTCAGTGCTCTGATCATTGTTCTAAACTTTAGACACATCAGTGCTTCAGTCATCAAATCACAATGCTGTCTCAATGGGCCCATCCACTCAAGTAGAGTCTTCAGAAAGCACGACTATGATGCCTCTGTAGTCTGGTACAACAAATGTCATCACCAGAATGACTTCCCGGGTCCTGATGACTGTATCCCGTCTTTTATTTTTACTGTGGCTCAGCCGTCCCTTTTGTTTCTGCTCCACTGGATCAGTATTATTAGAGAGGGGAGGTTTCATTTATTAGTAGACCTTTCACAAATGTTACCCTCATTCACTCAATATTGCTCTGTTGCAGGAAATGCTTAGACGCTGTCAGAAGAAAGTCTTTGAAAATGCCTTTTCTCATCATGAATTGCCAAATTATGCAAGCATATCCACTGCATCTCCTCATCAGACTTTAAATGTGCCAGAGTCCTTGAAATTTTATGATAACATATTATAAATGTGTCACTTTTCAGGAAATGTTCATTAGTAGAATGACATATTTGATTTTGTGATATCGTATAACAGTGTAGGCAGAGGGTCAGTTTAGGCTGTTATGATATACATTAGGTACAGTAGGCTTTTGCAGTGAAAAGGTTAGATTTCATATATATTTTCCAGAAGACGCCCCCCCCCCCCCCCGATTGAGTTTGTGTTAGTTTCTTTCTCCTGTGAGGCCCCAGCAGCTTCAGGAAGCTGTGAAATATGCCCTCCTTTCCCCAGGCCATACAGGGCCTTATAAACCCGCTCAAAAATTTTTTCTTATGGGATTTCTACTGGAGAGTTTTTTAAATTATTAAAATCAAATTAAATTTGGCCTTCACAACAGCTTGGGTAATGCAAATTAAAGATGCCAGCTGTGGCTGAAATTTAATGAGTTTGAAAAGATGTTGAGTTAATTTCATTCTGCCAAGGAAAAAATAAATAAATAAAAGTTGATTGAGTGCAATTAAAACAGTGAAGGTTTGTGGATGGAGATAGTTTCCAACGTGATTGGGTTTGCAGTTGTGTATAGAGTGTATAAGCCTAGATATACATATCTGCCATATGATTCAGAAAAAGGGGAAGGAAAGTAATGAAAAGACTAAAATCCAAGAAATGAAATGAGTTGTTAAACATTTATGAATCATCAGAACTGACTGGAAACCCACAAAAAAAAGAAAAAAAAAGAAAGACAGGAAGTGGCGGTAATGATTCCATTAGTGTTTTACATAAGCTGCATGTGGTCGAGCTGAAGTTTATCTCTTACATTGTTTTCACTCTTGCATCCATGTTTATTATTTTTCAAAATATTTGTCATCCTACCATGGTGCCCTTTCAATCTCTGAGCATGCTCAATGGGGGCAGGGAGGGTTAAAGATTATGGCTATGGTACTACTCGTATTAACAATATGATTCTTTAACTATGGTTTGAATGCTAAGGATAGTAGCTTATTATAAATATGAAATCTGTATATTATGGAAAATCAGCACAGGACCTTTCTTTGGGTAAATATAGGTTAGGGTTTGAAATGGAGGGTGGGGTTGGGGAGGGGGCAGGGTTTCGCTTTATAAAGATCTTAACTTTCTGGTTTCTCAGCACAAAGCATACAAAAACATATAAACAGCAGTATGGAGTCTGTGAAGTAGACTTTACTGACATACAGGGCGCAAAAAGAGGAATCTCAGTACTATTCTTTAAACCTGGAGGAGAAAATGCTGTTTACAGGTTGTATTGTTTCTTTCTTTTTTCTTTTTAAAGGAGAGTGCCACCTGTTTTTGTGGCAGCGTCAGTACAGCATGGATTAACTGACAGGGAAAGCAGTATCTTTTTATAAAAAGAAAACGTGAAAAAAAAAAAACAACAACAAACAAACAAACTATGTGTTCTGTATTAGCCTGAGAAACCAAACTTTTTTCCCCCTGTTGAAATTTCTTAATACTTGCTGCTTAGATTACTTCATATTAATGATTAATGATTTAATAATTTTATATTTAATTATTGGCTCAAGTATGTAACTTGATGTTTATTTATTTATTTATTATTTTTATTTATTTATTTATTTATTATTTATTTAGCCAGTTTTATTTTTCTTTTCTTTTATGGTTATGGTAAGATAAAGATATGTATCAAAAAGAAATGCTTATTGGGGCTTTTCTCTCTTTCTCTCCTTTTTTTCCAATTTTACAATAAAAATTCAAACTGGATGTTTTGTTTCTCACACTAATATTGAATGAAGTGCTGGACCACAATACAAAGAGAGGGGGTGTTGTTGCACAATGAATTGCTCCCCTCCAGGACCTTGGAAGTTCCAGGGTGCAGATGTTGCAACCTTTTACGGCTCGCCACCTTGGAATCTGCTACTGACACCTTATCCCTGTTGAGTGATGAAACTGCGATATGAGGGTCATGGTCCTTTAAAGGATAACCAGGTCACTGATTCACACTCTACACACTCCTTCAGCTTTTCTTTTCAACATTCAATATTTCATATTTTTGTGACAGAGGGGGAAAATGTACCTGCTTCTATCCTCAGGTTGAAACTCTGAAGGATCGAGTGCTGAAGGATTTTCCAGTTAGCAGGTCACCTGACGTTACTCTGCCGCAGAGAGACAACTGGAAAATGTGTCAGGACATGTTGTATAAGATTATAAGAGAATATAAAAACAAAAGCCACTCCACTCAGACATCCAACATTCTCAGTTGGGAAGTGTCACTGGGAGGCTGTAATAGAGAGACAGGGGAACAAATAACATTATCATCTTGACAAGCAGTAAATTGATATAAGGAAGGCGTCTAGTATCTGTCAAGTTTACATAACTATTGCATTGCTTTGATGCCAGGAGCTAAATCTGATGCAACATCTTGACAGTTGACTTGCGTCTGCACATACACCTTGTAATCATCATCTTCATACATCAACACTCACTGGAGCAACAGAAGCAGTAACAGCTCAGACACCGCATTCACGTTTTGAGGAGCATATGAGAAAAAAAAAAAGAGAATGGGTGGGACTAAAAAAGTAGAGCCACTGGCTCATGAAATAAATTGTCCCAATTACAATAAAGTGTGGCTCTTGGTCAGTGTGCACGGCAGGTAGTTCATCTTTATTACAATCAGTTAATGAAAATCAATCCCCCTCCTGATAAACTCTTATCTCCACGGCCTTTGCGCGCCCCTCGTGCAGGGAGATAATAAATTAGGGTAATATTGCCTTTGATGAGGGAGTGAATTGCAAATTATTGTAACTTTCCAAGATTTATGATGCAGATGCTTAATTTCCGAGCTGGGTTTTTTGGGGCGTCAGGGTGCCGGGGGGCCATTTGTTAAAAGTTTGGTGACACAGGATCGTTAATAAAAATACACACTCAGACAGCCAGGTGTTCTCAGCTGTTCGCTACTGTTACAGTAGCAGGGAAAACACTGTTGAAATGGCAGGAGCTACTAGCTGGTGGGATTCATCCTCAGACATTGAATTTAACTTGCAACAGAACACAGAACATATACAAAGAGGCAGAAACCCAGGGGATTCAGTATGTTTACTAAAGTAGGACTGCCAATCATACAGTGTTACCCCCACCTCCGCCTTCAAAATCTCTATCACACGAGCCAGGAGCATATGATTTGATATGTAGGTCAATACCCATTCTGCAGTGAGCCAGTGGGTGAGGTGTGTCTAGTTGCTCACTGTCACTCTGATTATTGAGGAGACACAGAAAGATTGGGTTGGTCAGGTATGAGAGAGCCTGTGGTATGAGATAGCTGTATAATCTCTACAACTAGAGCTGTCTACAAACCACATACATGCACGTGTGCAAACTCCCTGAGAAATGAGTAACTTCTTGCTCTTTGTTCTGCAGCAGTGATCCATGTAACAGGGTGTAATGTATGTACACGCTGGACGTCTTCTGCTCGGCGCAACAATCAGACTCTTGAGTGCATCATTAAGCAAAATGCTTCAGCGAGAGAGAGAGGGTTAGGGGGTCTCACGAGTCGTCAGAAACTGCAGGAATGATGCAAGGTGATCATTTAAGGAGCCACTTGTGAACTTGAAGGCAAACACAATCTCACAAGAGCAGCTGAATGAGTTTACAGCTGCGCCTGACAGACACCTTCTGCATCGTTCAGCATCAGTAAATCACAGAACAAGAGAATAAACGGCTAACTCTATAAATGCAACTTATTGATGATGGTTTCTACATAGGCTAGAGTCACCAGTCATCCTCCACATTTAATATTATCATGTAATGTGTGTCTGAGGCCTTCAAGCTCCTCTCTAACATGAAGTGTGATGCCTCAAATATCAACATCAAAGTCAATTTTAGCCTCATAATTCTTTCCACACTTGATCATCTTGTGATACAAGAGCCTCCTCATCAAGGCCACCTCATTTAAGTATAAGGAAGATCTTGCATTAAGACACCCATCAATCTATCCATTATCAATCAAGGAGAGGACTCACACACCACTATCTATTTATCTTGGCAAGTGCTCTATTAATATCAAATTAATTTCCCAATTGAGAGAATCAATCACTCAAGCAGTTTTTTCTCAACTCATTAGCTTGGTAATTGTCCTTGTTTACAGGGGAAAGTCAAGACAGGATGGCTCAAAGAGGGTGGACAAGCAATCTATACAGGCTTCAGCAGTTTCCTCCAGACTTGACAGGACTCCTCGGCTGTCTGTGAAGTGTTAAAGTTCTTACAAATTCTTCATTTCCATTTTTTTAAAAGAAAAAAATAGAAGTTTTCAATGTCAATGGTTTTTTTTGTTTGTTTGTTTGTTTTTTTTCCTCCACATTTTAAATGTTCTCAAGTTGTCAAGAAACTCATCACCTCACAGCAGACTGAGAGGGCGCTCTCACATGGGGTTATTATATAAGCCTGGTACTGTCTGACAGACAGAGAGCTGTCAGGTGGCTTCATCTCAACAGGTAACATGAATCAAGACGAGGCCCGGAGCTTTTCAGATTTGTTTAAAAACCATAAAGCACATAGGCTAGAGGAACATCAGCTGCAACGCAGAGCACAGAGCGACAGTGAAGTATTTTTGATGAAAGGTGGTAAAGTGAGCCCAGAGGAGGAAGAATTATTCAGGTCATTAACTTCAATAAAAAGTAGCAATACAACTATATAAAAACACTGTTACAGGTAAATGTTCCTACGTAGGTAAAGCACAACAAAATGTCAAAAGTTAAAAGTGAAGGTTTTCATAATCAAATAAAGTTTTCCCTATGACTGAAACACTATCATATAATAATAATGACAATTATTATTGTCAGTACTGATTCAGTGTGTGAATAGTGTTCCCCTGTTTACATTGAACTAGATCAAACCACTTTAGACAAATTCAGTGGTTCTCATCCTCATGGCACAGGCTGTGCAAGGGGCCACGAGATCAGTCTAAGGGTTTGTGAGATGAGTAGATTAATCAATGAGCTGATCTACAGAAAAATTATCTAAAATTATTAATTATATCGAAGAGTAACAATCCAAAAAACCGATGGTTAAAATCTTTAAAATGTTTTGTATTTTATAAGCTTTTTTTAAAATTATTATTACTATAAAACTCAAGCCTGAAAAGTAACCATTAACTATATCTATATATAAAACTATATATAAAAAGTACAATTTACCTCTGCAATGTAAGGCACTATGAACCAGCAAAAAATGAAAATATTCAAATTAAGTAAAACTACCTCAAAACTGTACCTAAGATAAGTATTTGAGTAAACGTTCGACACCAATTTACAGTCACCTTCCTACTTCTCCTTTCTCTTCAAATAGGACGGTGGTGATGAACTCGATTCAGACCATCTGAAATGTGCTTAACATGTGAACGTGCTGAATTGAGACCCCGTTTCATCAGCCATATTCTAAACCACGCAGCTCGCCGAGGTGTTGTCTTTATTTGAGGAAATGGGACATGGAGAGATTAAGTATGACTGCACATGTGACGAAACATGCTGTCACTCATAGTTACTTTTAACTCAGTTCAAGATAAAAAATGAAATCTACATCTACTAATTATAGAGCATTAATTGTTAATGTCTTCATAAGGAGTGTGCTGGAGCTTTCTTAATTGCATTTTTGATGGTGATAAAAGCTGATCACACCCCTCTGTCTAGTCACAGGGGTCATTATTCATATACAGTGCAAATATCAGCAGCGTGTGCTGTTGTTGACTTTAACCTGGTGTTAACCACAGACTAAATCCTATTTGGAGCCGTGCAGCGCTCTGGCAGACAAAAGCAAAGCCAGCAGCCAGCTCAGCACTCAGAGGTAACATTTACACAGGGGACTGAGAACATACTGTGGATCCCTACAGCTACACAGTCAACTTGTCAAAACTGTCTTTATACTACAAGCTGTCAGGCCTTGTAGACTGAGGACCCCAACAGGACAGAAGTGGCATTATATAGGCTGAGAGTATGGAGATGCCACTACTGTGAAACACTATTATTTTTTCAATTTTCTAATGTTTTGCTTGTCATTTTATAATTATGTGAGGTCTTGACCTAGAAATACAGCATACATTTATCCATTAATGCTAAAATAACTGCCCAGTCCCCCCCCCCCAAAAAAAAAAAAAAAAAAAAAAGGACAAACAGTCCTTGGTCCAGAGTGTCCAACACTTTAATACAGAAAATTACAGATACAACACAACACTTATTAGTTTACTTTTCTTACAATGTCTCAAAAAAACCTACTAAACACAACAAATGTAAAACATATTACAGTTAAAACATCTATACACAGGCAAATGTACACAATATAAAACACATATATACACTCTTTTAATATATTATTATATAAAGATTTGTTGTTTTTTTTTTTTTACCTTTAAAACTGGAAGCCAGACAGCTTGAAGAGGAGTGTTTCACAGAAGATGAGAACTGCTGAGAATATCACACTGACACATCATATATTATGGATAGGTAGTTTTTACATACAGTTGTTGGATCCTGTGTATTTAGTGTGTCGACTTCTGAAACAGACAAACAACATTTAAATACACACAACTTGCTGTTAAAACCTGTAAGTGCTATTGATATTGCTGGATTATACAGGATCTAGTAGCCATATTGCTCTGCATTTAAAAAAAAAAAAAAAAAAAAAAAGAAAAAAAATCAGCTTTCACTTTATGGTGTTAAATGCAGTTTCATACAAGGAGTGTTTGGAGGTTGTGCATTTTCTCGGTACAAAAAAATGAAATATTTACAAAAAAACAAAACAAACTCATTCTGTTTAGCTGCCTCGAGGTCAGCACATAATTGAGTTTTACATTTTAAAAGATGGATGTAAACCAATTAATAGTGAGCATGTGAAAATGGTGAACCCATATTTGAGCTCGAACCACATGATTGAATGTAAATATGCTTTTCTTCAGTTGATGTGATCCTCATATGAATCCACAGAAAACGTAAGGTGGGAACAAGCCGTCATCTTTCATGAGTGCGAAATCCTTCAAATGGCGAAAACAGAAACATTCAAAAATTCCAAGAAAAAAAGAAAACAAACAAACGTATATATGTCTGAGCTCTAGTCACTCTTTCCTCAAGCTGGTAATGTTTCCACGTTCTGTTTGCTTCCATGTTTCTCTTTTTTAAAATCATTTATATTTATTTATTTATTATTATTATTTTTTTTTTTTTACAAAAGCAGCAGAATGAGGATAAGGACTGTGAGCAGGGGGCTGTTGGCTGCTGCAGCTGACGTCTGTGACACCCCTTGGCTGTAAAGATGAGGAGTCCTCGGGGAGTTCTGCTTCAGTTTACTGGGCGGTAGAGCCTTTAAATCCTCAAGCGCGCCGTAGGCTGCCATAGAGAACTCAGGGTCTCCTGTGGTCAGCAAGTCAAACACACAGGACTGAAAGTACACGTCTTCCACCTGCAGAGTCTCTCTACACTTGGCCGTGGCCCGCTCCACTGTGTAGACTTGGTGAGGAGGCCGCAGAGGCCCGAGCTCTGTGTTGGTGCCCTGCAGGCGGGGCTGTTGGCTCTGCCGGGCCAACGTGTGCTCTTTGATGAGCTCGTTGCGCGGGCAGCCGTGCAGGCAGAGCTGCAGACCCCCATTGTCCTCCGCAAAGTCCAGGTTTTCCTCCGGCATGCGGATGGCAAAGGTTAGGTAGCTGCCTACGCGCCGGATGATGATGGAAGTGCCAATGTAACGGGCCTGAATTTTCACCTGCCGGCCCACTCCAGAGCCGCCGCACCCTACGATGGTCAGGCTGCCGCTTTCACCTCCGCTGCGAGTCCCATCCTGAAAAGCAAGTGGCAGATCCTCAGTGGTGGCCTGGTACACCTTCTGGTCTGTACAGCCATGATAGGACTTGAAGATCACTGTGATCTGAAACAGAGAAACAAATTAAATTAGTTATAGTTTGAACTGTGGCTGAACAATTAATGAAAACATGGTTGAGATCACAATATGGCCAAGTGCAATGTCCAAATTGTCAGATTTTTTAAAAAAAATTTCATAAAAATGTAAGATGTGACAAACACAAAGATGCCCTGACCCACAAATCATATTCTCCAGATGTAAAGGAACAACACTGGTACATATTCCAACAAAGGTCACATCATCATTTACGTTTTTATATACATTTTTGAAAAATAAGTCAAATGAAGGCATGATATTGAATTCAAAATATCTACCTAAATAATCGCTATGATTCAGCCCATGACTGAATATTTTTTATATACATGAGGCCACTGATAACTAAGCTAACAAGTCACATCCTTGATGAAGTGCAATGATACACTGGAGAGGGTGGCGAGAGAACTCCTTAAAAACAACAGTATTGAATTAAACCACAAGGTGGCAGCAGGAAACCACTAATTTAAAAGGCTGAGGCATTGTGGCCCTTTTGCCATAGAGCAACAGTGATTTTTGTCTTGTAATCTTCTGCCAATTTATTCATAATCATAGCACACTTGCTGTCAGTGTTGTTGTAACTAACCAAACTCTTCACGTTACTTTCTTAGCCACACACACACACACACCGAATTACTGACACTAAAAATAAAGGCAATAAACTACTAGTTGTCCTTGAACGTCTGACCAAACAAGACTGTTTCATAACCGGCTCAATTATCCGTTTATCTTCCTTCACTTCTATACTGGCACTGCCGGCTTTTGCTCAGTGACTGACTGTGATTTGTATTCCAGCTGAGCTTTGAGAAATTGGGGCCTAACCTCTTTTTCTTCAAAAACATCTTGACAAAGCAGTGGCTGCGGATACATTTACACGTACGGGGATACTGTATTTGATGGATGATTTCCTGTCTTAAGTCTGGCAGTAGAAAACAATTCCAAAAGCATGATGGGTCCATGCGGGTGCTGGCACAGACATGCAGACTGTACACACGGTACAAGTTTGCATTAGGCTGCTAATGCCTCTGAAAAGGTTTGCTCTGAAATCCCTGGTGCAATATGACACAGTTTATTGTTTTCCATAGCTTGTTTACATACAGCAGAATTAGGAAAACCAGTAACATTACCCAACAGTGGGAAACAAATTCCTATTACTTACTATTTAGACATAAACTTCAGCTTATTTAACCTATGTTTAATAGACAGTCTGTGCATAAAGATATAGGTATGATACAAGTTTCAACA
The DNA here is from genome assembly GCA_038496675.1 of Rachycentron canadum. Lineage (NCBI taxonomy): Eukaryota > Metazoa > Chordata > Actinopteri > Carangiformes > Rachycentridae > Rachycentron > Rachycentron canadum. The sequence continues at coordinate 16,560,537 of CM076656.1, read as the reverse complement.
ATAAAGAAACTAGAGCTTTAAAGGCCTATTTAATAAACTGAATAAAAACAATGCTGCTTTCCAATTATTCCTCTATTTTTCCACATTATTCCATATTTACACAAAAAGCACCCAGTTAATTATTTGACCAGAGGGGTGAAAAAAACATTCCAGATCGTGGCGGTGGAGGAAAATGTTTGAGTGAGCGTTAATCACTACCATATGACCACCCATGTGTTAAAGGTAGAGCGCTCAAGCATGTCTGTGATTCAACACCACTAAGGACTCCCCTCCTCTCTTTTCCCCTCACAGATCTGAAGGAGCTCCAAGACAAGAGGAATGCTGGAGGCTCGAGAGGCACCGTGGAATGACGATTAACTTCACATGTTTGATACTTTATGGCAATACTTGAGCTTGTGAGCTAGCACCCAAGAGCAGTCTACTCATATAGGCCATTAGATTCAAACATGTGACGTGAGTGTTCAGTTCTAAAGCAGGTATAGAAGGTGGTTGTGACAAAAGCAGTGGATTCCCAGCAGAAACCACAACAATTGCCAGCAGGATAAGCAGGATACAGCTTCCCTCGATGGGGTTTGCAAGATACCCTATACAATATATATCGATAGAATAAAAGTCAAGTAGGTTTATTAGGGTTTCCTTTAACCTTTCCTTTTTTCTTGTGAAATTCTGAATAGATTTACTTATTCAGGCCTCCAAAATGTATTCAAACACAGGCCCCTGCTATAAAACTATCCTTACCTTGCTCGTAGCTGTGGCACTTGAGCCAAGGACAACAGGCACATTGGTCACCTGCACCGACAGGAAGCGATTGTCGATCAGAGGCCACGCCCCTTCCACCTTACAGGTCTGAAACTCATCTCGGAAAGTCCGTAGGTGCGGGTCTCCAAATAATCCACAGTGGGCGTATTTCTTCTGCTGGCCCCCTGAGCCCGACACAAGGACCCGATTCTCATAGTCGCACAGCTCTGACACGGCCGGCCGAGACGTGCTGGGGACCTTGGCGGAGGAGGTGGGCCCATCGCTGGAGCAGTTGTGTTGAGAGAATAATTCCTTGATGCGGAAGACGGCTGAGTGGTAAACCAAGTCACCCCGACAGCTGCGCGCCTGTCGCCGCGTGCACAGGGCGTAGGCCCTCAGGGCGATGCAGTAGTCCACATCCAGAGCCACATCCTCCTGGAGGCCACTAGAGGGTGAGGTAGAAGCCACGTACTCTGCATTACAGCGCTGAATTCGACACAGCTGGCAGTGAGCTGAAAAACAAAAACAACGACAATCAACAATTTGTCCTGCAATATCTACATATGTTACAATTACTATAAAAACGTTTGTCTCAGCGTTTTCCTCCATTACCTCCCTCTTTGCAAAAATTATGCTGACCTCCAGATATAAACCAAAAAAAAGTTTATTAGTAACAAGAATCTAAAAATCCATCTCACATTTATGGACACATTACCTCAGCTCAATGCTTGAGGCAGCAGAGTCAAAACCTTTCCACTATCAACTTTAGCTCAATCAGGAGAGCCATTAAAACCCAAATGCGTGAGCTCACGAGGCCATGATCCCACACTGTGCTCCAGAGTCAGTGAAAACTTATTTCCCCCAACTAGCCCTCACAGAAATAGCATGTAGCCTCACTGTAGGAGGAAACCAACCTGTGTTAGTTTGCCTCAGGGTGTTGAATGTGGTTTGGCTGTTGCTGAGGTAATTGAAATTCATTAAGCTGCTCTACATGGTACGGAAGAGCTTGGTGTACAAGGGCATCTAACTTCAATCACAAAATTAATATCACAAAGAATGACGCTTCTTCAGCAACTGAGGGTGAAAACTGGAAGCTGGACGGGGGCGGGGGCTGCAAACACAGCATGTGATATTTGGGTGGTACGGCCTAAATAGAGGGCTTCCGGTAAAGTTAGAACTCACAAGTGGGATATCAGCTTAACCCTAAACTATAACTACTTTTGCAGGAATAAGGAGTGTGGCTACTCATCAAGTTCATTTCAGTTGTGAGCTACTGTCGGGTGGGCTATGTTATATGCAGACTGGGAGAGATTTAATTTTCCATTTTCAACAGACAGGAGATCAGCATCAGCCAGCATCCACAACACATACATCACTTTGACTGCAAGACCTGGATCAGTTGCAATGGACTGCCCTTCTATGGCAACAGAAGATTCTTCTGTTTAGACCAAAGCTCTGTCAAATCTCCAAACCACCCTAACAAAGACGACAAGATAAGCAGGGAGATTTCACACCTAGTGCTCATGAATAAGATTTTTTAAAATAATTTCTTCATTTCCACTCTACATCTGATACACAGAGGGAGCCTGGCAGATGAGTAATGCACCTCACAGTCACTGCAGTTCAACACCAGCCCTCACAAAACCGAGATAGAGTGTGAGGGGTCGAGTTAGAGCCATTTTGCATCCCTCCTCTGAATTCCAACAGGGCTCCCCCATCTCACTGCGAGGTCAGCCAAGTCTGCTGTAATTGGCACTTTTTGACAATCACTGCCTGCACAGACATCAACAACCATGCATCCCTAAAGAGTCTTTTTTCTCCAGCACTTAGCAGGCTACCAAAGAGTGTGAGGACAGAAAAAGTTAAATACAAACTGAGCACACCAACAGCTCTGCTAACAATATACTATAGATTAGTGGATTACAGTTTTAAAGCTATAGAAGGAGATAAAGACATTGTTTGTCAATCCTTTAAACCAAGTCGGTTTGTAGCATATAACAGTGTTAAGTAGTCAGTATTTGTACCAACACATTACCCACTATGACCACCTTAGTAGGCTCAGAGCCAGAAACTCAAGATCAATACAAAACAGTGCCTTTATATGATATTGACTGATAGGTGAACCATTTTCAAAAACAAATATGGTGGTTTTAGTGAAATCATAATAAATTCACAACAGTTACACTTTGACACTGTGTAAATTAAATACTTAAGAATAAATTGACCAATGTTTTGGACACTGGTCTGTTTAATATGGACAAATTAGTTTAGTTTTGTTTTTTTAATTTATCATGACCAACATCTAAATGTGTTTCAGGCATGATCCATCACACCATTTAAAATCCTAGCACAAAATTTAAAAAATAGCAAAGCTGAGCAAAGCTGATTGACAACAACCTATTGCAAAAGTACCAAAACAACACAGAGGAAGCAAGGCTCTTTACAAATGCTCCAAAACACAGCTCAAATAGTTCTGTCATCCTCTTTACATATACTGTTATCATCAATTAAAGCAAAAATAAAGGCCCTTAACTGCCAGGTGACTTCTATAATAACAAATCAATTGTATGTAACAGTAAGTTAGTATGGATAGTTTTTACTGATTCCCTCACAGAGGTAATGTCTAACTTTAATAACAGTTTAATTAAATCAGTAAGAAACTCCTCAGTAAAAAAGAAAGAAAAAAAAAGAGAAGAAATTCTCTGATCTGATCAAATGTAGATCTCGTGTGTGTCAACTTAAACACAAAACTGATAAACACCTTGGAGACATAATATATGAAATATATCAACATGCTCCTTTGATGGCCAACGCGTTCAGAGGCCAAGAAGTTGGACCCCCATGCATGGTGGCCAACAAAGTTAATAAATGAAGCATGAACGGGGGGGGGGGGAGAATACCGTGCTCCAAAACGGACTCAACAAAGCAGCTCCAACCAAACAAACCGGGCGTGAAAGCCACCGCCAAGGAACCAATACTAAATATAACAATATGGTTTCCTATCAGCGGTATCTTCTGCTTTATATGTATATATATAAAAATATATATTTTTAAAAAAAAACAAGCCCCGTGCTTTTCTTTCTGTCGGGCTGCGGCTGCTGAACGCCTGTTGCTAATGAGCTATGCTAACGGAGGGCTAAGCCGCAGCTTGAACGGGACTTGGTAGAAAGAAAGAAACAAAACAAAACAAAAAAAAAACAACAACAGACAAACAACAACAACAAAAAAAAAAAAACCCAACAACTTTACAGCAGCAACTCGTGTGTTCGGTTATAGCCGAGCTAAGACGTTAAGCGGCGGGCGACAAAAATGTGTTTAGTGGTTTAGTGAGAGTTTAATTTTTTTTTTTTTTTTTTTTTAAACAAAGCAAAAACAACAAGAAGAAGGAAAAGACAAGAAACAGGTCGGTAAAGCGGGCGGACTCGTGCTGCTCGGCTAACAGCGACACAAGTGCTGCAGAGCAGGCTGGAGGCTGAGACACTCCGCAGCTACAGGACATTACTTTGTCCCCGCTGTGGACGGGATACTTTAACACAACGGCGACTTTTAATCCGGCTTTAAAAACCACCAAACACCACGAAAAAAAACTAAACAAAAACAAGTATCAGTGCTTACGTGCGACAAAAGTTAGAGACTTGGAGCTTGGCCATGCTGCGTAAAAGTAAACTTTTTTTTTTCCTTTTTTTTTTTTTTTTTTTCCACCTCTACCTCCATTTGCAGGACACAGCTTTACATGAAGGAGAGGAGAGTGGAGGAGCACGGACCGAAACAGGGGGCGAGAGAGAGAGAGAAAGAGAGAGAGAGAGAGAGAAAAGGCAACGCTTACCTGGTCGAAACAGCAGCGAAAGTAAAACCATCGTCAACGTTACACAGTCCCAAAGCTGCCGCTTAGCCGTGGTTTGAGGTCCGCTTCTCCCCATACCAATCCATTCAGTTAGAATGGAGATCCTCGGCTGCTTCTCATCGACGCTGTGGCTGCGGGAAATCAGACAAAAATTCGTCTTCTTTCCCAAGCGCTGTCATTCAAAAGGGGGCCCCTGTCTTCAGGGCGGCTCTACGAGGGAGGGGTCTAAAGTGTAGACGGGGCCCAGAGGTGACTGCTGGCCAATGAAATACTAATTATTCACTAACCACTTGATATTTACATGTAGTGGCACAATTACTGGGGATGTGGACGGTGGACAGAGTGGCCCTCGACAACAGTGAGGGGCGGCGAGAAATTATAATTGCCCTGATTATGATATATATATATATATCTCCTGTCTGTGCTGAGATTAAGATGCACATACACAGATGTGGTAAATAATACAACTGTTTCCCCATGCAGAAAGTTTGAAGTTTTTTGCACCACAAAGCACTCAGAGGCATCTGCTGTGCTGTTTGACTCCCCCTCCTCCTGAGGACAAATGTTTGTGTGTTTTCAGCATTAAGCAGGATTTCCTCACCTGTTGTTTTCTCACTCCAGACTTGGAGCTAAAATAATGGCATTTGATTGACAATTGTGAGTGCGTCTCACTTAGTTTATCGAGAGAATCATGTTAAATATAGAACTTTAAACTTTTATTTTGAAGTTAGAGACAGCATTATCCTGACATTAATGACTGAGAGTACAGGAAACCTATAATTTTAGTTTTCTGCATTACACTGAGTAGTAGTTTATTTGGGGTCAGTAAATTCCTCCTTCAAGTCTCCTTGAAAGTTGGTTATTGTCAGTTTCTGTCACGTACAAAATACTGACTCAATCATTTTCTCTCAGCAAATCTTAGTGTGCTATTCAATTTTCCATTACATTCTCAGTTAGCAACTTGTGTGTTACTCTTGTCCTTTTGTGGCCAACTTTCCATCTCTCTCACTCCTTCAACGACACTCCGTCTTTCATTTGCACAGCTGCTGTGAGGCCAGACCATCTGCAAGGCACATAGGCTTCACCAGCTTTCAGCCTTTTTGCCTGAGACACACAGTGCGGTTTTGGTGCCGTGCAAATAAAGAATTGTAACACGGCAGCCAATTGCGAAATGAAATACTGGTGTTAAGAAAATCAACAGTAAAGGTTTGTGTAGTTTTAAAGGCAGAGGTTTTGTTTTGGTGCTGATGGGACATTTGGTTTGTAGCTGTGGGTCTCCCTCTGCGCCTTCCTCCTGACTTTATGAGAGAGAAGTGAACCCAGACAGTTATTGGATCACTGGTTTTTCTATACACATGCAGGCTCCTCCGGCCACACAATTGTGTGATTCAGGTGGCCTGTCAGTCTTGTGAAAGGTCTTCACAGGCCCATGTTGATGTGGGGCTGATATATATAGTGGAGGGGGAAACGAAGACAGCTCAACCCAAGTGGAACGTGTGGATTGTTCTGAGCTGCCATGAGGGGCCTCTGTCACACTGGATCCAGTGTGCCAAGTTTATCCCCCCACAGGGCTCTACCTTACTCTGTTTGTTCAGCTAATTTTGGAGGCTTGCTTGGTTGATCTGCTTTATGGCTGCGCTTTATGGTCACATTTAAATCTCCTCAAACAGGTTAGACTTCGTGTTTCCCAGAACAACTAGGAGACAGGGCAGTGACATGGTGGAGGAGGGAGATCTGTTGATGGTGTGGATGTACAGTACAGAAGATTAAGATGAATGCATGTCTCACCTATGGCAGTGTTTGCCTTCAGAACAAACTGATGACATTTCCTGAGGAGAAAAACATATTGTTTAATTTAATTTATAACAGCAGAAGATGATAATATGCAGAGTTTGATCAGCAGTGGTGGAAATAATACATTTGCTCACACACACACAAAAAAATCAAAGCCACAGTTTTACTCAATAAGCTTCTGTCTACTAAATGAACTGCAGTTCCACACCACAGCATTGATGGCCAGTGAAGCAAACAGTTAATTGATCCAGGTGGATGGTAAGGATGAATTCAGCACATGAAAGAAACTCCAAGACCGCCTGTCAGGCTTGATGGGTGGAGAAAGACCTCTTTCTTCCCACGTTTCCTTACCAGTGTATTGCATTGCATGACCCAGCAAATATGTAGCTCTACACTACCAACTCTGAAACAAGTTTGAGAGAGTCAGGGTGTGGGTGAACTGGAGGAGTGTGTATCAGGTAAAAAACAAGGCCAGCATATTTCTCCTGCTGACAGTGGGTCACTTGTTCGGGTACAATCGAGGAAAAATAAAGTGTGAATAGCCGGTTTCTATCAACCTCAGCAAGAAGAAGAGGCAGTTTTAAGTTTTGTACAGATATAAAAAAAAATATCTAACAGAATCACAAAGAACCTGAAAGCGGTAATTGATCATTAAAACTTAAGACTTAGCAACAGAAAATGTAGAGAGTGAAGCAAGGAAGAGTGAGAAAGAAAGAATGGGAGAAAGAGGGGGAAGGGGGAGAAAAAGAGGGAGTGAGGGATTGGGTTTCCTCTGACTGTGAGTCTGGGCAGCTCCACATGTTCCTCATTAAGGTCCTCACACTGTGGGACCAGCTCCACACCGGGATGCTTGTTTTTGTTATTAGGCCTAACGTGCTGTGGTCTGGTGGAAGCCCGAAAACAAGGCCAGTTCAGGACCATCTCCTCAACTCACTGTCCTCAAACCAAAGAAAAAAAACATAACACCTCTGACTTCACATATCTGCAACACCACATGGTAAAAACACTGCATATTTTCACAGCCTGCAGATAATGCATTTATTCAAATATGAAACTGTTGTATTTGTATTCACGTCTAATTTGATATATATGTATGAACCTGTCCATACAATACCAATGAACTACACAAGCTCGAGCCATCTATTCCTTTTTGGCTAATAACATCTGGGAACCCAGTGTTTACAAAATAATAATCATAAAAAGTACAGTTGCAGGAAATTGCTCTGTTTTCATGCTTCTGATTTTTGTTTAATTTCATGCCCATCCAGATTTGTCAACTGAGACATGTATCGTGTTTCTTCTAGTGGCTGATAACATCAGAGATTGGAATCAGAAGTAGCACGCGCCCTCTGTAGCCTCCACTAGCACCACAAGGTTGCAATATAAGAGACACACTTATTGAATTTTAAACAGGAACCAGAGCAAATTGAGTGTTTTTTTTTTTTTTTTGGAGGACCCCTGTCTGAGAGAGAGAGAGAAAGAGAGAGAGACAGACAGGCAGACAGGCAGACAGACAGGCAGACAGACAGGGTGAGATGCAGAAAGCGAGTGTCTCTGGTTCAGGCCTCTCGCTGTTAGACGGGATCTGTTATCTCAGCAGAGATAAGGGAAACCGTGGTGTGAGTGTATACGGGGCAGCGCTGATAGCATCTCCATTCAAGGATCCCACTTACGGCACCTTGATTGATAGCTGACAGCATGTTGGGGGTGGGGGTGGAGGGGACTTTTTGTAGGTACCCCTCAGTTTCTATCCAAGCAGGCATCTGTTTGCTGAGTTTCTTTGAATCTTTGCCTTTAAGTAAACGCAAATTATCACACATGCATGTTAACTGTGCACTGAAGGGAACTAGTCAGTGCCATGCACTGCCTGAAACCTGAACTTATGAGTGTGGAAACAAAGGAAAGATAGATTTTTATTCACTTATTTTAACATAAAACTAATTTTCTACCTTGCTCTTGTTTGTCACCTTGGTCCTCACACCACTAAACTCCTCTTTTCTTCCTCCCTCCTTTTTCACAGAGTAAATGTTGACATAGCGTCAAGCCCCGTGCTCATGAATAGACAGTCAACTGACAGGTAACCCTAGCTCTGGGGTCACAGGGTCATCCCAGCCTGATGAGGGATGATGGGTAAAATAAATGGAGAGCAGCACACAGAGGGACCTCTGATGTCCTCGGCCTAAAGGGAGAGAGTTCAGAGCCATTTGACCTCTGACCTAAGACCTGCTTATGTGTTTGTGTATGTGTGTTTTGAGGGTTAAACTTCTCCCCAATCTTGCATTCTCTCATATTTTTTTCTGCCTTTCTTTTCCAGGCCAGGTTATTTTAAACCAATAAATCAAGTAGCAAAAACAGTTCAATGTACGGCTTCACTGAGCAGCCTGTGAAGCTTATTCCAATGCATGCAACTTTGTTTGAACATGCCTCGTCTTTCTCTTTTCGTGACAACACCCCCTCTCTTCTAGTCTGCAGCCATGATGCATTATGGAAACAGGGAACAAATTGCTCTGTAATGACCTATCACAACTCTCTTTGCTCCCAGAAATTGAAATGCTCATATGCCTCTGCACCCACCAGTTCAAGAATTAATACTCAATATTTTTCACCTTTCATCTGTGCATAGGTGTGAAAGAGTGTTTGTGCATTGCAGGAAATACACTTTCTTATATTCAAAAATCACATTTTGTATTGTAAATGTTTCTTTTTTTTTCCCCTTCCAGTCTTTCAATGGTATTTGAAACTATTTTGCACATCAAGGGTAATTTTTTAGCCTAACACTAGATATTTTAAAAGCTGCTTTAGGTTTTTGCTCCAGATACAAAGTTTGCTCTTTACACCTGACAGCTCGAGGCTTAATCTGCAGATGTGTCTGTGATAAAGCATGTCCTTCAGTTAGTCTGCAACATTTGGTATTGTTTCTGCCCTGGCCCACCCAGGCAACTGTCCTGAACCAGGAATAGACAGATAGACAATAACTCATGAGAGTACAAATCTAGCCATTTTGATCTACCAAATTTTTAGCCAAGAAGGCATTTGGAGAATGTTCCCTCCCGCTTGAGTTGCTTTAAGGCAGTGAAATGTGGAGGAACATGGAAAGGGTGAACACTTCTAACAGTCAGGTTTGATTGACTCGCTGTTATATACTCTGAGCACAAATCTGTTAGGTGGGGAAACGTCTGTATGAAGTGCTAGGAAACTGATATGGCTGTTTTCCCCCCCTTTGCTTCACAGCAGATGTTTCTCACATTTACATTTAGTCTATAGAAGAGTCAGTCCTTGTATAGTTTTGTGCGATCACGTATATCATACAATACAGAAGCCACACGTACACAAACTATTGTTAAAAAAATCAGCTGCTTGTGCTTGTGAGTTGCCATCACCACTCTATTAGGCTCCATTAGATATCAATTTAACTATTGTATTAGTGTGTTTTGTATCACACCAGAACTGTGATTATACACATGGTAAATATAACATTGAAAGCCAGGTTTTCTTTTAACATTATCTTATCAGCATCTTCAGACATTTGCGAAGCTGAGGATGTTATGAGTCATGCCAGAGAGGAGAAAAAATTATCTTACCTTGGATTACCTTGGTATGTGCTGTATTGTGAATTGGAGCACTGCTCTAACTGGAGTTTGAATTGGCAGACGCCGTGAACCCTCGTTCCCCCAACAACTTCAGCTGGCCAACTAAGAACTTGGGCAGCTACAGGGACAGATAGCCATTGGAACTAAGGCACATGACAACAGCTGTCTGTTTCAAGAATCGGCACTTTGATTAGAGCAGGATGGTAGTGAGCGATGTGGCCTAATTCCTACATATCTGGGTAGGGCACTTCTGAGAAGAGAAAAAAGTGAAAGCATTGAATGGAAAAAAGATTGAAGGCAGAATGACGCGTGCATAGACAGAAACATGCACACCCACACTTATACTACAAATATACTACTTATATTCATAGAAATTCATGGGCTTGAAACCATGTGTCACACTTGGAAAGCTTCCCATATTCTCTAAAAGTCCATCAAACACACAGACAGAAGGATATGAGTGCAGGCGACCACTGGCCCCAGTGTAAGATGAGCAAGTGCGCAACGTGAATGAGACGCGTGTCTGTTGGTATGGTCGAGCTTCATCCTCTACTACCCCCGCCCCACCCCTACAGTATCTCTCCTTCTGCAGCAATTCTTTATCTGTTTCAGCTTTATTTCTGTTGTTCCAACCCCAAAACACTATGGAGCCACAGTTTCACCTCCATATAGCTCTTTAGCATGGTATGAGCTGAATTCACAAGCAAGAGGGATCATGCCCCATAATATGTGTTTGGTTATCATTTGGCTGCTGCAAACAGGCCAAAGAGATGTGAATGTGATTAACCTTGCCAGACTGACTCAGCGTGCTCGCTCCGGGATATAAGCATACGTTCTTGGTGATTTATAGATGTGGAGTAGTCAGCCACAAGGCCTTAGGCTGAGGGAGAGAGCAAAACAACAGTGCTTAATGCAAGTCTGACAAATATTCTGCAGGAAATCCATACAGACTGCTCCATCAAATCGTTCAGACCCCCTGGTTCTTCCACAGTTGTAAACTGCAACTTGTAAACTCGCAAATTCCACATTAACAAAGCTGAAAGAAGGGGAAAAAAAGCATTGCCTCCCTAAGTTTACTTTGCAGTAATACACCATAGTGTTTCTGCTTCACCCAGACAGCATAGAAAATGTATCTTTGCAAGCTCCCTGGGAAATGCGCCTTGGAACAGATGTGAATTTCCAATAAAAGTGATTCTTAATCCTGCATGCATTTTTCAAAGTTGCAAAATACCTCATCGGCTGCATATGATTCATCCAGCATTGTTCTTTCCTGTCTCCCAGAGTTTGTTCTGTCCAATCTCTTTAGGCAAGCAGCTGTTCACGCTGACAGCTGCAATCGGCCATTCACTGCAGAGGCAATTAAAAAAATCAAGCCAATGTTGTGTTTCAGTTGATCCATTGCTATTTCTGCATATAATCCCCTCTCTCATGCCTCCCCTCTCTTTTACGTACACACACACACACAAGCTCTTTCTCAGGCATATTACACACGCATGCTCATGAACAGCCCCATCAGGAGTGTCAGAGACAGATGATGGGGCATGATTGGCATGGACATTCACTTTTTTTTTTTTTGGAAAGACAAAAGCCCCAAATTGCAGTGACATGGCACTGTTGGATTTGAGGCATTATTGAGGCCAGAGCCGAGAGGAGCCATGTAATCTCTGAGACTTACTGGTCCACAGATTTTTTCCATATCTTCTTCAGTGGAGGTATGTGGCCACACAAAGTCTGCCTGGCGTCACAGTGGCGTTCAGCTGATGGTTAAATCGAGCCGAGGCCGTGCCTTGTGCCACAAGCACTGACGCATTGTTATGCATCCATGCACACGTAAACACACACATTCATACAAGAGCTTGCATGCCCAGTTGTGCTTCTCTTTTCCAAACACACACACACACACACAAACACACACACACTGACCATGCCTCCAGTTGTTCGCTCCTCTCATGGCACACAGCAGGTGTGAGACGGGGTGTGACAGAGCTGGGCTGGGAGGGGGTGTTGTGTTAGGGGATCTGCAGTGTAAAGAACAGCTTTTCTATTGTTTCAAATGCGTGTGCTCTTTTGGAAGTGATTTGGAAAATTTTGTGGGATTAAACCATTGGCCATGCACTTTGGCTTCCAACACAACACAAACTCAAATGCTCGCTCATGAACCACCATAGAATTTGCTGTACGTGACAGAGATTCTGATGGTTGTGTTTTTATCCCCCTTTGTAACATTTACTGCTACTAGTAAACAGACTAATCCTTCTGGTTTGACCAAACTGGTTTGGCTATTAAAGCCCTCGTTCAACTGCAGCGACAAGGAAAGTGATGGTCTCGTGTAAAGGGACGAGCTCTTTTTTAGATTTGAGGAGATTCGGCAAAACAAATATATCTTCAAGCTGGCTCAGTAAACTGTAGGTGAAGCGGAGTCTGCGGTGTGGTGCGATGAGAAGACACGCTGACTTGGATTCAGAAGTCAAGCTGATGCACAAGAGCAGTGTCCTCTGTCAGAAAATTACAGATGTAATATAGCTTTCGTGCAGAAAGCTTATGTTGAGGATGAGCCAAGTTATTATCATGACTCAAATGCTGGAATAAAAAACTAATTCACAGCAAAGAAAGGAGATATTCGGAATAATATGACAATAGCATTCCAATACCAAGCTGTTTTGTGTTTTTTTTGCTGAACAAGCTATTATTTTCCTACTCTCCAGACAAGTAAACACTGCTGCTGCCAGCTCTTACAGCTGCAATTCATTCTTAGTTCTGGAAGCAGAAGGAGATCTGATTTTATTTTGCACAACCTTAAGTGAAATGATTATCATCATTTCAGTTTGCGGGACAACTATCAAAATTTCTTCAGCCGGAGCTAATGATGTTCCCATTTCAATTAGTGAGATGTGGTGGATTGAAGTTAACACAACTCTCTGCCGTATTCTCTGTTAACTATCCACAAACTGAAATAGTTGCCACGATTATCAGTATAAAGTTTGCTCCTCTGTTTGTTTTTCCTTTGCTCCTTCTACCTCTCTGTGCATTCTGCTCGACAGATGCAATCACTCTGTCAGAGCCGTGCATAACTGTCCCTAACCAAAGACACGATCCTCATGATTTATTTGTAATGGATGGAGCACACACAGACCATTATGTACATTGAATGGCTTTAACCAGCTGTGGACTCACTGTTTCCACACGCACACACACGCGCACACACACACACACACACACACACACACACACACACACACACACACACACTGAATATTTTTAAAAAGCACCAGTCCTATATTCTGGGAAGACGGGAAGTATGGATCATATGGGATGGTGATTTCTGACTTCCTCTGGAGTCTTGTCTAATGATTGCTGGGGATAAAGGGGCCATCATCTTTCCTGTTCACCCCCCCATCCTCCACCTTCCACCCCAAGTACTTCCTGTCTACCACATGTGTGCGGCAGCATCCAGACGTCCATATACTTCATTTTTTTCTTCTCTTAGTGGTTGAGGGAGAAAGGTGCCAGTGTTACAGGCCAGGATATTTTCTCCTAAAGTTATTTTAAATATTTAGAAATTCATGGCCCTTCTCTGTCAAACGGGACCTTTGTATTGAAGCAAAATGTTACATATAGTTTGTGGTGCTATATCAAATCAATTTCTCCCTCTCCCTCTTTTTCTCTGATCCCTCCTCTTTCTCTTTCTCCTCCTTCTCCTGCTCTTCATCTATCTTCTCCTCCACCTCATCCTCTTCCTCCCGCTCCAGACGGGAGCATTACAGAGTAATAACAGTCGGCTAGGAGCGCTTTTGTAATTGCCCAGGCTCATGTGCTGTGGAAAGCCAGGGCAGGGGCCAGCGGCATCAAAGCCTGACTGATCATTCCTCAGCCTCCCTCCACTGAAAGGGGGGACAGAGGAAAAGGAGGGGGTAGAAACACAAATACAGATGGACAAACAAACCAGGGGAAGTCAAAACTGAAGCAGATGTGGCGATAGCAGTAGATGGACAGATAGACGGACGGATGGAAGAACCGAAGCAGAAGGTAGTGACACCCACCCCACCCCTCCTCCCGCTCCAACACCTGTTAATATTTAACAAACAATGGGGGAGGCACCAGCAGTAGGGATGAGGGGAAAAAAATCAAGAAAAACAAAAAAGTGATGTTGAGGTGACATCATGGATTATTAAGGTGGGGGTGGGTCTAATAAGGGCCTGGTTTGGCGTGGTCGGTAAAGAGGGCAGGAAACTGAGGCAGAAGCAATTTGAGAAGCTGAGGCCTCAGTCTGCAGCTGTGCACTCTCTCCCAGCCACACAGCTGCAGGATTGACAATACTGCAAGTATTTACCCATGACCTCTCCTCTACTTCACAGTCCAATGCATGTTTATTTGATACACATGTTACAACAGAATATATATAAGAACAACTCAGCTATCCAAGTTTATATGAGAGGTGAGATTTAAAAAAGAAAAAAGAAGAGAAAATCTCTTACAGTGTGACACACACACACACACAAAAAGATCTCAAATATTGTTTAAAGCCATTTTTTAAAGTTATGATTTTTCCAGAGTCAGTGGAGGGGCTTACTTTTTAGTCATGTCGCGTGTTTTTCCATGGAGACATTAAAACACGAGCAGCACTAACATGGGAAACATGCAATCATCCCAACAGATGTTGTCCAGAGCTGAGAGATTAGTAAAGACTTCAGTAAAACAATGAGGTGAAGATTTATAAGACACTCTTGGATGATGCTGCTGCACCACACACTGTGATCAGAGTCACACACCGACAAATCTCTGCAGACTGTGACGCTCCAAGTTTGAACTACTAATCATATGTGTGTGTGTGTGTGTGTGCGTGAGGAGGCGTGTGCGCTACATTGTGCCAAACACAGAATTTATCTCTACAATCTTTTTATTGGCTGTGTTTAAAGTTGCCAGATTGTGAGCAGCTTTCCCCTTTGAAACTATGCGCTGCTTGCAGTGTCACAGTGATGCATTCATCTTTGCAGACGCCTCAATTACAACCCACTGATAGCCTTAAAGCAGGAGAGGAGCTCAGGAATGCTCTGATGGGGCAACTGCTAAGCATCACTACACAACACCATCAGCTCCTAGCTCCCAACAGAGAGAGAGAGATAGAGCAAAACAGAGAGAGAGAGAGAGAGAGAGGAGAGGAGATGGGGAGAAAGCAGGATGACCATCATTATGTTTGCAGACCAAACCAGGAGAGAGGAGGAGGAGGTGGAGGAGGAGGGGATAATATGTGGCACCACTCTGAGAGCTGAGCCCTCCGCCACGGCGCTTTTGTTGCCAGATCACAACCAGATGTGCCAAGTGTGTCCAAACAGGAATGACTGTGTGAAGGCAATTTTCGGCAATTTGTCAGATTTTAGAGTCCCCCCCCCCCCCCCAACTCCTTTTTCCTCATGCCTCCAGAAAGACAAATACAAATGGTGGAGGAGCACAACAATCATTTCAAACAGGCTCCCATGAATGCTTGCTCCATTCTTTCCCTCCAGCGCAGTCGTGATGAGAGATATACAGCACAACGTCTGAGCACAGAGGGGCAAGACAAGGCCTGTAGTATTGACAAATAACCACCCACCTAACTTTCATGTATCAGCATTACTGGATCTACTGATCCAAATGTTCAGCACATTTATTTACTCTTTGCTTGTGGAGTCAAACTCCCTGGCAACTTTCACACACCTTAAATTCATCATCTTCACTCTGTGCCTGAACAACCCAGGCAAAACAAAGGGGGTGGGGGGTGGGGGGGTAAATAAAAAAAAAAAAAAGTTTATCTTTCTCTAGACACCTCATAAATTACTCTCAAGGTTATACAACCAGCATATCTCCATGCTAATGCTACTTGGTTTCCAGAACTTGGACATTTTGGCTTTAAGGAGGAACGTTGCAGATTTCAAACATCTAAGTCTGTTTAAAGGTTTACAAGTTGTGTACAGCCTTTTTTGTGTCTTTAGTGACGGAGCAGGAGCAGGAGACTATACGCACAAAACACAAACAACACAGTCCCCGCAGGGTCCTCACCTGTAGGGGATCTTATGAACCCAGCTCCCTCAGGCCCTGCTCTGTTGTTTTGGCCCTCAGAAGAACAATCTGAAGAAATGGCTTTTGTGCCATCGCAAGCAGACAATCAGACATAAGGAGGTGTGGCTCAATGAGACTCTTAACTGCATTTTTTGCTCAAGGTGGTCATCACGAAGGCTGCGTTGCTAACACACTTAGGCTGCACTGATTCTGTTTAGTGCAGTGAGAAAACACATGACTGAAAACACATTGCTCATGAGAAAACACGTGGCTGTGGTTGGAAGCTTCTATGCAGCCACACATCCATTTTTGAGGCGTATGTAGCATCTTAATTGTTTTGGTATGAAACTAAATTTGCTGTCTCCTGATTTTGTTTTTTTAATGAATCCCACCCACCTAGTCGTAGCTCTCTTTACTTGAGTCACACGTTTGGAAGGCAACAAGTATGAATCCTTGGACCAATGAAAGGTACAATTGTTGGAGGCATAACGTCTCTGTCAGTCATGTGTCTTGTTACTCTGTAAGTGAGCTCAAATTCACCACTAATGCCTGTTTTAATTTGTTGCCTCATTGCTCTGGAATCCAGGATGAATTGCTGTTGTTCGTTTTGCTTACAGAATAGTAAGTCTTGCTTGGTTTATTGAGTGTTTACCATATTTATTAGAGTTTGTTGCTCTCTCTTATATAACAGAGGGAACTTTGCTTACACTTCAGGAAAAAGGAATGTCAAACTGAACCACACCATATTTTAGCATAATTGCATTTGCCATATACTACATGTGACTAACTGGAAATCTAACTCCATATAATTAAATAAGTGTAGAAATTTACTGTTTTGGTGTTATAGCAATGAAAAAGATATGTGTACTTGACAAAACTGAAATTGCTAGAAAGAAAGACATGTCGGCATTTGAGGTGCAGACTGTCATAACCCAGCAATCGAGTCAATTCAAGCCAGTAAAACTGTAAAGTTGCGGGTTTTCCCTCCTTTGGGTGTGTGTCTAGCATTACAGCTGAAAGATGGACAGCAGCATTGGAGTTTCCTTACAGGAATCTGTGTGGGTGTGAGATTGGGTGCACATGAGAATATGCTACACTTTTTTTGAGAGAGAGTGAGAGGTACTTTTTTCCCCTTTTCCTTTTCAAGTATATGTCTGCGTTTTTATACCGTTGGGTCATGAGAGAATGTTTTTTTTCTTCTTTTGGTTTTGAGTGACATTCACACTTTGCGCTGACATGTGTGCAAACCAGATACTGGTAGAATATTAAAATAAAAATGTATAAAAAAAAGCCTGGTGCAAGTGTTTGTGTACACTACACATAATTTGTCTTAGCAGTGGATTATATCTGTGTGAGTACATGGGTGTGTCATTGCACATGTGTGTGCAAAATATATTGCATATGCAAGAACATGTCTCATTATCTTACAGTATCAGTCATGTATGTGTGTGTGCATGCTGTGCTGTGCATCTAAATACCTGTGGTTCTGTCTCTGAGTCTTCCTTTCACACAAATATGTTGGCATGCACTTATATACACACAGTATGCTGGTATGTTTGTGAGTATGTTCAGAGAATGTGCATTAGTGCAGGCGGTGTGTGTTTGTGTATATTGACACATAGCAGCTGCTGGACACCACCTGTGGCAGATCCCTCCCTCAGGCCTGTTGTGGCTCTAAATAGTCCCTCTGGGCTCACAGGGATTCAGCACGTGGACATCAGAGACAGTCAGGCACAAGGGGAGGCCTGTCTGGCTCGATGGATCCCTCTTTTTTGTCTGTAACCTTTTTCTGTCCTCAAATGCTAAAGAAACTTACTCCTATCTAATGGTTTCTTCTTTCTTCTTTGCCCCCAGTCTTTCCGCTCTCTTTTTGTGAGTTTGCTGGTTTATTTCTTCTTCACCTCATTTTGCTGTGGCTGGCTGACAGATGCCCATCAGCTGTATGGTTTAGCCCCATCCCCAAGACACCTCCAGGCCCAACAACGGAAGAAGAAACTGGCAACAACTCCAGCCTTATACATGGACACCCACTCTTTTAGCCGTCGAGATGCTCATCATGTTCAAAAAGTCACTTTTTTTCTCACCTGATATTTTTTAAACTGAGATGAAAATTGTCACATTTTGTTCAATGTGATTTCTATTTACTCTCTCATTATTGACCTCTGTTTTGTTGTGGTAACTACAACTGCACAATGTGATAAGAGACGTTCTCAACATTAATGCATTCAATAGATTTTGAAAAGTTTAAGGCTCAGCTTTCATTCATTATCTCCCTAATTCAATTCTTTTCAGCCAAGCAGCAGATAGTTACAGCCCATAGCCTTTAGGTAAGATTACTAATAACTTGTAATGACATTAATGAAGAGAAGAGAAGAGAAGAGAAGAGAAGAAAAGAAAAGAAAAGAAAATAAAAGAAAAGAGAAGAGAAGAGAAGAGAAGAGAAGAGAAGAGAAGAGAAGAGAAGAGAAGAGAAGAGAAGAGAATTACAAATAAAAGAACAATGTAGTTATCTAATCTTTGTTTTTTGTTACAATAGCTTGTACCGTCTCCATTTGGTAAATAGATAAGAATAAGAGTGCTGTGATAAGCAGTTAATAAATACTGAAAACTTGACTGTGTTAGTAAGTCATCCATTAATGAGGTTGGCACAAGCCATCACAGGCCAGATAAAAAGAAAAATGGATTATTATGCCTGATTCTGCCTCGAGAAGAATTATATCCACCAAGAAGTTTTTTTTTTTTCCTTATTCAGTGTGTGGGTTTTAATCTAGTCGTGCCTCACTCTCTAGTGTCACAACACATTACACGTTCCCATTTTAAATCAACCTTTGTCATTTTTCCAATGCTGCAATCGCAGACAGGTTGGAGAATGTATGTGTTAGTAATTTGGAAACTTAGTTGTGGGGGTTAGCAGTGTCATATCCCACAATGCACCACTGAATTCCTTTAACATGTGGTGAGTCAGGAAAGGGGTGGTTGACCTATGCCTTCCCATGAGCCCCTTGGGAACAGCTTTGTTCAGTTGCTCAAGAAATCTAGGATCACTGCACAAACTGCTGTGCTGGTTGTGACTGGAATTGTAATCACTTCATTCTCCTTCTTCTCCTCCACACTAAACCTTCACTGTTTTTCTCTTTTCTCTGCTTCCCTTCTTTCACCGCTGTACATTTTCTTATTTGTGCCTCTTTTTTCTTTTCTGTCTTGTCCCTGTTTAAGTCTTATTAGCATTCGATGCAACGCCAGTTTACACATGCAATCCATTATGCTAGGTAAAAGAGAGAAAGTACAGGAAGCTGAAGGTGAAACGTGTTGCTCTACTTTATTGTTTTCACTGCATGAACACACTTTTACTCTCTGTGGCTTCGCAAAATGTGTCATCATTGTTCAGCAGTGACTTTGGCAATGTGCTATTGTCCTAAAATAGGTTCCTTCTTAGTGAGCCACTATACTGTAAAATAAGTAGAGGGACATCCAGTGAATATATTCTTTTTCAATAATTTTGCACTAATTTTTTAACCTAAGTGTTAGGGGGGACTTAAGAGTGACAGAGTGAATAGTGTCAGAATGCAACTACTTCAAATTAGATCCATCTCAACAAGCTGCAGCATTTAGATGTGTTTTGCTTCTTTGTGTGTTTGTGTCACTGAAGATGAGATCTTGAATTGACAAGTAATGCAAAGCAGACAGATATGTGATTTTGACATTTGAAATATATTTTAAATGTTACAGTACAACCTCTACAATGCAAGTAAGGATTATACTGTCGGAATTTCGCTTGTAGTGAAGTATTTTCAGCCATGCTACCTGTGTGGCTCATAGCAATGTAGCTCAGGAGGTTGATTATTCACCACCACTAAAATATCCATCCATTCATACGTTATCTATACCTTATCCGTGCTGTGTGGGGTGACATTGACACTCATGCCTATGGGCAATTTAGAGTCACCAATTGACCTAATATGTATGTCTTTGAATTGTGGGAGGAAGCCAGGAAGGAACCCACACAGGGAGAACAGGCAAACTCCACACAGAAAGGCCCCAGGCCTGGGGTTTGGCTCCAGGACCCTTGTTGCTCTGAGGCAACAGTGGATACCATGCCGTGACATTTTATCTAGCATTTGGTCAAAAGTTTTAACTTGTCTTGTCCAGTAGTTTGGTTAATGACCAAATACCTGCAAAACTGATGATATTTACTGCCCTGTATTTTGTAGCAATTGACAAATGGTAGAATGATTAACTAAGATGTTAAACATTAGTATTGTCATTGTTAGCAAACTAGTGGCAATTTTAGCCCAAGCTCCACTTTGTGCAGTGCAGTCTCACAGATCTGCTAACATGGCTGTAGATTGTCGTATGGGTACTTTCATCCAGTAAGGGCTTTTAATACTTCTTCCACCACTGCTTTCATATAGATAAATTGCCATTCATATAATTGTTGTTCTATATTACTGTAATGGATTTAATTAGTTTATAATCAATTATATAGAACAATTGTGTATAATTACTATGTATGATATTCTGTATGATAGATTGACTCGCTGTGGAATTCAAACGGCCTGTTAAGTTTAATTTAACATTTAATATAGACTTGTGACTCTGGTCTGTGTGGAGAGAGGGGACAGGTACAGCATGCTGTAAATCTAACTCTGCTCTTGTATCCCGTTTTTGTAGAAGCTTTTATTAAGAACCCAATGTATTATATGTTAATATGGTAAACATATTAAGTGCACCAGTTTCATTGGTTGAATTATTATAACCCTTATAACCCTAAACGTGTCGAGCAAGAAGAAACAGCAATCAATCCGTTGATTAGTCATGGATTAGATGCTCTCGGGTGTAGATTTATGATAAATACACAGTGGAAATGCTGCAGACATTTCAACACGCATTTTCTGAGCTTGAAAAATAAATAGGCCGTCTTAGTTAGTTTTTTTAAATTTTTTTTTACTTTTTTAAAATATCAATCCGGTGTCTGGAGTTTTGATTGGAACCCACACCTCTCTATGTTAGCTAGAGCATTATATATAGCCTATAAATGACGACTGAAAAGGTTTATAGTTATTCTCTAATACTCTCCAAACATATAAAGACATGAGTAGTTCCTTGTTCATGGGGCAGATTATAATACCACAAAGCCATATCAAAAAGGATTTACACTGTGTCATCGTGGACATGATCCTGGTTGTGTAAACACTTTGGGTCATCACACACAGGTGCTTTGATCAGCCAGTGGCTCCCTAATTAGTGAAACAGCTTTTATCAAAGGGAACTGCTAACAGACTCGAAGGTCTCATAGATGTCACTGAGGCCTTGGGGCGTAAGGAGGCTAGAACTTTAGGTCAGGGTCATGAGAGGCATGTGTCCTGATGGCTTTATTGTGGCAGTGAAAGGGGCTGTGTTTTGGGGATGAGGAGCAGCTCAGCTCTGGTCCACTGGTGGTAGCGGCGGCGGTGGTGGGGGAACCGTTGGAGGGGACTCAACAAGTGGGGAGCAGAGATGGGAGAATGGGAAGTAGACAGCTGCGCAGGGGTGAATAGGAGGTCCCTTTGTGTCCTGCCAACAAAAATCTGTGACCAATTATCTCTGTCTGTCTCTCAAGGGGGAATTCTTGAACACTCTGGGTGGGTATATAGAGAGGATGCATAAGGGGCAGTTGTGGAAGAGAGAGAGAGAGAAAAAGAGAGAGAGAGAGAGAGAGGATGCTCTGGGGTTCATGTTGGTGGTTGGTGAGCAGGGTGCTGCATTTTTTTAGTTTCAGATCTTGTCCCTGTCTTGGGCCCAGAACTTTTTAGAGGGATTACTGCAACCACACTGCATTTACATTGCTATTTGCATTTTGCAACTAACTGACAACCAAAAAAAAAAAAGCACAAAAAGCAAACCCAGTACAAATGTAATATTACATCTTGTGCTTGTCTATTTTAAGCACAGGAAAATAACAATTTGTCCCACAATTGCTGAATTACGCTTGCCTCTGCTCACCCCCGGCCCCACTGAGAGAGCTTCCTATTTCTGTGGTTAGATTTCCAGCTATGTGAAAAGTGTGTCCTACAGAGAGACGGGGAAAGTGGTTGAGAAAAGGGAAGTTGGGCCCATGGATGGCTTGTAAGCCATGTGTTAGACATTAAAAGGCTAATTACAGTTTTAAAAGCCCCATGTTTACCGCTGAGAAAAGCCTTGTTAGGTATATTTTACTGTCTCCCCTGAAATTATTCATCCTTGACAAGCTCAATTGACATTATCATAATTACAAATGTGATTGCAGCTTAATCGTTCCAACTGTTGTTTTCTAAGTGTCTGCAGCGGAAGTCAGTAAGGCTCAACTGTTCCTCTCTGACCATTCATCAAAACAGGAAAACAGGATACAGGATAGTTGTCTTCTTGTAATGGCACACTTGAAAGGAAAGCTAACACAGTAAGTTAACACAGGTATTTAAATTCTCACCATTCATCATTTCCCATTGACAGGACAGAGGAATAAACACATCCAGTAAATAGTAACAGAAATTAGTGGAATAGCGTTGAATTGTGTTTTTAGGGGATAAAAGCATGTTGTGAACTCTCTGCCTTGCTTGCGTGAGCAGTTGTATAGGTATAGAATAACTCTGATGCCACTGACCCCGCGACCGCCCCTCTCCTTCAATCCCACTTGGTTCCCAATAGCGATGACTCCAGTTGATCTTCACCTGTCAAAGCAAAGCTCTGACTAAAGACTTGCAGCCTGGGGAGAAGAAAAGAAAACAAAAAAAAGAAAAAAAGAACAAATGTGTTTGACAAAAAGGGATCGAAAAGAGTGCAATAAAAAAAAAAATTTAAAAAAATGATGAGAAAATGACTTGTGATTTCTTCGCCCTGTGTCTGTGAGCTATAGCAACAGTTTGCCGTGCATTAGCATATTTAATACAACACTTTTATGCCATGCTATACTTTTTTTTGGCTTATCAGTCACCTGTGAACCTACACTAACCTGTATGAAAAGTGCCATACAAATAAAATGTGACTGATTGATTGATTGTAAGAGATTGAAGAGTGAATAGTGAGGCCATCAATGGGTAATTTGATCTTGTTTTAAGAAATTTTCAGAACAAATGGGACATTTCCTGGTGGCCTGAGGGTCCTTTTGACCTGCACCGAGGACATTCAACTTAACCAGTGATAATAATGAGTTTAACGGACCTCTTCCATCACCTTCCCTGTGTATGATGGCTACTTTACTGAACTGCTGCAATTTGCATGTCACTGCTGTGCCACTGCACTTGTAGCCTCCATTTATTTTCTCTTGTAATAATCACAGACATGGTTAAAAAAAGAGTAATAAGAACTGTTTTATTAAAAAAAACAAATCAAATAATAATAACTGAATGTTTTTTTATATTTATTACTTAGCTGCAAATTTTTGTTTTCTCTAAAGGAGATTTGTCCACCCACATCCTCCCAGAACCTAGTGGCCAGATGGTACCTGTTACATCAACAAATAGGTTTAACCTGTGAAATTAGCAGTCTGATGGTTTGTGAGTGTTGTCTGGGATAGAAATACTGGCTGTTGTTGAAATGTTGCCTATAAATAGAGTCAAAAATTAGGTTTGATTTCATGAAAATCGCAAATATTATAAACACATCTTTTTAAACTGTTTGGCTCCATGTGAATTAACCCAGAGGTCTGAACTTACCCTTTCAATGCCTTCAGCAGTTTGAAAAGCAGAGAAATGCGACAAGTCCTAATCAATCAATCAGCAGGCAGCAGGAGGTTGGCATTGTTTTGCATTTCTTCAGTTTGTTTCTTCCTGGGATTTTTCTTCTCTTGACAGGAGGTGCCGCAAGCATACCAACAGTTGAAAGAGGAGTCACATTCTTCCAGCACAGATTCCTCCATTCTTCCTTTGTTCAAAGTTTGTATTTGTTTGAGGGGCTTTCCTCACCTTGAACTCTTTCTCTCTCTTTTTTTTTTTTTTTTGCAGATAAGTAGACTTAACCAACCTCAGCCTCACCTGAACAGAATTCAACAACTGAGAAATGAATGTCATCAGAGAAAGTCTCACCTTTCCCGAGTTACAGATGAGTGGCAGGAATCACTTGCTTCAATTTGTTTACCATATGTGGACACATTCTGTTGTCCTAATGTTAGTCCAGAATTAGCATATGGGCAATTTTATTGGCTTTTCACAATTACCCATGTCATGTGGTTTTTGTCAGAGCGAAAGTACAATGAAAACCTTCCGTGTTTATAGGGGCAACAATGCTCAGGAAACTTGATTGAAGTTGTCTGGCTTAAAGAAAGAAGCCTCCTGGTAAAAAGCCACTAAGTCTTCAGTTCTGCTTGACTAGCGTCTGACCCCCTCACCCCCACAACTCCTGGAAAGATGGGAGACAAACATTCCAGCCATTGAATTCCCCTCCTTAGCAATCTTTTTGGAGTTAAAAGACAAATTTGCCCCAAGATCATTTCTCTAGAAGTTCTATTTGCTTTGCATCAGGGTTAAGAAAATAACCTCATGTCTTTCCCTCAGCATGGGCCAGGGTCAGCGCAGGGTGGGGGCTGGAGGCCATGCATTCATTCACAGGTCATTGTTACAGTAGAAAGTAGCACAGGGGCAATCACAATGGAGCTGTAGGGTGACTCTCTCCTCTCTGGGTTTGTTCACAGTTAGAGATCTGCAGAAAGCTGTGGGGGTGAATGTGGAAATTGAGGCTACCTGTTGCATGAAACAGCTCAGGCATTATGCATACTGCTGGCCTGCCACCCTCAAGGGAAGGAGAGTGCAGGCTGCTGATGGAGACTTGGCTGTGGAGCCTGAAAGCACATCTGGTACACGTTGTGTGGACTACTTTTTTTTTTTGTCTTAAAAGTACAGATGGTCTTGAATAAAAAAAAAAACAAAACTCTCACCATTCTACAAGAAAACGTATGACTAAAAAAATTGACCTTACCTTTGGGGTTTTATTCTTGCTGGTTCAGTTCCTAAGCTGTTCCTGGACACAGATAACCTGCATGGAAATGAACATAGATACAGCTGCAGAACTTAAGTATGCAAAATAAAAACCTGTTGAAGCAACAGAACCACATACAACCAGTTGTTCTCTAAAGAGGTTATGTAATGAGCCCCAAACAGGTGATGTATGCTTGGGCAGGAAAACCAAGCTGTGGCCTGGCTCCTGTTGACATTGGCTGTGTTTTTCGGGGGCCGTCTACAGGAACGACACAGGCCTGTGTTCAGGCCTCTCACCTCTTCTTCACTATTTCCAGGGCCTTATACTTTCTAACCACTCCAAAACTGAGCACTCAGTTGTTATCTTTATATGCCATGCTTTAAACAAACAGCCATGAAAACATTTTAAAGTAATAAGAATGCACAATTAAGCTTTGTGGAAGAAATAGAATTAAAAGAAGCAGAGCTTGCACACTTGAACAAACAACCTGACTTGCTTCTGCACTAGTCCACAGCACATGGAGCTTTTCTGGCAGTGCCCAGTGTCTATTGACTCACCAGCGTGCACCTTGCCAGCTATTCATACCTTCCTCCCACTCTCATTTTATTTCTTCAGCAAATCAGTCAGTTAGCCAGCAAACCAGGCCATCAGCCAGCCAGAAATCCCCAGATGGGAAATTCATGACTAAAACAACAGCTTTGACTTCAGCCCTCTAAACTGTAGATAATCTCTTTGTATTTTTCTAGTAATGATAAGTTATTGAGTAATAAGTTATATAATTAATTGAAAAAAAATAGTGTTGATAACTGATCAATCTATCTATCTATCTATCTATCTATCTATCTATCTATCTATCTATCTATCTATCTATCTACTTGGTAAGTAAAAGAACCAGGAAGTGGATCTATAAACAATAATGAATGTTTACAAGTTTAGTTTTAGTGTAATTTAGTGTAGTTTTTGAAGGTTTTACCCTTGGCCTTTAATATATAAATACACAGGTATGGCTTTGGCTTTGACCTAACACTCATATCTGCACACAGCTCATGGAAAAACAAAGTGCTGTGCTGTTCCAGTGTGGACAGACTGTCAACAGATGACTGTTTCAATGATGAAGGCCATGATGATGATGATGATGATGATGATGATGATGATAGTCATGCAGACAAGAGGTTTGAACATCCATTCCCCTGGAGAACCATCTCTGAGCAAAGATGCCCCCCCCCCACTGCAAAAGCCCCAGACTGAAGCCTCTTTCTGGAATGCAATCTGCCTGCCATCTGCAGGCCTCCATGGCTCTGTTTGATATTCAAACAAACACCTGTCAAAAGTCCATGTCTCATCTCACATAGCTCTTGGAAATTGGCAAAAATCTCAACTTCTTCCTTGCACCAAAAACAGAGGGGAAGAGGGGCAAATGTGGGTTTTTATTCCAACCATCTGTGCGTGTGTTAAATTTAGATTTTTATGGAAGGCTCAAAGGACTAGTTCTACTTTCCACTAAAATGTCAAAGAATAATAGGCCATTCAAGGTGCTACATTCAGCGAGGTGTTTGCACAATGAATTATTTCAAATTCAATTTGTTTTTTTCCCCCTAACATCAGCTAACACTGCTGATTGAACTGTGGGTGTGCAGTCACGGTGTAATGATGCCAAGAGGTTTAGAGGATGTTCTCAGACGGAGGAATAGTCATGGAGCCTTTGTACAAAATCTGTCCATGTCCCCCCTTCCTCCTCCTACTCCCTGCTGTTTTCTACATCTCTCTCCCCTCTCTCTCTCTCTCTCTTTCTCTCCCTCTCTCCCTCACTCATATTGAGATGAAGGGTCTGTTGTAGGATGACAAGGCGCTGCTTGGCAGCCATCCAGGCCCCACATCTGCCTGACTGCTGTTCCTCTTTCTTTTCCCCCAGCAGCCCCCAACAGTATTGGTTCAGTTGTCAGCCCATTTCAGGGTCTGTCTCAAGGTCTGCAGATGTGTTTCTCAGAGCAGCAATGATGGACTCTTGCAGAGATCTCTAGTGTGAGTGACTAATGGCGCGGAGACATCTCTGAAGGCATTGAGGAATGGATTTATCCAATGTCATTTATCACATCGCCTGTCAGTGCCAATATAAATGCCTGATGGAAAGCACACATTCACCTCTGAGTGGAACTGACTCAGGTATTCCACAAAACTGGGGTTAAAACATCCAGTGAATCATGAGATAAAATATGTATACAGCATTTCAGAGAGAAAAAACTGCCAAAGTGATAGTAAGAACAGTCTAAAGCATTGAAACCATATGCTTATGCTAAATGCTAAAAAAAAAAAAAAAGGTGAGTATGAAGGACACTTATTTTGGTCAAAGACATAAACACATGTAGACACAAATACAACAGCTTCAAGGCCACCTGGTTTTCCCATGTCGGTGGCTGTGGCTCATGCAGACCATCTGTGGAGGCTGTATACCTAAAGTTCTCCTCATCTCTTCCCTTGGAAGGATTTTATAGTGTGCTTCTTGCATCTGCCATCAGTGAGATTTAAGGAGTTATCCTACCATGAGGACAACCTTGAATTAGTCACTTTCACATTTAAATTTATCATAAAAAGCAACGGGACATAAAACAGCTTCCATTAATCATCCCCAGTGAGTCTAGAATAAAGGATTTCCAACAATTTGAATATTACCTGTGTGCCAGTGAGAGGAAAAATTTGGCAGCAGATTGATAGACAGGCACTGCATGTTCTTGTCACTCAAAATGTAGAACACTGTGATCAGAGTAACGGGATGAACAAATCTGTGAGAAGGAACCAGATGCCAAAAAGAAGACATTTTCTTTTTGTGAGAGGAATTATAAAATGATGCAAGACTGATCCAAAGGCCAATGAAGGAGAAAGAAGCATAGCATCGCTTTTTCTGAGGGGCGAAAAAAGAAAAAAAACAAGGGCAAAGTTTTATGTAAAGATGTTCCAACTGGTAAGGGGAGAGACAGGGAGCGGGAGAGAAAGGTAAAAAGGAACTAGGAACTGACAATTAGGGACAACTAATCACCAAGTGTGTAGCCAAGCGCATCCCCCCACGCTGGTGCCAGCGCTTGCACTGTGCTTGAACCTGCGCTGAATGCCAACGGCAGATAATTATAAACCCGCAGGGCAGGCCTCCTCTGTGCAGAGGGAGGGATGGAGCCTCAGCCAAGCCTGAACTCCTGACCTTCTTCACACACCAAGCGTCTGTTGTGGGCTTCGGGAGGTGCAAGATGGGTCACAGCAAGCCGTGAGGCAACTGGGAGAGAACGAAAGAGAGAGGGAGAGAGAGAGAGAGAGAGAGAGAGAGAGAAGGTAGAGGGAGGGAGAGAGAGAGGAGGTAGAGGAGAAGGGTGGGGTGACGGGACAGGGGAGGTGGTGGCCGGTAGAAGGAAGGGGGGATGGGTCAGGGACACGGAGCAGGGAAGACGGGGTGGGGGATATTGGGTTTTGAGGGAGGAGGTGCTCATTGGAGGGTAACTTTTTTGTTGGCATTCTTTGGTGAGCGCTCTTAACCAATCAGAGGGGAGAAGAAACCACTTGACAAATCAGAGTGAAACCCTCAGTGAGAGAAATCCCTTTTGTTATGCCTGTTTGGTTATCTCCTCTCACTTTATCAACATTCATTAGGCGGGGAAATGTAGTCTGTGCAAGTCCTTTGTATACAAAGAGGAACCTTTGTTTGAGCTTGATCATCTTTGAAAGTTCCCTTAACTTATCATACATTGTCACAATTATCAACAGTTAATTATTTAAGTCCTTGATTCCTAATAGATTTAAAGTCCCAGCTTCATTATTCTGAGCCCTTTAAGAACGGGGTCACATTTAGAGTATGTCAGGACATTTTAATGGCACTGATGGTTGAGTCAGTTACACATTACTCATTAAAAAAGATAATACATCACTAATTATTCATCAGCAAAAGTAATTAGTTATACTACTTGTTACTTTACTTTTGCCACTTGGCCCAGCTCCATATCCACAAGTCTATTATTTCTTGTATAGTAGTGTAGTATAGTATAGTCTTGTATTGTAAAGGAAAACAAGGTGTTGTGGTTTAACATACACCTACATAGGTGTAGCTCTTATTTGTTAGGTTTTATTCACTTTTATCTCCTAAATGTGATTTTTTTATTTTATTTTTTTTACATTTCTTCTGCAGTTAACATCATCTTTAACATTTCCAATTTAATCCCATTGTGATTTTCTTGTCATTTATTCCCATAGACCAACTATGAAAAATTCACAATGGAAATAAAATAGTAGCAATGTCAGTGTCACAACACAGCACGGTAGAGAAAATACTCTAAAAAGGGGGGGGGGGACTAGAGGCCCAATCTTCATTTTCCCATCTTCTCTGTGAAGTCAGAAATGTCCGCAGACCACCTTGGCTCATCTGGCCTCCTGCTCTCATCATGAAGATCTTCTCTCTTGCGTTGCACTTTGCCAATTTCCCATGATTGAATGTAATTGGGAACAGATAACCCCCTCTCTCTCCCTCCTCAGGAGTCTTTGATCACTTCTGACCTGGATCCAGCTCAGCTCTGACACACTGGCAACTATTTCTTGGGTGGTTTGTGATTGCTCGCAGACAGACAGTGAAATATATTGAGTATTGATGTGTGAGCCTCAAAAATCCAACATGCTACAGGGAATATTACAACCTTATTCTCTGTGATTGTGAGAGATTTTGCAACATGCTTTCTCCCATCCCAGAATGCATCTGTGAAATAGAACAGTGTGAGTTATTTGTGTAGAGCTGTTTATGCATGTGTGCGTTCATTTCATGAGTGATTGTCTTGAGGGAATAGAACAAGATGTGCACAAAGATTCCCAAATTCGATTCAGGAGATTTGTAAATCCTGTGCAAATTACTGTTGCCTCTTTCTTTTCTCCCCGCCATACTCCTCTTTGAAACTCGTCTTCTGAGGCAATCACTCCCAGATGGAGAATATTAGATGTAATCACTTCCATTTGCCGGCTCTTTTACTCTCACTGCGAGGTGACATGCCGTCTCCCTCTGACATCTCCTCACAATGGACAATTACCCAGCACTCATCAATCACTTTCAGCGAAGAACTTTGACACCCAAAATCTGGTAGAAATCATCTCATTTGATAACCTAGAGAACTCTACAAATCTACTTATGTGCGTGATAGGTTCATATTCTCTTCATCTTCATTCTCTTGCGAATGAATGCACATATCAGAGTTATTCTGTGCGGGCACTTTGCGTGAACTGTCAAGTGCCCTCACTGTAACTTTCAAGAGTCTTTCATCTATAGTGCAGAATCCATACATACTGGAAGAGCTGCTTTTGATCTAC
This sequence comes from Rachycentron canadum, assembly GCA_038496675.1. Classification (NCBI taxonomy): domain Eukaryota; kingdom Metazoa; phylum Chordata; class Actinopteri; order Carangiformes; family Rachycentridae; genus Rachycentron; species Rachycentron canadum. The sequence goes on along the minus strand of CM076656.1, from coordinate 16,530,276 downwards.
TGTTTGGTACAAATACTGTCTCAAGCATATTGGCTCAGCTTTAAACATAGCTATGTTCTCACAGCCATTCTACCGGGCGGATGCTTTCTTTCGGTCTGCCATATGGAAAAGCTGAGAATCACAGATGAAGGAGACTGACATATGGAATTAGAGGTGTCCACCTCTCTACCTTCAGATTTTTTACATGCTTCTTTCCATCTCCTTTCATGTCAAAACTTCTTCTATTTTAATTTTTAATTCAATCCTTTCCCTCCCTGCTTTGCTCCTCTCTCGCCCAACCACCAACCTCCCTCCTCTCCCGTCCATCGTCACCTCCTACCATCCCTCTCTTTCTCTCTCTCTCTCTTTTTCTCCCTCTCTTCCCTCTATCCTTCATTCTGTGAGACAGACAATAAAGCAAGCTTTTCCATGGCTGACCTGCTGTTCACCCCTACCTCCACACCATCCCAAACCACAGACAGAGGGTGAGTTACAGCCCAAGATCCAATATGGTGCAGAATGGTCCTGGATCCAGGGGCCAGAATCTGGATCCCACAGGGGCTTCTGGCTCCCTTTGCCAGTTGACTCTGTTCTTCCCCGCTCTGCTCAGCACTGATGGGGTCACACAGACTCCAGACATGCACACACCACTCACATCACGGTCTCGTCGAATGAAATTCCTATGGGTTTGAGGCAGAATAAAGGAAGAGAGATTGGCGGGGGAAAAAAAGAGAAGTATGTTGAAATGAAAGAAAGAGGAAATTCTGTTTCACTGAGAGACCTGCAATTTCACTTAGGCCAAAGTGACTTCTCTCATATGTGTCTGTTCTTGAGGGAGAAGCAGAGCGAATTTTGACATTCATCTAATTTAAGGCACGTGCTTCTTTTTGCTTTTCTCACGACCCTCATTTGACACAGCCACATCACTGACCTTTGGATCTGTCATTTTCGCAAGCAGAAATTATAGTTCATGTGAATCAGATGTTACAGAGAGTGCTCTTTCAGTGCCTGGCAGCTCGGCCAGAGGAGGAGCACCTGTTTCCAAATAAATCTTCAGATAAAGATGATATACTGCAGCTCGATCATATGTCTAGAAATGTGGAAATCTGATTCCTTATGCATACATACTTTTTTTTTCTACTCCCACATGAATTCTTCATCTATCGCCTCAAGTTATAAGTTCCCTTTTTGCGCTCCCCTTATCTAAAGTAAATCCTACAATTCAGGTTTTAAAGAGGCCAGAGTCACATGTTTCTCCAGCCGCCTTCATCCTGGAGAGGCTGCAGAGCATTTTGACCCTGAGGTCCCAGGTTTGAGGTGGAGGCCCAGCCAGCCCCACTTGTGGAACCATGAACCGTGTCAGGTCATGTCAGCTCACCGCTCAGCTCCCCTTACTTGAATGTAAATAAAGCCAGTCTGGGTTGGTTCCACATCACCAGTACTACTCACCCCCTACACCCTCCTGTCTGTAGAGTGAATATGGAGCTGGATCCAACATCTTAGTATAAAGGCTGAAAACATTCACCTTTACTCTGTTAAAAAAAAAAACCCCACCTACTTCTCTAAAGTGCACTAATTGACATGCTTAAAAACAAAGACTCAAAATGAAATGACATTTTTTTCCCCTGCTTCTGGTCTTTGTGTAAGCTAAGCTAACCAGCTACTGGCTGTGGCCTTGAATTTAACAAACATTGCAGTTGCATCAATCTTCTGTAGTATCTAACTCTCCATTAGAAAGCCAATAAACACATTTTCTAAAATTCTAAACTATTTCTTTAAATGCAAGTTGAATATGTTGTTTCCAAGCTATATTGTGATCTTGCAGGATCTATGAGGCCTTTGTTCAACAAAACCTAAATCCAATTCAAACTTGATTTCATCCGCAAGAATAATTCATTTTAAATGGGGACCTCATCCCAAAGTAAAGAAAGAGGAGCGTATAGACTGGGTCCCAAGAGGTCGTAAATTGTCGAGGCAGACCCAGTTTGGGCAGAGAATTGAGTGCAGGCAGAAGCTCCCTGAAAGAGTCTAGTGGTCTCTGTTTCTCCCAGAGTTTAACCCTCTCACCTCTTCTCATTGGCCACTCTTTTATTCAGTAGGCTGATTTATTGGAGTTCAGAAGGGAGAAAAACAGGCATGGCATAGCCATCAGCCATTCCTGTGATAAATGACCCACACTGCTATCTTCATCTCAAGTGGGACCTACCTTTCCAAGGAGTGTGAAAGAGTTTGTGTGTGTGTATCTGTAAATATATATGTGTATATGTGTGTGTGACAACTTGCGTGTAAATTGGAGTTACGTTAGCATTTTTTACATACAAAGCGCTGATGATAAAGGAAGAAATGGCAACTTGGGCCTAAAGGGACAACTCATAAATATTTGCTTCAGTGACAGAAATTAGAGTGAATTGACGTATTTGCTTGTAAAAAGCATCATCGACACATGATGCAAATATTTGGATACAAATCTTTTCACTACCTCTCACTATCAATTTATAGCTGCCGCTCTCTTGCTTTCTCTGTCTCACCAGGGTCTGCCCCCCTATCCCCGGTCCTGCCCCTGGCTGCCCCAATGCAACACAGCCCCTCTTCTCCCTAAATGAAATTCTTTGGAAAGTCATTTTATATCACCCTTTGACTGTGCATTGAACTGTAAAACCACCCCATTGGAAACAAAATAAAAGGATAGGAGAGGGAAAGAAGGGGGGATGGGGCAAGGAGGAGAATTATAATTCTTTGCAGGCCTTTGGTATTAACCCAAACACCAGAGCTGTCAGCAGTTCAGAGAGGGAGGTGCGAGGGGCAAACATTCAGTGTTAATTGGCACTTTGTAAGCTCTGAGCCTTCCTTTTGTGAGGGAAGTGGAAGAGAGAGTGAGTGAGCAAGAGGAGGGAGGGAGGAGGAGGGGGTTGGTCAGCAGAGGGGGGTGAGGGAGAAAGAGAAAAAGAGAGAGAGAGAGAGAGAGAGAGAGAGAGAGAGAGCTCTTGTTCTTGTAGGTTTGTTGGGCCTTGTTGAGGGTGTTTACGGTTCACTTCTTATCCTTTGTTAATTGGGCATTCTCTCCCCCAGTGAAAAAAAAAAAAAAAAAAGAAGAATTCATGTAACCCCCAGCCTGCCACCCATGCTCCCTGTGACTCTCCCCACCAGTCTGATCATCAAACGGGGGATAAATGGCAAGAACATAACGAATGGATTGTCCTGTGATCATCATTAAAGCCTGACACATATACAAAAATCTGAATATATTTTATCATATGAGATGAAAATGAACTGAACACAGCTGTGAAAACCATGCGCATAAGCTGGAATTGTTTCATTATTTTGATGATGTTTTTTGTCCAATTTTTGCTGGCAATTATTCTGTCTTGTGTCTGCAGGTGCCAAAATATCAAACGGGAAATCTTCAGCAATTATTTTTTTATCCTAACCCCCTCGCCCCCCCACCCCCCATCCCCCTCCCCTGCCCCTTCTAAACTTTATCTGATGCCCTTTGTCTTACTGCTGATACAGAAGAGCAGCAATAGAGCAATGTCAGACCATTAGGTACAGGATGTAAAAACACCCTGTCTGTCCTCTTTGTGGATCCTCTCCTTCCGCCGATGTGTTTGGAGTTATCTAAAATAATTAGAGAGAAGAGATTGGCAGACACAGAGAGAGAGAGGGGAAGGGGAGGGAGGGAGGGAGAGAGAGGTAGGAAGGCACCTGTCTTTGAAAGAGAGGGGAAGGATGGAGGGGCCCGCTGGCATGAGGCTGGTGCACCCTGCTTCACAGCACCTCTGGCCTCTTTTTGTCTTCTCTCCCACTGGCTGATGTAAACAATAATAGTGCCAGTATTGAAAGGACACAGGTGTCAACCATTGTGCTGCTCTGAATGGACCTGGGGGAAGGAGGTCAGGGGTCACAGGGCCACCTCAGCCACCTCTCACACCCACAGTTTTTATTCACACTGACGCTCCCTTTCATAGGTTTTCATCCCCCCCTCCTCTGTCTCTCTCGCTCACTCTCTCCTTTTGTTATCATAGCTCAATGTTTTGTGAAAACTTTTCAGAGGTCATGCACAAGCTCGGTATTCAGGAACATTAACATTCTTTTCAAAATTAATCGCCTCACAGAACTACACAGATCAATGGCTGGTTTTAACTGGAAGAGCCAATACATGGATTCAATTTTGATTTTAGGTAACTTTACACTACTTACAATTCTATATTGTTTTTGGAATATTTATGTCTTTTTTGTCAGGAGCTTACATATTGACACCTGCATTATTTCGATCACGCTACACCTCAGCAAGCCTTGAAATAATAAAATAATTGTGAAATGATTCATAGCGGCCTATAATGGGAAAGCATTGGAAGAAAAGTTTGATATCTTGGGAAATGTGCATTTTGACTTTGTTATCAAAGCTAGATGAGAAGATGAACACCAGTCTTACATCTGTCATTTAAATATGTTGCTGGAGCCGCTAGCCGGTTAGCTTAGCATAAAGACTGGAAAAAGGGGGCAACAGATAGCCTGGCTTTTCCGCGGTTAACAAAATTCACCAAACAGCTCCTCTTTGATGCCGCAGCTGCTGGACTATTGCTTATTTGGGACCAACTGCTAGGCAACCAGTGGGGACTACAGGAAGTTAAGATCTTTGGTCTTGATACTAAGCTAAGCTAACTTTTAATTTACTGACATGAAGTGTGGCATCAAGTCTCTCATCTGACATGACAAAAAAGCAATTACGTGGATTTACCAAAATGTTGCACTATTCCTTTAATAAACCTAATATCTTTATAAAGGAACAGTACAGTTGAGTGACAAAAGTATTGTACGTGGATGAACCCAGATAAGGGTTTGTGAAGCAGTGCCCTTTGTGCTCGAAGAAGTAGGTCAAGGAAGAGTCATAAATTGGGACTAGTGATGGTTGAGGTTCACTATGCCGTTTCCATGGATAGATAACTATTTATAGTCTGAAACATGACAATTCTGCTGCATCAGCAATATATGTGGGCAAATATAAAACTGAAGACATACTGAATACTATGTGAAAGAAAATTTTATAGATATATTTTACATGTCATTTGATTTTACTATTGTAGCACACTCTCTCTCTCTCTCTCTCTTTCTCTCTCTCTCTCTCTTTATCTGTCAACATGGAGATGAAATTATCACGGATATTAAAGCAGAATTCAACTTTGTTTCCATTACAAATCTCCATAAGCAATGGCCCAATATGGCCAATCAGTCTGCCACCTTTCAAGTTTTATGTGTAGTCAGTAAAGCAGCCAACCTCAGCTTTGGTCTTGGCCTTGACTGTTTGGAGTCATAATGAAAATGTTTGATCTTGATATAGAGCCCAGTCTAAACCCTGGGGAAAACCTCCTGATGATACTGAAGCAATAGGACAGCCATAATGTAAGTACAGTGGTTTAATTGGCAGCATGCGTGGCTTTTGATAACAACTGAGAAGGATAATATAAATACATTATGGATGCATCAGGGTTCCAGTGTTTACACTTTACTATTTTTTGTGGGCATGTGTGTGTATGTGTATGTGCGTTGTTATAGTGAGTGTTGTGGGTGGATGCTCCTCAGCCTATAAGATCGATGCTTGGTGGAGATGGAGATGCTAGAGAAGGGTGAGAGGATTTATTACCTAGCATTAGGAGCACTAATCTGTTGCAGGTGTTTCTGGCTGTTCTTCCAGGCCATGCCGGTGCTGCTCCCCAGGAGGCCCCACCGTGTGTGTGTGTGTGTGTGTGTGTGAAAGAGACAGGAGTGGGAAAAAGGAAGAGATATTTTTTTCTTCCACAGCATCTGCTGGGAGATTATACCATCTTCAAAATCCTCTCAAATCATCAACAGTGTCAGGAGAGAAGCTGTATTCCAATGAATTCTTCCCATCAGTTCTATCAATCTAAAGACTACAAGTAAACAGCAGCGTGCAAACTTTTATTATAGATTCAAGGCCACTTCCGTCTTAGAGTATCACTTATTTGAATTCAGGAACTATAGCTTTTCTTTCTGTTAATCAACTTTTGAAATCACAATAAGGATGAAGTCCTTCTTTCTTTTATCCTTTTTTTCTTTCTTCCTTTTTTTCTTTCTGACAATGACAACTCACTGTAGGTATGCAGTAGAAAATTGCTCTATCAGCAGGGTACAACCTATTGGGTGTATTACAATAAAGAAAAGACCACCAGGATAGTCTGAGCCAACAGTTTCATGGGAAGCCTGTGGTGCTTTTGGGGGTGATGAGCAAAGACACAAAAGAACCCACTGAGAAAGTCCTTCTCTGTAGGAAGTCTGCTACGCCTACTGTGGTCAGCTTTGGAAAGACCCGACTAAATGAGAGGAATGGAGATGGGAAGAAATGCAGGGGTGGAGAATAGCGAAGACAGGAAGAGGAACAGGGAGGATGAGGATTGATATGGGGATGGGGGTTGAAAATGAATTCAATAAGCCAATAAAAATAGGGCAATTCTATAACCAATGGGGACACAGTCATTTTATTTCAAAAACAGACTTGAGTTTTTGAGACAAAAAATTCAAACCATTTTCATAAAAGTGCATGATGCTCTGCCATTTCAGATATTTTCTCAACAGGGAATGGGCTGGCAGTTATCTTACCTCACTACTTTAGTACTACTGCCCTCATGTGGATGTTCAGAGTACTGCCTTAACTAAATAAAATACATTTTTTCTAATTTTGGATGTCTTACATTTAATTATTAATGCTTTACTAATCAGCCATTGCAGAGTTTATAATTGATCTTTGTGAATTATCCTTTTGAACCCAAGTCAAACTGTTTATGAGGTGTCCCGGTGCCCTAGTGTTTAAAAACCACACTTTATACTCTGATCACAACATCTCAGGTCTGAGTCAAGCCAAATAACCATTGCGTGTCATTGAGATGTGTATTATGATTTTGCGCTATACAAATAAAATTGACTGGAATTGAATTCCTGCCCATTTTTCTCCCCTTGTTTCCTGTCTCCTCTAATATACAGGGACGGCACGATGGTAAAGTGGCCTTAGAGTAAGAAGGCTTTGTGTTCTCAGTGTGGAGATGGCATGTTCTCCCTGTGCCTGTGGGGGTTCCCTCCAGGTACTCCGGCTTCCTCCCACAGTCCAGAGACATGCACATTTAGGTTAATTGGTTGCCCATAGGAATGAATGTGAGTGTGAATGGTTGTTTTTCTCTATACGTTGGCCCTGCAATGGACTGGTGACGTGTCCAGGGTTGTTACCCCACCCTTGCCCAATGTCAATTGGGATTGGCCCCAGCCTTCTGTAGCCCTGATGGATAAGCAGATGGATGGATGTAATATGCAGGAATTACTAATAATATAATATCTCTGCCACTGAGGAATTATGTTGTTTTCAGCCCAGCAATATTAACTGAATAACCAAAATAATTGATATCATATTAATATAATATATAATAATAATTGATTATTTAATCCTACAACTAATTTAAAGAAGTAATAGTGAAAGGTCCGCTGAATGAGCGTACCATGCCTGTCATTCTTACCACAGAGTTTCTATAATGTGAAAAGTCTGACGTTCCAACAATCACTGAATCTCACCTGAGGAGGAAGAGGTGTCTTCTGCTCTTGAGCCTCTTCTTTTTCTTGGTGTGATTTACAGGCAGAAGGTCCAGGTTCTCCCACGATGTGCTGCCAAATGTGCTGTCTTCTGCGTGGTAGACTCCTCTGTGGTTTTTATTGAATTTCTACCTGATATGTGTTGGTGCAGTGTTTGGCGGTGGACCACATTGGCTATTGCAGTTGCAGACAGGAACTAACCCCTTTTTCATCTATTTGAGGTAGGCCAAAAGGAGACAATCCCAAACCATGAGCTTTTCTTCCCTGTGGACATTGAACTGGACCTCTCCCAAAAGCAAGATGAGGAAAAGAGGACAAGGTCCAGTTTGTTATATATAGTAACCTGAGCCATTTGCCAGGGAGGAAAGTGATGAAGATGATTTTCCAACAGAAAAGTTAAAGATTAGGGTAAAACTCTGGGAAGTGGACTATACCAATCATAGACATGGCTCTCCACAGTGTCACCATGTCAAGTCATTACACCATAAATACGATACTAAATCTGTGACGTTGCCATGTATTTTATTAAAAACATGTATAACATTACTATAGATTTTAAACAATCATGGATTGTACTTGTAGGAGTTCTGGATGATATAGTTTGTGATAGAAGGAAACCAGTCTTTGCTTAGATTCACAATTTGGGTGAACCAAGGGTAGTAGAGATCTGGCTGTCTCGTAGCTCCTGTAATGATGATGTTCAAGGCTGCATCTGTGGCAGGATATGCTGGTATGTCAGTGACTCCCCTAGAATACAGAAAAATACTACTCTTAAACGCAATAGAAAGTACAGAGTAAAAACTACACAAATAGCATTAATTATGCCAAATATTTTTGCATATATTTTTAACTAACCTGACTTTCTCCATGGCTGCGTCGGTATCAATGAGCCCCAGTGTACATACAGACATGGACACGTTACTCTTCTTCATAGCTAGTTCATGGTAAAGAGCCCCAAAGAAACCATTCAGGGCAAATTTTGTTGAGGTATACGGTGCCACAAAGGGACTGGGCATTTTACCTGTGAAGCATCAGTTACTATTAGAGCCAGTTTTTCCAAAACAATTTCATCAGTTATGAAATATATAAAGACTCTTTTGAAATATTCAATGTTTTACAAAGCAAACATCTACTTAGTAATTGAACTTTCAATCATACCACATGATCCTCCTCAGAAGATGGAGACTAGACCTTAAAGTACTCAATCATTTTAAGGACCCAAGGAGTCAAAAAAAAAATACCACTGGGCCTTAAAGTGTTAAAATAATTGCAAACCTGGTCATGGAAATCCTGTGATTTAATCAAAAGGTCCAGAGCAGCTACTAAAAAGGTTGTTTTGTCAACTGTTGTTTGCAAGGTCAAACAACAGTTGACAACCAACGTAGTTTGGTCTTGTCAAGAAATGTTTTTTATTTCCTTTGGTAGCACTCTGTAACTTTGTTATGAAAAAGTGCTGTAAAAGAAAGTTTAGAATATATGATGATAATGATGTAATCAATACACACCATCGTATGTATCTATGTATATGTAAATGTTTCGTAGTTGCTTTGAAACCCACCTAAAAGTGATGAGACAATCACCAGTGATCCTTTACTTTGCTCAAGGGAATCCAAAGCTTTCCAAGCCATCTGAACATAGCTGAAGAAATTGACCTTTTGAAAACAACACACACACACACACACACACACACACACACACACACACACACACACACACACACACACACACACAGACGCACGGTTCAGTGCATTTCCCTTATTTTATGTGCTGACCAACCATCAGACAGCTGCATTACCTTCATCAGCCACTTGACGTGCTCTACATCTCCCTCCCACATGCTGAAGGGGCTTGGACCGATGTGGTTGAGAACCAGGTAATCCAGCCCTCCAAGCTTCTCCAGAGCAAAATCCACCACTTTCTCAGGGTCTGACTCACTGCCCATGTCTGCTGCTATGTAAAGTGCTTTCTGGGCTCCCAAGCTCAAGCACTTCTCTGCCACCTGTAAGCAGAGACCAGAGGGGAATGGGTCAACTATCAAATGCAGAGAATGCTGCAGAGAATATTATAAAACAGATCATTGACCTGATACTTCAAGCAATTAACAAATACTTTTTATCAACCTGATGCTGTTTTCTGCTCGACTAAATCTCCATGTATTAGTTATATCTTTGATACAATTTACAGCTTCACTGACCTGCTGTAACACTTTCTCCCTCCTTGCTGTAATAACTATCTGGGCTCCAAAGCGGGCATAATGGTATGCCATTTGTTCACCAATGCCTGTACTGGCTCCAGTCACCAATACCCTGGCACCTCTGAGAGATTCTGAAACAAATTCACAGTTTTAATTTGATAAACATATATGGTTACAGGAAACACACAAAAATTAGACATATTCATAAGTGTCATACCAATGACTATAGTGTTGGGTATTTGTATTCTTCAGTATATCAAAAAGATGAATGTGGTAAATATTACTGTGCATGTTCATTTTACGTGAACATATGAAATGAAAATTTTAAAACTTTCAAATCAAATATCAAAATATTATCTTTCCAAAGCTGCAGTATCAACTTTTTTTTCACTGGGTGATATAATATTGCAATTGTTGATAACCTTACATGCAGAAACCACCCCATTGACTCAAACCACATCATTTCATTACTTGTGGAAGCTCGCATGTACACTGCACCCTCACAGTGTGTACAAATGCTCGGTCACGAGCTAAAAGCATGTCAGATTATGACCAATTACTTGCTCGATTTATGTTTCCTTCACTTAATTTCCCTAGGGGAAACTTTCAACTCCTATAAACCTCTTTATTAATACACAGATACTATTTACAGTGCAGACCAGTAGGCATGTAAAGCATCCCATCATCCAAACAGTCGCATGGAAAGTTTACACGGTACATATTGCAATGTGGGTTGTGTAGTTTGTCTCAATTTTACAGGCCACACTGCAATGTGCTTATGTTGCAATGATGGGTGGGGTTCATAGGACAGAATATAGAGGTTAGTGATGAAAGATGAATTACATTTTAGAATTTTGAATTATTTTCTTCATACATTTTGACAGTTTGGAAAAAATAATCAATAATGAAACTGGGATTTGTGAAGCTGTTACATTCTAACATTATTGCACGGCCCTTATGTCATATCACTACAATACTGGTGATGGGATTAGATAGAGTTTTTTGAAGGTTCAGAAGGTTTCATGCAGGAAAAAAAAAAAAAAAATCTTGAATGTCAAAGAATTGTTACCTGTACATTATTTGATGTGTAACTCTCAAGTCCACTTACCCGTATGGGCAGCAGTAAACTACAGGTAATAAACCAGTAGTTCAACTACATTTCGCGGTAATTTGCTGATTCAGATACATTCACATGTGCATGGAGATTCAAGTAGTTAAATATTTTTCCATCTTTGTGTCATCAATGACTTAAACCATTGGGCAATTGTATTGCACTTTTGTCAATAATTGCATGACAGTTTTGCTGGCATGACCCATCTTTGTACAAGATGTACTTTTGTACATTGTCAATTTAATTAATTAATTACTTTATTTATTTATTTTTGCAAAAACAGCTTTAGTTAACTAGTTCAGCTTTAGTTAATTTCTTCCAGTCTAAAGTAGTTGGTAGCTTGCAAAGCTATTCTTTCAAAATAGCTTCCTCAACACTGAGTATTAAGTCACCAAATATAATCAATCCAGGTTAATAACAGCTGTGTAGATAGAAGTGCACTGCACTCTTACCTGCATTAAAACTGGGCGCACTCCACTTGACAGCTATGAAGGCAACACATAAACTTCCCACAAGGAGTTTTGTGAAAGTACCCATTTTGTAAACTCAAACAGTAGAGCAAACCCTACTCCTACAATCCCGGTTTCCCAAATTGTCTCGATCAGCCAATATATGATGATATGTACTATTTATGTGACCCTCCACCCACTGTTTCTTCCGACATGTACACAGGGGGCGTGTTGAGCAGATAAGAGGTCTATTGAACCTGAGGGACCTGACTTCCGTACGAGGAAGCGCCAGAAAAAAATATTCTTGTTTAGTATCTTAAAAAAAACACACAATTTTTTTTAACTAGCTGCTTGCTTAAGCAACGCGCCAAACCTTGTGTATAATTTTTGTACAACCTTTGGTGGCTATTGTGCGAAAACGACAGAACGAACGAATCTGCTGCTCTTAAATTACGCTAGCGTTTGAAAGCGCAACTTTATTGACACAGCCTCTGTGCGCAGGGATCAAGCTGGGTTGTCCTTCAGTGAAGCTAACGGATAGCATTCACTCTAGTTTACTCTTAGTGTGCCTGGAATAACTGTGCTTACAAGGAAGCTGTGGACCATGGCGGCAAGGATTTTTCCCGTAGTAAAGTTAGTATTTTTTTTTCTTTAATTCAGCCCGTAATTCCTCTTAAGTTATTGTCTCTGTACCGATGTGCTAGCTGTGCTACTAGCCAGTTAGCTAAAACAAAATGCTAAGTTAGCTGTCACTCTGCCCAAGAGTTATCCAGCTGTCGCCGAGACCCTTCAGTTACTGAACAGTTAGTTAGTTAGTCGGTTCAATAATTTACAATTAACATCAATGTATTCTGTGCATATCGGTTGGATTTGAACAGTTTTTTGTTGTTTTGTTGGCAAGCATAAGCTAATGTTTTATAAATGGATAACTACTAACTGAATATTACTAGTACCCAACCACCATCTCAAGTGCTGCATTTTAATAATAGGAAACCGTGTCTATCAGTTTTGCATATCTTTGACTGGTTACAGGGTTGAGTATTTCTGGCTGACTCTCTGTTCTTTCATTTTCAGACTGGCCACCAAGGTGACCATTGCGGGAGGAGCTCTGTACGTTGCCTACGACTCTGGTCTTTTGGGAAGCAGTGATCAGGGCTCAAAGGCCCTGGAGAAGGCCAAGGTTGCAGTACCCCCAGCCATAGAGGAATGGATGAAGTACTTTGGCCTGGAGGTACGGATAAACACTGCTTTTAACATCTTGCTCTGATCCAGGTCTGCTCTGGGTCACGGCCAGTAGGCATCACAATGTAACACAGAGAAAGAAAATAAGTGAGGCTGACACAGATTGTATCCTATTTGCTTACATTAGGCAAATCAGCCAGGGCAGTAGACAGATGATCCAGATGACTTAACAATGAATCAATAAATATAAGAGTTTTGTCTTGTCATGGCCATTTACAAAACCCTCTACAAGACTGTTACAGCACAACAGTGACCCACTCATCTGTGCTGGTCTCAAATCAGTCCGGGTCATTTAACAATAAAAATCAACAATAATAGTAATCATCAACCACCTACTGATATTAGATTTTCTCTATGAACTCCCATGGACTCACTAACTTGCCAAATTGAATATCTCTTTTTCAGCAACTTAAATCATTCATATCTGCAGCTCACTTGTATTCTATATGTCATTAAACAAAAAAAATCTTCTATTTTTATCTGATCACGCACTGGACAAAATTTTTTTCTTCCAAAATAGCATGTTAAAACACACTTTTCATTATAAAAATTAATTCATAACCAAAAAAAAAAAGCTGTAATCTGAACACAAATAGACCTTTGTTTCTCTGATTGGTTATACTTGGTTGTAATCCCTGGCCACTCTATTTAGTCTATTTATACAATCTAATGCAACAGCTCTGCCTCATATTCTACATCTGCTGGGCTTTCTCAGAAGTGTGAATTCAGCTATGTTTATTACCAAAGTCATTGTTGGTAATGTTAAATTTTCTTTGTAAAGGTAGGATTCAGGGCTACGAAATATCCCATATATATTTCAAAAAGTCATAACTATCAATGACATCATCATTTCCAACACCAGGCCTGCTGCAGTATTTCACTGCATCTTGCATCCTGAGCAAAAAGTGATTATTATTTATTTATTTTTATTTTTTTTTGTCTTTCATATTTCACCCATTATCTTATTTGAATTTGTTTTGTAGTGTTCATTGTGAGTGCAGTATCATGTACACTGCACTGCACTGTTTCAAACTAAGGCATCCTCCCTCTCCTCAGGCTCAGCTTCCAACCATGCCTAAGATTGAATTCTCCCCTGTTCAAGCGTGGAACTCTGGTAAGAACAGAATGAAAAGCTTTTTCCTGTTCTTCTTAAAGCGTGTACAAATTTAGTAATGTCACAAGTTTCGTTTTTTGAGCGTGCACAGATTTCAAATCCTAGTCTTGTACTTCACTGCTTGGATGCAGTCATATTGTTGGTGTTTGATTGGTGCAGTATTCAATTTTAACATCAACATCATGACTTTTGAGATTTGCAATACTCTTTTGATCATGTGTTTTTGATGGCACGAACCCAAACTATTGATTATTTTATTTTATTGCAGGAGTACGGTGGACAATTTCAGCTCTTTCTGAGGCTCCGACAAAGGCAACTGATTACTCAAATCAGGGTTTGCAGTACCTGAAAGACCTCACCAAATGAACAGGAACTCTCTGGGCAACCTGATATTTATCAATAATTTTGACTTTTGCACTTGAGAGACAACATTCTTTCTCAAAAGTTGTAGCCCCTCACACGAAAGAAGAAACACCCAAAATTAAAGAAACTGCTAGATGAAATTCAGCTGCAAGTTGTGCAGTTTTCTGAATGGCACTGTGGTTCTCTAAATGATAGTGGCATTGGTTGGGAGTTGTACAGTGTTTTAAAAAAGTTGTTCTGTCATTTAGTATATATCAAATTTGTGTGTACAGACAGATTTTGCTGCCATTTTTCTCAAACCATCCAAATAATGTATTAAAGAGAGTGTCTGTTGTATATATGCAATTTCACAATTGTCAGTAAGTAATACATCAATCTTAAAACGCATCCGGTCTTTAGTTTGATTTATTGAATGAAAATAAATGCTGCGTGTTGATCGTGGCAGTGTGTTCTGCCAAGAATAAGACCAAACAAATGTGCAAAAATCTTTATTACTCATGACAGAATAATAATGACACAAATTGCCTGTTGATGGTGCTACAACGTCAGGAGGAGGTGATTGAAAGAATTAAGAGCGCACACGGCCATTGTTATTCCACTCTACACAACACAGAAACACTCCACAGCACCACTAGCGGTGATGTACAGCGTTAACCCTATTTTTTTTTTTTTTTGACTGTTTTATTTTTAATGTGGGTTAAATAAACAGCACTGATATTGCCACACATTGTCACTTCTCCACTGTCAAAATAAGGTTTGAAAATCTCCAGGCACTCCGTTCATATGATGCATGCAGAGTTTTGACAGCTAAAAATAACAGGAACAGCACACCTACTGATTGACTAGTTTACTGAGGGATACATTGAATGACTTGCAGAAGGCTGAGAGGGGCAAGACCAATTCAGCAGCAGCAACATTGTGACAAAGTTAGAATGAAATCCATACTGCAAGTATACATGTCATGTTTGCAAGACTAAGAGCCAGTTATAACAGACTAGAACCAGAGTTAGTTACAGTAGACAAAGTGATTTGTCGGTTGATTATACCAGTAATATACTCGGCTTATAATTTATGTATATTAATGAACCTTTCACTAAAAGCTGGTGGTGTTTTGATGAGATATTCATATTGTGAGTAATCATAACAGGCAACGTTACAAGGCATTTTACACAAATTGTACAGATTAAATACTGTCATCTGAATGTATTGCAACTATTTTTGTTTACTTTTTTTTTTTCATGATATAAAGCGTTATTCTGCCACATTTGCTCTTAAGGAAGAAGCATTTTGGGAAAACTATATAGCATATCATAACCTAAACATGTAAACTTTATACAATTAAAGTGCTCCCCACATTATCAACAGTGAGATTATACAACCAATGATGATGTTTGTTATATGTAAAGAACAATTTCATTACTGCATCAAGAGCAAATCACAGCACTAATATAAACTTATGGTTGCAAAACTTTCCTCAAGCCATCAGTGTTGCCACTTCTGAATGAATACCTATTAGCAGCCTTCATACATGAAGATTCATTAAGAGCGTATATAGTCAGAGATACAGTATGTACAATATTGCAAAAATGACAAGCCGGAAGGCACTTGATGATTTGTGTGGGATCAAATTCAAGTGGAAAATTTAGCATCTTAATTATCAGTACAAAGAATCTGATGTTCCTTGTGCTGTTGAACTACGATTTTGAGCATGTACAAACCTTCCTTCAAGGCTAAAGAAAAAAAAAAAAAAAAAAAAAAAAAAAAAGGAAATGCCCAGCATGAAAGTGTGGCCAATTCATACATCCATGGATGATTAAATACTAAATATGGTGAAAAGGTGCAGGGGAGTCATCTAAATTACACTTGATTGGAGATTTTTTCAACGCTGCTTCCATTCATCCTTTACAATACTAATGCTGATTGATCCAGTATCACTGTTAAGATAAATACAGTACACGTATTTATTTGCCCAGTACGTCCAATAAATGTGCCTGTAGAAGGCATCTATGCAGAAGAAAATGTGTATACCGTGCGTACTTATTACTTATTGAGTAAATCCAAAGAAAAATGTGTCTTCAAAATTATACTTTGAACTTTTATTTTGAATCCCACTAGGATTTTATTAAAATAATTACTTTAAAGAGAGATCAGTGAGTTTCTCAGGGACAACAATGCAAATGCAGCATCTACTGCACTTTGCAGCCGGTGGGCAGTGCAATCTTGGACTGTCCAAACATTAAAATATAAAGTAGAGCAGCAACAATAAAACAAGTCGACTCCCTCTCCTCGAAATAGCAAAGCATAGCGGTGCTACAGTTCTGCTGTGCATACAAAAAAAAGATTGCACTTTCTTTTGAACAATAAAGCATATTAACTATTCAACCCTGCCATGGCTTTGAATAACAGACCGTAACAATGAGTGGAACAGAAGCAGATGGAGGGAGGCTGAAGGGTGACATAAAAGTGTCCACTATCTCTAGGTGGTTTTGACCAGGTCATAGACATGGATATGAAAGTCATCATCGTATTTGATATAGTAGACAGAGGGCTTGGCTGGGACCTGGTAGATGACCAGGCCTGTTCTCTTCACACCCTTGTCAGTAACATACTCCACTTGTTTCCCCACCAGACTCTCCGTCTCTTCCCCTGGCTTCCTGTCTGCAGGCAACAGGTGCTTGTTTTCTGAGGAGAGGAATGAAACAACATTAACATTACAATTACATCAGTTAGGTTCAACTCAGCAAACAGCACATGCCTAAAGTCTCTCAATTTCTCAAAGTGCATATATTATAATGTCTGAGCCTGAACAAAAGTTGTTTTGTTCTTTAAATAGTCTTTCTTATTCGCCAACCATTACAAAGATTAGAAGTATTTGAAGTAAATTGGAGGCTCTCTTTTCTCCATTCGTGTTCTCCCATTACCTTCCCCGTATGAATCCTTTCCATCTCTTAAGTCATGACTTAGTTAAATTAGTCTGTAAAGTGAAAATTATTACGAAAACAAAACTTTAACAGACTAAAGTCTCAGTATGATCTTCCCCTCTGTATGCATGATTTGTATTAATTAAGATCTCTCTATCTGAATTAGACTTGATTAGGAGTTACTGCAAATGTTTCAAACATTTGTATTTTCTTAGAAATAGCAATTTGAAAATGCCTAAACATACCCATTGCCTCTGGCACATCTCCAGGAACAGTCGTTTATGAAACCACTGATTAGAGTCTATTCTGTCCTTCTTTGACTGTGGTAGAAATATTTAGATGACCATGAAAAGCTAATCTTCCAAAGAAGACACTGCCTAATTAAAGTCTGAGTACAGTGCTTTACTTTTGTGACAAACTTTAATTCTTGACAGCATGTCCAGAGTGGTGTTGCTGCCAGAAGTGCTTACGTTAAAATACATAATTTTGCCCATCTATTTGTTATTTGGAGTCAAAGTCAGAGTCAAAGCCCTTGATGAAGTCCTTGAAGAAGACAGTGAATAGACTTCCATGACCACTGTGACTGCGGATGAACTCACATGGTGTCCGTGCGCCAGAGAAATTACACAATCTTCCATTGTGGAATACTGATTACGTCATGCAATGGTGGCTTGTGATCTTTTCCATCAAGCCTAAGGACAAGACTATCAAAGACTCAATAAAGCTTTGTCAAATATCAATCAGTCTTTAGTGAGTACCTGCTTCAGGCAGAATCCTGAGGTCTCCATCAGCATAGTCGTCCCACAGCTGGTACATATAAAGAACGGGGTCCTTTTCATAAGTGATATAATACCAGTTGGTCATGATTGGAGCTCTGGAGAGGACCATGCCTCTCCACTCATTCTTTTCTCCATCCTCCTTTTCAAAAAGATGCTCCACAGCTTTGCCCACCAGCTCCTCAGCCCCTGGAGGTATCTTGATTTTGTTGTTTACTGTGGAGACACAAGCACAAAGGAAGTATAATATATTGTATAACCCAACTGCTGCTGCATATCAATATTTATTATCTAAAAAACTTAGCCTTAGTTCACTTTTGTATCCAAAACACAACCTGAATAAAGTAAAAGATAAAAATAAAGTAAACTCACCAACTTTTTCTGACAGGACTTGCAGGTTGGACACTCTCTCATCCTTGAACAACTCAATGCCATAGACGCAGTCAAAGCCGTCATACTTCACCATGAAGAGGGAAGGATTTACACTAAGCCTGTCCAGCACGGTTCCCTTCCATTTGCTCTGGTTCCCTTTCTCACGCCAGTTATGTTGAATACGGACGCCCAGAATGCTGTTGGGGTCTGGGCTCACTGTGTCACTCAGTTCCCCACTGCTCCGCTTTCTGGTAAAACAGAATGAATATGCACGTCTGCGTGTCTGTGGTTAAGGTTTAAAGAACACAAATACAAACGCTTTATGATATCACTCTGTGAAACCGATTTCCAGTTCCGTGCGATCACTTAAATATGTTTGCATTTGAGATGTTTCTGAAAAATTAGGTATTCTGACACCACCTAGATTATTCATACAGATCTATTTGCAACATTATCAATGATTTATTTTTATTTTTTCATTCATTCCAGCATTTGTCCCAACATAAGTTAGCCCAGTGATTTAAATACCAATATTCCCCCACTTATTCATGCAAATGTTTGTGCTTATAGTTTTACTGTTACAATATATTCTAAAACCACCAATAATGACAATCATATGATGACATATATGGTAGGTTTGTTTCTACATACCTGCCCCTTTTCTTGGACATGCCTCCAGAAATTCAAAGGCTACTGATTAAGAGAAAAACAAGGGCAATGTTCAGTTATTATGTGAGTGAGTATGACAGGTGCCAAACTTCATATGTAAATTTTGCTACACCTCAAGGATGGCCTCTCCTTTCTCATGACATGCTCGCCTGTCAGACCGGACACGTGACAGGCTGCAGCCAGCTCAGCTGAGACTGACAACTCCACCAGCCAATGGATTAACATGAGGGAATAACTTCCTGGGTATTCACTTTAACTACACAGACATGGAGGTCAGTATTTGTAACACACAGGCACACTACGGCAAACCCGTGTAGTCTGACATATGCCTCAGTTAAGGATGAAAAATGAAAAGGTAACACGTCAGCCATTTCACTCTATCTGACAAATTACAGCATGTAAACGTTAGCCGGTTACATTTTACTCCCACTAAGTTATACATAAGCAACATGCACATGAAATATGACGAGGGGAGCCCGAAAAACTAAACGATAAGTTACCTGTCTTGGACTAAATCCAACACACCTACACCTCACTATGTGGGCTATCAATAACACTCGTCTGTCCTCGCTCTACCTCAATGCAGATGTGACTGTAGGTAAGTGGAGGCGGCTAGCTACATCCGCTCGTCAGTGTCCCCAATGGCAGCTAACAAACACCAGCAACAGCTGGGCGCCAACAGCCGCCTCTTCTCTTCAGAGCACATTTTTATTACCTTTAACCTTTACGCAGATTTCATATCAGTATTGTTCAGTTCGTCTGGCGGAGAAATGCTCCCACACACCAACCAGTCTAAGTAAATCTCGCGAAACCTGTGGAAAATGGGAGATCGAAGGAAAAGACTCAAGCTCCCAGCGGCCCTTTCGGTTACCGTGACCTCAGAGAAGACGCGAACGCGGGAATAAGGAATAGTGGGAATTGGTGTTTTAAGTGTCTGGCCTTCTAATGACGACAGGAGTTGACGTTTCGATTACGTTTGTGTGGATACCGGCTCACAGAGGGATGAAGGGCAGCGAGGATGTGGATTCAGGCTCTAAAAGGTGAAAAGGTCTTGGATATTTCACTTAGTAAAGCAGAGGCAAAAGGAAAGAAAAGAAAATGTAACACGCATCATTTGGGATTATTATTTAGGAGTCAGCAAAGCATGTAATTCTTCACTGCCAAAAGTATTGTTTACATTAACATGACACATTAAAGAGGGAAATCAGGAAACTTGGAGTGGAATAATTAAGTTTTTAAAAAATGTTTTAGTCGTTGGATTAGGAGTTTAAATACAATATTTGAGTGAAACTGGGCTAAGATTATCTTTTAAAAATTTTTATCAGGGGATGTATAATTCTGGTCCACACTCCAACATATGCAATTCACCATAACGGTGGTTGCCACCCACCAATAAGCAAGAAGAAGAAGAGGAAGACGGGAGTTTTTTTCCGCTGACGTCTTCAGCATAGACTTTTCATTCTTTTCTTTGATAACTCCGAGCTTGTGTTGCACTGGGTGGTGAGAGTCAAAGAGCAGGTACTGGCCTGTGCGGGTGGTTGTGTCCCAGTGTGGAGGCTCTTGTCCTATGGCACAGTCCAATAAAGGCAAACTGTTGTTTCTGACATCCTCACATGTGAACTTGTTGTTTTTGTCCACCAAGTTGACGATGTGTTGTGTGAAGGTTTTGCACTTCATTTGAATTGTGCTGTTCAGGGCAGTGCTCCTCTACTTTTTCCACCTTTTTGAAAACCAGAGTCACGGGTGAGCCCATAGCACTGCCATGTTTTTGTCTGTACAATCACGGATAGTGGGTGGTGTTAAGGCAGAGGTCCAGCAGTTTGCATATTCGGTCTGGGTTGAGGTTAGTCCTATTGTGAAGGATGTTGTTGGAAAGGCATGTGGACTGTGAAATGTAGAAATTTACCTATTTAATAGATGTTGTTGTGCGGCAGGTGTTGCTCTACCTCCATATTTGGTATGTATGTAAAGTTTTTTGTGCAGGCCATTTTTAATCAACTTTTAGGTTGCGTGAGTGAATTGGTATCACTGTGTGCTTCAACTCTTTTCAACATTATGACGCACGCTTTTTACTTTTTTTCCTGCTTACATACTGCTTACAGTTAATTCTTAACAAATTTTCCCTTTTTCACATCTTAATACTACTTCAGTTGCTTCTAGGGCAGCAATGCAATTTAGCATCAGTTTATGCACAAGCAGCAATTCAGACATTGCATTTTCCAGTTACTTTAACTAACTCATTCCATCACAAAGTTGAACAATACGGTTTAAGTATAACATATAAATAGACACCACCCACTACTTAGACATAACTTATTAAATTAAACGTGTCTGATCACGCTACATGATCGAAGCTACCTATTACACACTATAGAATGCAAAGTTTTATTCATTATGTTAAAATCATGTTAATTCATATTATATCCCAATGCAAACAAATACCCAAAACAACAAAAAAATGTGCACATTGGAATGATTTTTAGTTCATTGTTAGTTTCTACATTCTACATTCATTTAATATGATGAGACCAGTCTTGAAGAAAACAACTCAGTCAAGCATATTGTCACATCATTAATCCATCTAATTGTTGTTTAACACTTTCCTGATCCACTGCCTGAAGGATGATATGCGTGTGTAGACATCAGGGGTCTTAGGGTCTCCACAATGCTTGCCAGAAAAGGCGACAATGCCTGCTGCAGCTCCATCACACACCAAAGGGCCCCCTGAATCCCCCTTGAAGAGAAAGGATGCAAGATACTTAACAGCAGGTATACTTCATTTAAAATACAGTTTGATTATTTTCCTGTCCTCAGCATTGCCTGTTTGCTGACCAGCCAGTGTACTCACCGAGCAGAAGCCTTGAAAGGCCCTTGCACCAATGCCACAAATCTCTGAGTCGGTGATGAAACCCCCCCCCCATTTCTGTTGACATATCCGCTGTGACAGGATGGTAACGTTGAGTTCCTGCAGCGTTTTTGCTAAGGTGTCGTTATCCCCTATATCCCCCCAGCCAGCTGTGATGCACTGACTCGCTGACTGCACTATGTCTGTTTTCAGAGGGATCAGCTGCACGGCCTGAGTCAGTTTGGCCTTGCGGTTGAGCTGGTGGAAAAGAGTAATGTTTGAAAAATATACAGAAAATCTTAACTGTGTAACAGTCTGTGTAATCTAAACTAGAATCAACATTAGATTCTTGATACAATTTGATACAATGTAGAAGACAACAGTTTAAATTCTCCTCACCTTTAGGAGCATGATGTCATTTTTTCCTTTACCATAGTTGGGATGCGGAATGTATTGGGCAACAGTCAGGTGCTGCTTTGTTGTCTCACCACGTGACAGGGAATGAGCTCCAAGCACAACAGTGAATGCTCTAGAAATTACAATTGAATGAAGACTGGATGTTAGATATGACGTTATGGCTGCTAATAAACGCTGAGATGCTGAGAGAAAATATAAATATAATAACAAGTAAAAACAAAAACATACTACAATCAACAATAGTCATTTTCTAATAATGCTTTACCACAGCACGCCACAAATGTATAGATTTGTTATGTCTGTCTAATTTAATTTGAAAAAGTTCCATCAAGTTGATTTTCATATGGAATTAACAAATGAAACAAATGCCTTCAAGGAAACAAGAAATATTGTACACAAGCATCTTTTCTCAATTAATCCCAAATTCCCAAACTCAATGGAATAAAATCTGTGTCAAGAGAGGTTTCTATGCTTTGATAAATGACGCCAAACCTCAAGGTATCTACTATGATTGTTAAAGTAATTATGTTGTTGCTTCCAACAAAACAAAAGATTTGAATTCTTACCTCTTCTCACAATGTGCTGCTGTGAGGACAAAGTCTTCTCTCACCAGTACTCCCCCACAAAAATGATTACCTTGGATTTGCAACGAGGCCATGTAGGGGCGCGAGTGAGGAACAGCCTCTCTGCCTCCTACAATATGAGTACCATCAGCTCCTGAAGCACAAAGTGCATCATCGTTTAATTATGTTAATCCAACTTTATTTAGGATTGTAGGAAGTAAAGCATTTTTTTTTTCATTTTCACTACCATGGATTCCAATGAGACATAAATGAGAAAAAAAAATAATGCTGTTTGTTTTGTTGCCTTGGCTTTGTTATCATACAAATAGTGTAGCTTACCATTTAGGACAAAGAACAGCATGAGTGCGAGACTGGCTGCCATGGCGTTTGGTCAGGCCTGTACATTCCTGTTCTTCTAATTTTTGGTGAAAACAGCACCTTGCTTATATTGTGTCTTTATTGCATCAGTGACCTTGCTGACACGAGGTGAAGATTGCTGATTGGATTACAAAAGTGTGTGAGGGTTTCATAATCAGTGGTGCAAGGGATGGTTGGAGTGAAGACATGAATGATCAGGTTTGCTGTGAGAAACACATCTAGTGCTAAATTCTGAAGTGAAAGTCAAACTCTTTTTCAGCAAAGGTCAGCATTTTATATAAAGGGGAGTTAATATCCACAATGTCAGAAAAACAAATATGTCCAACTGCTTAACAAGTAGGAGACAAAATGTGATTTGTGTGTGTCCATTAAATACACCGCAAAAATTGTGCTGTATTTCTCAATGTATTGCTTTGATTTGAAGTGCAAAGTCATTTTCCTTTTTCATCCAGTTGCAAAATGTTAATAAAATACCCATACGCTCTAAGGCTGAGCCCAGCCACCCTGCAAAGGAAACTCATCTCCAATCTCATTCTTCACTACCTAAAGCTCAGAAAAACAGGGTCACCACCCTGAACCCACCCCTTGTTTACTGGCCACGCATGTGCCATTTGATCCTTGAGGAAATATAGCTAATTGCTAAAATGGGGATGATGACAAAGGTGATGATGTAAATTGATTGCTCCAGTTCAGTTGCTCACCCCTATAGTACCCTTCATCTGTGACAAGATCAAGCTGCAGTTGATGCAAAGTCTAACGCTTGTTTTTATGGTTTTATTTGAGTTGCATGTGGGCTTCTCTCACAAATTATTTGCTATCACATTTACATTCCACTTCATTTCCTCCAAAGGTCACCCAGCATACAGGAGGCAAGTCAATCCTGACTGGCCTTACTCTGCTGAGAAGATTACGTCATTGACTTTGTGTCGTCTGATAAAGACATCAAAGAAGTGACACAATCTTGATATTTCAAATGCATTTTTATTTCCATTTTATTTTGGTTACACTGGCAAAGCAATCAGAGACATCCCAATGATGCATGCTGAAGCAAAACTTTAATCAAGCTTTTTACTCTTAATATTTCATTTGTTGAGGATGTTTGAGATCCAGGGATCTCTTAATTAATCTTTTAAGGGAGCACTTAATTCTTTTTCATGAGAATACTTTTGATCCAGGGAAGGTATTTGGATATTTCTGTATAGACATTGGGTACATGCGGGTAGCTGCAGTTCTTAAACCTGTTGAAAGACACAATACCAACAGCTATCCCATTGCACACCAGCGGTCCGCCAGAATCACCCTGTAAGACAGAAGTATTTTAAGTTGTTTATTCATGATCTAATGTTGATACACTTCTATGCAAAAAAAAAAAAAAAGAAAAGAAAACATACCTGACAAAATCCCTTATGTGTTTTATATCCGCCTGCACAGATAACATTGTCAGGAAGGCTGGTCCATTTTTCTATACAGACTCGGGGGCTAATGACAGACACATCCACCACTCTCAGGTCTTCAACAACTCTACCATCTGTTTCAGTGTAACCCCAACCAGCTACCTGGCAATTTTGATTTTCGTTAATGTGTATTTCAAAAATGGGAAGATGAACAATTTGGAGTTTGTTGTCCAGGTTAGGCTTTTGTGATAACTGGAGACACACAAAATCAGAAAGAAACAAATCCAAAACTGTCAAAATCTGTTTTCATTCACAAGTTTCATAATTCCTGTAATGTTGATGTCAGCATAGTGTGTTTTTTTTTTTTCATAGTGTGTAGTGTGTGTATTAAAGGGCATTTTATTTTGGTATTCTATGGATAAGCCACAGAGTAGCTGTTGTCTAAGAATATGTACTTACCTTGAGGAGCATGATGTCATTTCCTTTCCCCACAGACTCATAAGATTCGGGTTTGTAACGGTACTTGATAGGTATTATTTTTGCACTATCAACATACTTGATATTGTGGGTGCCAACAACAACTCTTGTAGGTTTCCTAAATGAGAAATAATTCAAAGATTGCTGATAGATTTTCTTAAATTGTGCCAACAAAAATAGCAAACAATGAATGATGGATTGTCTTCTAAAAATGTTGGTTAATACAACAAAATCTTTAAAATAGATTTCTAAACACATGAATCAAATGGTAACTCACATGTCATCACAGTGTGCCGCGGTCATTACAAAGTCTTCACTGACAAGGAATCCTCCACATACATGACCTCTATCGTCTTGCACTGAGGCCATGTACAGCATGGAGTTCTCTGGGGCTATTTTCCCATCTATGATTTCACTCCCATGAGCTGCAAAGATGAGTAAAAATCAAAATCACATGACACACATCACATGTCACCATGAAATGACTCAGGAATAATGTTCAGAATCTGTAATCTTACCGTGTTGACCAAGAAATGTCAGAAGCTGAAAAAGCAGAAGTTTGTGGAGATCCTGCATGATGCCAGCAAGACAATTAACTTGTCGCCTTGGTGCTGTCAAGTAGACCTTTTTATACAGGAGCTTGCTTTGTTAGCAGGCACGAATATCACTTATCTGATTTGGACGTGGTCTTATCTGGTAACCACATCCTATGTATGAAGCAATTTTTTTTTTTTTTTTTTTTTTAATATCTTGTTGGTTGGTCTTTCAGTTTCTGTTATCAGAAGAGTTTGACACAGTTTCTGACATTAGTCCTTCTGTTTAGTCATATCCCAGACCTGGCCATTGTTAACACTGGTGTGTGATTGATCAATGTGATTTTCTTCTCTCCACCATCTCATTCATCATTATGAAAAGTGGGTTACTTGTATTCTCAGAAAGTTCAAAACTGGCACAGACTAGATAGTTTTTGCAATAAGTCATCACAAATCTGACTTTATTATTCTGAGTGAGCAACCAATAAATTTACATTGTACATCAAATGTACCATAACAAAACTGTCTTCTGATGAAGAATGAGACAGAAAACAAAATACAACATTTGAAATTGAAATTTTATTTTGCATTTTAGCCAAAAGAGCAATAAAAGCGAGATTTCAATAGAGATACCTCCATGAAGCAAGTATGCCATGCTATGTTGCACTTAATTCTTTTTCTTGAGAATACCTTTGATCCAGGGAAGGTATTTGGATATATCTGTATAGATATGGGTAGTGGGTAGTCACAGTCACAGTAGTCACAGTAGTCACTGTGACTACTGTCACTGGGTAGTCACAGTCTGGGTAGTCACAGTCATTTTTCAGGTTGAAAGACACAATACCAACTGCTTTCCCAGCGCACACCAGAGGTCCACCAGAGTCACCCTGTGAGGGGGAAGAGGCGGAATTTGTTGAATCAGTATTTAAGACTAGAAATGATTTAAACCAGAAATGACTCCAAAACACACCTGGCAGAATCCTTTGTCTGTATCATATCCTCCAGCACAGGTGACATTGTCAGGAAGATTGACTCCTTCTTTTTCCCATTCTCTCTTACAGACCTCTGGTTTCACAATAGGCACCTCCACCACTTGCAGATCATCAGCACCCATACCACCCATTTTTGTTATACCCCATCCAGCTACTATGCACTTTTCTTCACCGATTATTTTATTGTCAGCCTCTGGAAGTTGAATAGGTTGTACTCTTCTGTTCAGTTGAACTTTGCCAGACAGCTGGGGAGACACAAAATCACTGAAAGATTATTTAAAAAATGATTTAAAAAATTATTTTTAGACTTATTTTTAGCATGCTAGTCACACCTGAAAATAAAAAAACCCTGAACATTGTTTATTTACTTATTTTGAGGAGCATGATGTCTTTTTTGCATGTCACATGTTATTTAAGAATATGTACATACTTGGAGGAGCATGATGTCGTTTCCTTTCCTCACACAATTATAACATTCGTGTTTGTAACGGTACTTGATAGATATTTTGTTTATATCACCCACAATCTTGAGATTGTGGGTGCCAACAACAACTTTTGTAGGATTCCTAAATGAGAAATAATTGAAAGGTTGTCTGTAGATTTTATTCAAGCAACAATAGAAAACAATGAAGGGTGTATTATCTTCTAAAAACTTGGTTAACACAACAAAATTCTGATTTCTAAACACATGAATCAAATGGTAACTCACAATTTATCACAGTGTGCCGCAGACATTACAAAGTCTTCACTGACAAGGAATCCTCCACATAAATGACCTTTATCGTCTTGCACTGAGGCCATGTACAGCATGGAGTTCTCTGGGGCTATTTTCCCATTTATGATTTCACTCCCATGAGCTGCAAATATGAGTAAAAATCAAAATCAACTTCATGTCATGTCAACATTTCATGTCCCATGAAATGGTTCAAGAATAATATTCGGATTCTGTAATCTTACCGTGTTGACCGAGAAATGTCAGAAGCTGAAAAAGCAGAAGTTTGTGGAGACCCTGCATGATGCCAGCAAGACAATTAACTTGTCTTGGTGCTGTCAAGTAGACCTTTTTATACAGGAGTTTGCTTTGTTAGTAGGCACGACTCATCTATCTTATCTGACCTGTAATCTGTCTGCAAAAATAGTATACGGCAGAAATGACCTTTTTAATATCTTGTTGGTTGGTCTTAGTTTTTTTTTTAGTTTTTTTTTAGTTTTTTTTTACAGTTTCTCATACTGTTATCAGATGCGTTTCTGACGCTAATCTATTCTTCCTCCTGTTTGGACCCCCTCACCTTCATTATTTACAAGTGAAGGGATGTTTATTATTAATTTAGTGGATCCAAGAACACAGATGAATCGCTAAGATTGTTTGGTGTGGACAGTTGATGTGCGCAGTGCTTTAGTGTTGTGTAGTGTTGATCATCTTTGCTTTACCTCATTCATTATTGATTTTCTAACACTAAAATACCAAATACCAAATGGGTTCTTGGCTGCCATCATTTGATATCTTCGAGATATGAAAGCGCAATTTCTTGGAATTCTGTGACAAACAAGAAGATCAACAGATACCAGTTGTATCAAATGACAATATGAAAGGGATCGCTCATAGTGATAATATATTGTACTTAACCGGCACATTTTTATGTATGAGTGTGTTGTTATGTTTTGCCCTCACTTTGTGCTACAACATGCAAAAGCATCAACTTGTGGAGTCCCTCAGCTGTTGAGCTTCGAGCCCATGCACGATTCCACTGCAAACATCTAAAAAACAAGAAGGATATTGTAACTGAGTTAATGTTCTCACACTCAGGACAGGAATCTGAAATTTGTGCAGACCAACATTATGTTGGCAGGACACTGCACCTGTCCTGCTGGTGGTGTCAAGTGCAAGTTTTCCATCTCTTTCATTTTGACATCTATGGCCACCCCTTGTCTGCCTTGGCAGCTTGGTGGATTATAATATGAGGACTTCAACATTGTCTCACTGATCTATTCGTTATCTTTAGTTTAAATCAACATATTAATTTCAAGTTTTGTATAAATTGGACTTTGTTCATTCGGGACCTTTGAAGTTGTTCTTTCACATCTGGGCTGCTCACTGAGCAGTAATGCTTATTTTGTCCTCTCTGAATTTGTTGGTATTCAGTCCATTTTGTATCCTACCCACTTCTACAGTGCTGGTGTGATGGCAGTGGAAGAACTTGATGCAATGAATACAGGATGTGCTATTTGGATTCTCGGGACCTTGAGTTAATCACACACACACACACACACACACACACACACACACACACACACACACACACACACACACACACACATATATATATATATATATATTT
>CM076656.1:16409885-16501190 GCA_038496675.1 Rachycentron canadum | reverse complement strand
CACACACACACACACACACACACACACACACACACACACACACACATATATATATATATATATTTATTTATATATATATATATATATTTATTTTTTTAATCATATTATTTGTTTGTTTTAGTTATGGTCAGGCTCAATTAACTCTAGTATAGTTGTATTAATGGTATAAATAGTTGTATTAACAGTATTAATAGTTGGAGATTTGTACTATATGCATTTCATCATTAAGATCATTAAGAAGAAAATTTCCATTAGCACGCATCCGTCCCCCCCCATCCAACCACCACCACCCCAGAACGTGTTCTGCAGTAAAATAGACAAGCCACAGTTTCTATTGTCAGATCTGAGCATCGTGCTTCCATAGTTACAGTTATGTAACATCAAAGTTAGATGTGGGAGGAACTTGCTTTACATGCAACTATATATAATATACAATATAAACTACAATACATTACAAAGTTTCACTTTACATTTTATGTTTACATTACATTGATTTGGAAGCTCTATTCCCCCTGTTGTCTAGTTAGACTCAATGAGCTGAGCTGAGAAAGATGCATCAGAATCTTGAATCTTGAAACTGGCACATACAGAAGATGAGAGCAGATTGGTGAAGATGACATGCTTTATTTCAAGATCATACACTATATGAATTTTATTTTTAAATAACAAGTACATTATTTGTTATATACCAAATGAGAGACATTAAATCTTATTTATATGCAGAGAGCTGAGCACTATCCCATTCCTTTCGTTTTCCTTTATGAGTTTTGGAAGTTTATGTTTTACTTTACAACCGTGGCACGAAATATTTAGAATAGAAACACATTTAGCTGAAATATGATTTCATCTATAAATCTGTTAACTAGTCACATCCTAGACCTGGTCATTGTTACCACTGGCATTTGATTGATCAATGTGATCTTTTTCTCTTCACCATCTTATTCATCATTATGAAAGGTGGATTACTTGTATTCTCAGAAAATCAGAAAGTTCCAAACTGGCAAGCACAGAGACCAAGTGCAGCTGGAACGCCAATCGAAGTTTAATTCTTGAGTCTCCTCTCTATTTGTGAGGCTTTTCTGGACCCAGTCAGCCACATCAAATTGTGAACCTTAGGTTGTTAAGTTTTACAAATGGAGAGCAAAGATGCAGAGATGGCGTGGCTGTATGCAACAGTTGTGTTTACCAGGACTTGAACCACAGAAACCACAGTATCAGATTTGAGAATTCTCTGTAATGATAATACTTACTGGTTTGTTAAAGCAATGAAAAAAATGTTTACTTCACAGACTAGGTAGTTGGAAATTTGATTTCATTATTCTCTACTGAGCAACAAGATCTTACATTGTACATCAAATGTACCCTAAAAACTGAAACAGGAAACAAAATATAACATTTGAAATTTAAGTTTTATTTTCCATTTTAGCTAAAAGAGCAATAAAAGCGAGATTTCAACACAGAGATATCTCCATAAGGCAAGTATGCCATGTTGCACTTAATTCTTTTTCTTGAGAATACTTTTGATCCAGGGAAGGTATTTGGATATATCTGTATAGATATTGGGTACATCTGGGTAGTCACAGTAATTTCTCAGGTTGAAAGACACAATACCAACTGCTTTCCCAGCGCACACCAGAGTCACACTGTGAGGGGGAAGAGGCGGAATTTGTTGAATCAAAACTAGAAATTATTTAAACGAGAACTGGACCCAAAACACACCTGGCAGAGCACAGGTGACATTGTCAGGAAGGTTGACTCCACTTTCTTTCCATTCTCTCTTACAGACCTCTGGTTTCACGATAGGCACCTACACCACTTGCAGAACATCAACAGTCTCACCATCAGTTTTCCTTTTACCTCATCCAGCGCTTTCCTTTATTAATTATATTTATTGTCAGCCTCTGGAAGTTGAATAGGTTGTGCTGTTCTGTTCGACTGAACTTTGGTAGACAGCTGGAGGGACACAAAATTAAATAAATGCTGATTGGATTGCAATAGCACAAATTAAATTGTGCTGATTGATTTCTAAACACATGAATTTACTGGTAACTCATTTGTCATCACAGTGTGTTGCAGTCATTTCAAAGTCTAAAAAATAAAGGATGAGAATTTGTTCTTTGTATATGACACAGATGACTGTGTAATCTTTAGAATTGGTTTTCTAGGTATTCTATTTCATGTTGACCAGTTTATGTAGCTGTTTACTCAGTACGCAACCTTGTGGTCTTTAGCTACATCCTGTCAGTGTCATGGCAACCTTATAGATGCACTTCTTAACTTCAAGTGATTAGTACGGTTTAGTGTTGTGAGTAAGTATTGCCCTTGTTCCAGTGAATACAAAGTATTTGGTTTCATAGTCTCAGCTATTTGAAGCACATGTTGTAAGTGCCACAGACTGATGCACAAAACAATTTATTCCACTATTTCTTTATTTTATTTATTTTCCTATTCAAAACTTTCATTTCGCATGAAGGTTTTTGTCAACCCTTTGCCTGAGTGAATGATCCAAAGGAGCATTGCGACTCAGCCATTTACTGGAAGATGTCAGTAAGTGACATGTATTATAAAGAATGCCATGAAATTATATGAAAACAAGTATATGACCCTCTGGTTCCTCTTTGTAAGTCCTGCTAACATAGCTAACATTAGCATCAACAGCTGTTTACCTACTGGTCCGGAAAAAGTGTTGCAAGGTCGGCATCAAACTTCATTCTTCTACCTGAAACAAGTAACGATGCTCAAAAAATGGATGAGGCATTTATTTGTTTCACAAAGTTTAACAAATGCAAAACAATTTCCATAATACTTGTGAGAGGATAGAAATGGGTAACAGTACAGTCCTTTAATGACAGATATTCAGAATTACATACACTTATGTCTATAAACAAGAGTCACTCGTCATATAACTATATAGTTTATTTTATTTTGTCGCTATTATTATAACTCAAACTTGTGTTGCATTAATCTAATTTCCCAGAATCTCCATTCATTTTCATTTTGCATGAATTACATTTTCATTCTGGATTTGAATTACTTACAATGTTGGGTCTCTTTCGCTCACTGTTTATGCATTCTGCTAGCTAACATGGCCACATAACATTTTGCAAAAGCACAGACACAAAAACAGCACAAAACCACATGTTGGCCTGGTTTGAATCTAAATGACACAACCCAAACATGTGGTAATTTTGATGAGCCACAGTTTCCAGTTGCAGGAACACTGACAATCCCACGGTCACGGTTATATAGCTCTTTTCTGAACTATATTATTAACATTAGCAGGTATATATGTCTGGAATATCTGCAACTCAAGCAGCGATAGGTGAGCGATAGTAGACAACATGGACACTCATTTTTTTATGCATTCTACTAGCCTACATAGCCACATAGCATTTTGCAAAAATACAGAAGCAACACAACAAATGTTGGCCTGGTCTGAATCTACGTGACACAACTCAGATATGTGGTAATCTTGATGAGACACTGCAACCACAGTTGCATGGTGGAATACTGACATTCTCACAGTCATGGTCATATAAGTTAAGTAATGTATTATTGATCATTTAAAAAATGATCAATAATACATTACTGAGCTTTAGTATTAACAGTAGCAGGTGGATGACAGTATATCTGCGACTCAAGCAGCGATAGGTGAGCAATAAGAGCCAACATGGACTAAAAACAAAAAAAAGTACCACTTTAACCGTATCCTGTAAGGATTTGTAAATATGCTATGTGAATAAAGCTTTGCATTTTTGATGGCAGATAGCAGATGTGGCGGAATGAAGCACCTCTTTTTGTTTGACAATAAACGAAAAATTAAAAATATATTTCACACTGCTTTCTCTTGAGGATGTTTTTGATCCAGGGCGGGAAATTCCGTATGTGTGTAAAGACATTGGCTTTATTTGGGTAGTTGCAATTTTGTTAGAGGAGTTAAAGGAAACAACTCCAATAGTCAACTTCCCTTTGCACACCAAGGGCCTGCTAGAATCGCCCTGTGAGGACGAAGGATGATGTTTGTTTATTCATTACTACTTACTAGATATCTATGCCATTTTATATGTGTTCTATGAACAGACAGACATACCTGACAGAATCCTTTGTCTTTACCATATCCACCTACACAGATGACACTGGCAGGAAGGATATTCTGCCACTCCTTCTTTTGGGTTAATGATCGGCACATCCACGACTTGCAGCTCATCAACAGCTCTACCATTAGTTCTCGTGTAAACCCACCCAGCAACATGGCACATGTTTTTCAACTTTTATTTCTTGAGTTGGAAACTGAATTAGCTTGTTTGGTACTTTTTTGCTCAGGTGTGCTCTCCTAGACAGGTTAAACAGTTTAAGGCTGACTTGGTTTCCTCTTTCTCCAGCACACAGCACAAGCTGACATGTTGCTAGAAGATGGAGTTGATTATACTAATGGAAAGATTGGGTGTTGCATTGACTTTTGGGTATTTTTAGTGCTCTAGTAGTTAGTGTTGCAAAATGTCTCTGTCATCACCTGCACTGCTTAGACCAGGCTAAACTTTGTCACACATTTCAACATTGTTTAAGGCAGGAATGCCTGTTTTTATTCACTGGTCCTTAAAACATGACTTACAGTAAATAATGTGACCAAAAAGATGTATGATGCCACAAATATATGGTTGAGTGGCTATTTACTTACTTTGAGCAGCATGATGTTGTTCCCATTAAAGATATTCACATAAGATGGATGCTTGCATTTGTCTATATCACATCTCATGCCATAATTCACCTTGTTGAGGTTGTGTGTGCCAAGAACAACATTTGTAGGATTCCTAATTGAAGTTATATTTAATCAAAAATTACTTGAAGATTAAAGATTGCTCACAAATCATCAGTGTGCCACGATCATTACAAAGTCTTCACTGATCCTCCACATACACGACCTTTGCTGTTTTGCACTGATGCCATATGCAGCTTCGTCCTCTCCTTGCTCTTTATACCATTTCACTCCCAAGTGCTGAAAAGAAAAGAAAGAAAGTATTAGCATACCGCGATAATGTTTCACATAAATGCTTTGAGAATGAGACTGCAAACTTACCATTTTGTCTGAGACACGTCAGAAAATGAATTTTGTGCAGAGCATTCATCATATCTACAGGACCTTCAATCTGTTGCCTTTGCAGAAGGAAGTAACACCTGTTATACTGTGGTGTTCCCCCTCACATTCATTATCATTTCACATTTTGTTGTGATACTTTCTTTTTAATCACCTCATTTTGCTCAGTTGCACAAAGCTGGTCACAAAAACCACAGATCAGTACAGTGTGTACACATTTAGAGCTTCAATACAACAATACTGTGGTGCTGACATTGTGAGAATATAGCAAATATAGAATGTATTGTATTTATTTATTAACGCTACACCTCCAGTTGACAATCTAATGTAGTTTCATTATTTCTAGTATTTGAATATTGCCACCAAACTAAATATTTTAGATGCATCCAAGCTTAAAGACATACAAACACTTTAGCCTCATACTGTACCTTAAACAATTTATATTGTCCTTCTCTGTTGTATTCTAAGTATATATATAAATATATTGTTTATTATTGTTGTTTATTATTATATTTATTAATATTCATTCTTTATCAACTTATATATAATTGTTTGAGACATGCATATTTCCATTTGGATACCATGTAATGTTATATATAGGGAGCTGTTACTGTTAGTTTGGTCGGTTCTTCATAATCTCCAGCAGAGGGGGACAGAGTTTGCTTTAAGGCTTTTAAGGTTGCTCTGCTTTTGACCATCAGAGGACGCCACTTCCCCATCAGCAAAAATCTAATGGAAAGTCTTAAATTGAGCTGTTCAATTAATCTTCTTAGCAGCATCTGCCTGCCTTCTGCCGTACATTCAAAAAAAATTGTTCTAAGTAAAACGGTACAGGGGGTTTGGGACCACGCGTTTATGTATGAAGTGGGACGGGGGTATGAAAAGGAGCCGTACTGCTGTGGACTCCAATTCAGAAACACTCATTTGACTTGACTGCTACAAGCCATTCATGTTATGATCCCTAGTGTACATGAGAATATCAAAAGGTTTGATATGGAAACATCCAGCGAAGAAAAAGTAAAGCTCATTCCATTGACATGTTTCCATATCAGATCCAAAAAGGAGGCAGCTGATAGCCTGAAGGATTTATTTTGCCCTGTTTTACACTTGTTATCTCCACTAGGATCACAGTAAAAAAAAAAAAAAAGATGGTGTTACAGACACAATCTGTTTGTAATGAAAACTAGTTTTCCTGTATCTTCCCATTTTAGACATTAAACCGTGCAGAGCTTCAGTTTGGAGGACATCACCGCATACTAGATGGCTACTGTGCGCTTGTATTTACTAGCTTTTTAGTGGCAAATATGGTTCAGATTCATCTATCTGTTACTGTGGCTGGGATTAGTCCGCTTTCTGGTATGCTTCATCTAGCATGCTTTCAATCTACACTGTTATGTTCTGCAGTTTGTATATCCATGGTTTTAACCAGGATTTGAATGGAAGCACTATTTGGTAATTAGTCCCTTTACATCAAGGCTCGTAACAGGAGAAAAAAAGGATTTTGACATTCTACATGAACACAAACGAAGAACATCCACCTGTTAATCTTTGAATTGAAGAAAATAAAAATTGTGGTTATGCATGCAGGGACAAAACACAGAGTCTGTCTGGTTTCGCTGGCATGAAGAATTACTTCACACTCAGCAGGGCTTGAGGGGCAGGGTGGATAGGCTTTGGCATAGCTAAAACTTTGCATGAAGCAGCACCGACTTTGGTCTTTTCCAGTTGCTAACAGCCAAAGACAACCTCATGATGTTGACTGGGATGTTGGCCAACATGTGGCGGCCACTGCCTCAGCTGGCCAAACTATATATAAGTAGATGGTCTGTGCCCCTTTAGGATACCACCACCTTTTCTGTGATCTTATATTCATAGTATTTTATTTATGTCTTTCCAGGGCATGTTTAAGATCGCCTGTTCTCACTCCTGTAATGTTTTAGTGGCACACAGAGGCAATATTATCTGTGAGAAAAATTGGGATGGGATGGACTGAAGCTACATAACATAAAGAGATGTATTGAATTCCCACGCGTGTCCATCCCACAGATGCTGTAACACAGCCAAAGTGAAAAATGATGAACATGACTAGACTTCAGACATATAGCAACAACTGCAACGATACTCAGTGGTCATTTTATTCGACAATATAACACAATCCAGTGCAAGAGCTTTGCCGCATGTTCTTCTTCTTCTACAAAGCTTATAATGGTCAGTTTTTGTTAAACGTGTCATTTCAGCTGTATGTGTATTATTGAAGTTGTGATTAGTGCTGAGCTGCGTTATATTGAGTGTAGCATGTATATGTCCAATGCTTTCATATTGGCCTCTACTTCCACATGTGTCCCTGATTTTAATACTTTTAATACTGAAGTGGTTTAACCTGTAACCAGTGTAACCAACAGTCTGATGCTGCCATACATCTGCACACTATTACTATGACATTGGTACATCTCGCTATTGTAATACTTTTTCTTGTTTATCCACCCATATGGGGTTACACTCCACTTTTCTTACTTTTCCTCTCATCCATTCTGACTCACACAGTCGTCTCTCCGTCAATCTCTTCACCTCATCCCCCGGTGTCTGGCACGGCTGCAGGCATCCTGGGAATGCCTGACATGGGGTTTGGCCGGTTGGCACCACATACCTGCGGCGTCGCATGGCAGGGGCTTTAGGAGAAATGTGGCGCATGTGCCACTCAGCAGCCCTGTCTAATGTCCAATAAGTGGCTTCAGACATGAACACTAATCCACTCAGTGATGAGAAGGCCTCAGTCTGATGTCTGTGCTGCAGGCTGCCAAGACTGTCCAAGCACCGTCTCAGGTTCAGACAGAGCACAATAGAGACAAACTCTAGGCTTCAAAGAGGATTGTAGTAACTTTAACAAAATTGTATTTCCTTTTGCAGGTATTTGACTGTGGTGAATCAATTTGTTCATGTTTTATGAAATGTTTATTTTCAAAAGGAGACACCTAGGACAGTGACCTCTTTCTTTTCTCTCTCTGTGTAAATGTGCATCGGTTCATACGTGTACACATTAAATAGAGGATTTATGAAAACATGAAATGTTGATAAGAGGTCTCAGCGAAAAATCCTCTGCAAAACAAGACAAACTATGATTTTTGCATCATTTAGCAGTGAAATGAGAATTAAGATAAAGCACTGAATAAATTCTGTGTTCTCATTAATTTGGTCATAAACACAGCGAATACCCAATAACCATACACTCAGACATGCACACATGCTAGCAAACTCACATGCACACTCATCCATCGTCCACCCTTTAGTCCAGCAATTCAGCATTATAACTTGGGCTGTTTTTGTAACAAAACAAGGCCTAATCCTAAATTCAGGGAACTGTGAATGTGCCTCAACAAATGTCAGACAAATGAGAGGGATTAGCGAGGGCCTGTGAAAGAGTGAAAGGTTTGCCATTGATCTACGGTGGTCCTGTTCTCTTTCAGGGCCACTCGGTTTGAAAACCCCACTGAGTAAGAGCATACAGGGCCACTCCAGAGCCCCCTAGGCCACCGAGAGACACACAACAGCCACAATTAGTCTCAGGAGCTGTAATGGCAATTCAATAAGCGCTTTAAAATTGTGCCTTAGTCCGACTGCCACCCCCCAACCCCTCCCATCCCTCCCATTTTCGTCTACATACATAAGATTGGTATTATGAGTGGCGAGGGGCTCTTTTTTTCTTTCCCACCCACCACAGTTCTTTTCAGTCACTGTGAGAGAAAATGACCACACAGGGTTTCAAAGGTTCCAGAGGCTGCGGTTTGTTGTCGCTGAAGCAGCATGACTTGTGCCCCTGTAGATTTTGGCTAAGGCCCTCAAAATGGGCTTCTATTATTACTTTTTTCTGTCACTCAGCTGCAAATTAATTTTGGAGCATTCAAAGTAACCTTCTATCTAAACACAATTTTTTTTTTTTTTGTTTTTTTTTTGTTGGGTCATTCAGAATACCTCCGTCTAAATAATACTTCCATGGATGTGCAGTGCTTTAAGTGTGCAGACATCAAAACCTGCACTGTAAAACTACTGATGACGCCTTTGCGGAAACATGAAGACATGGCCCGCTGTGAAGGCTAGCAGGTGCTATCTGACAGACACTTCAGGAACATCATCGTTGCATGACTCACTCCCTCAGTCCTCTGCTTACACAGATCAGATCAAACGCAGCCCAAACACCTGTGCTCCTGACAACACGTCATAGCAGAGGAGGAGCTCAGGACGTCTCCTGGATGGCTGACATTTCCATTCTCCTGGGCTCTCTTTGGGACATTCCTCGTTGATTTTGCACAGTGTTTAGGTTTTTCCTTTTGCTTCATGATCAAAGGCCAGAGCTTTTGATCAGGACTTCCAAAGGATCCCTCTTGTTTTGCTGGCGAGCGCACTGACAGGACAGTGGTGGAGCAATGATAATTACAGCTCCCATTTTGGTGTCCCTGGAACTGGCACCAACAGCCAGTTGCACCCTCAGGCCAAGAAGAAAGGAGAGATTCTTGGACGGTTAAAAGGGGAGAGAGGAGAGGTAGAGGAGAAGAGATGGAGGACATGCTGCCAAAGAGGCGAGCCATTGAGAGAACAGGCAGAAAATGGGATTACTTTGTGGCGTGTAGAGAGGTTGGATAATAATCATACTGTATGTTCGCTGATACCTGCAAAACTGAAATGTGCTGTGCCTAACACCAACATACAGTACTTTATTCCAACAAGAGCAAAACAGCTGGAATACAGTATATATCAGTACATATACAGTATGTTTGTTGAAAATTTTAGCGTAGTGGGAATAGGGAGAGTGATACCATTCACATGCGTGTGCGGTTAATATGAAGCTAGAGCAAGCGGACAGTTAGCTTAGCATAAAGACAGGAAACAGGGGAACAGCTAACGTGGTTTTGTCCAAAGCTCACAAAATACATCTCCCAGAACCTCTGACGTTCAGTGATGATTCGTATCTTGGTTATACAAGCCACACAAAATGACTTACTTTACATGACTTTATGCAGGGAAAGGCTAACCGTTTCCCCCTGTTTCCAGTCTTTATGCTAAACCAGTAAAGTAATCTGGTGTGGCTTTATATTTACAGCACAAATGTGAGAGTGGTATTGATTTGTATTGATTGACAGAATGAATGAGTGCATTTCCCAAAATGTCCAATTTTTCCTTTAAATGACATGACTATATTTTACTGTTTTAAATACAGCTGAATACAACAAGCAGAACAATTTACTTTTCAAACTGTAACAGCCCCTCAAGGCTGCACAGTTGAGGACAAAAACATTTGCATGGCAACAGTATTGCCAGACCCCCCATACTGATATTTCTGTGCCGCACCCAGACCTTTGGAGCTGAACTACAGTGTGACTTCACGCCATTCTGACCAGACATGTACCCCGTCACAGTGAAATCACATTATGAGAGACTGAAAGGTTGGCCTTTATTCACCCCAAACAGCCACTATTCATCCCAGACTCTCCTTTCTGCTCACTGAAAAGGCAGAGTGGCCTCCTGTGCCATTGGGCTCGTCTGTGTGTAAATGACCTTGATGCTTAGTTGCATAGTTCATAACCGTAGACCTTTCATCAGACATGGGGAGGTCCTCCACATCAATGCCTCTCCTGCTGTGAGTTTTGTCGTGATTATGATGAGTAGGGGGATTATGTTGGAGAGCTCGGATGGAGATGTCACCAACACTTAACAATCAGTGCAACGCACAAGACAAGATTAAAATGACCTTTTTTCACTTCAAAATGTTGGAAAGATTATTGAAAAAAAGTCTTAGTAGCATAAGCAAGCGAACGAGCCATGATTTATCCACATTTTTTATTGAAGTTTACCAAACTCAGCATGGACCAAGGCACTCAAATGATTTTACTTTGCTGAAACGAATCTAAAGACTGTTTTTTTTTGTTTTTTGTTCTCAGAATCTGGCCTTATATACAATGTACTATAACTCGCCTATAACTGGAAAACAGTTTATGATAAATGGATCACAAATGTACCAATATCCAGTAGTAATACCATACAAAATGAGTTGAATATGGACTTGAATACAATTACTTATTCCCTTATTTTTTCAACAGTAGGACTACAATCCAACACAAAAAGTCAATAATAACAATAAACATCAACCTCAAACAGTTAAAGAGTACAAAATGTTTTAAATATATTAAATGTTCTATTAACAACAGCTTTGTTGTCGAGAAAATGTTAGCAAGAATTGACAGAGATGCCTGTATGAAATAACCATTTACTACTGTGTACAAAATTAACTCCTGCTATGTGATGTCTGGTGTATCTACAGCCATTATAATGCATTAAATGACTCAAAACTTATATTAATTATTTCAAGACTCAAGAATCAGAGACACAGATTTCTAACCTATTAGCTGTGGGTTGTTGGATGGGAGAGTCAGTCTGATCGAAACACACGTACATACAAAAGTTATTTTAGGAAATCCAGCATGTTATCCCAGTAGTTAGCTTAGTTTCTGTTGTGTTCTTGTCATGTACATATACTGTATAGACATACACAGAGAGATCAGCAAATTTATCAACGTATCAGTCAGTATGTTTACGTGCACAATAATATTCCACTCCTATTCCAAATATGACAATTTTGATTATCAGAATTTGATATAGGTCATGAAAACAGCTTGTTCTGTATAGATATTCTTATTTTGTATAGACTTGCCAATGTTATACACTTTGACATTGTTTCTAAGGCCCAGAGATGCATGCCTTAGATAAATATTCATATTTGTAGACAGAGGGACAAATGCGCCTATTTCTAAACATTTGGGTGATTTGGATATCAACAGGTTTTTGCATATGCTGGCGTATGTCCAAAAACCTATTGCAAAGTGGGATTTGCAATGTTTGCATATTTGCAGAGCTGATTTTTAATTGGAGTTAATCAGAGCATGCACTGCTACATTTACACAGGAATATTAGTGGGATATCCAGTTACATTAGCCCTGTAAATTAGTAGAATTATTAGACATGTAAACATACTGAATAAGTCCAGATTTTCATCTCATCATCCAGTAGCGTCAGTATATCCCAAGCAACAGTGAACATGTTGGATTTGTAGCAGGGCCATAGCCAGGATTTTAGAAATACTGAGGTCATGAGCCAAGGCAGATTTTGCTTTAATATCAAGTGCCTAAATATGAAACGTCAAATTCACTTTTCACTTATTACATTTCACATGTAAAAAAACTCCAAAAACTACATTTGAATTCAGTTAATTTTTTTTGTGTGTGTGTGTTTGTTCATATATGTTGCACATGCAATGTTAAATGTTCCTCATACCTAAACATCAATATCAACATCAGGATTGTTTTATGTATGAAATATTTCACATGTTTAATATGGTATGATAAATTCACATGTGCTTTTTTTTTTGTAAGGCCAGGTATCATACTGTAACACTGAAATCAACTCATGAACTAATCACTAGGTTTTTTACTTTTCCACACCCCAACATTGCTTTAACCCCCTCCAAAAATACCAAAGACATGACCTCAGTGTCCTCACTGGTAGCTATGGCCCTGTTTTGTGGAAATCTCAAAGTTGCCGCTTATTTGTTTCAATGATAGTTGCCATTCCAAATTGATAAGTATAATGTTTGACATGACAGATGTCCCCTTCTTATCTCGATGAGCATCTGAAAAAGAGTAGATAACAAACCAGTGAGCCCCATTTTATTTCCCAGCCTTGCTGTCCCTTTTCAGTCCTCTTACAGTCTCTTAAAGTAACCCAAACACCATTTTACATGCACTTCAGACACACAGACTTATACTGTAGCCAGACAGATGCCTGAAAATAGTATAATTCTACCATATTGGACTGAATTACTGAACACCATTAGAAAATGGAGAAAATAACTTAAAAGTACATATTATACTAACTCTACAAATGTTACAGACTTCAACAAATGTACATTTATGTGACAGGAGGATGGAATAATAAAAATAAAGATTGCTGTCACAGCTAGATCAACACTAGTGTGAGGAGGCAGGTGAGCCAGCCAGTTGCCAGTCAGAGTTCAGACTCGGGCAGTTAGGATGGGAGCATAGGCAGGAAATGAGTAGATGGGTGTCTTCGTCGAGCCTTGTGACCCCGCCGTGGCTTCCCCCGCCCGTTCAGCGAAACAAACATCTGCCTCCCACCATGTTTCCAGCGGAGGGAGGCATACGTGTTGTAGCCATTCTCCTCAATGCGCTCCTTGAACTTGCAGCTTGGGTTGTACTTCACCTGTGACCAGAGGGAGGAGGACATGAGAGCTTGAGGGTGTTATAACAGATGAGGGTGTAGTTATGGGCCGCTGTGCTGTACTCGGCCAACTTCCAAGAAGTGCACAAAGGTTAATGTCTGTTGTTGCAACAAACGGCTCTCAAGGTGTTTAGGTAGATAGGATAAGGTTTTTCCACGACAAAGAATTCAGCCTAGGTTTGTCTTTCTAAGGCCACAATGGAAATGTTTAGTCTACAATTGAAGGGTTGGTTCTCCCAAATCACTAAAAACAACACTTTTTCACTTATCCCTCACCCTGGTGGTGTTTAACCATGCATACAGATGCAACATTTAAGATGTAACATGTCTCTTTAAAACTCCTTCCCCGTGTACTTAATACAATGCAGGTAAATAAAATTACGTTGTGCTGTTTAAAGTATTGAAAAACTACAATTGACCCCAATAGCGATGTACCTTTCCAGCAAAAATGTTCTGGTTACTTCAGGATAATCCACAGACCTCACAGTTAAGTTTTCATTGGGAACGATCTCTGAAAGCTGATCACTGACCGAAACTGATGACAGTGAGGTCTGTGAAATATCCCGAGCAACTGTGACGTTGTTATTGGAAAGACATTTTCATTTCTGTCCACCTTCACTGTATTGGGTTTGCAGAAGAAATCGTAGAGGTGATATGCTAAGACCTTGGCAAATAAATCTAAGTGGCAAAATATGTTTTTTGGGCACGTGTGTGTGTGTGTGTGTGTGTGTGTGTGTGTGTGTGAGTGTGTGACTGTGTGTATGATTTGGTGAACTGACCCTTTAAGGTTCTCGAATTAACCAAAATATAGCCACAAGTGGTTCTACTGCATTCCCTTTCCCCGATGGTTATCATGCTCTCATAATGAGACCCTCTCTGTGATAGTATCAGGATAGTATGATCCTGGCGTGATTCACCTGCTTTTTTTTTTTTTTTTTTTTTTTGTCATTATGGCAGGATTCAGAGTTTGGTGAATGCCCTGTCTCTTCAGGTCTATTTATGTCCTGCTTTCTGTCTTGAGGCACTTGTCTTATCACTGCTGGCTGACTGATTGCTCGTCCCTGATTTCTCCTTTTTCAAAGATGTAAATACATGAGCTAGACACCACACACCTCAGGTCTGATGTGTGTTGTGTAAATTTAACAAAGAGGGGTGATTACTTTTTAAAAGCTTGCTGTGCAAAGCAACATTTGGCGGAAGGCATGCAAGGACTGCTAAAAGAGACCAGCTGGCTCTTTGTCACT
Organism: Rachycentron canadum; assembly: GCA_038496675.1. Classification (NCBI taxonomy): domain Eukaryota; kingdom Metazoa; phylum Chordata; class Actinopteri; order Carangiformes; family Rachycentridae; genus Rachycentron; species Rachycentron canadum. The sequence continues at coordinate 16,486,565 of CM076656.1, read as the reverse complement.
GCTGGTTGGGTTTCTTTTCTCTGTTATATCTATTTTGACAGTGGAACAAGCCAACTCAAGCTGCAGGTATCATCAACCATGGCCCAGGTGTACAGCAGTGATTGATAGTAACTCTGACCTTTCTCTGGACTTTCCAGCAGAAGATTCTTGAGATTTCTCCTCACTTCAGCTGAATCAAACATGTTTGGGTAGGCAGTCATTTGGGACCCCTATACATATGTACCTCCATCGCCCCCCTCCCTGTCCCAGCCATCCCATCTTGACCTCCAGAAAACAATGTTGCCAGGTTGTATACGCACCGATCCAAAGAGCGTGCCTTTCTTGGACATGGCTAAGTACAGCCCGGTGCTGACAGATTTGATGGCAACAACTCCCACACTGACAGATCGGATTTCCATCAGGCCTGGAAAATAAAAGAGGGAACAAGAGTCTGGGTTAGAAACATCAAGCTTTGGGAGTTTCCCCATCAAAAGGTGCTCTATCATTAGTGATTAGAATACCAGACAGCCATATGCTCTTGGGAAAGAGAGCCCAGGACAAGAGAGAAAAAAAAAAAATACCTGAGATGCCTGAGAGAACTCTCCTCTCAGAGTGTTTAACCAAGCTCAGAGCATTTAAATTGACAGATAACAGTTTGTCCACATCAGAGAAGGCAGGAAGTTATAGTTATTTCTCATAGTTCTGTTTCACTGAACAATTTTGCAAATACACCTCAATCTCAGACTGCATCCTGGATATTTATCGTTGTTCAGGATGGAGTCTGAGAATTTGCAACGCACACTTGTATTGCACACTGCCAGTCTGCCTTGCCACGTGCCTCCATAAAATCCTCCTAACTCCAGATGTGACACTATATCGTGATGATACCCAGTGTTGTTTACTAAGAGAGACAAAACCCATGTCTGCTGGCCACTTAAACAGCCTCTCTAACTCACTTCACCCCATGAAAAAGCTGGCAAGCTGGTGGGCTAATTGTTTCCTCTGGGCACTGATTGCAAACAAGTCCCATGTGGCTCTCTCTTGTTCTGGTTTTTGTCTTCATACAAAAATAAAGGCACACACCCATTGTCATGGCTACGACTGGGAGATGTTTTGGAGATGACCTGAAGGCTTACCGCAGGGTCCTGAATAGAAACTAATTGCTGGAGATGAAGCTCTCTTTATGCTGTTTTTTTTTTTTTTATTCCTGGCTTGATTTGCCCACTTACACCTTCAAAGGCACCCTGATGTGGCCTGCTATCTAATCAGAGAAATCTTCTTTAGACACCCCTGAAAACCCAGTCTGGGCAGAGAAAAACGTGTAATTCTCAATGCTCAAAGACCGCTGGATATTTGCAAAAAAGGATTGTTGCATTTGGGCAGAGGCTGTAAACACAGCACCGGATCAAGGTGCTGAAGGACAGGTTGATCCAAAGCTGCTAGGAAATGAAGGGGTCATAAAAGCAGTACCCAACTGACTAACCCCCTGCTGCTTCTGTACAACCACAGATCTTGCACGGGGCAGTGACTGAGTTCCTGAATAGTCTCGCTTATTAAACCCACCCAGCAATGAAAAATAAACACACACACCAGGGGTTTTGCAGGTGCTACTCCCCCTCCACCGCAGTCTTTATACCTATTTATTTGTGCAAATCCAAATTTTATTTGGAAAGACGATGAAATAACTAGTTTTGTTTTTGTTTTAGGCAGGATGCGGTCGCATTTTTTAAAAAAAAAAGTCTATCTTATAACACAACAAATCTTTCAAATGATCTAAATACGCTGCGGTCTATGGAGTAACACACAGGAGCATTTTCTGATCTGTCTCCACTATTGGCTGGACAATATAATTTGTCTGTGCTACCCACGAACTGTTGAACAACAACTGTGACAACATAATGACTGAGGTTTGGGCCATAAAACAATTTGGTATGGTTTTGGGGATGTTAAATGTATTTCCTGAAGATTATGGGATCTATGGTTAGAATATCAAAAACAGAGTGATGGTTGGGGAATCATGCTTAAAAAAAAAAAAAAAAAAAAAAAAAGTCTGACCAACCCATCCATCCTCCTTTAACCCCTTCCCCCAAATGGACTTTGCCACTGTGTAACAACGTCACCTGGTTTCCTCCGTTGTGCCTACCCCTATTACTACGGCTTCTTGTCATGACCATATGCTCTTTGAAAGAAATGTTGGTTCTCTGCAGTTGTTTTTACATCAAGAGCTCTCTTTCAGACATGTTTCGGTTTAGTAGTTAGCAGAAACCCCCAGACGGTGTTGTACAGTGGAGGGGCGGCATGAGAAGACGAGGAACTCCTTCATTTGACTGCTGAAGCTTCTTATTGGTTTCAGCTGAACTTCACAATGTTGATTTATACTGAAGGAGCGCTGTGGAGTCCCCCCCCCCATCACTTGCACTGTAATCACATCAAGACAAGTTTATCGTCTGTGCCTTTGCATCATCTCATGTGGCGCACAAAGGTGCTGCAAACCGTTCTTCTCTACAGGGCGGCCACTATTACCACCAGTCTACCGTCACTGGGCTCCAACACACATCTGCTGCTCCCATCTCTCTAAACACACAACTACCTTTTTTTTTTTTCCTCCCCAGCTCTGAACATCACCAGTCGTGCTTACCAAGTGAGGTCATCTACTTTAGGCACAGACACACGCAAGTACAAAGAGCAAAAAGGAGGAAAGAAAAGACGGGTAAGGTAAACAAACACAAACTCCTGTTGAGTGTCTTTCTTCTCTGACGGGAACGTGTAAATGAAGCCCTCTCTCCGCTCGCCGCAGCTGCAGGGAAGGAGGGAATGCCTCAGTTGAGTCCGTCTAGGTACCAGCCCAGCTGCACCCCCATCATTTCTGCGTTACCTCTGATCCTCCAAGGAAACATTAACACTTTGATGGCAGCCTCCTCTTTACGAGCTGTGTTTACAAACACCGGGTGTGCTATGGTGGCACCTGGAGCGTGCGAGGGACTCATAAGCAATTAGCTGAAGCCCAGCTGGTGATTGGAGCGCTGCAAGGATTTATGGGGGATTAGTCCAGGCCAATGAAAACCGCTGGTGCCTGAAAGTGGTGCCAGCAGTAATTGCCATTATTTGCTGGTTTGAGTTCCAGGCACAGTAGGTGTGTTGGAAGCATGTTTGTCACATCTGAGACACTGCAAGTTGGCTGTGAACTAACATCTAAGGTTTTAAAGGAAAAGAAAATTGACAAAATCCTAGAAGAAAAAAAAGACTCATTAAAAGAAATAGAGTTGGTAATGCAAGTTCTTTCCGATCATTTTGTGACGCACTTCAACAAATCTACCCCTGTCTTCCTTGCGACACATTAAATATTGCCCTTCACTTCAAGATTCATAAGACTTCGGTACCCTCCGTGTCACTTTATTCATTTGTGGCGGTGCAGCAGCCGGCAGACACAAAGGATCTGAGGACATAAAATGGGGATTTCACATTGTCTGGAGGAATCACTTGGGCTCTCGACGCTTGACCACACATCTATAAAGACCAGTTAGATCCATATAACTCACAGCCCCGCACCCCCTCCTTTGAAAAGTCACTCCATTGTGTTCAAAGCCTGAGAAATCAGGGTGAGGTATTCCAAGCTATTAGAGGGTTTTCCTAACTGCTGAAATCCAAAGGTCACTTTACTGGAAAGGAGCCTTAATGCTGAGTTTAGCCTCCAGACTTAAAGTGAAATGCTTTAATATTGATATTGTTTCATAGAAGTACGCATTTTGAGATTTATTACACCATTTACCACAAAAGCCGTTTAAAAGATGCCCGTGGAATTGCTTGGCCACAGTTTTTGAAAAAAAAAAAAAAAAAAAATCACACAATTTAATGTGACAAAACTGGTGAATTATGTCCCTATGCCCCTCTAAAACCAACTTCATCTGGGGTTACATGGTCAAGAAGCCTCATGTCTGAATGTTCGTGATTAATAATATTTTAACCTTGGAATCTGGAGGCAATCTTCCCTTTATTATCTCCTGTCTCGTGTGACGACGTATGGCCGATGTAATATAATCATCCTTATTTTAGAATAACTGACTATATTTACAGGAAGTGGGAGCGAGAAGTGGACAATTTTGAGTCGTTTTCATCAAACAAATGTTTCAAATCTTTTTAACAATATCACGATTAGACAGAACAGTGAGAAGTAATGGAGACAAATTAACTCTTTGTTCCCGAGTTTCATTGGAAACCGAAGGTCACTTCTTCACCGTGCTCTGCTGAGCAAGTATCAACTGATTGCCCTATTGAGCTCATGAAAAAGGTAGGCTACTTTTGGCTTCCCACTTGCAATTGGCAAGATCTCTTAACCTTTGACATGTTTTGGCTGGGACTGTCAATAAGCTCAAGCTGCCATTACAAGCAAATCCTGCATTATACATGTCTAGTCAACTGTGGACTTGCCATTTATTTCTCCTCTATGGGATTTTTAAAAGCATAGAAAAAGTCTTTTACCCAGTCTTTTTTTTTTTTTTTTTTACTCTTTCTTTTCTTTCCGTCCCCCCATTTTTTGGACGTTAGCCCATCGTCAGATCATTCAAGCCTTTTCTGACCTTGAAAAAAAAAGGCAGAAAGGAAAGAGAGAGACACTCTCACGGGGTTCCCTTTTGTCAGACTCATGGTATGGGGGAGGAGGAGGGAGTGAGTACAGAGTGAAGGTGCTGGTTATAAGATGGGGGGATTGGGTGGTGGGGGCAGGCGCTTCCAATGGCTGCCCCCCCCCCCTCCCAATAAGTCTTTGTTACTCACCTGAGAGGTGAAGAGCTAGCCAAGATCTTATTAATGACCAGGCATTTTCAATGGGGCTCTACAAAGTGTGGCAAAATGGTTCCTTCCATCACAAATTTAAAGCAGAAAAGAGTGAAAGACTGAGTAAAGAGAGTGAGGAAAAGAGATTTTTCTGCTCCGTTCCTCCTGTCTTCTTTTTGTTCCTTTTCCCAGGTCTTTAATTTCTTGGGTTGCCCCCTTGAGCAGCCCTCCATGGCTCAGTGCTCGACCAGAGCAGAGCCTGGGAATCTCGGAGTTCCCGCTGTGCTCCTGCTCTTGATTGACATACCTTTTCAATTATTTCACAGTTTGCTTGCTTTTTAAATGAAGAGGGCCCTGTTGTTTTTTTCCTTCTGCCCTCCTTTTCAAAACACAAGCTTTTCATGTCGGGTCTGGGCTGCCGGGCCTAATGGCTGTGACCAGCACCTTTGATCTGCCATGACCCCCTCGAAGGGTCTGGTACTGGGCGAAGCAGCCGCCTGTGTGCATCAAGACAGACAAAGGCTGCATCACTCACTATTGCTTTAAACACCTTGAGAGATTACCATGAGAACAGGAGCTGCTGTAGTGGCGGCCTTCATAGGTGGTGTGATATGGAAACTTGCATGTTAACCCCTGAATGTACAGTAAAATGCCAACCAATGATTAGCAACAACTTATTATGTAGGGTGGTTTCGTTCTGTGATATTATATATATGTATATATATATATATATATATATATACAGTTTTTTTCTGCAAGAAAATAATGTAACTCCACTAATTTTAAAATAAATACAGCTTACATTTCAGCTGTGTGTTTTTGAGGTGTAACACATCACTGTCTGTTCACCAAAATTCATCACACATGTCCTCATTCCTAGATCTCCTGAAGGCCTGGGTATGTTTCAGACAAAATGCTTGTTGAGTCACCCAACAGCATCTGAAATCTCCTCTCCATTTGCAAAGTTGTGAGTGTGCATCCAACAATTTGTGCACTTGTCAAACTAGACAATCGGGCAGCCGATCATAGCTAATTTCTGCAGCAACTTAGGTGACTGTCCTCTGAAAAAAATGTGAGGTTGTTGGTGCAAGCAGAATTTTACATGGATAATCAAGTTTTCTTGTTAGGCGACCTCTAGTGGTCATAGTTATTATGATGGAGAGCAAAGGAGGACGTCAGGTAATGCAGTATAAAAAGTGAGGATGTTTGGGGTGGATGGATGGATTGACAAAACGCAGGACTTGACCCAGCTGTTTTTGGGCTTTTTTTTTCCGTTTGAAATTTATAGCCTAGGCATCATTGTTTCTTTTAATCATGGCTGTTCATCAACCTTAACCCACGTGTTTATTATTGTAACCATGACAACCACGGTCCACTAACCTTAAGGAAGTAATCAATTTAACCCACATCACAACCTTTTACTAAACCTAACCAAGTGGTTTTCGTGTTTACGCCTAACCAAACCACGATCATTTCGTAAGCTTAACCACATGTTTATTATTGTAATCACAATGACAAATGTCACTGCTGCAGAGGTGCTACTTCAGCAGAGGCTGCTATGGGCTGTATCAGAGTGCAGGAACAAACAACGGGCAAATGCCCAGGTATCCAGAAATGTGAAAGTGACCAATGTTTGAACTTCTTCATAATTAATGAGTTTATGACCCTTAGCAGGTAGTGACTGCTTCTTTTTCAGTGTCTCTGAGAGCGTACAGGGAGCAGAAAATAGCAAATGCTCTAACCTCTTTTTCAAAACTGTGCTCCTTTAAATATATACATATATATATATCCCAAATGAGTTTCAACTGGGATTGACTTGGCGAACTATTAACGAATTCAAGACTTCACCCAATGAATTCAGCTGTCTTCGTTACATTCCTAATCCTCTAAACACGTCATATCGATTTGTAGCCGGCAGATCAGGGGATGTTTTGTCAGGAGGGTCATATACCAGCAGGCTGATATTTCTACACTGCGGCACATGATACTGGGTCACTGATGATCTCATTGCAATGAGTGGCTCATATGAAAGCTGATCTTCAATTTACTGTGGAATATGACAGTCCTGCTGAGGAAGAGATCATTGTCAGACCACCTGATGTGCTGGATTTAAATTGTTCGCACTTGCCAATGGCAGAAGATAAATTATAGAGTTAAATACAAGCACCCAATTTAGGCAGCCCAATATGTTCATTAAGGTTTATTAAAGTGACTAGGACTACAGTCCAAATTATTACTTTTCAATTGCACATGGCCATGAATGTCCACGTGACATAAATTTTGCCATTTGCCCGTTGACATGCATGAAAGTTATGGCTCTGCTCAGACTATACACGCTGACATGAACAATCTTTTTAGATTATTGATGCTAATCTTGAATCTTTGGCTACATGTCTTTCTCATGACCTGAACAGAATACAGGTCAGGTGACGGAGGCAGGAACAGTGCAGGATCTGGGTTGGTTGAAACCAGAGGATATAGATTTGAATCACGACACACAAATGCACAACACATACACCAAACATGGCCCGCTGATAAACCATGACATCGGTGGTTGACTATCTGACTTTCTCCTGATAAAGTACACTTTATCAACATTTGACACCTTGGGACTCCAAGTGTCCAAGTTGCCCTTCGGGAAACTATATCTTCCCTTTTACTGCTCCACTTGCAAAATATTGTTCTCACTCTTTCACCAGTGCCTCCTCTGCTGACATGCATTAAAAATCAGCCTTGAACTTAGTCCTCACCAGAATGATGCCATTGTAACAGACATCAACACAGAATTATTGTAAACACAGTCACAAGTGCTTTTTTACCTTTTTCACATATGGTAATTTAAAAGACTATTATTCTGTCAAATGACATTGGAAAAATGTTAGAATGGCTGGTACACTGGTAGTGATGAACGCAAAGATAATTATCACCTGAATCTGAAGCTCCCCTCAGAGTTGTAGAGCTTTATAAGCAGGTTTCAGCTCATTGTTAAACTGTCCAGCCTGCAACCCTCTTTATTTCATTGTGAGGGCTCTCACAGCATCATTTTTTGGTCCCAGCAGGCAGCTGTTTTCAGTAGAAAAGCTCTAAAAGCCGACTGTACACCATCTGATAAGCACCACACGGCAAACAGACTTAGTTAGCGACTAGCAGAGAAACACTGAGGAGCACTGAGCAGCTCAAGAGCCAGAGACCAAAAACAGCGTGAACATTGGACTCTTAATGCAAAAGTAGCTTTGCAATTGCTGAATGTGTAAATATCCACATCCATATCAACTAAAGAGGTGATGAAATGTTAATGTTGTGTTACCATCTTATTTCCACTGCCTCCAAGTGACCAAAAAAAAAAAAAAAAAAAATGAGGTGAGATTATTCAATTGCTTGAAAAGGCTCAAAATAAAGTGAGACCAAACAAGCTCATTATCAGTGAAAAAACCTAAAAGTTATCAACAGAAAATCCAAGACAGAAGGACTCGTCGTGCTGGCAGCTGGTTGATCATGAGTTTGTTTAAGTACAGCAGCAATGTTGTTGAGATCAGCAGCAAAGAACGCTACTGAATGAACGCTGTAGAAAGTGCAGGAGCGCTGCCGACCACGCCCACGGCGATGTCAGAGCAGGTGTTTTACATCTGCTTTCAGAGGCAAAAGTACCTGTTTTGGCGTGACTGATTGGAGTGCCACAACGATTTTCTGCCCTATGTCTTAAGTGACATGATCATTTAGGTCGTCTTTGATTGAATTACTTTTTGTGCTCAGACTTTTTTGTCCATCACAAGAATAAGTCACTTTGTAAGCAGTTGCTTACATATTTGTATGTACTTTTTATTATGTTGTCTTTTCACAAATCTATTTTCCCAGGGCTGTAGCCAAGACCAGTTTAGTTCATTTCCTGTGCTGCTACACCAACCAGAACCTCGAAAAGCTCTATTTTTTTTTTTTTTTATAAAAATTGAAGTTTAAAAAAGTTTGTATCACCAAGAAACTATGAGACTGTCAACTGTTCAACTATCATTATCTTTCACAGTTTTATGCTTTTCATTCTTGGGTTTAAATTTCACAAAGGTTAGGCTTTATTAGACTGGTTAGAGTTAAGGGGAGGTTTTACTCAGGGTTTTCCCTTTTAGTCATGTGAAAATACCCTTGTTAAGTCACTGTCCACAATGTTTCATACACATACTGATGAAATGATGACATTTATTTTTGTTTGAATAAGTGTGACCAGGCTCAAAATACATATGATGCAATGGCCTCATTGGTTTAATGGACCAACCAGTTCTGGACGACAACAAATTTACAGTCCTTTTAACTGTGACTGCCTCTGTGACTGCACTACTGTTTCACAAGAGGATTTGCATTTTGGTGCATGCATATATATGTGTTACCTCCCTCTATTCCTACCAAATGTATCTGTCCTTTCCTTTCACTGCCCGTCTATCCCTCACTTTTTCTCCTCTGCCATTCCTCTTTGGTTTCTCTGTCTCAGTCTGGATCTTTCCCTGCCTGGGTCACCCCTCCACCCACCTCATTGCCCCGTCTGCACCGGGTCTCCGGACATGCATCATGCCTATTAACTTTCACAGGACTGGGATGATTTATTCATCACTTACCAGAAGCTATGAGATATGTCTGCGGCCAAACTAGACTGATCGTACACACACAAAAAGACGAAACATTGCGACACACACAAAATGTGCAGCCTGCTGTTACAAATCTCAGATTTTGTCACTTTTTTTTCAGTAATAGAAGTAAGAATTTTGGAAAAGTAATAAAGTATGGTAGAAAGATTTAAAAAAAAAAACAAAAAACCTTAACCTCTGATCATCCACATGCTGGTCTGAGCAGCACATCCAAGCCAACATGCCAAGTAACTTGGCCCAGAGATCTGATTCTGCTCCTCAAATGAGCTCAGACCGCCTGGAAGTCTGAACAGTGTTTCTCTTGCCTAATTTAGCTCGGAATTCCTGGACAGTCAGGAATCCTGCAGCTCAACTCAATTCACGCTGGCTTTGATCAAACAAACAAAAAAAAAAAAAAAAAAAAAAAAAAAAAAAAAAAAAGGACATAATTTAAGTAACAGCAAAGGAAATAAGAAACAGGATTATTTTTGCACCTGTTTTTGTTTTTATTTTGTTTTTTGCTTTCCTCTGCACTTGAACCTTCCCAGATCTAAACACACTGTCACTTTATAAATCTCTGTGTGTTGTCATTTCAATCTGACTATATACAGTGTCCTCTATACCCGAAGGAAGTAGGACACAGAGACTGGCCTGCATGTGTGTGTAGTTTCGCAGGTCCATTTGCTTGCAGGCGGCCCACCTAGTCAAAAAAAAAAAAAAAAAAAGAAGAAGAAGAAAAAAAAAAAAGAAGGACGATGGATAGAAAGGACAAGAAGAAAGGAGAGAAAAGCCTGGCAGAGGGCTGTTCGTCCCTGCCCACATATCACTTGCTGTTCCCACATTCCATTAAAATCTCTGGAGGGATGAGAGTGAAGATGAGACTGATATGATTGTTTTTCTCCTGTCTTTTTAATCTCACACTATGTTCAATGGCCATCGTCTTATTTACTATTAATACTGATTTTCACATTAGGTTTATTATTATTATTATGATTATTATTATCTTTGCAAAAAAATCCTGCATGAACACCATTGTTCTTAAAGTGATTTAAGAACATTTGTAGCATTCACTTACATTGTGTGTTTTAACACCTGACAGAGTAATGTCACTTGCTGCTTTGTCCCTTTGACCAAAGTCATTGACTGCTTTGCCTCTGCAACCATGTGTTTTTTAAATATCTTAAACTTCATGTCAAACCATCCTCTCTTTATTTCTGCATTCCTTGCAGCTCTGTAGTATTGGGGATATTAGTCTGTTCTATAATTAATAATAAAGAACTACCTTAGCCAAATCTACACAAGGGATCTGGAAACAATTTGAAGTGCACTCTAGCAGAGTTGTGCGCTGGCTAGTTTTCAGGCTGTTCCCCCAGCCTGCCAGACTGGGCCACTGAGGGAGGTGTAAAGCAGAGACAATCTACTCCTCTACAAGCTTGGGCCCAGTTTTTTTGAGCCTGTGAACAAGCCACATGGCGGTGATCTGCTGAAAGCTGACTCCCACACTCCCTCGGCCGCAAGGGGTGTCATTCTCTCACACACAATCCAGGGGCTGGTCCTCTTTCAGGGCTCGCACTCGGCCCTGTTACCCCCACCCTTTCATACGGTGCTGGTGGGAGAAGTACTCCAGGGATTAGCCCAGCCAGGTCTTTCAAAGGCCATTAGAGCAAATTACAGGTATCCTGTTACCAGTGCGCTGGGACAGGCCAGGTGAGGGGCGCAGAGGCCAGGCGGCAGAGCAGGGGTCAGCTTGGGACAAAAAGACAAGGCCACCCTGGGCCCCACTCTATCGGAGTGTCTCCCTGGCTTCACAAACTGCTAGACCTGCATCTATGAATGGCTCACTTGATGGGACCTCAGAGACATTGTCTCACGACCGTAACTTTAGCCTTTTTTTCTTAGTGCCCCCCACCCCCAGACTTAACTCTCCTCACCCTGGTTTTCCTTGTATTTCGATTGATGTGGGCATGACGTTGGCCAGATAAATAATAATAAATAAATGTAAAATGTAGTTTGACTGCAGTGCATCACCACCAGACCTTCATGTTGTGTGACCAATGTGCTGCAAACACTCATCTTATGTCCTAGCTACACTTTCAGGATGCACCACACAAGAAGCTCTGCCCAGGGTCAAAAATTCAATTTGAATTACATTAACCGTTTCTACTTCAAACCTAAATTTAAATTGTAATGGCAACCACACAACCATTAATGTGTGTTCTGTCAATGAATCAGTATGCTACAGGCTACATAATGAGACTGATTCTGTTGATAAAGTCATAGAGATGGCCAAAGGGAGTTCCGCATCCTGCCATTTTCTCTGGACTACACACACACTCTTGCCCGCACACATATGCCTCACCCTATACAAACCGCTGGATGACAATCTAGTGGAGGAGATGCGGAAGTGTTTCATTAGCCAATTACCGCTGGTAGATAAAGCCCGCGTTCCCACAGTCGGCAAAGGCCGGGGGTCAAATGTGACCAATTACCCTCCATCCCCTCACAGGACAGATTAGTCTGTCTGATTTATCCCCAGACAGGCTGACCCAATAATCCAGAATCGTCATCCACATCTGGATGCATCTGTGCTTGTGTGTGTGGGGAGGCAGTTGTGTGTGTGTGTGTGTGTTTGCGCAATTTCACTGTTCAAACACACTGCTTATACAGTCAATGAAACTGCAATAATTATACCAACGGGCATTAAATGTGAGTAGAAAGAGAAACATCTTGTGAATGACAATGACAATGCTCAGAGAAAATCAGTTTGACTCACATTAGTAACAGGTCAAAGAGCGGAGCAGTAGTCAAATCTCTTCACACAAACACACACACACACACACACACACACACACACACACACACACACACACTCCTGATCAAACTAGTTTATTAGTGCATCTGCGTGTCCTGTCAGCATGCACTGCATGGTTGTTTTCCCACTGAACACAAACTTCCTTGGACATGCTAAGCTGTGATTGTATGTAATGGAACATCAATCAGTTCATTAAGGACCTCCTGGATGCCAAATCAGAGGGCAAAGACCCTCCGCTGATCAAACCCCAAATTTACAAGCGTGGTGGGGGCAAAGGTAACACTAGAGGACAATCTGAGGGAGTGAGCCAGTGGTGGGGTGAGGGATGGCAGGGGTGAAAAAGGTTAACGAAGGCAGTGTGTACCCTGCCTGCTCGTCTTGTGCCTGTGTGGTACTGAGGGGCCGCAATCTTACCGTCCAAGAGAACCTTTTCTTTAATCAAGGAGGGAGAACGGGGAGGGAAAACTGCCTCCAAATCATGCATCACATCCGTAACAAGCGAACAGCGGGCTTTCAAAGGCTTCACAGATAGTTATGAGCAGATCTGCCCGCTGAGAGCTTTGTGACTCACGGCTTCTGCAGTTTCCTGCACTTTGCTACCCTGGGAGGGGCGGCCGGGATGGCGGGATTCATGTTAGACTGAGGTCATTCTGCTCTGCCACTAAATTGCTGGTGTGTCGCATCTGTGGCTGGTTTGAATGGCTGTCCAGACCAGATTCAGCTTTTCGGAGTGAAGGTATTAGCAGGAGAAAACAAAGGCTTTGTTTACACTTTCCTACCTTCATCTTCACTGGGCTCTCAGTGACAAACTCTATACCCAGTTAGTGAACAGTGACCACATTTGAACCAAGAGTAGTAAAATCAGTAAATCTCTTGAAGTAGATCTCTGCCTACGTTGGCAAAGACTCCTAAAACTTGACTTAGTTGCAGGTCAAGAATGTGAGTGTGTGTAGGCAGGCAACAATTCAAAGACATTCAAAGATTTGTTTGCTCATGTTTTGCTTCCATGACCTAGACCGGCCTACTAAATTAAAATATTCAGTCATATCGGAGTTACCATAATTTTATGAAGTTAACCACTCCCAAACAATGACAAGAGATTTAATACTGAATAAAATAAGAATGGATCCAAGTTGTAATTACACAGAGGAAGCACCAGTTCATCCTAGCCCATGCTGATCTGACCCATTTTGGAGAGGACTGCCAAGTATAAGTGTGTGCATGTGTGGCTCAGGTGTGCAGCAAAGTTCCAGTGAGTGAGCACCAGGACACAGAATATTCTCTGTGGCCTGAGCTTGCACCATATTTACATTATTAAAATGAGATGGGCATACAGGGAGGTGACAGAAGGCACACGAGTGAAATCAGGGCCATGTCAGAGCTGTCACTTGCTCCACTGGTCAAAGGGCCCTGACCCCAATCCTATCCACTGCAGGGGAGGAGAGGGGGGAAATGGAGACTGCAGGAGGGAGATAGATGGTGATAGGTAGAGAAAGGTGAACAAACAAAAAAAAAAAGAAAAAAAAGAAGATGAGACAATAGTGAAAGACGTGTATATATGCCTCACATACATTTAAATATTTTCTCAGTCTGCTTGGTTATGGATAAAAAGAGGCTGCAACCAGCTGAAAAACTTCTTAAATGACACCTTTTTTTTCACCTGCAACTTTTTACTTTGAGTCATTCAAAGATATGTCAGATGTGTCATGGATAGATGCCTTTCACATTGCCTGAACAAAAATAACTGAAAGAAGAAGAAGAAGAAAAAGAACTAAAAGAAGCTGCTTTCTGGACAAAGAGCTTGGTGGCTGATATATGGTGTGGACTGCATTGCCTTAGCTATATCACTGCAATGTTCTTTGCCACCCTCTGTGTTCTAATGAGGACCATGGCCTTCCAGACGGGAAAAACACCAATGTGCACATCTCAGTGTGCGTGTAAACACACACACGTGGGTGTGCCTGAATTGAGTGCAAGGTAAGGTCTGGTTCGTATTAGCCATTAGGGAACGGAAACGCACATCTTTTTCAGTTTAGGGTCCACTTCATGCTCCTGCAGTGGCACAAGTATAAACACAGGCACATGCATTCTAGATATACACACACATTCAAAGAGCCCTGACACGATACTCACATCCTGCTCGCAGTTGTTTTAGCAAAATGGCCCCAGAGATAAAAAGCAGGTACGGCTGGATGTGTGTAATGTAGTTTAGAGAAGACGCTGTATACAGCCTCAACATGTTAGCATGCATGGACTTTCACTGGAGACGCTGTTTTTAGCCTTCTGCATTTGCATTAATTATCCTACCCCTACTCTCAGGAAGTGCATTTGCAACAGTTATTCAGTCCAGATAGTGACTTCTCTGCTTCAGTCTGACAACCTAATAAAGGCCTTCAGCACAAATGTTTCTTTCTGTCAAATATCACCCAAATCCAAAGAGGTAGTCCAAAATATATATATATATAAAAAATGTATTTTTATTTTCATGAGATTTCTTTCACTTTTTTCACGTGGTTGGCCATGTGGTCTGCATTTCTTATGTTGTGACCTGTGTACTGGGATGTGCTTGGCCCACACTCAAATCTGAACTCTGCTCTGTGATTTACAGCTGGAATGCAGACCATGTGTGCACTTCAGCTCAGATTGGGAATTTAAGACTGAAATTTGCCATATCTCAGAGTCATAGGCAGAAATAAAAATTGTTGTGTGATGATAATAATGGTGACAATGATGATGATTATCATTTTGATCTTAAGATTCTTGGTGCTAATATTCTGCCTCTAAGCTGTATGCAAAACTAATCAGTAACTCGTCACTTGAACTCACCACCACTTTAGTCTAGATGCTGTATTGTGTCTGAATTAATGTTACTTTTAATCATCTGAGCACTATCAGAATCTCGTGCTGTCATTGCTCCAGGGATGTTGGTTGATCGGTTCACCAGCTTAGTCCAAATTGAAATATGTCAACAGCTGTAGGCTTGATTATCATGAAGATTTGGGCAAATATTCATCATCTTCAGATGGTAACTTGTTAACTCTGGTATCACCATAAGTTGTATATTTTCACGAAATTTACATGTTTATATATTTTACATATTTTTGTGTGAGATGGTACAGTCAGTCATGGTAAAAAGAAGATGACCTCCAAGGACTTTTACCCTATGCCACCATGAAACCTGAGACTTTTGTGGTTCGGTATGAAATGTTGGGAATTGTTGAATGGATTCCTGTGAAATTTGTCCCAGACACTTCTTGTTATTATTAGACGTATTTGATGAGACTCTGTCCTCTCATCAGTATTTTTCTACCTGTTTGTTTTTCTTTAGAAAGGGTGGTACAATTTGAAGAAGCTGCTAGCTTGGTCTGGACTGTGTTGTATAAAAATGCTCTAATTAATCGTAACCTACGCAGAAATAGAGGCACAGACATACTGCACATGACATAACGCTTACATGATGAGGACTGTTGGGTCATCTCAGGCTTTCCGGCTTGCTGCAGCTTATTTGTAGCATCGAGTGAGATCAGTTAGTTATATCCGTTTTCCATAGATGATGCCGTACCATTTCTCCACAGAGGTTTCCCAATGTAAAACACATAGCCTGGTGCTGTAAACTAGACTTTTATGACTTTTATGACATTGCGTGACAGCAAGTTAATATTTAGCCATGTAGATTGACAGACAGGTTGCGGTTGCCCTGTTTGTGTGTGTTTTTGGCTGGAGTGAGAGAAAGAGATTAAAGTCTATTGAAAGTCCAGGGAGCTCCCATGCGCTCCTATAGATTATAACTTCACAGTAAAAAACAGGGTGGAGAGCCTCAGATTTATCGGAATCTCACCAATGACTAAGATTGAGACACTTGATTTTATTGCCTTTTATTGTCTCCTTTATGATCTGGATCAAATCTTACAGATAGGGATATCTGTCTTCTGTCTGCAACAGGTGCATTACATTCCCACTATTATTGCTTCCTAGTCCCAGGCCCTTTGTGATTTTAGGTTAAATCTGAACACCTTTTAACTCCTGTAGCTGTAGTCAGTGAGGCGTAGCTGTATTTAGGGATGCCAAGTTGTTTCTTTTTTCCCCGTCTACAGCAGGGGTTCTCTTTCAGCTTCTTTATTCCTGGGCCAGTGGTTAAACGCCTTCCAAGACATGATGTCTGGCTCAGTTTGAGCAGGGAGGTGAGAGGCTTTATTGGAAGGGTCAAAACAAAACCATTAATCTGTCTTGGTCTATCTAAGGTTGAGGCGAGACCTGTCTCCCCTGACTCAATGGGCTGACTATATCAGTGCATGTGTGTGTGTGTGTGTGTGTGTGTGTGTGTGTGTGTGCGTGTAGATTCCGAGATGTGAGTTGGGGCAGCTCCGTGGTGAGTATTTCTTTTGGCGAATGATTTTAAACATGTGGTGCTGCATGAGTAAGACTAACTGGCCGACTGTTCCCTACTGATCTAATTAATACTCATTTTACACCTTTTACAAAAAAAAAAAAAAAAAAAACACTCACAGTAATAACAGCACTAATGTGTTCTCATTGAGCAAGAGGCCAAACTCCTCACCCCCACTTTAAAAACTTATAGTTTGGCTATGACCCTGTTCAATATTGCTTTACCCTACTGTAATTAATTATGGCTCATTATAATGCTGTATAAAGCAACTAAATCATAAGTGTTAGCTTTTGGATGGCAACAGAGTGAGGAAAAGATGGAAAATAAAAAGCAAGTATATGTTTTATTTTTTCTGGCCTAAGCGATATTTTAAAAGTCAAACCTCAATCACTTTATGTTAACACCATTTCTAGCAAGAATTTCAAAATCAATATATTTTAACCTCGTAATCATTTTCATTCTCCATTTCATTTATAAGTCTTTCAAAATGTCAGTTCAAACATCTTTTATCAATGGCTCTAAGGCCCAAGTAACTGGTCCTGGCACTGTGAAGTCTTCTCCTTTGTGTTCCCTTCACACCCACAGGATGTCCAGAACTGTGGGATGTTTTAAAGGAATTGGCTGCTGGAGCCAAAGTCAGACTCTATAAACCTGCTGATGAACCCAGTAAATCCCAGAGAGGAGCCACAGCCAGACTGCTAAAGGTTGTTAGCTACTAATTGCTACATTTCTCCAGCCCATTCATGATATCAAGCCCTGGTGGCAGAAACCAGCAATGCCCACCTAATTAGGGTGACACTGACTCTCTTGTCCTGCAATGTTCCCAGGACAGTGGTAGGTTGTGCATTTATGTGAGGGATTTAACATGCATGTTCACCATGTATGCGTGTGCCAGTGATTTTTATTTAGCTTTTGGCCTCTTTGTACCGGGAGCAGCTGACAAACGGCCAATTTTCATTTGTCTCTCACAGGCTGAGGCCATGTACTGTCCTTAAAGGGGGGAGGGGGGGTGGAGGAAATAATAAATGCATGATTCGTGGGATTTTACCCTCTTGTTGGCATCCAAAATGTCCACGAATCCCCTCTCAGTTGAGACGACCCAGAGGAAACCTTACATAATGCCTAATGAGCAACGGGAAACGCTCCAGCACTCCTCTAGCCTTTAATTTCCACCTCAATACTGAGCAGAGCACGCCCCAGCCCTTCTCCTAGCCTCATTAACATGTGTATTCTCCTGATTCAAAACACCAAAGCACTTCCTTCGGCCAGGTGCTTCCCTCTTTAGCTCCTCCAGGCCCGGTGCTGTTGATCCAGTCATACATGCCCGTCTGAGCTCTAACAAAATTGATGGTGAGTCATGATGAGGATGTCGAAAGGCCAGGACAGAATAAACTTTCTTACACCTTTAAAACAGCAGACAGAGCAGAACAGACATTTTGTAATGTCTGTTGCTTTGGCATGTTAAAGTCATTGTCCCCAATCTGCAGTTTATAATGCATGAGCTGATGATGAAGAATAAAGGCTCTGACATTTTGTTAATTTTGAAAAAGAATGTGGAAAAAACCTCCCTAAATATGTTTATACATATTGTATTTTTTTAGGAAAGAATAACATTTTCTTCTGTTTCACAAGTGCTGGAGAGTACTGCAATAATATGATGTGGAAACTGTATTTACTTAAACACTCGGGCAAGTTTTTTTTTTTTTCATATGATTTAAAAGTGGCTGCACTGACTACAACAGCTCTTAAGTACAAACATAGCCTGTAACTATATAATATTAATGTTAACCAACTACTCATTATTTAATTAATATAGTTTCCATCAAAACTAGCTCCTACTTTATTACTTGTTAGTGGATATTTCCACCCGTTAACTGTCAGATCCAACTGTTGTATAACTAAATAAACATAGCTAACATTAGCTTGCGAATATATAGCTAACTAAGACACATTAGTTTGTAGTCTAACATTAGCTGTTGAATATTAGAGCTGTCTAACTAGGTAACCGACATAGCTTGTATTAATTTGTTAATATATCAGCTGTTTAGAGTCAAATGTTAGAACCGAAACGTTTGAATTAATGCTTGATCAAAAGCGTCAAATTTGAAACAAATATACATTGAGGTACAAATTACAGACTGTTCTAATACTAACCTGAATACCACTAACTACACATTTCTCTGTACATGCATAACTGAAACGTTAAGTTTTACATATCATTCAAATGACTCACTGTGATTTTTGGAAGTTATACTACAGTTTGTGATGCTAGTGTCAATTCTTGTCAGTGTTGTTTTATTGCTTTTGATTGGACAGCCCTATAAATGTCTCCCACCAATTGATTTACAGGTTTCTAATTTCTTTACAAGCTAATTTTTTTTCATGGTGCCACTTAATTTAGTAAATCATTAATTTTAAACTAGCAGTTACTGAGGAAATACTTTACTCACAAAACATTTATGGCCAGCTGGTGCAACACAGCCCTGCAGCTGACCCTGGTATTTATGTGACACTAAATCTGTTAAATTTGGTTTGTTTAGATATGTTGTCAACAAAAGAACAATCCCTACATTTGTGATTAAAGGCACAAATTAATCAGTTAACCCACAAATTAAATATAATGACTTAAACAAATACAAATGATCCATATCATTATTTTATCAATGCTTAAGCAGATGCTCATTTTCATCTGTGCCAGTATACTATGTCGGACTGGTCCAACCTTTCAGATGTATGTAGTCATCTGTCTGCAGTCCTGTCCTTTCCCATTTTCAAATTCAACTCACTCTCTCCTTGGTGAGTGACAGTTTCCCCTGTCTACAACAAGTTTGAATAATTTCCACAACATATTTTAGTGGGGTGGAAGATTTTCTTCCCATGGGTTGCATCCAAGTCAAATACACTTATGAACTCGGAAAATTCTCACATCAAACAGCACGATGTTGCACACCAAGGGAAATTTGGTAAACACAACACGCCCTGGCTGTGAGGGTTGCACGGCCGTAGAGGCAGAACGGAGCTGGTCTGGCCGCAGTGACTTCTCCGATTAAAGCGAGGTGGTGAGGTGACCTTATTTCCTAAGGGTGAATGGGCTGTCACTACCTGAAGTGTTTGATGCCTTCAGCCACACACACCCTGAATTTAACAGTCCATCCTTTAAAATGACATTGTCCCAAAAAAGTCCTTGCAATTAATTTGATTTGTAAAACAATATTAAAAAAAAGAGCAGTTCAATAAATACAAAACAGGCGTCTAATTAAAACCATAACATTACAATACATGTAGATGTATTAATTGAATTTGACTTTGGTAACTTTACATAAACATATTTTTTTCTTTCTATTCTCTATTGCACACTACTCTACTCATTTGAATGATTTGCTGTTACAATTGATCATGAAAAGCTTTCTGGGTGTGCCCACTGCAGCTGTTGTGCTGTAGCAAGGTCTAATTAGCAGTCTATGACCGATGACCCAGGACAGGATATGATGCATACCTGCCTCTGGAGCTTTTGTAAACACTTGGTTGTGTTTTTCCTCTCGATCATTTTCTGCTTTGCCATAGGTCAAAAGAAAAACATGCCATGGCCCTGCCCCTCGGTCCCTCAAACTACTGTACTCGGTCTCTTCTTGTTAGTTCAACCAGTCATTTTTAGTAACTTCAATCAAGTGGTTTGTAATTATAGGTGGATCTATACTTAGAGAGTCTGTAGTCAGATAATAGTTGGGCAATTTATCTTGTCTGATTTCTGATCTCTTTAATTTGATAAGCAAATGACTTACTGTAAACGTCCAATAGGCTTAAAATATGCATGATTTCTGATAACAAACCTCACAAAGAGATACCTGAAACATTACTGTTTGCGTGTGTTGGTCTGCATGTGTGCTTGTAAAAGATGGGACAGTTTTCAGATGTTACTGATACACATTCAGTCCGTCCTCTCTGTTGCTACTGATAGTTTGAATGCAAAAAAAGAGCATTTACTCTCTTATTCATCCTTCAATAACTCTGTTAGGGCACTTTAATGATTCCTCTGCAGTGTTGTATCAAGGCATACCAACAGCTAATTCCTCATGAATTGAAATGCTGTATGTTTTACATTTTCTCTATCTCCCTTCAACTCTGTCCAGCTCTCTCATCCTTTTAGCCCTCCATCCCTCTAAGTCAGTCTTTCTCCTTCTCGCCTCTTCCCTCAGCTGTTCCATGCCCCTGCTCCACTGGGATTGATACAATATTTTCCAACCTCAATTAGCAGTGAGCCTGTTGACTAATTCTAACTGTTTTTGCACCTGAGAGGGAGTTGGGAGTTGGGGCTGGAAAAACTGAGTGGGGTGGAGGTGAGGCCTGGGGCCTGGGTGTAGCAGGCAGAGCTGTCGGGGCAATATAGCTGTGTCGACAAGAGTGTAAGGGCAACACAGAGGACAGAGGAGGGGTCGGCCAGACTGCTGGGCAGCGTTCAGTGCTGAAGACAATCCTGAGATGATCTACAGCCTGTTAAACTGTGCTGGGCAGTGCTATTTAAAACAGTATTCTGTCTCCAACATTTTGTGTCTGTATTTGTCTCTGTGGGCATGCGTGTAATTTTGCGAGCACTCCAACCACTCAAGTGCATGTCTGCATGTTTACATTATAATATTTGACCTCAGATAGAATCTTTAAAAAAAAGAAAAAAAAAAGCAATACTTCCCATTTCCTGCATTAGATGCTGCAGGCACATATCTATGTCACTGCTCCGGTCATTAAATATGTACAGCTTCCTGCTTGTTCTGCCACTCTAATCTATAGCATGGCCACCATATCAGTATCAAGAATTTGTCTGGGTCAAGGGGCTTTAGGTCTGATTGAAAACCTCCTTAAGGAAAGGAGGAGGTAACGGTAGCCTCGTACAAAAATAGAGCAAGACCGCAAAACGTCCTTAAACCAGATCTGTCCCGTTGTGAGGCGCAACCACAGACTACTACCACAAGGTCCATTTTATTAAATTTAAGGCAAAGCCTACATCGTTTGGCACCGTGCTCAGCTCTGGGTGCAGGTACACACCCTCGCTCTGTGTGAGCACAGAAAGAATCGTTCTTTCCACCAAAGGAAATGAGAGGATGATGGCTAAAGTGTATGAGGACATTACATTTAAGGGGACTGCACTTTTTCACAGAGAGCTACTGCAACCACCTAAGCACAAATGGCATGAATATGGCAAGAAAAGGCACGAGTTTCACTATGCCCAGAAATCAATTTTGCTGCGTTCCAGAGACTTTGAACACTTGCTTCAATTCAACCTCCCTCACAGTGCTAAATTGTCTTCCAGCGCGAATTCTCAAGTGACAAATTTATTCGAAGTTTGAGAGTAATGTTTCATTATGGTAGCTGACATATATTACCACAAATATGAGAGAATAATGTCCTGACTTGGACAAGTCCACTGGACAATTTTAACACAGTAATAATTCATCTCCGTATGAATTCTGACTAGTGTGTGTGTGGTTTCAAAAGATTGTGCCAGGTGACTAATCCTGACAGGTTAACAAATGTCATCCAGTCTCTAGCTTGGAGCTTACTGAAACAGTGGCATCAGACTGACTGGCCTGTTAGCTAGACGCAGCAGCTGCTCCTGCCCCCAGTAGCTGTATGGAAAAGTCTGACTCATCCACTTGCATAAAAAAGCATTAACAACCAAATACATAAATATTACTGTCAAAGGCATAAATGTCTCTAAGGGCTATCCAGTCAGTCAGTCAGTCAGCCAGTGACTAATGGGGAGGGAGGTCAGATCATGACCAGAATCAACTCAACTGACCTGGTCAAGCATAAAAGACACCCATTGATGGATGCACCGAAGAGGCGCTGCTGCTCCATGAACAGCCTCTTCTCAGGTGTCCCTGACACTCAGATTGTGTACAGACTACAGGCTTGCCAATAGAATAAAGTGGGTCTATCTGGGTCTGCTCTGCTGCATAACACAGTAGCTGGCATGGTGGGAAGCGTCGTCCTGTCTCAGCAGGTGCTAAGAGGCAAGAGAGAGCCACACTGGTAGAGGTTTTGAAAGAGGGATTTACAGCTGTTCGTATGATTGCCCCAAAAATCTGATGGCTAACGGCTGTCAGTAAAGAAAGCCCAAATGCTAATGCAGGTTGCCTTTAAGAGGTCAGCTGCCTGTTTTTGATTAAAGTTAGCACCCCTGCACTCATGCATGGACATACACTAATCCAGAGAATAAGTTTAAAACTGACTTCAAACTTCAGTCTCAATACTTGTAGCTAATCGGACTGTGAACATTACAAATTACAAATCCATGTTTGTATTTGTTGGAAGAATGTGCTTCCGTTCACACCTGCTACTTACAATTGATGCACCGTCATCACAGTTTTGACAAATGAATCCCAAGTGAAACTCTATCTTTTTTCTTTTTTTCCGAGCCAAGTTTGAATCGCCAACTGATGCTCAATGTCTTTTCTCAAGTCAGCTTTCCCGTACACTCAGTGCCAGCTGTCCCATGAGGACCCTAAATCCACACTTGTGTATTCCCTTCTTACCTAGCAACGCATCTCTCCTACCCTAAACACAACACAAATAGCTCAGCAGTGATATAACCTTAGGATATCCCTATGAGATGCTATAAAAGCGAACAGATAAGTAAGTTCAGCCATAACAATAAAAGTGAGAATGTCACAGGGCATCCTGTCTGTTCTCTGAGACTCAACACACACATGTGACATACAGAAGTTAGATGCATTTTTGCTGTGCCAGCTACTTACTGTCTGCGTAGTTTTTCCGCCGAGTGCCGTCCACCTTGCCTGTTTTGTCAATGCACAGGAAGAACTTGTTGGCAGAGTAAAGCCGCCGTAGTCGGACATCGCCCTCTAGGTGATTGTAACTGCGAGTGTGCCTTTCTAATGTCCATGAACAGTTGATGCCACTTGCAAGCACCTGAAGGGCTTCATGCCCTACCCCAGGAGGACAGGCCCCTGAGGCAGTGCCAGCGGTGACCAGGAGCAGGGTGAAGCATGCCAGGCAAAGGGAGGCTGCACTGGGCAAAGTGAGAGGTCGCCCAGCGGAGGCTGCAGTCGCGGTGGTGCCAAGGGCAGTTTCAGGACAGAGATGAGCTACGGACGGCGTCCATCTGCACATGGTGGGTCAGACTCCCAAGGTGCACCTTGTGCAAGCTGTAGGCATGCTGATGATCAGGAGATGTCCAAGTGGAGGGATGACAAGAGGGTGGGAGTCCTAAAGAGAGAAGGGAGGGAAATGGCACTCACAGCAGATCCTCTGGATGTCACCAATGACCAGTCTCCACTCTGGGCTGACAGCAGGCCTCCCTACAGCAACAAGCTTGTTTGTCCAGTTGTCATCTTCAGCCTTGTTTTGGATTTTGTTTGTCCGGTCCTTTCATAAAATGTTGTATTTTTATGAATCCACCTTTAAAAGTTCCTCTTTAATCACTCTCCTTGTCTCTCAGGTCGTCCTCCTTCTTCTTTTCAGGTCCGCAGATAAAGTCCTGGGATGTATGAGGATGCCTTTGTATGTGTGTGTATGTGAGTATTTGTTTGCCTGTGTGCGTGTGTGTCTGTGTGTGTGTCTGTCTGTGTCTGTTTGTGTGCGTGTGTGTCTGTGTGTATTGATGTACGTCTTTCTGTGAGTGTATGTTTAAGTGTGTGTGTATGCACCTCGCAATGCTCTGCTCTTTCCAGCTGGATAGGAACAAGGTGCCTGTCTGAGCTGCTGGCCCGCACCTGAGAGGGAGTTGAATGAGGGTTGGTGACTGACTCTATGCATGAGTGTGTGTGTGTGTGTGTGTGTGTGTGTGTACGCGTGAGTGTGTGATACTGAGAGAGGGAGAGAGAAAGAGAGGGAGTGAGTGAGTATGGGAGGGAGAGAGCCGGTGTGTGTTTGCGACAGAAAGAGAGAGAGGCAGCGAGAGTGTGTCTCTGTTTGTCAGAGTGAGTGGCAGTCAGCGAGTGTGTGTCAGCTAGCATGGGGCAGTGAAGCAGTAAGCAAATGCCCTCACGCTCTGCTGTGTGCAGTCAGTCAGTCAGTCCTCTCTTCTGTGGAGGCACCGGCTGAGTTGTCCTGAATTTTATCCTGGGCAGGGCCAGCATCTAGGGGGTTGAAAGGAGAGGGGTGGGGGGGGTGGGGCCACGGCACTCATTCATAACCATTTCAAACAAATGAGAAAGCTTGCAACAAACACCATCCTCTGTCTATTCTCTCTCAGAAAAGTTAATTCTGTGAGAAACAAGTAATTTGCTTTTCATCTGAGGGTTTTATTATCCTCTTTTCACAGCCACAGACACCTGGAAAGACTTACATCCCCTTCCTACTCTATAACCTCTGCTGTCTACCCCTTGATGTGAATGGTGAAGCATTTTGTAACTCAGTCAAATCAGCTCCATTACTGTCCAGTGACCCAGCTAGGAGACTGTTTTTTGACACCTTCACTCTCTTTTCTTCTCTCTGGCCACATGGGGGAAATTAAGGGAGCCTTTTCTTTTTTTTTTTTTTTTTTTTAACGGCTGCTGGTTTGAATCATCAAGCAGTTGGAAACACAGAGCAAGTTGCAGGAGTGTCGGTGGAGCTAGTCCAGATGAAGTCTGAGAGACTTTCTGATCACCTGCGTTAATATTTCAATGAAACACCCTCTCTGATCTTTGCCGTTTAATTTGGGAAAACAGGACGGAAATGAAGAACACCTTTTTTGTGACTTACCACACTCTTGTCTGTTCTTTACAAGCTGTGCAATGAACCCGATTAGGACAAGGCATTAAAGCTCAGTCCAAGCATTCAGTTAACAGGTATGACTATTGATGTCATGCTTTTACATTATCCTCAACAACAATGTGAGAAGACTAAAAAAAAAACAAAAAAACAATTACTTTACATATTATATTTTATCTGACTGGACCAAAATTCAGAGGCTTTTAACATTTGGGAAACAGACAGTTAGCCTAGCTTAGCATTAAGCACAGACTTTAAACAGACAGACTTTAAACAAAACAACTTGTGTTGCTCAAAGATAGAGGGAGAGAGGAAGAAAGAGAGATACATAATAATGAGTTTTAGATGTGCTGCCAGATTTTGTTACCAGACAGAGCTAAGCTAGCTGTTTCCCCTGTGTCCAGCTACGTATTTATCATACAGACATTGTATTGATATGTGAATCTCACTCTTTGCTCACATTTTATAAACAGACTTGTCCCACGCGTGTTCTAGAAAACAAGATCTACAACCTTTTTTAAAATTTTTATTTCCAATTGTATTTGACAGAACAATGAAAAAGTAAAAAAAAAAAAACAAACAAAAAAAAAAACAAACTACAGCTTAAGAATAGAAGCACAGGAGCAAGTAAATATGCAGTAAATATATCCAACGTAAAACAATGGACTGGCCTTAACTATCTGAAGGAGATGCAAAAAAATGTACTTCAAATAATGAAAGATAAGCCAGAGAGGACACAGAAGTTTTCAAGTAAGGCTGTCCACTTAGTGTTGGCAGTTACCTCCCTTTTAAAACTCCCATCTTAAATTATGGTTGCCACCTTGAGGCCACACTTGTCAAGAGCTGAAGGTGTGTTTGAGGAGTATGTGTTCAGAGGGGGTGATAGTCACTTCACACTTTATTGCTTGTTAACTGCTCCCTTAGACTTGCTGTAGCCCCTATTTAAGCCTGACCCTCACAAAAAATTCAGTTTGAAAAGGACCAATCGTCAATCTTTCAATCTTACCAAGTCATATAAGAAGTTTTGAATAACAGCTACCATTGCTGTAAATTGGTTTTCGTGAAAATATCCCAGTTGTGCACAAAAATGACAACAACAATGGAGTTGCATAATCATGCTCAACTTTAAAACTCTTGTCAAATGAATCAGTTGGTCACATAGAAATAATTTTTGTTCTGAAAAAAATTTGAAATAGCTCCCTGTAAAAAAAAAAATTACCTTCATTACAAGGTGCTGCTCCCTTCCATTATTTTTGCTGATTGAGGCAGATTGTTTTGTTGCACATGTTTGCTAATAGTCCCAACAGACTCCATATGTCAATTATAAGATCCCCAAACCCCTTAGCAATTTGTTTTTCCAGTGTGACGTTGATAATGCCATGAACAGAGCTGCCAACTCTACTTTACATTAGAAAAAGTTTAAATAAAGTTTGTTCTAAATTTTGTTTATTTAATGGTCCTATTGAGAAGGCATTCCAACAAATTATCATGCTAATTTATACTCCAATATATCTTACATATACATGTTATGTATTACAATATATAAAATAATAAAGATAGACTCTATATATAAGACTCTATTTTTCTTCTGTAAATGAAATAAAACATGAAAACAAAACAAAGAAAGAGAAAGTGGTAGAACAAAACTAGTGTATGAAAAAAGGAAGACCTTTCAGTTGTCCTCCCTTTGTTGAAATTCCTTGTAATTAAAATAATACAGTCATTCTATGTACTGTAGAATCAGAGTGGACCCCGAGGTCAATGGCAGAGCTCGGGCCTCATGTGAACATCAGATTTGGCGGCAGATTGCTTTATGGTGTCTTGGAAGCAAACTTTTGGGCTCTGAGCTCAGTGCCAGAGCAGACTCAAGCATAATGTATTCCTCTGTAACAGTGTGCATCTTTGATGTTGAGAACTACAGTGATTTAGATGATTTCAAGGTCACAATCCATACTGAGGATTTACTAAATGTCCTATCAAGCTAACGCTGTTTACAATTGCCTTGCTCATGTGCTGTTTATAAGTTGGTGCGGAATCCACTTCTAATTTCAAAGATCAGAAACAGGTAAGGGAACCCTTAGGGATAGTTGTTTTTAGCCAAATGCTAACACATCTTAGTTTGGTGGCAATTTTATCATGCTAACATTTGCCATTTACAGCTACAGGTAATACAGCTGACGAGAAGGTCATTAGTTCTGCAGGTATTTGGTCTTAAACTTAAGTAATGGTACCAAGGGAATGTTTCAGTAAGATATAACACTTCATCCTGAGAGGAACATTGATTGTAATCTATCCATTTGTTGTTGTTTTTTTTTTTACTAAGAATCACAGATGTCAACATACCAAATCATGCAATGCAATGTCATGCAAGATGAACATTGCCTGTATGATTCATCCTCTGGGGAGCATGACAGTTCAAAATATCATCTTAATCCATGTCATAGTTTTAGAAATATTTCAGTCTGGACCAGTGTTGTGGACCAACTGACTGATTGACTGATGCTGCCAATCTTCCGTGGCTAAAAGGAACTTTGATCTGGCCTTTGAGCTGGAGTTTAGTGCCCGATGTCTCCCACAACATGCCTGATGATTGTTTGCCACAGATGAACTATTTATTGAGTTGAGTTGAGTCGAGTTGAGCTGAGTTGAGCTGTGTGGGTGTGCCCTGAGCTGAGAACACCATTCTGTGAGCCAGGCACCCAAGGAGGATGTTCTCAAGTGGAGGAACCTAATCTTTCCCAGCAGGGATCCAAGCGGCTCTGTAAGTGTATGAATAGAGATAATATCTCTATAATGAGGCCTGTTTTGTACCATCAAAGTCTTCAAAAGGGTCTGAAACCCGACCTCCCTCCTAGCACTGACAATCCCTCAGTAATAGCTCCCTATTATTAATTGTTTTGCCTGCTAAGTCCATGTCTCTCTCTTTTTCTCTCTTGCTGTTGTAGTTGTGTTTTAGCAACTCACCCTTGACCTAATGTTTTAAATGTAGACATTCTGCCAATTTGCAATTCAGTGCTGGGAGGGGATTTGTTTTCCTATTTTGGATAAAACTGTTTCCAGATACATGACAATCTACTTTCTTTTGGCTGTCAATGCCGCACTGCAAACAGTTACAACATTCACATAAGGAAATTATCTCATACATATTATTCACAGACAGGAAATTCTTATAATTTTAGTGATTATGCAATTTATCCTTTAGTGCTTCCAAAACAGCCTATGTGGTTGGTTCAGACCCAACACAGGTGTGCCAGATACCTTTGAGCTATCTGCTATGGTTGGCTAACAAACATCCGGACATGGTTAAAGGAACTGACCAGACCACCACAGCTCAGCCCCACTGAGGACATGGCCCTTTGCATATCCTGCTTTCTGACCATTGTCTATTGTCAGTGGCAATACGATAAGTGGATCATCTATCCACAGAGATCCAACTGTCTGATAGTGCTTGATGGAAAAAAATGTAACTTGACAGGAGTGATTAAACATCTATGACCTGCTAATCTGATCTATCAGACGCACATAACAGAGCACACGCATAGAGCAAGATGGTGGCAGTGAGGATGAAAATAAAATCACTTAAAATCTTGATGATGCTGCAGTTCCTCCTTGCCAAATGAAAATGAGGAATGCCGTTTCTGCCACAGCTACAGTGACTTTGTCTGAATGTTGAGGTTGACCCACAATCATATATATAAGTTTGAAGTATACATGATTCTATCAAATTATTCTATTAAGATGTACTGTAAATAGCTGAATGACACAGCTTTTGACATTTTAGCTGACTGAGTAATTGAATCCATATTAAACTGTGTGTGTGGGGAAATCCGGTCAGAGCTGTGTGAGTCACAGCAGTCTAACGAAGGCCAGAAGGATCATTCTGATACATCTTTAATGGATGGTTATGGACATGAAGTGTGTGATGAGTCATATCATATGATGTTTGTGTTAGTGCTCTGGAAGTTCACAGTAGAGTGTACAAAGTCCCAATGTGTTGCATGTCTACATTTAATAAGGTTTCCGAATTCAGCTCCAAATATGACTTCTTTGTTTTCTCAGATGTCACCTATGTGGTGGCTTGTGAGGAAGTTCCTTGAGAAGCATTTTTTCCACACCAGACAGGTCACTAATTCCATGTAACCCCCCCCCCTCCCCAAACACACACAGACACACACACACACTAACGCATGCCAAAGGCATTTACCAGCACAAGCATCTCAAAGAGAGGTATCTCCATCAAGTTTCTCTGGCCAGGTGAAGCAGTCTCAAAAACAGCCCTCTCTCCATCTGTTAAACAAATAGGGAGCCCCTACAAAGGTGTGCAAAGGAATCCACATGATCAAAGTGTATGAGAATGGCAGCCTTGTCCTGGCCTGGCCATTATCAGGCCCCATGAATGCCTGTCTTCTCCTCTTTTGTCGGTCGGGGCATTGACAGTCACTCACCCGGCAATGACTGTCACACCAGCGCAAAGAGCCAGCCGCCGACAGGGGCCAACCACATCAAACGAGGCTGTCAAGGGGCCCTGCTCGTGAACCGTGGCAACAAACACCTCCTGATCCTCACCTACAGCTCAGCAGCAGACACCCACCACTGTGCTCTCAGCCACTGCTTCCACTGAGAAAAGATGTACTGCCTGGACCTCATTTCCCTCATTGCCCCCCCCCACCCCCCACCCCTTCTCTCTCTCTTTCACTCTCTCTCTGTCTCTGTCAAGTAGTGCTTGTGTTAACCTCCAGCATGCCGACACACAAAGGGCTGCTAAAGTGTTTAAGAATGCTTTATGGATGCATGACAAGGGGAGCCTGACACTGCTGGGGGTCAGAAAGTAACCAGGATGTGAATGAGATCAATTCTGTTTTACTGACAATTTGGAGCTGAGTCACACTTGATTTAAACTGTATGATGTTTGAACTTCAAAAGTTGACCGGGAAAAGGGGATGATTTTTTTCCTCCAGGCTGTAACAAGTGCTTTGGTAAAGTCAGCAGGAGAGCAGGTTGCATGTGTCTACAACAAGCTTCAGATTACATTACAAGCATCACCACACATGTTTTGTTTTCCTCTTCAATTCATGACAAATTTAAATAGACAAATTCTTGCAACAGTAATTGTAAATGCTGTACAAGTCCTGCGGCAACATGTACATTCCATTATATGTTTTAAGTAGATGTCTCCAAAAAAACCACATAATTTTACTTTACATTGATTTTATCATTCATGAATTTTAAAAGATCTTTATACAAAACTATAATAACATTGCGTGCTTAGTTTTCCCTTCCTTTCTGAACCAAACTATATGGTGTAAAATTTACTTTAAATTTCTTTGAACTGACATTTGCCCTTTAAGGGAACCGCTTCTTTATAAATGTAAATGTAAAATGACATGAATTTGAACAATAAAACAAAATGTGGTTAAAAAGACTTGGCCTCATGTTTGAGCTCTCCTGTGGGGAGACTGCCACCTGTAGGCCATAGACAATTTACTGTTCATTTCAAACTGCTGTGATACATAATAATTTCATTTTAGTCACTGGAAAGATACAAAAGTAAAGAGAAATGTTTGTTTAGAAATATTGAGCAATAAATGTGTGTTGTTTGGTCTATAAAATATTGAAAAATTAGAAAATATATTAATAAATGTAACTTAATGTGGGTAAGAACTTGTACAGTCACTGAGAGCTCATGTCTTTAATCGTGTCCTGAATGTCATCAAAGCAACATTTGCAAGGTGTAAAAAGAAAGGCCAATAGATTTACTCGATTTGTCTGCGATCTTCTGACGATGCCTTAAAAAAAACCAGCGATTACCTCTGTTCTCGATTAGCTCGGTCTTGTTCAAGATGGCTGCGCCGTGTTAAGAAGTAACGCGGTTATTACATGTCAACATGTCGTTTCTCCGAGTTTGTGCCTTCGCCAAATATCTGCGCCGTCGCACTTTATTTGAAAAGTGCGCCGCCCGGGTGTCTTTTGCGGACTGCTGCCGCCTGTGTGCGTCGACGAGAAACGGCGCGGTCAGACGGATATCGGGTAAGTCGAAGGAGCCTCAGGCTGATCCGCCGCGACCTGTGCGCCTCCGCCGTGATGCGGGAAGTTTGACCGATCCCGTCGCCGACTCGCGTGTTAAGATGTCCATTTATTTACGCGTTAATTCAGTTCGTGACCTGTTACACGAACAGGGAGCAAGGTCAGCTCATAAAACAGTAAGGTGCAATTATTATTATCAGTCCCCCCCCCCCCCGGGTTTTTCTTTGGTCTGTCGTCGAAGGTGTTTCCTCTATTAACTACTAACTAAAATTACCGCCAATGAACCCCAGACACAGGACTGACCGCACTTGACTGTGGCGTTGTCGCTCAGACTTGCACAGCTGTTCAACCCCAAGGTTGCCGGTTAGATTCCCACCTACCCCACGCGGGAAAGACGCTGAACTCCCAACTGCCCCTGCTGTGTATGCGGGAGCAAAACAGCAGCACAGTCCATTCAGGAGACGGTGTGCAGTAACCGTCGCGTTAGTTGGGTAATGGAGGCACATGTAGGTACATGTAGGCCTGTTCATCGTGTGAATGGATGTTTTGTTTTTTGTTTTTTTTCAGGGACACCTCTCCAGCTTCAAAGATTAAATGTTTCGTCTGTAATCCCAAAGACAGAAGATGCAAAGAAGCGTGTACTGGAACAGTCTCAGCTCTTGGACGGTATGTTGTTGTTGTACTGCCTGATTGCAGTATCATTGCCAATACTGGTATATTGAGAGTTGTGTGCAGGTCTTCTTTATTACTGCTTGTGTTTGAAATGCTGCTACACTTATCGGTCCTGAAGAGCCTCATGTAACAACAACTGCATGAGAATTGTGCAGCGTTGACTCACACAGGCTTTGCTGTTCCTTATGTGGTTCCAAGATATCCCAGATTTTTGTGCTACCAGCCTTTGAGATGTTCGAGTTCAGTAGCGTGCGGCGCGGTCTGTATTTTCAGTGTGTTAATCAGAAAATACTTGTCAGCAATTTACTTTATTCACATTAGATGCCTTTTTATTTCTCCCTCTCAGTGCTTGACGCCAGGATCCAGCAGCTTCAAACTGATGTCATTCTAGAAGTCCAACATGCGAAAGTGCAAATTGTTAAAGCCCCTTCTGCTAGAAAAGTGGTGTCGTCTGCAAAGGGGCCCAAAAGCATGTCTCAGAAGACAACTGACATTCCTAAGTCAGAACAGACTGTTGCTTCTGAAGGAGCTTCTAAATCTCAGCCCAAATTAATCAAGGAGAGCAAAAGCAAACAGCAGCAGAATTCACTAGCCAAATCTAAAGGTAGCACAAGCAGCTCCCAGATGCTCTCGGGCACATCACATAAAATTGTGTCCACCACAGCTAAAATGACTACATCTGTGATAAAGACGAGGAGGCGATCCATGAAATTATCTGATGAAATTCGCGCTGCAGTTATTTCAACAGCTACGCCCACTGCTGCAACAGAATATAAAGTTTTTAAAGGGAAGTGGAAGGACTCCAGAAATCAGCCTCTCAATGAAGAGGGCAAAAAGGGGACTGACAGCAATGCCCAGGACAGGGATAAGAAGGTCGCTGAGACAGAAGAAACAGAGAGGGGACTCAGTAAACAGGTGAACAAGTGGACTGCTTCTAGTGACCCTGAGCACTTAGTGTCAAACAAGAAAAACGCTGACACTCTGCCGAGCATTTGCTCCTACTTGGAGGCTTGTGTATTTGTTGGGGAGGTTGACAGGGCTTACAGGTTCCTGCTCAATCAGCATAGAATAGTGAGTCGACGCAAATATCTGAACACAAATGTCTACAACATCATCATGAGGGTGTGGGCCAAACAGGTGAGTTCAAAACTGTTTCATAACTAATCCCTTTGTGGAATTGAATTTAGCTTGTTATACATTTGCGTAGAGTAAGAAAATTGCACCATGTGTGTCACTAAAATTTAGGGCATTTATTTTATTCATTTATTTAAGGCATTTAATTTTTTTTCATTGAGGTCATAAATTTTTATGCAGTAGTTAACTAGTCAAAACACTGTCATAATGAGCTAAATTTGCCCTTTGCTTTGGAGACATTTTGACCTGTGATGGCAGGAAAAGCTCATGTTTTATAGGTAACACTAACAATGGCTCTGCTCTATTTAAATATCCCAGTAAACTATGACAGTGTGCATAATGCAACCACAACCCTGAAAGTGAGGCAGCCAAGTGGAATTCAGCCATCATTGATTCTAATCATTTGTACCTCTGGTTTTCCAAGTGTGGTGTGTCAAAATTAGTTGGTCACGCTTAACTTTTAAGTATGTTTCAAAATATCTAAAAAGCTCATCAGTACATTGTTACAATTCTTCAGGAAAGCCTAATTAAGAGTTAGAATGTTTAAGTACCAGTATTCATATTGTAAATGTCTATCAAAGGTCACATCTGGATTGCAGGGTTTGGACAATAGTTCTTTAGCTAAGTGTGTGCTTCGTGTTATGAAAAATCATAAAAGCGTTCATGTAAAGTGTAATTGGAGGCAAAGTTGAATGACCTTACCATATCTCTCTATTTGAAGGGCACATTAAATCAGATCGGCCACCTGTTTATTCTGTTAGAAGAGGCTGGTCTGAAACCAAATGTGGGCTCCTACTGTGCTGCTCTGGAATGTATGGGCCGCAATCCCATCTCCTCCCCAAAAGTCATCGCTAGGTATGTGCACTCGTCCACACCATGCATGAACACACCCATGAAGAGTTGTGCTTGAGATCACACATTTGTTTGAAATGTGAACATTTGTTCAGTGTCACGTGATATTTGTGTTTAAAGGTTTCTGTAGTTTTTTAAACGAGGACAATGTACAGACTTACCAGCAGGTGTCATGCTATCCTCATGGTTCATCAACTTAACCTACTTTTCCCAACCTCCTTTTATCCCTGGCACAACGTTTTCATCTACGACTCTAGGTACATCTGTCATGAATGATGATGAAATGTATCCTAATATACAGTGGTCCAGGATGTTAATAATCAGACTGCTTACTGCATTAGTGTTACCTTTACAGAAGGAAAATAATATAACCCAGCTTATCAGTTTTGCAAGCACAAAAATGTCAGACAACACTGTGACCAAAGATCCAACAGGTACTGTGAATCAGATGTTGGCCACAGTTGTTTTGCACAGGAATGATTCCACCAAGTTATCTCATGTATAATGAGTGCCAGTATGTCAGTATGTTCAATGTCTGTCCCTGAGATGACAGCTGCCAGTATTGCTGACAATTTGCACCTCATTTCTTGTTATTTGCCCTAACCAATGATATTGTTTCCATGGAAACCCAGAATGACGTGATTACGCCCTAGGTTCATTTTTTGTTAATTGTGGAAACCTTTATATTCTTTATCTTTTCTTTTACAAGGCCACTTAAAATTGCATTGGTAGTGGCAGTATGCTGACTCATTGTTTAGGAGGTTGTGTTAGACTAATGAAGTTGTTACACGACAGCAGAAAACCTCTGACAGTGCATTATGTTGTATTCAATTTCCTTTTCCTCAGAAAGTTATTTATTTTTTATTATAATTGACATCCTTGACAGCTAGTAGCCCAGTTGTGTCTCCACAGTAACTAGGTCATCCTGACAAATTACTTTTAAGTGATATTATTTGCGTTCTTATGTCACTGACTGTGTTTCAGCCCCACACATAGATTTATTACATGACAATCTGCACACATAGCCCCACTGGGGCTGCCATCAAACAGACTGCCTGTTTGATGGCAGCCAATAGAATCAGTTGGCCTGCTGCCCAGGCAGTGGCAGACCTCGTATTGAATTTTCCTTTTGCCTTATTATATCAGGAAACATTACAGGGCTACGTGGTTTTCATATAGAGACTCTGCTGAACATGCACTGACATGCATGTTCTCTGTGAAATAAGCTACATGGTCTAGTTCTAGTTCAGGAGCTGCTCCCTTCACTACTACAAAATATCTTCTGATGGACAAACCAGATACCAACCACCAGCCCATTGAACATTATAACATTGACTATATCTGGATGTTATTAATCTTCAGCACTTCATGGGTTTTATCTGTACCTTATTTGCTACTGGACAATTCAGCAACACCCCCACTTATCTATTCAATAATGTTTCATCCTATTCTCAGCAGTTGTGTTCATGTAAGTGTTGGCATTTGTGTTTGAATAAATCTAAATGCTATGACGATTTAATTTCTCAGCAGAGATTAATGGCAACATCTCATGATCCACTGGTATTTGTGCTTTAAATATCAATTTACTATATGTATCATGAGCAAGCAATTGTAAATATTAAATAATGTATTTTCAGTCTCCCTTGTGGCCCTCTGTATCCCAAAATCAAAGGTGGTCCTTGTTAATGTTATTCAAACCCATACATTGTACAGTAATTACCAGGTAATTGTGTTTGTGTGGTCATCAGTTACATAGTGGATATTGGATATATTTACTTCAACTACTTATATTTACTTCAGTCATTGTCTGATAGATACGTTGGCTCTGTCTTTTTTTTGCACTTATCGGCTGAAGAATACTGCGGATACTGTCCAAAAAAAGAACATCATATCACATGCGCATCACCTTTAAAAATTCAGTATCTGTTATGGTATATAGTATAGTAGTATATAGTATCTTATATTTGCTATTATCTTCTTACACTTTCTGCCAGTTGTGCAAAATGTCCCAACATATAGGAAACCTGACTGTTTTTATCACAGTAATTCAGAACTTGACCCTTTTCTCTTTAGGTAGAGTGTTTGATAATTTATTTAGTTTAGTTAATGACTTGACAAGGACTCCCTGACTTGACCACTTTGTTTTGGTCTCCTCCCTCTCATCCAGAATAGGGTTACAGGTTCAGCCCAAAATCTTCAGCCCTCCAGGTTTGACCTCAATAAGATATGTTCTCTGATGAAGACAGCACCTGCATTAGCCAGTAATCACACACATGCAAAATAGCTCACCGTCATATATCATAACATCATCATTTTGATTAGTTGTTTGAGAGCTTTTTCAGCCTTAGTCACGTTAAGTGTCCTTGCACAAATGCACACTTTCCTCCAGGGCCTCAGTGACACCACCCTATACAGCATGTTCCAATAGCAGGGCAGGTGGCAGGGCAGTAGGGTGGTAGGTATCTGGTTGGTCCATCGATCTTTGAAGCTGATGCTCATATGACATTGTTTTTCTGCAGCAGTGCATTCCTGCTCAGACTCTGGCCAAGCAGCCTCTCTTTTCTTTTGCTCTCCCCTCTATCATCCTTTTCTCTGTCACTCAATTTGTTTGTTGTCTGGCATTTCTTTTCTTTACTCTGTTGTCTCCCCCTTTATTATGGTCTATCTGCCGTACTTTCCTGATAACTCTCTCACCTCTGAAGTAGCTATAATGTATAAAACCATTCTCCTCTCCTAAGTCTCTCTCTCTCTCATACACATGCACACACTGACTCACGCACACATATCCCTTTAAGTTTCCCCTTTGTGAGTGCTGTGTCCTCCAGAGCTCTTTGCTCTCTGGGGTGCAGCAGGGCAGTCACCAGGTTGATTATGCTCCATCGTTCAACCTCTCTGCCCTCTTTGTTCCTTTGGACCACACTGCTAGCACCCAGACTAATCCTGTCTTTGTTCAAGGCTCTCTCATTTACTCAGTCCAAAATTGCACGTTGCATCACAAGAGCCTCCAAGGCATGAGGGGAAAATACTCCAAAAATTGTCCTCTTTGACTGCCTTTAGAAATATTTCCAAACGTACACTCCATAACTAGGCTAAAATAGGCATATGACTCACGTGTTTCATTACAGTGCTGCTTTTGTTGTATTCATTCATTCATTTGCTGAGCCCTGCTCACTTGTGATTTGATTAAGTCGGTGGAGCTTGCTGAGCCAGGGTTTCCTCCACACGGTAATTAGCATGCTGTTATTTATAATTGTCTTGAGGAAAAGGTGTGCAGGGTGAAGCTCTCTCCTCTAATGATAAATGGGTTTTCCTTACTTCTGTCTCTATGGCTTAGCCCATGTAGTTCTGTTGTTAACCTCTAGGGAGCAGTACAACCAAACACGGTCTTGAAGATCCTTGGCCTGCAGACATACAATATCTGTAATTCTACATTTAACAAATACTGCATAGTGTACACATAGTGTCATCCAATTTAGCCATCGTGCAATAAAGCAGAGGTTGAAATACACTAATTATATAGTTTCTTACTTTCTGTTGCCCGCGATTGCATTGGCACGCACAACCTTACTGTTTGTGCCCCCTTTTTATGTCGGGCTTTGCAAAAAAATACACAATTGGCCCAATTTATCCAATAGAGGACTACATGCTTGATAACAAATATCAGCCCACTAATCACAAAAGAATAAAGACATCAGAGTGAAAATATTAATTCACTGGCTCTCTTAGGTATCATATATCAAACTGAGTTATGGAATAATCATGTTATTATACCTCTCATTTGTATTCCTGAGACTGGTTGCACATTGGCATTATCAGCAGTCCAGTCATGGATCTCCCTAGGAGATCTCTAGGAGATTCTGTTTAAATAAACATTTTACTGATGTCGTCAGTGCCCATCTGCCTCTGGATCAAACTCATTGTGAAATGTAAGCCTATCAATGCAAATGCTTACATTGATATTCTGTAACTGTCGATCAGGGTAAGGGAGACATATACAATGATCTCATATACTCAGGAGTTTTATTTTTTATTTTTGAAAAGCTGAATTAATCAGGGACCCAGAACATTCTGTGATTATCTTCCCATTCCCACATCATCAGGCAGGTCAAAAGGTTATGAACTGAGATGAGATGACTCCAAAGTCTATTCCATTATTATAACTCTCACATAAATGAAAATCTACTTCTGGTGTCATCTGATTAGATTCTTAACATTAAACCTGTACAAGCATCTAGCGAACCTGTAACCAGTATTATAATCATATAATGTCTAATAGAGAGTTAGTTGCGTCATATTAATCTACTGGTAGACTGATACCCTTGTATAGGTATTAGACAGTTGTATTATGATATTTAGCTGGTTAGAGTTTTATGTTCTTTGCAATTAACTTATTTTTGCCAATTTTAATGTGTATTGTTACATGATTATTTGTTGAAAATGCAGCTGCTTTTTCTACCTCTCACCATAACAAACTGAGTTATAGAAAGTAGCAGCAAAGCTAACACTATTGCCAGTATTCCGGTGAGAAATTAGTAACATATGATTGGCCTTTTCTACTTTGTTTTGCCCTCTGCCCTGTATCATATAGCGTAATACAGTAAGTGCGTAAGTGTTATTACATAATATATGATACAGTTAAGTATTAAAACTTATTACACTGACCGTATGTCCCTGTATATTCAGGTGCTTGGATCAGATGAAGGAGGATGGTCTGTCTCTGGATGATCTATTCACCCATGCGTTCCAACAAGATGAGAGAGAGATGGTGCTTAATGCCATACACGTCATCGAGCCGAACTACCAGCCCTCCCTCAACCAGACCACAAGCCAGTGTTCTTCACCGCTGGTTCAGGACTTCTACACAAAGGTACCACAGGCTAGTTTTGACATGGGCTATGCTTGTTAGGATTAGCCAGACATTAAGTTCATGGTTTAAATCTTTACAAACATTTGCTCATGGTATATATGGCAAATTGATATTCAAAGCACAAATGCCAGTGGATCATGAGATTTCGCTATTAATCTCTGGAGAGAAATTAAATCATCAAAGTAACTACATACATTAAAACACCAACAGGTACATGAACACAACGGCTGAGACGAATGAGTCAAAACATTATTGAATTGATAAGTAGGGATATTGGCTGATTGTCCAGGTACAAATGAGGTACAAGTGCTGAAGATTGATAACATCCACATACCATCAAAATTATAATGTTCATAGTGTGCAGGGGTGAGCAGCGCTTCCCAGGATCTCCAGTTCTATCCTTAACCGCCTCCTCCAGTTATGTGACCACCTTGGATCTAGCGACACACCTAGCCTTCTTTGTCTTTATTCACTCTTTGCTCATTCTTAGCCATTGTATTGAAGATGGTGGTCACAACAGTAAACCAACAGAAAATTAGGAGCATGCATTGAAGGACCTAAGCCTCCTCGGGAAGTAGAGCTGGCAGTTTTGGAGCATTCAAAGACGGTTGAGCTTGAAAGGGCTTTAGCATGTTTTTATTATAATATTAGTGCCTGACCGAACAGAGAAACTTGAAGTCCTTATTGTGGATTATTATCCCAGATTATGCCTTATCTTCCGGATACTTTCTTGCTGACAGGCTGGTCTCTGTTGAGGCCACAGAAAATAAGATGACTTCCTGTTTCATTGACGTCATCAGAGCTGATATAATTGAGTTAACCAATATGTAAGTATAGTATAAGTGTCTTAGGCTGGTCTTTGTGCTTTAAATGATCTTAAACCAATGTCAGTGGATATAATAGTAACCATTACTTGCTTATGGGACAGCAGAGACTGCATTTTAGTGTTTTTCTTGTGTGAAATATGAGGCGTTCACCCATTTCACAAAGAATGGTTTTTCACTATGACAGCATTGTTAAAAATCTTTATAGAAATTATTTAGTGGAGTTTATTTAAATACAAACTAGGGCTTTATGGCTGCGTCTGGTGTATGTTTTGCCAGGCAAAGCATCAAAAAGCTGGGAAAGCTGTCAAAAGGCTCCGGCATGACTACGAAAGATTTGATTGTCACCCCTTCACAGCCAGACAGGCACTGGCCTATTTATAGTGTTCCAACTCTGCTTTCTAATGGGTCCATCGCTTCTCCTGCCTCTCCTCCTCTCACCTTTTCTCACTTTTTCCCACCTCCCTTCCCCTCCTGATTCTCACATGATTCATTAACAGCTGTTTGTATAATTGCAGTATTTTTAGGTTCAGTCCTTGCACCGTATTCACTTTGATCTTCATCAATGTTTTTGGTCCTCTTTATCTCAGTATTGGCCTGTTTGTGTGATGGTAGTAATCGGCAGCAATATGTGAAACTATGCCACTTACTGATAGGTGAAACAGTGTGACTACTTCATTACTATGGCTTCTGAATGTATTTGCAAGGCTGACTAACTAGTTTGTTATCAAATCAGAATCATTATTAATCCCAGAGGGAAATTTGGTTCATTACAGGTGCCCCAACAATAGACATAGAAATATGTACAGAGTAAGAGTTATAATATATATAGCATGTAAAATAAATATGCAAATAATATGCAAAATATAAAAAGTTTAAAGTACAAAATAAAAAATAAAGATAAAAAAAAAAAAAAATTCCGACTATGACTGTGACCGTGTCTTTTGGCCAGTTAGTTTAATGACTGTCCACGTAACTGGTCCACCAGATCACAGACTAGTGTAGCACATTGATTGGTCTCTGGAGCATTTTGAATTAGTGTTAGGAGCAGAAGCACAATCTAATTAGAATATTGTTTGTTGGTTTAAGAAGCAATTTTGATGAGGCTGTAGATCATACAAAATGCAACTTGATCTAGTTTCAACTTGTCATTGGATATTATCTGGTCTTCTCTCATTTAATTATTTGTTCATCAGGAAACTAGCCTGTATATGTTTTATTTTATTAATATACATTTGACATTTCTTTCCTCACATTAGTGTGTACTCAATGCTGCTTCCTCCTGTCTCCCAGTAGAAATAAAAACTTTTTATAGGTTAAGAAATCCGATCTTATTCAAGTTCATTCCTTTTTGTTTTTTGACAGATTTGCACAATTTTGCAACTGTTTACCTTTCTTTGTTCACCAGCTGCAAGTTTGTACTTCAAAATCATCATGCCAACACATTTGTCAGCAGCTATCTTTAGATTTCATCCAGTCTACTGATAAAGAGGTGTTAGCTTTTTTGCCCATTTATTGTTCCAAAGTCATATTACTGGGCTGTTGTAATATTGTACAAGAGCTGTCTGGTGAGCAATTTATGTGCCACGCTACCTTAAGCTTTGCCCTGGCTGCTGTTCATGCTCTGAGGCCTTGCTTGCTGTCTCAGATATAATAAATGTCTACTGCATCTACTCATGCGTACAACCTTTTTATGATGTGCACAGATAATATCCAAAGGTCTTTTTGCCTTGGCAAGGTCACTATTTCTTTAAACAAGACCTGACTTTTAAAGAACATTTGATTTCTGGAAGGAAGACATTGTCTGTCAGGTTGGTTGCTTAGTTGGTAGCATAGGAGCATAACAGGAGGTGCATAACAGGAGTTTGCCAACTGTGCACTTAGATTGTTAGAAGTTCATTCACAAAGCCTACACATATAAATGTTCTAAGTCAAAATCAAAGCCACATAAGATGTCAAGCATTTCATTAAAACAGACAGTGATGAAATAAAATGCAAGTATGCAGCTGGAAAATATGTTAAATTATATTAAATTAATAGCCAATATAAAATAAAAACAGGCCTATCTGTGAGTGATAAATATATGGCTGCACAATATATGGACATGTAAATGAAAAATTGGGTGGCATAGCGCTGTCCCCCTCCTTGCAGGAGAACTTGTGAGCGAGTGACAGCAGAGTTTGTACAAAGAGCATGAGAGATGGCC
The DNA here is from genome assembly GCA_038496675.1 of Rachycentron canadum. Lineage (NCBI taxonomy): Eukaryota > Metazoa > Chordata > Actinopteri > Carangiformes > Rachycentridae > Rachycentron > Rachycentron canadum. The sequence continues at coordinate 16,444,713 of CM076656.1, read as the reverse complement.
TTACGTAACGAAACAATTTAACTTAGCTTAGTTAAGCTCACCTTAGCTTAGCTTTGCTGCTCTCTTCACTACCTCAGATCATGTACCAGCAATCCAGTTCTTACAGAGTGTCTGCCAGTCTTGGTGTGTTAACAGGTTGAAACACAAAAGAACCCTTACTATTCTACACTACTAATCAGTCTTTATTTGCTTTGTGTCTGACATGTTTTTAAGAGGGACAACCATCACTTTTCCAAGCTGGACTTTACTCAGGAGGAGCTCAATGAGCGTTTCAAGCGACAGCTCAGCGTGGAGCAGGACTGCACCATAACCATCGACACTGTGGAGGTTAACAAGCCTGTCACTGTCAAAATGGCCAAAAGGGTAAACAGACCCAGCTGTTGCTTCTCTTTGTCTACATGTCATATTCAGTACAGATTTTGGTCAGTGATGCTAAAACTGCTAAAATGTAAAATCAATGGGGTGTTGGGACATAGAGAAGATGTAGATATAATCTTCAAAGCTATACACAACCCTTTTTTCCAAAATATACACAATATATCATAAATAGTATTTTAGCATACACATTACATTTTATATTAGGGTCCAATTAATACACTAGTTCAGATAGATGGAACCCAGTATCTACAATAGTGTTTTTTTTTTATAGACCACATTCTTGCTGTTGCTTCCCAAAAGAAGCCATTGCTTTATCCGTGCTAGAAGAACATCACATGTTTTATGGTGTAAGAAAAGCCGCCGGTTGCTTGCAAAAATCCAAAGTGGCACAGAATGTAAAATACGGACTGTAGTGGGTGCGTATCATCTTGGCAGCAATCTACTGTGTTTTTAGTAATTATACTAATATGTGACTGTTTACAAACCATATAGGCATTGTCTCTAAGTACCTCATATTCTCTGATCTAAACTATATAAATAAATAATATGCATTTAGGTCTGACAGGTTAGGGAAAGAAACATCATATGCTTGTGGTGTGCCTTCTTTCCAACTCTGGCATTTACAGTCCAGCCTGGCTCGTCTGCCTCTGCAGATGGGCTTCGTGGGAAGTGAGCAGGCTGAGAGTCCCTGGTGGTCAGGAAGCATTTACAGACAGGCAGGGCAGAATAATAATGTATTGTAATGGAGGCCACCAGAGACATCACAGTCACCTCTCCCTCCACAATCTAGACTGTGTCTTCGCTTCAGTCAGACTGAGTAAAACTATTCACCTGAAGAGTGAACATTAACACATACGCACACTCATGCACAGAACATGCACATATCACAATACCTCCACATTCTCCATTTTTCTTAACATTCTCTTATGTTAATAGTGAAAATTGATGAACATGAAAGTGAACAAGTAATGATAATGCCCACCTGAAGGCTAGGGCAGAACAATATACAAAAAATAATTTTATGGTTAATTTAGCAGATATTGCAATTGTGATTTGAGTCGTTTTCGATTGGGTCTGTACCATGGACTGTATATAAAACTAGACTCCAGGTCTAAAAAGTGAAGCCAAAGTGGAAGATTTGATTTATTACATCAGTAAATGTTTTTCTAAAGGTTTATGGTCTCAATAACTAGTTTCAAGTCTTCTTTAATATATGATGTTCATTTTTTTTTTTTTTTTTAAATTATGGTCCCATTTAGAGGAAAATACTATAAGACTATAAAGCAGGGTAGATACCGTGTGATTGACAGACTGTAGTTGAAACAGCGACCTGCCTGACAATCAGCGTAGAGTATAGAGCAGGTTAGATCCACCCCTCTCTCCTCCTCAGCTCCACCTTCTCCTCCAAATATGGTTTCTTCTGTTTTCAAAAAAAACAAGATGGCGACAGCCAAATTACAAACTTGAGGCTTCAAAATGACAGCTCACAAACGAATGGGTAATATTATGGTAGGGTTGCCACTTGGTCTGTACCAAACAAGTATGTTCATTAAAACCTGGAGAATATGTTTATGGTCTGTTGTGACACATTTTACTGTCATTGGAGAAATTGCAGGTCTTGCAATTTGGACATTGCACTTGGTACGACTGAAGTCTGCTAGTAGTAAATAGAAATACTCATCTTAAGCCACAGCAGTTGATGAATGATTTAAATTGATCACACTTTCTGTGACATTGTTTTAAAACAGAATTAATAATTTTTATGTTATCCAACCATTATTTCAACTTCTCAGAATGGAATTGGAAGTGCAAACCCTTCCCTTGGTCAAGCCTCTGGGTAAAATAGTTTGTTTTTTCCTTGTTTTATTCTTTGTGTCTCCTTGTCATCTAGAGACACCTGAACCAAGCAAGCCCAACCTCCAGTGAGAGGTTGCACAGATCTACTGCTTCACAATTTAGAATAACTTTCCATTTGTGTCACACATATGTCATCATTAGGGATTTCTGCAAGATTGGTCGTTTTATTTGACACATTCTTTAAGGGTTCTCTGCTGTCAGTCACAGTCATGAGATGGATGACTTACACACTAGTTGTCCTTTCAGAGGCAGCTGCTGGCGAAGCAGCGGGCTCAGTGGAAGACGATCCTCCTTCAGGCCTTCAGGGAGAGCAAGGTGATCCTGGCGAACAGCAACACCAAGGACTACAGGCCTAACCTTCATCCCTACCTCTGTGTGCTGGCAGATGCGGATTATGTTGACATCATGATACAGGTAATGCAACCCACCTAACCCAGCCTACCACTCAATGAAATGCCAGAAAACGATGATTTAATAAAAACTTGTCTACGTTTGATTGATGGCAGCTTTATTTTGCTACAACATAAAAAAAAGAAAAAAAAGATGTGTAGTCATGTCACTGTTATCACGGCCTTCGTTTTCTCGACATTGCTGTTGTGTAACACGACCCGACCAGTCTGGGAAACCACAAAACACAAATGAAGCAGCTGACAGACAACACCTGGAAAAGCATTAGGTTTTTATCTTTGGCAGCAAAGAGGAGCATGCTTTTGATCAGATACCTTTGGTTCCTACATAGACAGATTCACAGGGTATGATGTGACTTCTGAAATGACTATTTTCACTTTGATTTTCCTCTGATTGAAGGATAGCTTTGTTTTGTTTTTTTTTGTTTTTTTTAATTAAACTAAACCAGATCTGACAAATGCTTCAAACAGCTTTCTGCTGCAGCTTTCACCTGTTTGACCCATTGAACTCTGTCCTGTCCTTCTTCCAGAGTATTGCTAACTTGCCTCCCAGTGGAGAATTGCTGAAGATTTTAGCAGGAAATCTGGGCAGCAGGGTCTACACCAAATACTGTGTGCAAAAGAAAGTCCTGAATCAAACAGTGGAAAAGTTGGGCAGCATTTACACCTCTTACACAGACCTGCTGGCCAAAGATACCAAGGTAGAGAAATGCCATCTTACTTGTTAAATGATGCTCTAGTTGTCTGTGTGTACTTCTCGTGGGTATCATTTTGAGAGAGGAATTGTATCTTTTTTTTTGGTTTGTTTGTTTGTTTGTTTTTTGCATGCATTGAAGTCCAAAGAAAGATTTTAAATTTTAATGCATAGCTTCATAAAATAAATGCATTTTATTAAATAGCAGTAAAAATAAATAAGACATAAATATATATATATATATTAAAAAAATGGTGTGAGACAAATTATCAACAATTGACAGGTGATGAAATCTGATGGATCCTTGTATAGATTTTGCTCACATTGACACACTGCTCATTATTTTTTATATTATATTTTTTAAGGACTATGTTTCCTCAGTGGAATTTTACAGTCAGTACTGACTCAGTATACCACTAGTGTTTTGATCGTTCTGGTACACTGGGGAAATCACTAATGTCATCAAGACTATAATGAGCAAGAGCTCATTATACTCCAGTAGCTAGTAAAACATGACGTTGGTTAAGGTGTTTATTCAAATTATTTTACTTGTTAAATTTATGCCATGTTATCTTACGGTGTTTTCCATCGTTGTTATGGCACCAAACATTAGCCTGAGTTCTCATTTTGAAGGGTAAACACGATAAATGTAAACTAAACTGTGTCTCACCTCAGGTGAGTCTTATTTATATAGATTAGTTTGTCACTTTTGAGCAAAGATGTCAGTACTGTTTTCTGTTGTCAGCTTCTTTAATCTGAAGATGTTCTGTTTTTCTGTGTTGCATATTTTTAAACAGAATATTTTTGAGTTTTAAACTGTTGACAAACAGGATATTTCTCATTATTTTCTTATATTTTACAGACTAAAAAATTAAATTATTAAGTTTTAATTAAAATTAAAAATTATTGAGAAAATAATGGGAAGTTTCATTAATAAGGAAAATAATATTTGGTTGCAGTATTCATTGTTGTTCTTTTGACAAGAAAAGTATTTTTTTCTATTTTTATGATATTGACACTTAATAAGAGACTTGCAATTTCTTTGTTTTTTGAAGATATCAATTTAATAGTATTCCATTATATTTTTCATATGAATAAAATATTTAAATGACTAAATGAAAAAAAAAAACTTTTCTGATCTTCTCGTTCTAGAAATATAATGTCCTTCCCAGGGAGCAGTGGTATATGAATGAGATCCAGCAAAGTTCAGGACCAATGATGTATGATCAAGAGACAAGCTGGCCATACATAGTAACCCTGGAGCTGGGAATTTACCTGGTGGATATGATGATCAAGAACCTTAAAATTAATAGCGACATCCTGAATCCAGGCTATGACAGGAAGCGCATCCCCATCCTCTACCACATGTATGCCTTCCGTAACACCCAACAGGTACAGTGGATGTGCTAATCTGTGCAACTTGGTCTGTTCTCCAGAGATATCAAAGGAGCAAATGGTTAGCAACCCCGGAGTTGGTAGCAGTTCTATTAAAGCAGCCTTGCCAAAAATGCAGGGCAGATTCTTCTTACACAGAAGCATGAATACAGGCCCTCTTGGTTCTTTGGGCCCTTTGGCCTCTATTCTGATCCAGATCTGAAAAAAATTGAATACCTGTGATAACCTGGTAATAGGATTCCTGAGCATCGACCCAGATGCTTTCAACTGAGATTTATGTGGAAAATATAGTTAAGGATTAGCCTTATGAGGAGGCTAACATTGGGTATGTAAGCATTTGAAAAGATTCAAAACAAAAAAATTAACAAAACTGTTTATAATGAGGAGCCTCCATCAGTGAAATCAAATATTCACTGTGCCTGAAAATCATACACAATTAGTCCTTAGATTAACAGATTGATTAAGTTCAAGTTTATTGTAAAGTTGACATTTTCATTTATAAGGAAAGAAGCATAGTCTAGTAGAAACAAAGAAAAAATGCACATGAACACTTGACCTTCACTTTGGACAGGATGAGTGTCATTCTAAAGCCTGTTACCTTGAAGACTTGAGCACCTTCCTATCCAATGTGAAGCTCCAAAGAGTGTGAATTATAGAAGCCTTTTGCCCCTGTGTGAATTGGCAGGGGGAAGCGGTTGAGTAAGATGAATAGGTTCTAGGCTAATCCCTTTTTTAGTGCCCCCTTAATTGGCTCGCTGATTTAGTGCCATGGGACCCTGCAGGAGGGTGAGGCGACCGTGTCAGGGGAGAGGCAGAAAGGGAGAGAGAGACAGAATTATGGACTTTTTGGACTTGATCCACTTTGACAAAAGGATGTACTGTACCAGAATTTTATTCATGTGTGTTTTTCATCTCTCTCTCTCTCTTACTCTCTTTGGAGTTAGTGCAGCAGGGGGCCATTCTAATGATTTTGCAGCACAGCATGACAATCTGACTCAAGCAAGCAATGCTAAGTTTTTATTTTTCCGTGAGGTTATTGTATTTTTTCTTTATGATGGTCTTTATGTCCAGAACCACACTTGCTTCATGTGGGTTGCATTAGAACTACAGTAAAATAATTCATTAACATCAAAGCAAAAAAAAAAAACAGTTTAAATTTGCTACTAACCAGGATTTTACATAATAAAAGAAAGAAAAGAAAAAGATTCCACCACATCACATTTTGCACACATTGAAACATTAAACTCAAAATTCTAATTTATTTTATCGATCTAGCGCCAAATCATAACAACATTACCTCGGAGACACTTTACATATAAACTAGACCAAACTCTTTAAAAAATAACTTAAAGGGACCCAACAAATCCCATCATGAGCAAGCACTTGGCGGCAAGAAAAAACTTCCTTTTAAGAGGCGGAAACTTTGACCAGAACCAGGCTCAGGGTGGGCAGCCATCTGCCTCGACTGGTTGGGTTGAGAGAAAGAGGGCGAGAACGAGAGCAGGAGAAAAGAGATGTAAAGATTGTTAATGATAATGGAAATAACTGATACTAATGATAATAGTACATTAGTAAAAAACAGTTAATACAATAGAGGAAGCAATAATAGTAGCATAACTAATAATAAATATTGCAGCTGGAGGTGTTGCTGCAGGAACATGGGGGCAGTGGTGATTCCGTACCTGCAGAATGAGGACAGAAGGGAAAAGCACAAACTACAGGACAGAGAAGACATAAAGTTAATGACATGTAGTAGTGTGATAGTAGTGTGGTGTTTAGTGTGAAAGCAACATTTTGTGAGATTTCTGGAGCTGCAGCTGTCTTGTGGGTGGTCGTGCTATTTATTGGCATCTATATCACTGGAAACTTTTTAGCCTGTTTGTTTGCATCTGTTCTCACTGAAGAGGTTGTACATTGTTCATTGTTCTTCAGAAGGTTAAATGAAATTAGCTCTGTCATGATTAACCATAAGCTGATTTTAAAATAGACCCAGCTAGGATTTTTTATCTTGTTGTAATTAATACATTTATATGTTTTTTTTTTTTTGTTTTTTTTTTTGTTTTTTTTTTTTAACCACCCACCAGGTGGGATTCATCAAGCCCCACCCCATCCTGACTCAGATACTGCACCAAGCCATGGAGACCAAGCTGACCTTTGACTCCTTCGTGATGCCGATGCTGTGCCCTCCTGTGCCCTGGACCTCTGTCAAGTTTGGAGCCTATCTGCTGACACCGGCCAAGCTGATGCGCTCAGTGGACGGGGCCGTCCAACATGATGTGTTGCTGGAGAAATGCCAGAACCTCCATGCAGTCTTGGACTCTCTCAACCAGCTGGGTAACTGTGCCTGGACGATCAACAAACCCCTGTTGGATATTATTATTTCCATATTCAATGATCGGGGTAGTGATAAGCTAGGCATCCCTCCTCCCATGTCAGAGGCCCCCAAAATGCCCCACTTCAAATCCGATGATCCCTCTTTCACTGCTTGTGAGAAGGTCGAAATGAAAAGACAGGCCATTGATGCCAAAAAGAAATCCAGTGAGATGCACAGCCTGCGTATGGATGCTCTCTATAAACTCTCCATTGCCAACCACATGCGGGATGAGATTTTCTGGTTCCCCCACAACATGGACTTCAGGGGACGGACCTACCCCTGCCCACCACACTTTAATCACCTGGGAAGTGACATTACTCGGGCCATCCTCCTCTTTGCAGAGGGGAAGCCCCTCGGTCCCAAGGGTCTGGACTGGCTAAAGATCCACTTAGTCAATCTGACAGGGTTGAAGAAAAGGAGCTCGCTACAGGAGCGGCTGGAGTATGCCAACACTCTCATGGAGGACATACTGGACTCTGCTGACAACCCTCTAAATGTCAGTTGGTCTTTCCTAATCTTTGCTGGCCATTAATATCTTAGTCCAAGCTTCAAGTTCCACATAGCAGTTCTTGTTAGTTAGTTGTTTAGTTGTAGAATAAAGCACACTGAAGCACACACTCACCTTTTAAAGAAGATACAAACACCTATCCTGTTTTTAATTTCTGAAATAGCAAAAGCAGATTACAGCCTAACTCCTCTCTGTATCACTTGGTGAAGTGTCAGTGGCCAAGAGACAAAATCTAAAAAGTGATGTGAATAGCTGTTTTCTGGTCACTTTTCTGGTCATGTGTACATATGTAGGATAACGTACCATGTTTGTGTGTTTGTCTTTCCTAGGGTAAGAAGTGGTGGATGAATGCAGATGAGCCTTGGCAGGCTCTAGGATGCTGCATGGAGATTGCCAACGCTGTGAGATCTCCCAATCCAGCAGAATTCATCTCTCGTTTTCCTGTTCATCAGGTACTGTTAAACACATAAATTGTTTATATTAAAAGAGATGAATAGCAATTTGAATCACATGTGCCATATTTGATTAATGTGTTCTTTAATAAGATATTGAATTGAAAACAAGGAATTTTAAGATCATTAGTCAGGTAAATTTGGAATTTACTCATCTGACAATATCTAACAATTACACTTCCACTTTTTACCCTCCTAAAAATAAGTTGTGTCGTTTAGTCGTGTTTTATTGGGCTGGTTTAGAGGGCACATCAAAGTTAACAAGCCAAGACCTCCAAAGCCATGTGGGGCCATTTAATGTCATCTGTCATAAATCTTGTTAATCTTGCACATCAAACCACAGTTTGAGCTATCCTGTGCTGAAATAAGTTCCAGCCTTGTCTTAGACAAACCAAAGGGAGGCGCCCCAGTGGCTCATCTGGTAGAGCGCACACCAGAGCCTGACCCATAGTCCTTTGCTGCATGCCATGCGCTCTCTCTTCCCCCTACTTTCCTGTTGCTCTCTCACTATCACTAAAATTAAAGGCAAACTGCCAAGAAAAAACAAGCAAACAAACAAACCAAAGCATCAGTCATCGTCTAGAACAGTGTCAGTGTTGGTTGACTATTTGCTACAGTATACAGCCCAGTGACCGAAGCCTTATGCTGGCGATTCAGCAATAAACATAAAATGAGGCAGTTGTAATTTATGCAACATGGTCTGCACCTCAGGGTCTTATTATAATGTAGCTTTTATTTGGCACTTGAGAAAATATCTTTCCAGTTACTTTTAGTAATGTCCATTGTATAGTAAATATATACCAATTATACCAAAGCAGTTATTGAAAATTGTCATGGAAAAGTCTATTGTAGTGAACCAATTAAAAAAAAATAAATAAAAATAATAGAGGTGGCAATAATTTTCCAGACTCAGCCCTCCCCCACAGAACATTTAGATATAGACAGATATTAGTGTAATCAGTTGGGCTCAATGAATTCAGAACCTCTTCCTCACCAGCTGTTTGAACTTTGCTTACGCACTGTGGATGAAAATGAGCCTTTAGCTAAATCTGATATATTTACATTACATTGATGTTATGAATGTCTCCTGGTAGAAGAACAGACAGAGGAAGTAAGTTTGTGTCAGGCTATTCATTGCAGTTACAGAGCTTCATTGTCGCACTCACTGAATGCACGATAAACACCAACGCCATGCAGATGCATTCATCCTCAGCTATATTAGGCTTTCATCTTGGCTTGTAAATTGATAATGACAACATCCCTGGCACCCACATACAGCTAATCTAATTTCAACTGCTCAGTGCATAAGTTAAACTCTATTAAAAAAAACAATGACAAAAATAAAACTATCTTTAATACACTGTGAATGAAGTAAATTAATTGATTGGCCAACTCTAAATGTGGTAATTGTGTACACACCCATAGCTTCTTTCCTTTGTGTTATGCCAAAACCGTCTAGATGTTGTGCTTTGAATGATGCTCACAGATGGTTTGAGAGTCTAGCAGTAAGTGCTAAATTCACTCTGTTGCTTTGGGCAGTGGGACATGGAGATATGTTGTTATGAACTGCGACTAACAGCTTCAACCAAATCTTTTTTTCTCATCTGTTTCATCTTACCCTTTCTCCTTTGTTTCTGTTTTCTCTTTCTTGTCTTCTTTGACTTCTTATTTCACTTCTACTCTCTTCTTCTCACATCTGTTCTTTGTTTTGTTCACCCTTAACCCTTCACCGTGTGCTGCCCTCTCCCATTCTGTGCTGATCTCTGTAATTCTTTTTCTCTGTCTCTGTTCTCTCCTCCTCCACATCACTGCTTTAATCTTTCCTCTCCTTCCCTCCACTTCTCCTACAGGACGGCTCCTGTAATGGTCTCCAGCACTACGCCGCTCTAGGCAGAGATGTTATTGGTGCCGCATCAGTCAACCTCAAGCCTTGTGATGTGCCCCAGGACGTGTACAGCGGAGTAGCACAGCAGGTCAGCACCAGTGGGCTGTTTTTGGTTTGCACAGTTTTTTTCCTCTTCTTTGAAATGCGTTTACTTGAAAGGCGCATAGGATAACTGAATGTTTTATTTCAGCTGCACGGCACATTGCAGTTGCTTAGCTCTTAATATTCAGATGACTCACCAGATCCCAAAGTGAGTGACGATCTGAGCACTGAGAATATATTTTATGTTTAAATCTTTCTCATGCCTTGCATCAGCGTGCAGTAATAGACATCCTCCCACATCTGAAGGCTCAAAGGACAAGTGTGCGTACGATACTATCATCAGACCCAGCTGACTGTGGACATGTTTCTTTTTAGTTTAAAAAAAAAAAAAAAAAACAATTTGAAGATGATTGTAATGTACTGACACCTGATTTATTATTATTTTTTTTGGTTAAGGTTATGTAACAACTAGAGCTGAAATGATTAGTTGATTACTCCATTAGCTGATCAACAACAAATAATGAACTGCCTTGATAAATAAATTTCACACACAAAACAAAAATTGTTTGCTTTTAAGACACCGTGATAGACATTTTCCTGCATGACATTGATTGCATTTTATAGACAAACAATTAATGGGTTAATCAAGAAAATGATGGACAAATTCATCAACAGTGAAAATAAATAGTTGCAGCCCATGGGAAGATACATCTGCCCAGATAATATTTCTGTGTGTTTTTTGGATAAACATCAATGTGTCCTCCAAAGACACATTTTGAACAGAAGCTGCTCCTCATTTGTTTTGCATTAAATTATAAATGTGTGCGTGTACCTGCAACATGTCTATGTGTGTGTTTCAGGTGGAGGAGTTCAGATCACAAGATGCTGCAACTGGCCTGAAGATCGCCCAGGTCCTAGAGGGCTTCATCAGCAGGAAGGTGGTCAAACAGACGGTGATGACTGTGGTGTACGGGGTCACCCGCTATGGAGGACGCCTCCAGATAGAAAAAAGGCTGAAGGAGATTGATGAGTTCCCCAAGGTACAGTGGTGCTGGAGGGTGGTGGTGGTGGCTGAGGGGATTCCCTCACATGGTGTACTGTTTTTATTTTTAGCATTTGTATCAGTGTGGCATGACAGACTGACCTTTTAGCACAGGATCTCCTCTATACGGGGCTCCTGTTACACCTTCCTTCCTGCTATACATACAGTATACTTCCACACTAATGGAACCCAAATGGGTACAAGGTCTGGTCTTCTGGGAACTGTCCTCCTTTCCATTGTCCTCTGCATCTGCATGAAGGCATTTTGACAGTGCACTCAATGGGATTTTAGTAATTTTGACCTTGACATGAAGAGTCCCACCACACTGTCTCTAAGTGAGCTGCGTGGACCAAGAACGGAGGCTTTTACATCTCATTTTAGTCGGGTTTATTTGCATATTGAAATAAAACATTGCATGTTTGAATCAGGGAGGCCATGAGTGTAATACATCAATAGATATAATATTTGATACCCTCTCCGAAGCCACTGTGGGTCTATTTTTAGTTCAAAACCATTGTACTGCATTCCACATAAATGGTCCGTTGATGGGCACACCCATTCTGTCAGATGACACCATGGCAGGAAAATGGAGGCATTTAATCCTCACTGTAGTGCTCATTATCTGTCAAATAGCTATATAGTTCCCCACAATAATCTCATTGTCTGTATAGATGGGATCAGCATGATCCTGCTGTCAGTATATCTACCATCTCACAGCCAGAGGATTCTGCTAAATGACTTCTGCATAATGTTCCTAATTGTTTAAACAGGGAATTAGGGGGAAGTGTAATTGTGACTGATTACAGGGGGATGGATAGTTGGGGGAGGCAGCTCCTACTGAGGGGGAGGTCATATCTCTGTAATGATATAAGAAATGTACATTTTTCATTGTTTGCTGCAACTTGTATCACTTACATTTTCTTTACATTCAGTTCATCTAATAACTTAATGAAAAAAAAAAGTAAACTAATTACTAATGTAATTAATTATGTTTAATTGTTTTCATTTGCAAATGCAGTAGAGCAGAGAAGTAAAGTGTGTTTTAAGGATGTGAATACACCAGAATAATTGTGTGTTGTTTTTCCAGGAATACGTATGGGATGCATCCCAATACCTGGCACAAAAGGTGTTCACTAGCTTAAAAGAGATGTTTACAGGGACCAGAGAGATCCAGGTAAATACAGTACATCTGTGTAAAGTCTCATACATGCATGCAATTATATCATCCTGCACATTAGTACCAATATACACTCAAACCTTTGTGTTGCCAAATGTATAACAGGTCTGGCACTCAACAATCAGACATATAGAAAATGGTATTTTCATTCAGCAGAAATACATCTCAAAACATAGTTGAACAGGTAACATCCATTTCAACAATGGTTTACTTTAGGTGTCTGTAATTTCTAAGTCAGTCCTTATATATTTCCCCAGGAACACCATAGTGACTAATAGAGGTAGTGTGAATTAATACACTTTTTTCAATTAATTTAGAAACTAAAGACAAGCATGAAGAATAAAGTTTCCAATAATAAACAGTTACTTGCATTTACATTGATCGGATTATCCAAACAAATTTGCCTTAAAATAAAAGCAACCAACTAAACTCTTACTAAAAAACTGAAAGAACAGAACTTGATACTTTAAATAATACCACTTTTTTTTTTTCTTTAGAGGAAACCCTTTGGGAAATTACTGTTATTCTTGTTATTATTATGAAATTACAGACTCTTAGAATAAAGCGTTCCTCCCAATTCTTGCTACTGACCTGCTACTGCATATAACAATATTTTATTATTATTAATGACTACTTTACTTCACTATTACCTTGGCACCGGCACCCATTTATCACATAGACTCCATTTATAGATGTAGAACGTGCACCTGGTAGGAGACTGCATTACCTCCACAGGCAGACAGGAGTCTGTCGAGCTAATAGAAACACCACCCACTGCTGGCGTGCATGTCCTTTGGGGAATGTGTGGGGACAACCCAGTCTGAGATGAAAATCCTTTTCCCATCATACCTCAGTGCCAACGTGATGTTTTTGTGCAACTGTGTGTTGGTGTGTATGCACCTGCTTCTTTTAAATAGGTCACATCCTCATGCATTTCACAGGGGTGAGTTGAAGTACGAGTTGGAGAGATGGACATTATTTGCACAGTTCCCATTTGTCAACACTGCTATTCATTCCCTTCAAATCAGCCTTTGTCCACTGTCTACTCTTTCTCTAAGCCTGCCTCTTATCAATCTGTTGAGTGATCAGTCAATCTCTCCAGTGATCTCTCAGGTTAATCTCTCACTCCCGTTTCTTTGTTTTCACGCTTCTTTTCGTTGTACTGGGAAATACACGGAGGCAGGTGATGATGAATGGAGCAGCTTTGGGCCAGACTGCTACCTCGAGTTGCTAGGACATATTTATCTTTCCAACAGCTCAGTGTGCGTGTGCGTGTGTGTGCGTGTGAGTGTGCGTGTGTGTGTGTGTGTGTGTGTGTGTGAGGACGCACTTGTGGGACATTAATTGGGCTTCCATTCTTGGAGACAAACTGTGCCAGACACTCATGCAAATGGCACTGTTGCACTTGCAGTTTTTAGAATAAGCAACAACTCCTCACCTGTTCGTCAGAAAGTTTGCAGCTGCTTGAAGAAGAGGAGCCGACCAAAATGCATTGATTTATTTGTTTATGCTGTGGAGCAGTTTTCTGTTCCAAAAGCCTGATTTATTAAATTCTTGAGCTAGCCAGATGGAACTTGATTGCGCTGATGTCCACATAAACACAATCTTGCAAACACAACAAATAGGCAGGTATTCACACCCCCTAGTGATGAAGTGTTTTGGATATTTTCTGAGTATGCTCCTTGAATCAGTGCGTGCCCTCACTTTACCCTTGCTGACATCCATCTGTTGTAGGATTGGCTGACGGAGAGCGCCAGGCTCATCTCCAAGTCTGGTCACACTGTGCAGTGGGTGACGCCCCTGGGTTTACCCATCATTCAGCCCTACCATCGCACACGCCACCAAGTGGTAAGTATGATCTTCAGGCAAGTGTTGTTTTTTTTTACTAGTCTCACTAAAGTAAATAAATTGTAAACACTGTCTTTGTGAAGGGTGAATCAGATGTTTTTATGGAGCTGTAACTAGTCCAGTTAATGTTAGAATTAATTAGCGTTTTTCACAACCATCTCAACTGTACTCTTCCTGACTCTATTGGCTTTTGGTAAGGTGCTTTTTTATTCCCAATGCAGATAGCAACTATTTTAAGCTATGATGATGATGATGTCATTTGCAATACTAGTACCAAGTTTTATCTGGAACCATTACCCAATGGGAAACAAAAAAAGCGAATAGAGTAGAGTCAAGTTGAGTCGAGCCAGTACCTTGCAGTGGACAGGGGCTAAATGCCGGTAGTGGCAGAACCTACCTGTGATCCTCATGCATCAACCTCCTCTTTGTATGTTCAGCATAGTTTCTCACACTATATGAAAGACAGCATAGCCAATTACAAGCCTGTCTACACTTCTCTGTATTTTCAGAAATGATCTTGTTGACCTTTGTGATGGTCTCCTCCTGTATCTTCACCTAATTGTTCTCGTCTTCTTCTCTTTGTCTCAACTCACGCAGCATTCTCGATACTCCCACAACTGACCTTTTCATACCACACAATGTATCCACTTCTTGACTCACATAAATACAATATAAATAGTATTCATTAATCTCTCTTGACATACTGACCAAATATAAAAACCCCTGTGTGTACTAGTCTAGTGCTGTTATGTGACGTGTGTTAGATTTGACCCATCATTTCAATGAGATAGTGAGGTGATTTCACTTTCACTATAATCATCATTACACTGTGTAATTTCCACTCATTATATTTCATGGGCCTGTGATGGAATTTCTGATGAAGCTGATAATAAATCAGGTTGGCTGGTTAGCTATAGGCATACAGCAGGCTAGTGCGCACAATATGAGCCGAATGAGTATTTACACACAATTACAAGAGCAATAAGAACAGCTGCTTTCCTAATAGCTGTCAGCTTATAACAAGATATAAATCTTGTTCAATTTCAGTGTCTTCTATCCAGTCAGAACAAACTGTTGTTCTCACACAGCCAGCCCACAAAGCTCAGATCAGATCTGATCAGATTTTCTCTCGGCTGGTGAGCGTGACTGGATCCACTTGCCACTTCAGAATCTCTAACTGGGGGGAAAAAATGAATTATAGTTATAGCGGTGTGATAGACAATCTGTCACGGCTTGGTGGACGTTTTTCCAGATTAATATCTAGAAGTAGAAAGTGAACTCCTGGGTATAATGTAGTCTGGCTTTGCATTTATATTGTCCACCCCCAACTCCCCTGTTTTTGCCTCAAACAATTTTAAACCCAATTATTCACTTCACATTTTTTCTTCACTCTATTCTCTCCCCAACAACCTTAGTTTTTTATTTCTTTTTCCTCTGCTCTCCTGAAATTCCAACTCCCTAACATAATTATTGTGTCTCTTCTCATATGCAGGACACCCAAATTATCACAAAGCCTTAAGTACTGGATGCTTTACGGGTAGAATGTCCCAGCTGGGCTTTCCAAGTCTTGATAGGTTTGATGTAGTGCAGCACTGATGGTGCATTGTGATTGCCGTGAGTGGCCCGACTTTAATGGAACTGAACAACATCACTAGAGTTGTTCGTCACTATGGAGATCCTGACAGTACCGCGTCTTAGAGATAACATGTCTGTGTGCCAGCATGTCTGAAGATAACATGCCTTTGTGTGTACTTGTATGTGTGGGAAGAAAAAGCCCATATATGTCTTTGTGATTTATTATATAAAACCCATTCTGGCCTTTTTTATCCTTAAGCTCATTAACTAAGTTAAAGGAGTAGACGGACATGTAGCATATGCCAAGTAACGGCAGACAGCTAGCTCATAGGCTGGCCCAGCATGCTGCCTGCTCTTTTAGTATAACATCAAGCAGAAGGTTAGCTTAGAGAGGGTGTGACACCTCCTAAGCAGGTGCCAGGGTGACAGATGGTGGGTCCCCTGTGGGTGCATCTCTGTCTCTGGATGTAGTAGGGTACATTCCCTTTGTTTGATCTGCTTCTTTTAATGTCCTGCAGGGACAAGGTAGCTGATTAGCCAGAGCATTTTCAAGGCCCAAAGTTGAATAAATGAATGAATGAAGAGATGAATTAGTACATGAACACAGTTTAGGTTACATTTCACTGATAACTTTCTTCATCCCCTGCAATAATTCTCTAAATCCAGTTGCATCACTAACCAACAAATATGAAACTGACTTGCAGAAAGGTCACCTTTTCCCTGCGTAGCTGGATTAAATTCAATCTCCCAGTCTCCTCTCTGCCTCTTAAATCCAAGGCCACAGTGTTTCTGAGGGTCGTTAGTAATTAGACTCTAGATAGAGTGGGAAGATGAAGTGTGATGCAAAAAAAGGGGAGAGAAAGTAGCTACAGAAGCTCCACATAATCAGACAGGAGTATTTTTTGCAAAAGTGCATCAATGAGTTTTTGTCTTCTGGTTGTTTTCAGTGTGCACACCAAGATGAGTGTACATGCCACCATATGTAATGGGATATTTTCCACCTCTGATGGGAGGTGAGGGAGTTGGAGTAGGATGGAGTATCAGAATGGGGTATGAACATGCATCAGAGAGGATGCCTAACAGGATTTGGAGATATTAATCGGATCAGAGGTCATTCTGGGTCAGATTCCTTGTTAATTTTCATTCATAACCCTCCCAGGCAAGGTTACAGTTAAATCTCACTCTCAGCGGATGGTGACACTAGGGAGTTGTCAGATGGATTTGACTGGATTTACGAGTTTATAGTGTTACTAAAAGCTTGTGATTTAATGTCCTCTATGTGGAAAGAATTAGTTTAGGTTACTTTGGACTTTGGTGGTAATTTCCCTGGACATTGTAGCTATGCATAATGCATAATTTCTTATTAGTTTATCACAAAACAGTAAAGTATATTAAATGTTTGTGGCATATGGCAGTAAAAAATTGTACACAATTAAATCTGCTATGGTACAAGCCGCAAGAGTTAAGTTTTTTTTAAATTTTTTTAATTTATTCTACTAATCATCGAAGGATTATGAAAGAATGGGTTCCTTGGCACAAACATGAAAAATCTTTTTCTCTCCACTGACATGAGAACAAGACATTCACACTGAATTAAACACACCGCTTGCTTGCTGTGTGTTTCTTTTCAGTCGTTTTTTTTCTCTGTTTTTTGTGGTTTTGTATATCTTCGGGATTATTTTGCATTTCTGGTCATTTACTATCTTTTTGTGGTCACTTGCATCTCTGGTCATTTTGTGTCTCAGCAGTTGATTTGTTTTGTTGTTTTGTTCTCCTTTAGCATCTCAGTGTAATTTTTTGATGTCCGTTTCTGGTCATTTTGACCCCATAGGCCCGTGCCCCACAAGACCAGATCAGTAATCCATCTACAGTATGTTAGTAATGACAAACCCATGTCAGAATTTTAAAGATTATTTCTATTTCCAGTCTCATGTTGCCGACTTTCTTGACAAATGACACGCTCTGTCTGTTCTTCTTTCTTTTCCTTTGTGTGAAAGTAGAATTACAGCAGATTTGGAGAAAGTCACAGGGCCTATACAATAGGTCTGTACTGTATGCTTTTCATTCAAATTCTGGGGCACTACGTATTTCTAAATGTCGGTGCGATGCCCTCCATGCCTCCTTTTGCCTTGAAAAAGAAGTAAGCCATTCCCAGGGGTAGCGTGATGTTTCCTGGGTCTTGCTGAATCTTGTGGCATTTTGGGGTGAAATAATGAATGCGGTTTGAATTTCAAGGACATCCCCAAGAGGTAGACAAAGAAAGTATGGTAGAAAGAAGGTCCGCAAAAGGTCACTGGAAGTGTGGCAAGACTCAGGGGTGCGTGCGACTATGAGTCTGCAGCTGTCCTCATCTGTCTTCAAGGTGAAAAGGTTCAGGAGCAGGTGACCTGGAACACCAAAGAAAGGAGGTGTAGCGCAGAACTGCTTCCACTTGAGTAGATAAGACATGATATTAGGCACTGTGTGATGAATGGGGATTCCCTCTCTTGGCAGCATGGCTTATATGTGATTTCTGATGGCTGTTGTATCCATGACCATCTGTACAGCAACTATGAGGTGATTTACACTGCGGTAGCCTATTCCCTACATACATATTATGGTTAGCCAAGGCCTTATTCATCACAACCTCAGGGTTTGAGTCAGAACTTGTACACAGATTATGCACGCATTCATTTTAATGAACAGAAATACAGTGTATGGTAGTGACCTAATTTACAGAGTGTGACAGTCCATTACTTACATTAAAGGTAACCTCCATTAATTTCACCCACATGCCTTTTTACGTCATATTCTGCCCATTCCGTCCATTGTACTGATGCACCGACCGTTGGGGCTCAAAGATGGGACACTGTTAGCAGAATGATGGACAGATCCCCCCACAATTCCTCTTAAAGTAGTGATGGATGAGATATCAGCCATGGCAGAAACTAATGGGGTTTCACCACACTCTGCTACCATTTTAAATCTGTTTCTCGATAATTGTGTGATTCTGTCATTCATCACACTATGACCTTCGAGCACTCGAGTGGAACCACCAAACAAAGTAGCTTGCTGGCCCCCGATGCTGGCTTCGATGTACATCCATCCACATGGACACCTGTCACTTAGATCTCTTTATATCCCTGCCTTCTTTCGAACATGCGGCTAGTGATATTAGAGGTTTAAATTTGCAAGAGGTATGTCATACTGAAATTTTCAGGTACAAACTTTGTATGGCTTTGCTTTAGACTGTTTAGTCTTGATTTTTAAAAAAAAAAAAAAAAAAAAAAAGTCTTGTCTTAAAAGCAGAAGACTGAAGTGATAACATCACCCACAGTCTCTTTGGAGCTACAAAGCCATGCATGGATGCACTTGGATATAATATCACCAGCAAGGTTCATTGTGTGCACACTGTCAATAAGTCAGTGTACTCATTTCTAAATGTGTCATCTATAAATGAAGTCTTGATGCCCCAATTTTGAGCTCCAGCTTTTTTCGTTGATTCTGACTTCATTGGAATCAATAGCAAGAATCGTTGAAATAGCACTTACCTTTGTTAGTGTCAAGAGAGCATCTCACAGGAAATGTTTGTTTTCCAGGAGGTCGTTACAGACTTGGAGCAGAGCCAAATGGGAAATAGTTAGAATTGTGGAGGGATGTTTGCCCTCATTGTTCATCCAACAGGGAATAAATAAAAAAAGATTATCTGCACCTATTACATGGTTATTGAGGAGTGGTCTCATGTGCTACTGAAACAAATTGAGTTCAAAGACCCCATCCAGCAACTAATTCTGAAAATTTGACAGTAAGTGGTATAAAGCCAACTAGCAACTGTTATTAGTTGATCAACCTATTATCTTTCCCCCGATCGCACATCACACAAAGGATGTGTAAAAACCTCCTTAATGTGAAGCAATTTGTTTCTTTATTTTTCCTCTTTGTGGTGCGATTTCATGTATTTGACCTAAAAACAAGCAGCAGAATGCAAATTTGTCTTCATGTGAGCCCATTAATAATTTGAAAGAAAACAAACACATTTTCTCTTAATTCATATGATTGTGGGTGAATCTTGTTCTGAACAATAACTAACAGCAATGGTATCTAATGGCCTTTTACAATAATAGCAGTTTTCATTATTCAGAGTACAGATAGATCTAAGTGTTTGGAACACTCTGAATATAATTTAATTGGCAAAACATTTCTGTGCCAAAGCTGCTTTCCATCAGTGAAAACAGGAAATTTGTTCAGACAGGAGACCTAGAGACACTTGGATACATTAGTGTAAGATGAATTCAAGGTAAACACACAAATGCAATGTGTTCACTTTACAAGGAGTTGGCTGCCTGCTGCCAGTAATATCTCTTCCTTGATAATAGCCAGTCGTTCCCACCGAGGCACGGTTCCAAGGGTCAGGGAAAGAATGCCCTGCCGCCAGTGCCTTGGCATGGATGAGTGGTCGGAGGCTTGGGAGATTAGGGTACTAAGTCCTCTTGCCATTAAGAACAACTGTCAATGACGGCTTGGGGGTTGGTTTAGGGGAGAGTATAAAGAAATGATGGAATGAAGAAAACAAAAGAGATCAAACGCTACTGTTCCCTGGCAGTGTGTACTGGCAAATAGCTTTCATGGCTTTGATGGCTGATTACTGGGATTAATTGATAATTAATGGGTTTATAGAAGTTAGAAGAGTTGTTAGAAGTTGTTATGGTAAGAAATAGCTGGGACTGTGTAATTGACTGTTGAACTGTTTTGTGTTCAAGTGTGGCTCCCTCTCCAATCCAGCTCCTTTTGTGTCCGTGGTGAAACTAGGAAGTAACCCTAACCCAGGAAATAGCATCTTTACTTCTTTAATGTGATGTAATTCCTTTTAAAACAAGATGTCAGGGTGGGACTTAACAGACTCTAAACTGTACACCAGGGACATCAGTTAAGCACAAACAGAAGGAGTGGTGGATTTTCTTTATAGAAAACTGTGTCGCTGTTATTGATCTGGGTTTTTGTTTACATTTACTTTGCAGTCCCAGATTCACTGCTTTCCAGGGGACAGTGACAAGTGACAAGGAAATAAAACCCCCATTTTGTGGAATCTTAACAGAAACTAGTCAAGTGATCATGTTGTCTCAGGCGTGACAAGGTCACTGTGAAGTGCTCACAGGCTTCTCACTGACCCAAAAGCTCCCCTTACACAGCAGCCTGCTTATCCTAGAACAATTCACAGTGCTATAACTGACTCCCAAAAGCAGCACAATGCAGCTCACTATAATCTGTTTTGAGCCAAGACCCTCTGGGACTAGCAGTGCTAAAAATATGCCCTCATGGGATGCTGTAAAATAACTATGGCTAAAACTGCTCAACCCTGGACTTTTCCAAGAAATGCTTTAATTTCATTTGGTAGAATAACCATTAATCCCAATTTAAAATACTATATATATATATATTTTAATCCACTAAAAATAGCCACTAGAGAGACAAGTACAACAATTTAATTGAGTTGAGCAGGGATTAACCTTTGAACCACAGTCACAGCTTTTAGGGTTCAAGTAGCCTGCGATGAGTTTCAGTGCCTCCTGGCTCCCTGTGGCCATTGACCTAAATAAGCAACTTGCAAATGCAACATGGATGGATGGGTATAATTTCTGCATTGTCAACCATGTTTTGATTGCAAATGAATTTCCCCTCACCCAGGATTCTGGTCAGGTACACTGAGAATCCACCATGAACAAGTGTGTGTCAAAACTGAGGCCTGAAATAAAGTTGGTTTAAACATTTGTTTGTTCACTGTTTTGGTGTTGGCTGATGTGCGTCAGGTAAGGTGACTCATGTAAGCTCCGATTTTGTAGATTTCATAGTTGGGCGTTGTTCCACACTATGCCAGTTGTCTGTATGACACTCGCTTTTATATTTTTCATGCATCATTTCATGTGTATTGTCCTTTTACATGACATTTTTACATTTTACATTTGTTATCTAATGACCCTTTGTAATCTGGTGAGTTACAATGAGGAGCCCTCTCCATCTTTATCTTTTCACCGAAAAAAGAGTTAGTAGTTATGTCTGGACCTTAAGTTACTGCCACCATCAGTCTGATGAAGGCAAAATGATTAACCATCTGTTTCCTTTGTCTTTGTTTTGCCTCTCCAGCTGAAGAGTACCATTCAAACCATCAACCTCAAGATCAACTATGACATCAACGCGTAAGTCTTCCTGTGGCTGAACAGCTTCCAACACTGACCCACAGCAGATTTACCACTTCTCTCTCACACTTGACTTGAATGTCACCATTTAGTCTGATATTAGAGTCCAAATTTCTATTGTATTGTAACTAGAATTATGTGTTGCATTAAAAATGTGTGACACAACGTGATAAAAATGCAATGCAAAATTCTATTAACGGGTTAAAATTCTGTTACATAGCAGTAGTCCGACTTCATTCAGATTTATAATAAAAACACAAAATCCCCAAACCACATATTCATATTATTATGTGTATCTTAAGTAAGATTCCAAACATTAGAATCGCTCTTATGCTAAATATGCAATTGTTTTATATTTGATCACCAGTGTATTCAACTCCTTTTTCACCTTCCTTGAATATCTCTAATCTAGAATGAGGAAGACCATGATTTCCACCTGAACTCAAGCCTTTGTGTCATCCGTGGACGAGGCAAGAGAGAAGAACATTTTGATAGTTTTAAAAGAGCAGACGGATAAAGGGTGATTGAGGTGAATAGAAGATAAAAACTTAAAATTTGCTGTCAGAGAGAAACTATCACACAGGCTGACATTCTGAGCTAAACTTGACACAATCGGCATGGCTGATTTTCTTCAGCTTTCCCTTCCACAGATGCATGCACACACAAACACACACACACAAATGACAGCAACCCACATTTGCATTTGCGGTAATTAAAGATCCTAAAAAAAAAAAAAAAAAAAAAAAACCTTGTCCAGCATTAAGTACAGATGAAGTATGTAAACGCAGGTACAGATGATCATTCAGGCCGATAAAATTAAGTGGGGAAAAAAACATAAATGCTGAGCTTTATTATAGATTTTAGCATCATAAAATGAACCCTCATCCTGCTCGAGCTCTGTTGGGAGACTGTGAGTGGAGGTGCGACACAAAGAATAAGGAAAAACACGACATCACTAGCTGATCTCCAGGAATACTGTTTTTGTTCAGCTCACGCCCAGAACGGCAATACTAAAAGCACCATGATGAAAATCTTAACTTTTCAAAGCCAAGAGCAAAAAGGCATGACAGGCATTGTGTGTGTGTGTGTGTGTGTGTGTGTGTGTGTGTGTGTGTGTGTGTGTGTGTGTGTNTGTGTGTGTGTGTGTGTGTGTGTGTGTGTGTGTGTGTGTGTGTGTGTAGCTTTGGCTCTCTCCTCTCTGTTTGCACTTCCTGTTGAAGTGCGTTCTGGTCCGTGGCAGCCCAGCGGATTTGAATGGCACAGGCTCAGGGTAATGAGAACATGGGGATGCAGATTGGCAGGGTGTTTTCTTTTTCACTGCCATCTCCATCTTCAGTAGCAGCAACACTGCATTTATATTACTCTGTAATATTTCTTATATTATGTCTATATTTGCATACTCTCATACTGCCGATTGCTTAGAAGATGGTCTTCTCCAGAGGTCACAGAGAAAGTAAATATTGATGTTGAAATCCATGCACACAGACACACAGCAGACATTCTGACTTATTGCAAATCACATTTGTCGCAGGTGTGACTAATAATATTCATGATGATTATTATACTAGATTCCTGCTCGTGAAACTACATTTCATTTGTGGTTCTGTTAAAAGGTCCAAACCAAAAGATGTCTGGAAACCATTAGAGCCCAAAACAGTTTTTAAATGTCATTGCTCTGTTTTCTGTCCCATCACAGGAGGCCAGACACAGTTAAACAGAAGAACGCCTTCCCGCCAAACTTCATCCACTCTCTTGACTCCACACACATGATGCTGACTGCTCTCTTCTGCTCTGGGTATCATTGAACATACTGTGTTGATTACATGAATATTTTGAGCAGAGACACACTCCTTGTATCTCCTGTTGCCTATTCAGAGGTGTTCTGTAATATGCTTCTGAGATTGACTCTCTGTGTATGCATGACCTCAAATGGCTTTGACAAAGTACCCTCGCATCTTAAATGTAATTACTACCTCAGGTGTCGTGTGATATGCTCTGTTACATAACCTCATTTCACAGAAGCAGCCTCTTGACAGGTGTGATAATTCATGATGCAACTCACACTGGACCTAGATGAATGTCCTTCTATGGATTTAGCAATTATTGCCTGTGTAATGCAATTCTGTGCAACTTTTTAGTTTTTTCAAAGCCTATTTTCAATCTCATTGTCTGCTCTTACCCAAATTTTCTCCCTTGGATTTTAATCCCAGTGTTGGTCTGACATTCGTCTCAGTTCACGACTGCTTCTGGACCCACGCCATCACTGTGGACACCATGAACAAGGTATCACATTACAGTACAACCTCTCTTTTTGCTCCCACATGCCCAAATTCTTTCACCATTCCTCGTCCTTATCATCCTTCCACAGCCGTTTCCATCCTGCCTGATCATATATCACTGGGGTTTTGTGTTCTCCTCTTTTTGCTGATTAATTGAAGCTAAAGGTGGCTTTGCACACATGAGTCTGTTCATCTGACCCAGGCTTCTCTTCAGTTTATTTTTGGAATGGTAGAATAAGTGTATGTGTTCTGAGCTTGTTTTAGCACTTTTCCAGTGGATGCTTGAGATAAAAATAATTGTGTGTGTCATCACTAGCACTGTTCAGGTGAGAAGCATCAGCTTTGCAATGCCAGTAAAACAAACTTTATATTCGTCACTGCTGCAAAGATTTACAGGCTGCTGACTGCAAATAGCAGCATCAGACAGAGCCTGTCGTGCTGGATAAATGAGTGTCTGCCCCTGCCTGCTGAAACTAGCTTGTCAACAGGCCCAGAGAGAGACACAGCGTGGAATAAAATGGACCAAATTACCATAAAGCCCCAATTTTCTGTAGATGTAGCTTCAGTTTTATGTTTTCACCCAATTTCAGAAGAGTTACAACCAGTGAAGCAGCTCTCTCTCAGTACATTTATTCCCTCTTTTATTCTCTATGTGTGAGTATACGCCTTCCTCATTACATAGGTAATTGAACACAGCGGCAGAGGAGAGGGTATTAAATATCTTTATTAACACCCAAGCACATGACGCAGGGTCTTATTTTAATGGCAACTGATATTTCCTTCATCTTTCCATTTTTTTTCCATACAAGGCAAACATACCTGTTTGCCTTAAAATATAAGCAAAAAACAGACAGCTTACAAACCGGATTCTCCAGAATTCAATTATCCTCATTTTTATGTTCTTCTCAGTAAAAAATGCAAAAACATTCATACTCATCACTATATGATTCAGTCCTAATAGGAAGCCTGTCCTATTTCATAGGAATGATCTTAATAACCTGCAGCCATTATAGAAAATAAAACCACTTTTCTTTCTCAGGATACTGTCCTGTGTCTGTCTGTGTCCCGTTCGGCCCTTTTCATCCTTCTCCTTTCCCACCCCTTTCCATCGTTTAGCAGGTCACCAGGCTTGGATAGTTGGAAGAGCTTGTCAGTCGAGACCAAAGTAACTCAGAGTACACTCTCCTCTGCCTCTTCCTCCCCGTCAGGTCTGTCGGGAACAGTTTGTCGCCCTGCACAGCCAGCCAATCCTTCAAGACCTGTCCAACTTCCTGCAAGAGAAATTCTGCACTGGCATCCTGTGAGTTTACGCACCTGCACACAGGAGCACTTTTGATGGTGCACACACACACACACACACACACACACACACACACACACACACACACAAGCACACACACACACACATCTCAGGAGCAATGGGAAAAGTTGTTTGTTTTATCAGCTTTGTGATGAAAGAAATAGGTTTACTTGTGTTCATTTCAAGGCAAAAAATTACTGTCATGCAGGCTCTATATTTTTGCAAAATATTATATAAAATGTGATTATACAACAGTTACATATTCATATTTTTTACGCTTTGTTAGCCTGCAATCTATCCCTCTCTTTCTGATTGAATTGTTTTTCCACAACAACCCATTATTGCCATCAGTCTCCGTCTATGTGTTTATGCTGCACTGTGTGATCTTTCTGGACTTTTACAGTATAGACAAACGCTATCATATACTGAGCATGCGACTCCCGCATGTACAAACATTATAAATCAGTCCAAACAGAAAGCACACACACATAAGAGGTTATGAGATCGTAAAAGTTATATCAGCGTGTCAGAGTTTTTGCTCTAGTTGTCTGTGACATTAGATATAACAGGATTTTTTTTTTTCTCCATGTATCGCTCTCACTGGCCTCAGGCTGGGTTATGCTCATCATCTGACTGTGTTTCTCTCTCTTTGGGATAATTGGACACCTTCTCCACAGCCTTTACTCCACAGCAGCACTCATCCTCTTTGTCTTTCTCCCTATCTCTCATCCGCACACACATTACTGCTCCCTAAACCTGGCAAACATGTAATTCATTGTGGACACCAGAGAGACGGACACATGAAGCCAGATATTCTCCCTTTGTCACAGTTTCAAACTATACAGATTTTTACCATTGCTACCATTATTTTCAAGAATCGATGGTGTCCATGAATTGAAAATAATGGTAGTAATTCAAAAATGTATTACAGTGGTTCCACAACAGTTTTCAACTACACCCTCAATTTAGCCCATTGACCATATGCAGCTCAGCCATACTAGGTTTTGACATAGTTTTAATAACAGCACATTCTTTTCTTTCTTCTTCTTTTCTTTTTTTTAATCACTACAGTTGCCAAAAAGACAAGAGTTAAAACTATTAATAAATATATTACATATTCATGCATGAACGTCTACTACTTTACATAATAGTAGTAGTTTTGAGAAAGTATTTCATTTCGCATTCGTACCATGGGAATAACTATAGTAGCTAAAAATATCTTGTTTTGAGTGAACCGTTCACATCCTCACACATGAACAGGTGCCAGCTCCAGCACATCGCATTCCAAGTACTTATTAATTATGATTATGAATTATGATTAATAATTACTAAGTACTTAAGTAATTATTTATTTAAAAGTGCTACTTCAAAGGCAACCACACTTTTGGGACAGAAAAACAACTCGTATTTGACCTGCTGCTGATTTAAGTCTGCTGAAGTTGAAATACCTGTCAAATACCTACCAATCATCAGAACTGATGAAGGCACATGAATGAGGGATGCAAATTATCCAAAAGTCCAGTTTCTTTAGATTTAATACTCCCCTAGACACTCAGACACTTTCTACTGAGAGTTGCTACATCTCAACTTTTCTTTCTCTCTCCCTGTGGCAGGAATGAAGCCAAGAAGAAGACATACCAGGAGCAGAGGAGGCTGCATCAGCTGCTGTCTCAAGTGCCCCGGGCAGGTCAGTTTGTGTGCACCCGTCAGGCTCCCAAACACGTGGCCTCATATTGTTTGGGAGTGGCAACACACGGGGCACTGCATTGTACCTAATTGGGTTGAAGAGGACCTGCAGCTCTTTTCGAGGTTTGCAATAGGCCTCTCTGAAAAAAATGGAGGGAAGGAAAGGAAACAATTCTGCACTTTGTGTCTTGTTTTATAATTAGCCGCTGTCATCAGTGTTTTGTGATTTTTGGCACAGTAACAAGCAGCACAACAACAGACAGATTGTTGTTGTCTGTTGCCTGTTCATTTATCCCACTGTATCCAGCTGTTTGTGAAGCTGCCTGTGTTGCTCAAACTGCTGTTCAAACAGGGAAAGCCAATGAGTTTGGCTAAAATTCAGTTTTCAGCTTATGCGATGAGTTGGGTATTCACGGCCACTAGTAGGTTTTCTTCTGAAATTACTGCAGGTGTCTGCCTATCGTTGTCCACAGTGGAGGTATTGTTCAGAGGCAGCTCTTCTGTCTGTTAGTCAGGTGGATGAAGGCTTTGCTGTTATGTAACCCCTCACTCCATCTCCAGCTTGGCACTGACAGCTGGGTTGTATAAATTGATTACTGTTAATTGTGTCCCGCCTCTGCATAATCAGCTTATGTGGCTGAGGCCAGTCAGGTGTGCTCCCAAGGGATGTGGGTTTCATTGTGTGTATGTGCGTCTCCCTGAACGCAATTCATGCAGAGACTGTATTCAATATTCAGTACAACACCCACTGGATTCTTGGCTTAAAATCCATTATAATCTTCACTATGAAGGAACCTGAACTTATTATTAAGGTGAATGAGGTCTCAGTGTGTAATCCAGCAGGAGATCAGATGAATCAGGTGCATTTATGACCATAGACCTGAAGGAAAAAAGGCGAGGTTATTGCCCAACAAGCGATACAGAGGGATACAGTGGCTGTTTTCAAAGTTAAGAGCGTCCTCATGTCCTTTTTCTGTTCAATCTTAAACACTGATGTTTTACTAAGGCACTTCTCGAGGCGATTGTGAAACATGTCTTTTCATGTGTCCAGTATGTGCCTTTACATTGTTACACAGTGCAGGAAATGAGGTCATTCTGGCAATAATCGGTCAGTTACCACAATAATATTCTTTCGAATAATACCTTCAGAAAAATCCAAGATAGAAAATGAACCACAAAAATATATTTTATTAATTAGACTGAGACAGTGAGGATTAGCATATTAATGAGCAAAATCTGTTTTAAGATTTTATATCAGCACTACCCACATGTTATGTTTTGACAAGTACCAGTAAAGACCTATACTGTATGTATGGGTTAATACATTATCTTGACCGTTGATGTCAATGTTTTCTGGCCACAATAAGTTTTTGCACTCTTAACTTTTTATGGCCTTTCCTTAATAATTCACGCTGCAGCTCCTGCCGGTGTACGCAGCTGTCAGCGAGGCAAGGAGCACACAAGGCAAAGCGCAGAGTGCAGCACAGGGCTTCATCCAGAGCTAAAATTAGTGTTCAAGTGGTGTATTAAAGTTCATAGAAAATTTACTGGTGCCCAGTAAAACTAAAAAGATGTATCTCATTTAAAAATTTAAGTTTCCTGAGTTTGACCCACTTACACAACAACCTCTCTCTTTCATGAAGATTGTGACTCTGTCCATGTCCTCTGTCCATGACTCAGGGGCCTCAGAGCAATAGGATAACATCCTAGTTCAATAACAGATAACCACAGAAAGGTGACCATCTAAGGTTGGCACAGTAAGTTGGTTAGAAACAATTATTTTCATTATCAAACCCCAAATTCAGATAGCAGTTGTGTTTGCATACCAGTCTTGTAATGCTACATGGTCAGTTCTGTTTGTGTGTTTCTATCAAAAGCAGCTGTGTATGTGATTTATTTTGTGTAACTACATTCTTAAACCTGCCCTGACACTGTGCTTCTTGCCTCTCTAGGTGATTTCGACCTGCAGCAGGTGAAAGAATCCACTTATTTCTTCAGCTGAGAGCCTCGTGAGGGAGAGCCAGCGGAGGGAGATGAATGGAATTGACAGAGTACAGTGGGGAGGCAGCAGGCCCCTGGGGTCTCAACCGGTTTTGTCTCCCTTAGACACCACTACATTGATCCAGCCACGCCCTGCCTGCCTCCTGGTCCTCGGGATGGTTGGAGCTGCTGGAGGTGTTCACACACAATGAACCTGCCCAATTAACTGAGTAGTGGCCTGGTGGAGAGGAGGGGGGGATACTTATCCTTGCGGAAGATTAGTGAATCAGCACCAGATGGGAACATTGAGACTTCAATCAGTGAAAAGTACCTCTTGTTATAGATGCTTAGGCCATATCCAGGTGTAGCGAGTGAGTGACTGAGACAGCCATACTGACTGAATCACATGTGAATTGACTGAGTCGAATTCTCCATCACTCAGCAACACTTCTGCTGCTCAATAAGAGTAAGGACAAGCTTTCTGCTTACAAACTGTAATTGTTTGTGATTGGTGGTATGTGTGTGTGCGTGCATGTGCATTGTCATGCTGTGAAGACCTCCACAGAGCGTTGACCCAACTCTGCTACGATCCCACCTCTTCATCGATTCCGGGACTTCCTGGATTACCTTTTCTCTTTTTCTGTAGAAGTTTGAAGGGGAGACATTTGACTGGAAATGAAAGATGTACTTGCACTGAAATATGGGATATGGGACTCAGAGAAACAGATGAGTTAAGGGACTTTTAGCATAACGTCCCTGTGTACTCTTAAATCTTACCTTCTTGGAGTGACTAAGCACTTGGCATTTGCTCCAAAATAAATGCAATTCTTAAAATGACTCCTCATTCATTTGACGGTTGAAAGGAATAGCTGGTAGGGTGCTTAAATAGGATGAAGCACATTATTTAGTTATATCTGCATATTTCAATTCTATTGTGTATCATGAGATGAGGGCCTCCTTTTAGATGCACCACAAAGGGTTTGCAGGCTTCACTAATCAACTGAGATCTTATTTTTCTGGGCCAGTGCCGCATCTAGAAGTAAAAATAGCTGAAGTGCTATCTGATCATTGCTTGGAAACGTTACAGCAGTTTCAGACAAAAGGTGCTGTTGATGTTCAAAGGCAAATGTAGGCTCAGCCAAACAAAGCTGGCTGAGTGACAATGTAATGAAGTGGAGATAATCTTCGAGGGGGCATAAACAGTGCTGGTTAGAAGATAGGTTTTCAGGTAATTTGCATTGCAACATGCACATGCAGATGCTACTCATATTTTATGACGTGCATGAGATTTGACTTGTGAATTTGATGTTATTATTTTTTGTAAAAAAAAAAAAAAAAAAAGAAACCCATCCACTTATGAGAAGATTCAAAGTGAAATCTACTTGAACTGTGTTTTTTATGATATTTGCTCTCTGTGAGAACCATCCAGTAATATTGCCAAATGAAAAGTATATCCACACACATTGAATATTAAATGAGAAGTTTGAAAGGTTTGTGTGTTTTCTCACCTGTTTATCACTAAAAAACTGTAATCTGTTGAAATGAAAAACAGACCTTCAATAGCACAAGAAAACAACAACTTGGATCCAATTGTTTTCTAGCTACAGTAGTTTAATGTTTTGAGAAATACATTTATTTGCTTTCTTGCCATGACTATAACAAGATACCACTGTTAAATCTATACATTGAATATGAAAGAGGCGCAAGTTTCTCTCCTCTGTTTTGGTGTTTGGACGCGTGCAGTGCTTTATAAATGACAGCAGAGTTAAACAGCTAGCTTGGTTCTAGCCAAAGGTAATAAAATCTGTCTACAAGCACCTTTAAAGCTTCTCATTAACATGTTATATTTTTTGGTTGTATAACCTGTAGAAAAAATTGTTTACTGATTCGTTGTGTGCAGAAATATTTCTTGGCTGGGTGCAGTAACTTCAGTGAGAAGCCATATATAGGTGGATTTTGTTTTCTTGTGACAGAGCCAGGCTAGCAGCTTAATTCTGTCTACACTTTCTTCCATTGACAAGAGAGGAAGTAAGGCCCTATGTCCAGATTCATTGTGCATGAAAATCGGTGACTAGAAGGCGTATCTGAAGGGTAAACATAGTTAATTAGTTGTTGTTTGTTAGCTTGTAACCGGCAGTGGCTGACACCATTAGTGACTGTGCCAACGCAAACTCTCGCTCTATACTGAAAAGGTTTTGGTGACTTTGACCCAGACTTGCATGAGGAGTGTGATGTTACTAAAAACAGCAGCAAGTGGACATAACAGAACAGTCAGCATTGTTGGCATCTTTTATTTGTTTATACTCTTTGTTAGCAGGCAACTGGCAGTGGCTGACACACGCAAACGCTGGCTCGCTGCATTGACAAGGTTTTATTTTTTCCTCCCCTCGTCCCTGAAAGTTGACAGGATTGGTTCCCTATATGTGACGTATGAATCCCTGGCTAACTGAGTCTGCTGTTATGAGACTTTCATTGGTTCACTCCAGTTCTAAGGTGAAATTGTGCAACCATGGCATTGACTGCTTATTTCACTCATGGCATATCTTAAATATCTTTTATTATGGGGATAAAAAAAAAAAACCAAAACATTATATAGACATGTTAAGTACTTTGTGGTGGAGGCTACTATTTATACATCCCAGTTTGTGTGTTACCCTCAACTGGGTAACACTGATCCTCCTAACATCTAAATGGGAAAGCAAACCAAGCCAAGGTCTCCCTCCTGCGAGCATTGACCCAGCCTGTCTCCCCTCATGTCTTTGAGGCCATTTGTCAAGGACAGAGCTCCTGTAAAGGCTTTCAGGATCTCGCGCACATAACATGTATCACATTTCACAACTTAACTCCTAACACATGGCTGCCCGGGTAAAAGAAAAAAGTTGTGCATTGCATGACCTGAGCTCGAAACCCGGAACTGGTCATGGGCGGATGAGTGGATAGATTGGTGGAAGGTGGGGGTATAAGCGGCTCAATCAATAGCTGTGACTCATACCAAGGGGAGGGTTTGTTGGCTATGAATTAAGCTTTAAAATGCTGACACTACAACACCTAAAGTTGCAGTACATGTCAAAGGGGTGGCGCACAGCACACGCACTTAAAGTCGGTCTTCATCGGGTGGTGTGTGTTCTTGTTGTGGGTAAACTGCCGTTGACTTTGGCTGAGGGAGTAAACAGGATATTGTAGATGTCCTTACAGCAGATTGCAGTTGCTGTCTGCCTTGATGGGTCTGTCTCACTCTCTCTGGGGTGATTCCAAGGATGTCTGCTGTTAGACCTCAATGCTGCTCCAGTCCAACCTGCAGTAATGGAGCGCAGCTTAAAGCAGGAAATAGATTCAATAGCTTCCATTACGGGACCTCTCCAGAGATGATCACATCTTGATGATGATTTTGCAGAAGGGAAATACATTGCCCGGAGGTGATGGAGGTGGGTGGCGGTGTTGATGTGTTCTTGTCCACGTTGACCTCACATAACCATTTTTAATACCTGACAGGTGGATCTACCTCAATATATGCTGATATCACCAAAACAGCAAGATTTAAATTTGTGCTCTTGTTTTACAGACATGTTTAAGTGAACATGTTTGAAATACCTACCAAAATAAAACTTAAGAGTTTTTAAGTTCTTTGTCATTCGATTTAAAGTCTCTGGGTGTTTATAATAAGTAAGTAACAAGTTCAGTCTGTCATAATGTTTAAGGCAGTTAAATTTAGACAGGATATTTATTTTTAATGTGACTACTGCTTAGTGTGGTCGTGGGTTATTATTAAACTTTCTCTGACTTTTGGGTTGTGATCCGCACATTACATAAATCAGCCGTGTCAGGCCAGTGCAGATCACTCCACCTCAGTAAACATCTGACATCGGCAACGGCGAGCGTGACATAGAAACACGATGACTTTCAGCCCGCCGGTGGGGAATTCACTTTATTGTTTTACATATTCTTCTTTAGTGCTCCTCTGCTCTGAATGAGTCCGGGTGACATCTCACTGTTTTGCATTGCTGCATTTCCAAGAATTTCTTTCATTCGAATTGTCCACATTACTATCTTGAAGGTTGGAAATGAAGTGGCAGTTTGATGCCTGGTTGTTGTTTTTCCACGCGGAGGTCGGTTGTTCATCCACTCGGCCTTTTACAGTCCAGCAGCTAGACGTGTCAAATGGAGGCTTTAAATTGCTCTTTATGTGTAAATTTGATGGTCTACCAATATAATGAGGTCCAGTCGGGGGTATTTCCCTGCCTCAGACCCAAAGCATGCTGGGATGGGATCCAAGAGAAGCTAAATATAATGGACAACAATAAATGAATATGGAGATAAAAATGGTTCCTTTCAAAATCGAAAAGGGGTGAATATTTGGCACGACAGGCATCTTAATATGGCATATGTCTTGTTTTCCATTTAAAACTTAATGTATGAGCTTTGATGACATATTTGCAGATATGATACCGTGTGTGTCACTGAATGATGTCACACCTGCAGAAGTGTATCACATTTAGCACAAACAGTAGTGTCGGGCTTTTAGCGAGCTCTTTATTCCAGCCACAGGATCATCAGAAAGTGGACACTATAGAAGTGTTGGTCACTATCTGTCAGGCATGCCAAAGCTGGAAGCCACTCTTTGATAGCCGGAGCACTCACTCTCACTGAGAGCACTTTGATTTCTGTGCCAGGCTCCGGGGCTCTCCCGGCCTATCTCCTGCCCTGTGGCGTCATGAGTGGCCGGCACTCAGCAGCACTAGCAGGGGAGCAGAGTGTACAGACAGTCCTGGTGGGGAGCAAATGGGGCCAGAGATCTCTGACAACAGGGGAGAGGAGGCAGGAGACAGCACAGTGAGGGGAAAGTGCTGGTGTTTGGGACAGGTGGTGCAGTGTAGGCAGGTGTCAGGTATGTCAGCGTGAGTTTCCTTAGTCTGACCTTTATTCTGACTAACAGGCAGAGATGGGTTGATTAACAACCATCAAGCAAATACAAGACACACACATCTGGTGCCTGATGCGGCAGCGCTTTAGTCACCTGGAGCTGCTTAAAAAAAAAAGCGTGGGTGTCATTTTTTTTTTTTTTTTAAATTTAAATTTAATGCCTGTCCTTTTTTAGGAAAAACATTTTTGCTTAGGTATGGACTCCTACTGCAGCATTATTGGCACAAAGTATGAAACCTACAGAGGCTTCTTTAATCCTCTGCATTCAAACCCACACAGTTGTGTCTGAAGTCTTTTCAGGTTCCTCTCTGGAGAGAATCTGTCCAAGTTGAGCAGGAAATACCAGCCACAGAAAAATGCCACACTTCCTAAAATCAAGATCAAGAGTAATTAAGTGCTGTTTTTATAGTTTTCGAATTCATTCAGGGTTAAAGGTTAAGAACTCTGCCTTATTATGGATTTGATGAATGCAGGAAATTAAAAAATATATATTTTCTGGTTAATCGAATTGATTCTTTGTCTATTTTATCAATTTCGAACATGATTCCAATTTAAGTTATTGTTGAAGAAATTAAAGATGTGATTGATACATTGTCAATATTTGTCATATTATTAACAAGAGATATGTATAATTTAGCCTAAAAGTTTTGCATGTTTTTGATCCACCAAGAACCAATTAATCATAATCATCATAGCCAATTTCTCCTCATATGTTCTGAGTTTTTCTGTCTCTGCTTCACAATTAAATCTCTGGGACTGTTGTCTAAGACTTCTAACTTTGGTGTATATGTTTGTTTGTTAGCAGGGAAGATTGATTAACTGTTACCCCAGTTAATGCCCCCCCCCCCCCCCCCCC
>CM076656.1:16386149-16409797 GCA_038496675.1 Rachycentron canadum | reverse complement strand
CCCCCCTCATGTATTCGGTCCATCAGTTTATTTAAAAGATAATTAACTGGCAATGTCTAAAAAAACCCAGGAGATCATTAAAGCTCTTACCTCCGTTCTGACGATATTTTCAGAATCCTCAAAAGAGGGACTTCACACCATTGGGCAAATAAAACTGTTTCCCAAATTAGTAAAATGCTGCCATCTTTGATTTGATTTGAAGATGCTGAAGTTAAAAATCCTTTAGTGGAAGGAAAAATTTTTCATCAGGATGGTTAGAACAGTCGTTGGGGAATTTAACAAATGGCAGTAAATGGCACCTGTTGTTGGGAACGTTTTTTGGATGTAGCCAGCTATAGAGCGAGCTAAGCTAGATGGCATTGGATCATCACATGATCAGGTTGAATTTTCAACATATAAATATTCAACATATAAATCCAATATTTCACACAAGTGTTACCTTTTTTAATCAAATAGTATTGAATCCATAAGAAAATAAGGCCATGTAATCTTGACTCATGTACATCATGACTAACAGGAGAGAGAGGCATTCACCACCACGCAACTTTATTCCATCAAGAAGTTCTGCCTCTCATCTTTTTGTGCTTTTCCAACATGCTAAGCCAAAGTGAAAGACCTAAACATAATACTGTATTCAAAAACAGTTTATTGGTTTTCCTTTTTATTTTACATTTATTGCAGTGAGACATAACTGACAGTGATGATTTGCATTGTGAGGAGCTTGCATTTATTCTTACAGCCACACACACAGAATATAGTACATGTATGTGGAGACTACAATATATGCTAGGCACTAGGTATGCACAGTACATGATAACAGGATGTGACAACTGTAGAGTAAATGAATAAAAGAAAATCAGGACCCTGACGCAGAAGCGCTGCACATTTAGTGTCTGATTTGACTGAGAGTGACTCTGAGATTTCTGAGATCATCTGTTGGCTTCAAGTGAATTCATGGTGAAGATCTCAGTGTATGTTACATACAGCTGTCTGTGGTGTTAAGGTATCGATTGCTGTTGGTATCGGCTTTGTGCTCAGTCTCTATATTATTGAATGCTATTATTCTCACTAACAGGTCTGGGATCTCAGAAAGAATGAACTAGTTAAACCAAGAAAAGGGCATTAAAGGGAATAAATAGACTAATAAATTCTGACTGGCTGCTGTTGGGTATTGAGTCATGTTGTATTGTATTGTATAAGAACTAGTATAAAAAGCTGTATTTTATATGTTTTTGTGTTGAACTTATTAGCATAAATGTAGATTTGTGATAAATTTAGAGAGATTCCTCACTTCAAATGATTCAAATTCAAACAGCCGTTGTAAGTAAAAATTTTAAACACTCTGAATCTCCATTCTTTACTGTCATTGATGAACCCAAAGACACATTTGAATAAAAATCAGAATAGAAAATAGCGTTCATTCTGAGAGAAGCATTGAAGACAGGAACAATGAAGAAGAGTGTTTTGAAAACAGCTACTTGATGCTTGTGCTGACTCTGCTGCTGCTGCATCTATTACCAAAGCCTGGAGGGTGTACTGAAAAAAGTTTAACTGCAGAGTTTAACATTTACAGAACACTAAACATGTTTGTAAAGTTGCTAAAAGAAGGGAAAGTGCATTCACACAGTTTCTGGGCAACATGCTGTTCAGGGTGCAGAGGAAAGGGGACAGAAGGAGAAGTAAATCAGGAAGCAGCGTTTTGTCAGAGGGACAGGATTTGTAAATGGACAAATAAAATATACACAAGAGAAGAAACCATGCAGACCTCACAGCAACTGGCACAGGATTATATACAAACTGTGGGTGGTACTGTGAGCGACTGTAGAAAAAGAAGTGATACATCTTCTGTTAGGCAAATAGTTTTGCTCTGCTCTAATTATTATGCTCAGGTAATATCAGGTCGTACCAGATGATAATATGCATTTTGTCAAAGATTAAAAAGATGCTCCTTTTTCAAACTTTTTTTTTTTCTATGTCTACGGTTACAGTAAACTAGGCTAAATAAATAAGTCTGGTTTATTAGATGCAAGCTGTGTTTACACATTGAAATAACAACCATGTCAATTAAATCACTGTCACGGAAACGTGTGTTTTATCTGCTCAGAATCGTCCAAAAACAACTTTAAACAAATTCTCATTGAAGTTTGGGAAATCAATCTATGATGTGAAATATCACATCTCCATGAATGCCTTCAGGATACAATAGAACATCATTTGCATATAGTGACCACACACTCATTTTCAGTTATTGCTTTGTAGGTGAAACTTCACTTTCAGAAGTCATGACTGAATGAGTTTGGTGTATTATTCTCTGTTTTCTACGCTTATTTGGAGCGAGTGGTTCAGTCCGTGAAATGTCATTCAATCATACCTTAATATCCTAAAACATTTGCAGACTAAAAAAAAAAAAAAAAATCCAAGGCCTTGAAACTTTGGTTTTGCTCTATTCCTTCTTCAGCTTTTATTAAAATAGAGGGTTTGATTTTGTATTGTTGGATTAGTATCTGATTTTGATTTTGAGTCCAGCTATTGACCTGTTTCTATCCCCTCTTGTTCTCCTTCTTACTGATGTTTTTTCCTGTGTACTTTCTGACAAAAAACAAAAAGCAAAACAGCAGACCATAAACTAATTTTGTCACTAAATGCATTTGCTGTCCTGAGACAATACCTCCAGGACTCAATGTGAAGTGCAGTAAAACACTGTTATCATAACAAGCCTATATTAATTATTTTTGAACATCCAAAATAGGTTCCACAGGGCATAATTTGGGCATAGAACAAAAACACAGCAGACCTCAAAAACACTGTATAAAAATACTTAGAAACCTTCAACTTTGTCCCATTTAGAGCTCTCAAGGTAGAGGATAACAACGCAGGAAAGCAAAATGAAAATGCAAAAGTGATCATAGGAGAGGAACTCATTATTGGCACTGTATAATGAAATCCAATCGAAGGAGAATAGTAACAGTCCCAAACAGACCCGAGGGATACCAATTTCCACTCTCATTAGCCAGTAATGGTTCAGACATTAGTGAGATGAGGTGAATAGGATGTCGGGTCCAGGAGAGAAGGTTCCCTTCCTAATGCTTTTGGACACAAATCAGCGGCATCCGATGGACTGTTATTGAGGCATTAATGACAGAGGCACGCTGCAATATACATCCTGCAAAGTATCTGCGCTGTCCTTGGCTGTTGATCAAAGCTGTAGTGTTTACGGCAGGGTTGAGCTTCGCAGGAGTTTCATTATCTGAATATGAATTGACTTTGGCATAGTGACACACACATTGCCCAACCTGCTTCTGCAAGAAATGTGAAATGCAGATGTAGAAAAGAATGGATTTAAATTTTGATTATGTGAGTTTGAATGATTTTACATTTTGACTGGTATAAAATTCCTTGTAATTAACTGGCAGTGAATTATAATTTTTAAGATACAATAAAATACTTTCACAGAGTGTGGGATATCACTACTCACACGACAACACACCATAAGCCCACTATTCAGAAATCACATCTGCTTTTAAAAGGATGTGTCACTCAATCAGGAAAAAATTTCATTAGACCTTGACTTACTCATGAATTTTAAAGCTGCATTAATCAATTTTTGCCCAACTCCAAAACAAGCTTGATAACAGCCTGATGAATTATCACTGTGAAAGTTGTCAGCAAAAGTGCTAACTGTTAACTTCCACATCCAGCAGACATTTATTTATTTCGTAGTTTTTCTCTCCACCTGACAGGCTGCTCTGCTCTGGTTTGGTCTCTATCAGCTCCTGAGAAAATACCTGGCTTAAGCTAAATGTTTGACTTTCAACATCTACTAACCTTGCCTTTCTGCTGTTGCAGAAAACTAAAGCCATAAATTTGTGATTCTTAAAACCAAAACAGTGAACAAGAGGCTAAGAATCTCCATGAGAGCCATCATTCTCTATGGGTTCATCATTGCCTTTGCATTGCAGTTAATAATTTGATACACTGTTCACATTAAAAACACTGATTAATGCAGCTTTTAAATTAAACAAACATGCAGACATTTCCTGTAGAAATCGATGGCTTGGCCGGAACAAGACAAATTGTCCCTCAGCTATAATTTCAGTTTGAAGGATATTCATCGTCTGTCATCTGAATGGGCCTCACATATTTGTCTGTGGGGACAGACAAAAAACACACATCAGAAGCATGGAAGACTTACAAAAGAGGTCAACTAGACTCTGACTATTCCAGGTGGATTTATAAATGGTTATTTCTTCATTCATTTATATGAATAGTCTGGGGAAAAATATGGCTTAAAACATTGATATAAAGGTATTCAAAGAGTGTTTTTTTTTTAAATAATATCCAATTTTGTTCTTATTAACTTTGTCTAATAATTAATTTAAATAGATACTTAAAAAACACAGGGGAAACACAATTTTTACCTCTAAACTTTTTATGAAACCATTATTATGATGCATTAGTAAGGAGATTGTCTTTTACAGCCAGCCAAATGACTAAATGTGGTAGATACAGTAGTTATAGTTTAAATGCCAACTTCTGATATCTGAAGCAGATCCCTGATTTTCTTTTAGTCCCATCCGACCCCGAGTTTGTATTAAATGAGTTGAATGAAAGGGGAGGTGAAGCAGATATGCCCATATGTTGTTGACTATGTTGAGAAATGCAATAAATAAAGAAGAGGGAGATGGGCAGATGCTACTTTTCCACTACTGCTCTGTGCATCTACAGTGTCTGTGAGTAGAAACATCTTGATGCTGCAGATGCAACAGTCACCAAACATGTTAGAACAGTCTCGTCTTCTTGTTGCCACTCACTCAGCATTCATACATTCGGGTAGTCAAACTGTAGTGAGTAGAGAGAGGAGGAACTGTAGAGGGGAGAACAGAAATCCTCCCATGTTTCTCCACTTCACCCTTCACTGAGTCACTCCCCCCAAAAGTTTAATTAAGATCACAAGTTTGAGGATAGCCTGGATCTGACTTTGATATGGTCTGTTTCAGGAAGGCTCACTATAGAATCCTTCTTGGGTAGTCCCGAATC
This sequence comes from Rachycentron canadum, assembly GCA_038496675.1. Taxonomy (NCBI): domain Eukaryota; kingdom Metazoa; phylum Chordata; class Actinopteri; order Carangiformes; family Rachycentridae; genus Rachycentron; species Rachycentron canadum. Next base: position 16,404,760 of record CM076656.1, on the reverse strand, counting down.
CCCCAGACCTGTTCCCACACCCCCTACTGCCAGCCCTACACCAGCCCCAGCACCCTGCACAGAACCGGGCAGGGATGCTACAGGGAAGGCCCCCACAGACATTTGGTGGGGCAGTACCATCCTATGTGGTATAGTGCTTCGAATGCCTGCATGACCCGATGGGGTCTGGGGGGGTCCAATGGAAGTGGAGGAGACTCCTCTAGACTGGGGTGGACTTGGTGCACCGGGTTGTGCTCCCTCCTGAGGCAGTAAGGGCTGAGAGGCTGACAGTGCCCTGACGTCTTGGCTCAGGCTCCCCATTTGCAAGGAATGGGTGCTCTTATGTGAGCTGGGCCGGTGTGCAGGGCTGGCTGTGTGCTGCTGAGCTAGAGAAAGCTGGGAGCCTGAGATGGGACCAGCCAGTGCACTGGACCCATACTGGAATGATCGTCCTCCAACTGCCAGTGGGCTCTGTATTGGGGGGCTGGACAGGACCGGAGCAAAGGCACCAGAAGCAAGGAGCTGAGAATGCAGGGGAGAAGCTGAGACAGGACTAGATACACTTTGCATCACCTGGAATCTCCTCACCATCCTTGGGGACTGCAGGTTCCCCGCTCCCACTGAGCTCCCTTGCATGGGAGGACAAAAGTTCATGGCTACTGCCTGCTGCAGAGTGGCAATTGCTGAATTCTGAGGCTGGGTGGAGGAACCCGGAGGAGTATAGATCCCACTGTGTAGAGGAGGTGTCATGGACATGGCTCGTGGTCGTGGTATATCCACCTGTTGAACCATCTGCCGATCATATTTCACTATCTCCTGGATCATCTCATTCTCCCGGTTGTTGAAAACACCCGAGTTCAGATCATGTTGAACTTTGTGCATCAGGATTGAGTTCTTCTTTCCTGCAATGACACAAAAACAGAAATGAGCATTGTTGCTGAAGTGGATGCTAATGGTGTTAAGTTTTGGTTTTACAAGTAAAGATGGGTTCCCTTCACTTTGCTCACTTATATTTAGTCAATTTTAACAAAAGTCTCACACACATGGAGACAGGCATAGAGAGCATCTTATCTCTTGCACTTTTCTGTCATGGGAATAAGCAGCCAGTGTTTATGCAGTCACCTTACGTCTGACAATCAGAGCATGTCGATTGTCAAAACATTTACTTATTTGTGCTGCTACGTCTTTGTATGAAAAAGCTGTATGTGACGAGGTGATGGGTGCGTGTGTGTAATGATCCTTCTGTAGGTTCACCTACAGAAATCTTGTTACGAGTTTTACTTCCTCAAGATAGTCAAGTTTGATCTGATCTAGGATTATGATCCCAATGGTAGAAGCGGCGGGCGCAGTGTGCAAAGGGCAGGGACTTCAATCAACACAAGCTTATGACCTGTGCTTACTGGGAATTCTTCGTTCTTTGGAAATAATTGCAATCCCCCAATCCCTATCACGAGTGGGGTTCAGCAGGTCACCACGCCCCTTGGCAAATAGTAGACACACACTGATCCACTCATTGTGCCTGTGTTGGCTCTCCGCGAGGGATTAACTGTAACATCTAACCGGTCTCGCTATTACTCAACTACAACAGTGTGGCCTTTACTTCATAAGTATATTGGCAGCTGACGTCAGGTTGAATGGAGACTTCACCGTCTGCGCCATGATCGTGGTCAACCACATGCTTGAGTAGCTGCTGTATTCAAATGGCAATGGTATTAATGGCAAAACCCTGACATGTAATACTACCTACATTCCTGATCTGAAGAGGCCAGGATCAATCAGCTGTCCATCCAAATCCCTAACCTTTTGTCTCCACACATGAGCAACAAAGAGTGGACACGCGCAAAAATAGGAGAAATTAAGTAATGTATATACTCTGATGCAACAACGATGCAGAAACTCGTAAGATACATGAAGAAGGTATAAAAACCCCTGGACACGAGCAAAACCCAAATTAGAAAAATCTCTTCTGATCTGGACTCAGCAGTCAATGTCACCCCTACTAAGCATTTTCACACAGGTTCGCATTTAAATTAGGTGACACCGATGACTCACATGTGACCTCAACACTTCTCATGTGGCATCATACTGTGAATGACTCACTGAGATTTAAATGACTGTGACTTGTCACCAGAAAGTTGAACTGATGAAGCCTTTTAGAAGGCTAAAACTGCAGTTTACTGACTTTTTGGTAGACTGAAGAAGGTATAGGAGGGTAGAGTATGTAGAATGTACTTGAATGCAGATTACTGCTGATTGAACTGCAGCATGCTTCTAAGTCCCGAGGAAAGCAGGCTGAAAAGACTATGGCTCTGAAAGCAGGTTTGCATTTGAACAGTACTGCAGCACTACTACTGCAACCCAAGGGGATCTCAACAGAAAGGGCACAACCATACCAAGTAAAACACACCTCATCACCCTCACACATCTCAAAAACACCGCCTGCAGACGCATGTTTGAGACATCACTGAAGCGAACAGTGTGACAGGGTCCTCAAATGTTCTATCATGATTTATCACTGACCAAGGCCATGCCGGCAGAAAAACTCACCGTGTTATCAGTGCTCGGGGGTAAATAAGAGTTTGTCAAAGAATGGTGTGGCTGAGAACTGCTGAGTTGATGATGTGATGGAGGGAATAAACAAAGACAAGGCAAAGGTTTTTTGGGAACCAGGTCGGTCTAATGAGTGATCTACTTGTTTTGATAGGTGAAGAAAGACAAAGGTAACGCAAACAATGTCTAATTACAGGACTGTCTCTTATCCAGTTAATGAGAAAGGTCCAAAAAAGAGTCCAAACCAGGTAGGGTCTCTGTGCTAGGTACAGCTGCATCAGAATGAGGTTCAGATGATGAAGCAGGAGAAGAAGGATGCTGTAATCTTTTGGGCAATACTCCCTTTCATGGGCTTTCTGTTGGATGGATGGGTTCAGCACCCTGCTCATGGGAGGCCTGCCACTGATAATGACTAACAATTACTGAAACTAATAATGACTGATGCAATGATGCAAAAGACCAGCCACAGGGTCACCCCTGCTCAACAAATGCTGCTAGGGAAGGAGGTCGGGACCAAAGATGAGAATTCTGCTGCTTCCAGATGCTCTAACATCTGTTGTACCTTGAGGACAAAGAGGAAAGTGCGTATGGGCAACTGAAGTAGTGCATATAGCTCCTCTGCACAACTATCACTGGCAGTCAACTTGGTCATCTGATGCAGCAGGTGGTCTTGAGATCTGGCAAAGCTCTTAATCAGCATGACAGCCTGAGTTATACCCACATAACAAAGAGGTGAAAAAGGCTGGTCATAAGCTTGTTCCTCTATAGCACAGTTAGCCACCACGCCAGAAGGGGAGGGACTGGGGGACACAGATGCTGACTATGGACTCTTTTGATCCATCTGTTTGGCAAACTTGGTGACGACGTCCTCTCTCAGGGTTTGGAGGGAGTAGGCAGAGGAATCCTCATCCCCTGTGATGGAGGCAGAAAAGCCCAGGTGTAACGTTGAGTTCTTCCTCAAGAAGCGTCATTAGGTTTTTTTTTTTTACTTCCTAGGAAATCACCAATGAGAAAAAGATGGTATATGCAACCCATGAGGGTGACAATAACTCAGTGATGGTGGACTGAATGGAAAGGGAACAGGGCAAGCAATAACTAGATAGAGAGGTACGACTACATTGTCTAATGTGCCAATGTGGTACACTGGGTTTTATGCAGCCCTTTCAAGCCTCCACAGATATAATACACATCTGCTGTAATTACCAAGTAACACCTCCGTCACCTCTTAAATTTCTGCTATACTTCCTCCTGTGCTGATCTCAGGTGACACAGTGTTTGAAAGCATCGTAAAAACATTGAATAGAATAATGACAAAAGTACATTCACCCCTGAACCTCCTGTTTTTAACAGGTAAGACAACATAATATTCTAATAACATTTTATGTATCAAGGGTATGAAGACAGCAGGTGAGAGATAAGCTCCTGGTCTTGCAGTAATGGCTGTTTTTAAGAAAATGTGTGTATGCCTGATGTGGGAAGCCTGGTTCCATTGTTAATGTGAGTAATTATGGTGTATGAGACTAAACCAATCAAATGAGATGGAACTTAAAGATTTGACAGTTTCTAAAAAAAAAAAAAAAAAAGACATTTTCAGAGGAAGCTGTTTCTGGATTCAGTGGGATGCAATGAATTTTGAAATTAGGATCGAATCAAGATACACATCACTCTTTTGAATCAAAATGAAAAAAGCTTTTGTCATTATTTCTGAGTTTTTGTCCACATTTCATATTTTTCACATGGCTTCTGATCATTCTCTGGGTGTTTGATCCAGAAGTTTCCTCTGACAAAGACGCGTTATTGGTAATAAATATGTCAAGTGCACACGGACTCCAGTGGGAATTGTCTGGTTGGTGGTTGGGTCTTGAAGTAGACAGGTCAGTCTCCCGCCAAAAACGTGAGCTGACTGACTCAAGGCTGCTCATGTGTGGAGGCTGGCTGCTATGGCAACAGCTGGCAGGTGGCGGATGTAGGGCTTTTGTAAACAAGTATGGTCACATGACAAGGAGATGTGACGGCATCCCTGCTGACCTTTCGGGTCACATTTGCATTGTGAAGGAAAATAACATGTTTTAATTTCCACACTAACAATGAGCTCTCAAAGCATGGGGAAGATAAAGCAGTTTGTGCATGCGTGCGTGCGTGTGTGTGTAAACTGAGGATATTGGTGGTCTTACCTATTCTGTCCAACCTGTCAATGGCGACCGTCTCAAAGGCCCTCCTCATCATGGGATACTCCTCCAGCACCTCGTTGAAATTATCCACAGAGAGAGAATAGAGGCGACAGTAGGTGTCCGCTCGCACACTGGCTGTCCGTCTGCCTCGTGTCAGCAGACAGATCTCTGGTGGGGTGAGAGAGAACCCAGACAAGGGATGGATGAAAAACAGCAGACTTAAGATTGTGAGACAGTGACAAAGAAAAGAGCACAGCTTCTGAGAGCCCCTGGAAACTGATGCCCAGCCACAACACCATCACAAAATGAAACTTTAGATGTTAAAATGTGTCTGGGTCGCACAAAACTCTAGACTTTGAGCAAATGTGCGCTCAGAACAAAAGTGGTTTATGCATGCAGTTGCTATGTGTAGTTGGGATGACCCACTGACAGTAACACTAAGTATTTCCCCTAGCACTGGCACAGCACTGACAGCCATGGGAAGGAGGCACACTCTAAATTTGGAGATGTGCAGCTAAGCTTCATTACATTCACTTGTTCCCTCTCCCTTCCCCTAGTATCTTCTTCTCTCCAGATTTCTTCTTCTGTGGGCAGGTGCTGACTGTTGTCTTGACAACCATATGCCCTCCTTTCCCCACGTCTGTAAGGTTGACCTCCCCTGACTCTGTGGGTAGGGAAGAAAAATAACGAAACGCGAGGAGACTCGATTAAAAGCATCTGTAGGGCCACTGCACTGGAATCTGCTCAAGACTGTGATGGCTCCAGCAGCGCGGGGGGGGTGTTAGCTTAGCTTAGCACAAAGACTGGAAACAGAGGAAATAGCTAACCTGGCTCAGTACAAATAAATAATAATAATTTTAAAACAAACAAACAAACAAAAAAAACCACTACCAGTATCTATAAAGTTCACAAAAAAGTGTTAAATCAGCAAGCTGTTGTTTTAAGGATGGCTGTGCGCCGGACTATTTCTTGGCCAGGTGCAGTCACTTCAGAGGCTCTCCACTGGTCGCCCCGCCAACTCACAGTGATGGTAGGACCCAACCTAAAATTTTTTTGCACTTCAGTTTTTGGACAAATTACATAGACGAAAAATAAATAACATTTATTTAGTGAGTTTTGGAGGAGCTATTGGCAGAATTTGTTACATTTGGACACAGCCAGGCCAACCATTTCCAGTCTTAACGCTAAGCCAAGCTAACTGGCTATTAGCTGTAGCTTCACATTCACTGTAGGGACATGAGTGGCATCAAACTTCTTGTCTAATTCTCAGCAAGAAAGTGAATAACTGTCTTTCAAACTGTTATTTGTCTTTTAAAAACTAGTACCATGAGCCATGCTGGTGACCTATAAAGATGTATATACAATAGATGCATATCTTAGGTGCAGATTCATGTAAACCAAACTGACTATGAGATACATTAGTGTTTTATTCAGAGGTTATTTAAGCCTGACCTTCAGTGTTGCTGCAACATCCCTTTTGAAAAAGGATTATAACTATAGCTTAATAATTAATAGCCTATACCCAGATAGACATCACTCTGCTTACTGTAGGTTAGTGGTTAAGCTCCTCACAATCATGTGCAACAATGGAAGTCAAAGTCTGTCTATTCATGAAAGGCTTGGTAATTGATTACATATAATCTGGTCAAAATAGCTAAAATATCAGTGGAGAGACATCTTTGCTAAAAAGAACTTTCCTTAAGTTGAGTTTAACCTAGTCATGCATGAACCTTTTTGATCCTCAAGGCTTGTGAGAGTTGTGAAATAACTCACCACATAATGCCTCAGACGCCCTGTCATTAAGTATCTCTTGGGGTCTCCCTGGTTATACATAACACAAAGCATTTGCATATTTCTGGTTCAATGGTGAGTTCTTGGAGAGGATAATAATCCTAATGAAACCACTGTGGCTGCATTAAAAAGCTATTCAGACCCACTGGGTGATCATTTGCGATGGTTAGGGTAATTATCATCTTCAAATATGATGAAAAACACAGACAAGTCTGAGATGGGTAATGTGAATTTTGTTATTTTCCAGCACTACTTGGGGTCATGACTGCTTTCGACTTTAGCCTGGGCTGCACTGTTTCCACGTCTCATTAGTTTAATAAAGAGTCAAAAACATTGTTGTCATTTATGAATGATTATTACATGAAGTTTCTTGTATTTTATGGCCCCTATAGACATTAGACTTTCTTTTATCCTCATTTTCTAGATTCTGAAGAATTATGCCAATCCATGGACAATCAATTATCAGTTTTAGACAAGAGACAAGTCAGACTGTTGTAACATCTTATGGGTCATTGTTTTCTTAAACTGTCTCATAAAGCCTCAACTTTATAGAAAATTGTTGGAGTGCACCTTTAACTTTAAGGCTTTCCATCTTTACTTGCATCCACTAAAAATAGTTTCAGTGACAAGAAATTAAAGTGACTTTGAGGCACCACATTGTGAAAGCTTTGGCACTTCAGACAAGAAACAAGGGCTTCAACAAAAACCTATTCAGACTCAGTGAATATGCAACTGTACAAAACTTTGCAATATTTTCAACACATCCAATTTAGGATTACAATTTTATTCTATGAGTAATGCGATGGCTGTAGCAGGACAAGTGGTGCATTGTTCTGCAAGACAGCGATTTTGAAAACCAGCCAAAGGCTAAGCTGCAGACGGAGCTGAATTTACGCCGAAAGAAAAATATGACAAAGCTCTGTCTTTTTCTAAATGCATTAACATTATAATTGAGCCTATCCATTCAAGGTTTGCCAATGGAAAATGTGGAATGAAGGGACAGTAGTACAGGCAAAGAAATGTAAACGACAGGCGATAATACCTATTAAACAGTGAATGATCAAACTCAAGCTGTGTGAGAGGATATACTTCTGTCAACGTGTAGCATGTGTCAAACCTGTGACCTCCGACCACTAATCTAAAAACAGAAAAATCTTGTAAAAATGAAGTGTTTAGCCTAACATCACTATCTACTTACTTCTACTTACTAATTCAGAGATTTTACCACAAATACACACTCCTGCATTAGTTAAACCACGCTGTCCCTCCAATCCAAGCCCACTGCCAGTTCTGCGTATGCGGGGAGACCTGTGATTTCCTCCCTGGTGGCAGGGATGGCTTTGAACAGTCTAAGCTTGACATCATGAATAGCCCCGTCATCACCATTCTGCTTTGCTAATTAGCTGTTATTAATTGGATGTGTGATGTGTGTGTGTGTGTGTGTGTGTGTGTGTGTGTGTGTGTGTGTGTCGTGCATCCGTGCCACTCCGACAGCGCCCCGGGCTGCTGGCACATCAACGTTACAGCCAGTGAACTCTGTTCTGCTGCAGAGGGCAGCGGATGTTAAAAATGCAGTCCAAACCATCAATCCACGGGACTGAAATAAGTGCGAGCGGGTGTGTGTTTGTGCACGTCTGTGTGGGTTTATGGGTGGCGATGGCGGCACAGGCACCACATGTTTCTAAACAGTCACTGAGGAACAACGGCCTGGGAAAGTGGGACAGAAGTGGCTGTAAGGCAAGACTGCACAAGAAGTCCTAGTAAAATGTCAGGGTGCTGTTTTTTTTTTCTTATGTGCTTGTTGCTACTATTCCTATTTGAATGGTAAATACAATCTGTAATGTCATTGTTGTGGACTCAGTTGGGATTTATATGGTAGATAACAATTACTTGGACACATAAAATAGAATAGAATAGAAAACTAAGTGATGATCCCAAGGTGACAGAGCCAGTGACAAACCTCCAAAGTAGGAGCCATCCATCAACTTCATGCCCATGTTTCCTTTGGTCAGGACGCTGACCACCCCGTGCTGGATGAAGTACATCTTCTTGCCGACGGTGCCCTCTCTGATGATATAGTCTCCGGGTTGAAAGACTTCAAATCTCAGTTTGGTCAGCATGGCGGTCACAAAGTTGGGATCAGCATTGGCAAACAGGGGCATGGAGGCCACCAGCTTGCGACAGTTGAAGTTGACAATCTCCTAAATGGTGACAGCAGACACCATTGGTTTGTTTTGGTGATCAGAGGACAGCACAGTCAATATTAAAACTATTGATGATCAGGGTGTCATTGATGTGGGGGACGTGTTATTTTCCTTAGTCATTTGCCAGTTTATTTTGAATACTTAAAAAAGGAAACTGTACAAAGAGCAGCATTCAGAGCAAGTCTGCAGGTTAGACATTTTTTGTTTTTTAAATTACCTATAGGGAAGCCGGCACAGCTCATTTGAGTATTCTCCATATTATGTTTTCTCTTTACTTTGTGTTAACTGAAGGGTAGATGAGCTGCCCTTGAATCAAGAAGACTTTGTTCACTGTGAACTCAAGTAGGCAGCAGGAAAACAGCTTTTGTGTGCATGGAAGTATAAAGTTTACTTAAAATCAATCAGCTGCATTGTATTCATAATTTTGTAATTTTTCAGTGAAGGCTGGTAAAAACTTTACTGACTGCCTAGAAACCCATACAGAGGGTTTACCACTTCTACCACCGCTACCACTTTTCTGTCCCATAAGAATGATCTATATACATATACTTAATGAATTTGTTGTAATGGGTATGTTTGTTAGGGACTGAACACATTATAGTGGATGTTTGGGTGCTTCCATACCTCACGAAGAGGCTCATTAAGCTCCTCCAGGATGCTCTCTTCATCAAACATCTTGCCCTGGTATCTGTGCTCGTAGTAGTCATGGATTTTTTGTCGGAAGTCAGCCGGTAGTTTGTGGAAGGACATGTACTGCTCCACTTGCTTGTACTAAAAAACGGAAAAAGGTTTAAGTCAAGACATAGTAGTGAGGAAAAACAGAAGCTGAATGAAAACATTATGTTAATTGTGACAGGAGGGGTTTCTCCTGCTACATGATAGTGATGTATTTTTGGCAACAGTTTCACAGCATCAAGGTTCCACTAGACACGATAGCAACTGTGACTGTGGAGACACCATGCAGTTCTCATTTCTGTACTTGCTGACTTTTTCTCAGATTGTCTCAACACTGGCTTTTAGTCATCTACACACAGTGTTCATGCGTGCAGTTATAGAGATGTACAGCTCTGCAAACATGAAGATCCTCTGACCCATTTCTACCATTGGAGTAAAGCTGTGATGAAGCTGTTAAGGAAACATGAGAGCTCTGTAAAGCCCAGGAGGATTCATCATGCCTGACTGTCTTTACAGAAGAAAGAGGCTGTTGTTGTACGTCTTAACTACAAACAGTCTACCTCTACACAGAAAATATTACCAGGCTTTCCAGGGGGAAATCACATCTATTATTATTTTTTATGATAGAAATATATAAAACAGCTCTATGTAATCTATGAAGACTGTTGAAAAGAAAAAAAGATACATGTAAATAATTAAATGGGCATTTGTGGGCATTTGTGTACTCAACTTACTATTCTGAGAAAGGAGGATGTTTGTTTTTTTATGTTGGAATTGATGAATATGTAACCATGTGGCTAGAAAAAAAATGAGTTGAAAGTAGAGGTTTGCTGCAGGACATTTCATTTGTTCACTTTAGGGCTCAAACTAAACTCTAGTGATTCACACCATCACATATTTACCACTGTTTTGTTTCTCTACATCAAATGCAGCCTGAATGTTCACTTCTCTCAACTCATTGTGATGCTCCATAACACATTTCATGCCTGGATTCCCTGTGAAAACACAAGCCGTTGGATCTGCTCTATAGTGTCTCCTATAAGATAGAATCACATGGCACTGGGTTGGTTTGGAAATACAGTAAATCTAAATTTGCTATTCACTGTATAAAAATGGCTTTTGGGCTTGCTTTATTTATACCAGGACGATGGGGCATTCTGTGTGGTTTCACGCATCACCAACTTCCTGTAAACAACAAAATAAAGTCTTACACTGCACACAATAACACCCTGAGGGTGAGAAAGTGGCCTCATGACTTGTGTTTTAGTACATTGGGCCGACAAGATAACTGCTAAACTGGTTTTGGAGAGCTGTTTACTTCCTGTCACATCAGCAACCAACATGCTAAGACTCCAGTAATTAGTGACAATGTGTACACAAAAAATACAAAATCCCTTGTAGTAATAAAATAGATCTCAATATGTTATGAAAATCATTAATATATCATATAAAAATGAATAATATGAATGAATCAGCTTCTTATTCACACAGATACAGGAAAAAACAGTGATCAATACTGTGCAAGAAGTGTAAGGAAAATGTTGGAGCTGCTTTACAATGTTACATAAGGGCTCTCTTTCTCCCATGTGTATGTGTTTGTGTGTGTTAAGCAGTGTGAGTCATCCCTCTGTGGAATAAACTGTCAATTGAATGAGTAGTAGACTTCAAGCTGAAGGTCAAGAAAGATCCTCTCCTGTCCACCACCACACAACAAGACGCTCCTCAAATCCTCCATGGAGAGTTCCAATATGGTGGTTAGGTAAGTGTTGCTCGTTGTTTAACAGCCATGGGTAATAAATAGTTTACTGTGCCAGTTACTGGAAAAAACAAGTTGATTGGACCCCGTCAAGCAAAGCCATCATTGTTTACAGTCTACCTGTGGTTTTCTCAACATCCATGTTAATCAGAGTTATAATTAATTTGACTTCCACCATAGCTGTCACTTTTCTTTGTTTTAATATAAAAATGAACTGAACAAGAAAAAAATGAATATTGTATTATACTGGAACTGATTTAGTCCTTCACATTTAGATTTAGATTTAAATCAACCGGATACACTCAAAAATAGCAGTCAAGCTCACAAGAAGAAAATTTTTTGCAGTCCTTGAAACACATCCGATTGGTATTTCAATATCTTTCTCACATATCTGATGTATAGTCGGACAAATCAAAGGAAGAAGAACAGATTGGAGTAGAAACATAAGGAATGCTGATGATCTCCATATGAGGCACAAGATCTTACTGAAAAGCTGCATCAGTATGAAAATCATAAGCTAAGGCTAGAGTTAGGCAACGTTAAATTTCCTGTTTTTTTTATATTTTGATATCAACATATATCTTGATATATTACCTTTTCTGGAAAATCTGTGGAAAAAATAATATTTGTATCATGTCCATATCATGTTAGGCTAAATGTCTGTTTTTGATGAATTCAGCAAATTAAATTCCTGACAAATCAAGACAGCGCATGATAAAAAAATAGGAATATCTCAAATCGAGAGCAAAACCACATCACAAATGACAATGATGTGTCATGATGCCAGAAGATGAAGCCATACCATGACACCTATTTTACTATCTTTTAGCTTGTGTGTGTCACATGATGATTATGGTCCAATCATTATCAAGTGATGGCATCAGTGGTTAGGCTAGTTTAAAAAGTGTCTTAAACCTGCATTCTATCTAATGATCATCAGGGGGCGACTTGACTGGTTATGAAAAGAAGTCAGATTGCAGAGAGGTCTATGGGAAAATGGCTCTAACTCTCACTTGATTTTTTTCGCTCAGTAAATGTTTTCCTAATGAGTTTATGGTCTTAATCGCTAGTTTCAAAACTTCATCAATACAACACGATGTTCACTTTTTAAATTATGGTCCCATTTTGAGGAAAATAGACAATAAAAACAACAAGAATGCATTTTTCTGGTTTGAAAAAAAAAGATGGGTTGCTACTCGTTTTAGACTCAACAGTCACTAGATCTCAACATCACTGGAACAAATTGGGGAGATTTTGCATTGTTTTTTTTTTCATTTTATTTGTCATCCATCCTAATCTTATTAAGAAGCTCAGAGCCAATAGAGATACTGGAAAATTATCGACTGAATTGTGGAGTGTAGTAGATATAAGAGATGATGACCTTCAGCTGCTTGAGTGTGTAAATATAGTATCTAGGGGAATACCATGCTTTAATCATCTAGAGTGCTGATATCTTCTGACTGTGCTGCTACAATTTATGAGGACAGGCCATGTATGGGAGAAGAGTGAAGGTGCTTGCAATGACCTTGCTCATAACGGTTGATGACACACGTGGGATCCCTCACTGTCCAGGAAATTACATTTTGTCACACTGTAAGGCAGCATATGGGTAAAAAGAAAAAAATGGAGGCTTGACCCTTATGGCTTGGGTAACATAGAAAATTAGAATAGGATGTACTGTCTGTCATGGTGGGACATCATTAATTCTGTTTCTCTACAGGCAGATGTTCTCTCCTTATATAAAGTGCTGAGTAATTCTTATCAATAGGAAAAACTTGGGTTTATATAAGAATTGCAACATGTGATTGTTGCTGTTTTCAGGAACTCTTCAAAAAAGTGATATTCAGTTTTACATTTTTATTTGGACCTCTATAAATCCACTTCTTTACCTTTAAATCTCCTTCTCTTTCCTTGCACGTTTAATTATTACCTAGTAGCAGATTGTCGTCCAGTTCGACATACATCCTGCAAAAATAGACCCTACATACACATACATACAGCAAAGTATGACCTTATACATGATAATCAGATTGGATCACTTACTTTAATGAACTATGTGATGAAATTACATTACAAAAACAATTTACTGGATCCTTTTCTTTCTTATGTAAACTAGCTTTAATCAAAATCTCATACAGATTCATTCATTTGCTCTGATCATGGTTCATTCAGCATGAAAGCCATGGTAACACTAATAAAGTAAACACTTAATCCAGACAACAATCAGAATTTTGGTTTCCAATTATAGAGATCTACTTGTTTAGGACATTAGAGCTCTTTCTCACACACACACACACACACACACACAATAAAGATGCAGATGACTTCCAGCACACCCAGCTCATTCAATCAAGCATGGGGATAAACTGGAAGGCTCCTATTAAGTGTTTCCTGCCTCAGGATTCAGTGTGTGACAGTCTCAATTAAACTGAAATGACATCTCTCTCTCTCCCTCGTTCTCCCACACTTATAAAAGTGGTTGCTGAAGGAACTGAGTTTTACTGACTTTCTGATTTTCTCTGCATTAGACTTAGATTAGTGGCCATGTCACTCAGCGTCAGTGGAATGGGAATGAGACTCAAAATTTGCCAAAATGTGTTCACTTCTTAACTACATAATTGGGAGTGACACACACACACAGGTGTGTTTTTGAAAGTCATAATGCACCTTGTTTTACCACATGGTCACGTTTGTTGCTTGGGAAGGAAACATGGAGGGGAGATGGGTGACAGGTGTCTGTCAGCCTAAATTTATGCTCTGGCTCATACTCATACTCTTGGTGTACTGAAACTTTAGTAATATCCTTCACGTTAATGTAAATGTGTATGAACAATTTGTGTTTATAGCCACATACACACTTCTGTGATCAATATTTACCACTAAAAGCAGCAAGTTTTCAGAGACTTAACTTCCAAACATATTGCACTTATTTTGTTTAAAGGCTGGTACACACATCCTCCTAAATTGTATTAATAACACAGTGTCTATCCTACAAACTTTATGGCCAGGCATGTTGATAAGACTGGACTTAAATCCTCCTGCTCTATTTGTATAAAACTAACAAATGCATTACATTTATGAAATCCAATCTGTCCCTGTCAGGCAGTGGACTTAGTTAACAGGGGGCCAAAACAGCACAGAGGCTTTTTTTTTTTTATGGGACATAAAGCCCCTAGTTGGTGGCTTGTGCGCATGATGCATGGCTGTCACTGTAAGCTGCCACAGAGGGAAGGGAGAAATTGAATTGGCCCTCCTATTAATGGGTCATGTCAGAATGTGTCAAGTCTTATACTGTATCTGTGTGTACGTGCGCACGCGTGCGGTGTCCTGAGTGAATAAAACCCGAGTTGACTTCAGCAGTATCCTTCAGCTCACTGAATGAAGAGGGGAGACAGATGTATTGAAATAAACACCCACTAACAAGTATGCACTCACACACCCACTGCATGACATGTCAGTCAGATTGGTTTAAACCAGCAAACCAGTTTTATGTCCTATATTAATATTGCATGACTACCACAGCAGAGATGAGGAGCGTTCATGTTGTCCATGTTATATAATGCGCAATGTAAATTTGCCTTTTTTTAACCTGGACCTGACATCATTGTGATTCACGAATATCTTTCTAATATGAGAAAAAAAACACACTCTTTTTGTGAAGTATTGACTCTTATTGCGCAAATTCAGGTAAAAGCCTGTGTATGTGATACATACTGATTCCTCAGTAACATATAAACCCAAAGGGGAAAATGTGGTTGAAGAGAAAGAAGTGTGTGGAAAATGCTACTGGAAGGAAATATTAGAAAAAGATAATATAATAATATATCTTTACAGTCACTCCTGGGGGCAGGGGTTTGAAAGGTGTAGGTACTTAGCAGACCTCTGACCTCTGTGGTATCCCATTCCAGATATGAGAAGATATGATTGTGAAAATGTTTGTGCCCCAGGTATGAAAGCGGTATGAGGTATGAAAAAAGACAGCGACACAGAATGAATGAGATGCAGGCAACACCTGGACCATCTGAATAATTTTAAAGCTATAATCACAAAATAAATCTACATAAAGTGGCTATAAGGTTGCAAATGTGTTGCACAGAGACTGAACCCTCTTTCAAACATAAGCAAAAACCAGCAATTCAAGCAATAATGATAATAATTTGGTGAAATTGAGGGTGAAGCTACACTCATGACCCTGGAAATAGGTGCTCACAAAAGGCCATTTGTCACATTCCACTATGAAACGTGGTGAAAAGCTACCAACCGTCAGTTAAATTCCATTTTTTGTCAAATACCAGATGATGTATTTAATCTACCAAACGCGTCAGAGAGGCAGGTCAGGCTTCAGTGATTGTCCGGGTTATGAAGCGAACACTTCCTCAAGCCGCCGTTTGATGCGTCAAGGCCCAATGGATCAGTGCTCATCACTGAAGGACCCAGGGGTCGCATCTCCCTGCTCTCACAACTATTGGTCCACGCAGCTCTATTGCTCTTGAGGGGGAGGAGGTGATGAGGGAAGGAGAGGAGTGAAGTGCAGTTACATAATAGCTAATGCCCTCTGTGCATGTGTCCGCTGGCAGATGGTGTATTGCCCAACAGTCAAATGGAGAATGGACAGATGAGAGAGGGGTGGGTGGTGGGGGGTGGATGGTGTGCTAGATGGATGGAGATGGGAATACTGTTGTGGAGAAACAGGATGAGCCATCAGCCACCTCAACGTGAAGGATATGACAAAGTAATGGTAAGCTGCTGCCACTGCCTCATCACTTTTTTACTGTAGTGCTGTTTGTAGAGATTGTGTGACCACCCACAGATGCACAAAGAGTAACAGTAATAACACCATCTGCGACTTCACATGTCAACCACTGTGGCAACTTTCAAGCTGTGGCCACATGATAATCTAAAGTGATGACATGGGCGTGTTACAGGAGACAAGCAACATTCAAAGGGGTGATTCCCAATCAGAGATGCTCGTATCCCAGACAGTACACTGTATATTGCCATCGGGGGATGTGGAAAGATTGTGAAGTAATTCGATTAATTTTAAAGAATAACCTTGAAATGATCATGATTTTATTCAAAAATAAAAGAAATAATTAAAATATACGGATAAACAGTTGAAATAATTAACTAAACATAAAACTAAACTAAACTAAATAGTTTAAATAGACAATAGCAAAGGAGGAGAAATAATTACCTATAAAATAATGGTTAAACAGCTGCATTAGTTATCTAAACGTACATAAAGGGTTAAAATGATTTGATAAATAGGTGATAAACAGGTATTGGATGAATTGTTGAAACAATGAAGCAAATAAATGGCTGAAAATGCTAAAAGTAATGGATAAACAGGTGAAACAAGCCTAATAGATCTAATAAAAGATAATCAATGAATGAATGTGAACTCAATCTGAACACTGATGATTAAATTGCTATATATTATAAAGACAATAAGAATATCCACTTTGTGTTACTTAACATCCACTTACAAACCAGTTGAAATAAACTCATCTGGAGCATGGTGATGATGGTGATGGGCCACCAGAGTTCTTCCGATGTGGGGGCACATCACTGGTATACGGGGTTTCTCTTTAACATGCAGCATCTCTTTCTTGTCTCACATTTACTGTGTGTGTGTGTGCATGTGTGTGAATTTATATTCTCGTCCCACAACCAACTAAACACATAACAAACCAAACAACATGGGTCAATTCTGATAAAGCAGAAAAAACACCAGCATGTTTTGTCTGGTTTTTGAACCCACTGTAAACTGTTTGAATCCACACCTCTCTTTGGTCAGTGGGGTCTTTGCTTACCTTCCTTGTGGAAGATGCTTAGCTGCAGAACTATTATGACATTTCTGTCTCAACACTGAGTGCAATGCTAACTGTTTACTCTGTGTTATGTCAATATAAGTTCATGTTGTCGCTAGCATTTAGACTATCTTATGCAATGAATCTGTTTTGTCAGTGAGGCAAGTTCCAACCCATAACTCTGTCTCCAGTCTGTTATCTGATGGACCTATTGTAGACTGCAGTGAAGCACGGTTCAGTTGAGTGGGTACTGGTGAACAAACAGTCATGGGGTACTGGAGAGGGACAGGATGTTGGATCTGTTGTCTTAGTCGAGCCTAGCATGCTGTTGTCACTGTTTCACTGCTGTGCATCACAGAAGAGGAGGAGAACTGATTTCCTCTGACGTCACATCAGTGACAAAGTACAGCTACACATGACTGACACAAAACAGACTCCAGTGTGAAGTCTGCAGCTCATTTGCCTTTTCTGTCAGTTTTTTATTACATTAATGCTATGAACCAAATTTGCAGAGAACTGGATGACATTTGTGAGAAGAGTGGTTTAAAAAATAGTCAAAATGGTGAAACATTCGTCAATGGAAATAGGTGTGGTCTTTACTGATCTGGCTTGAACCAAAACATAATATTGGAAACAATAAAAACACTTCTGTGCTTTCTGTGTGTTTTTTCTAAATGGTGGCCTGGCTCTGCTATTGGATCACATAACACAAGATAGCACAAGCACTGAAAATAGCACTGAATCAAAAACAAAAAAAGAGTTGATTGAACAAGCTTAAGAACGGATGAAATAATAAAAGATAAATTATTAAATAATAAAAGGGATCAAAAGAAAAAACTTGAAAAAAAGGATGCTACATTTAAAAAAAATACATGGGGAAACAATACAAGGTTAAAAGTTGGCAGGCTCAAAAGGCAATTACATAAAAAGGAAGTTATGAAAGTGGATTAATGTCTGTACTGAATATGAGTTCTTTGGGCAGGGGAGTCTAGAGATCTGAGGTCGCTAAATGAAAGAAGACCTTGCCTGAACTGGAGGACGCTCACGTTGACAGGTAAAATGAGAATCAGGTAAAATGCCATTTCACAAATCAGTAAAACCCATGTGACAACATGTTTGTTTGTGGTGGTCCAAAGAGTGAAAAGTCACATTTTAAAGTCAATATGAACACGGTCTACAGTTTTATCACTTCAGCAGAAAATAGCTCTAATCGATGGATTATCCAGAGTCATTAGAGTCAGTGTTAAATGTAAATGTATTAATGCTGTGAGAACCATAAAGACAGTGTTTGTTATCTTTTGAATAATTTTTCAGTGCTTGCGATATTTGCATGTTTTGCCATGGCTAGATACCCAGCATTAGCATTAACAGCCGTTTACTCACCATTCTTAGTCGAATTTCAGCCATTGTTGTGTTTATGATACAAGAGATACAAGAATTACAGTGACTGTATTGGAAAGTGGCGCGGCTGGACCGAGGCTAGCTAATTAGCATGCTAACTTTAGTTGAAGAACTGAAGTGATAGTTATGGGAGCAAAAGAATAGGACGGGGTGAGATTTGATGCTGAACTTATATAATTTGTTATAGTAAACAGGTAAATAATTAGCTGCTAATACAAACATTGGCTATGTAGCAATAGCAAAACCTATATATATATATATATATATATATATA
>CM076656.1:16264133-16385786 GCA_038496675.1 Rachycentron canadum | reverse complement strand
TATATATATATATATATATATATATATATATATATATATATATATACTATGATTGACCAATGTCACACCTGAAACTGCAGTCACATAATGATGACATCTCCTGTGCATACATACACCGTTATAAATGGGTTTCAGTAAACTCACTGATTGTGGATAATTAATCCATTCCCTGCTGTGTTTACCAGGCTCATAAATCTGACACATACATAAAGTAGCTTCATTACAGTTTAAATAAAATCACAACCCTTTTCCCAGGAGAACTGTTCTGCTATAAACCCAGCATTATCATGGTTGCTCACTGATATCATGGCCTAGAAAATACAGCAAAATGATTATCTCTGCAACACGATGCACAACCGAGCCACAGGAGTCAGAATATAAAAGAGAGTAAAACTACATGTTCGATTATGAAAGAGAGAAGAAAACCTGATCGGCCTTTGTTCTAAACATTAGCCAGAGGCCTCAACTAGACAGCGAAGCCCGACCACTCACTCTGATGTGTTTGTGTGTCTGCATGCATGTGTGTAAGTGATGGATGGCATGAGACATCCCCACATCACCCAGGTTCTAAGGAAGTTAACAAGACACAGAGCACCAGTGACACTGTGGCCTTATAAAGCAGGAGTGTGCTCCCTCCCAGACTTGCTGATGCCCAAAGCTTTGATCTGCTGTTCAACGTAGATGACAGACGGACCGAGGCCAAGGGGAGCTGCAGCCATGAATATCGAGCTAATAGAACAGATGCTGTTCCTATCAAAGAGTGTTGGAATCTAATGAGAAAACCCTCTGTTCATATCAAATGTGATAACTTTATACACATTGTTGTAAAGGACAAACCTCTGAGATTTTTGCTGTTGCCCCAATACGATGCAGGTCAATTAAGTTTTATTTGTGATGCTGACACCATTAAAAAGCTAATTTAGAAATATCATCTTTTTCCAGAAAAAAGTAATGGTCATAATGGTTATTTATTTCTTCAGACCAAGCATTCGGGTTCAGGTTGAGAGGTGGCAGGGGTAACCAAGACATTGTTTCTGAAAAGATATGCTGTTGTTGGATTTGTCAAAAGAAGATGTTTGATCTTGGAAAATAAAAAGCAAGAGCGTGAGCAGATTAGACTGGAAAAACTTTTAACATTTTTGCTTGCATACAGATTAAACAGACAAGAAAGGTAGTAGAAGGCATTTTTTTAACTTGGTATAGTGCCTGGCCAGCTGTCCAGGTAAGATAAGTGTCTCCTGGCCTAATCTTCATATTAAGTGCACACACATGAGAGCGGCATCTATCGTCATATCTAACACTCTGCAAGAAAGCAAATAAGCATATTCCCCCAAGATGTTAAACTATTAAATAATGTTGAGTTAATATAGCACAAACAGAAATCTGTTTGTTACCGTTATATTAGGAAAGTCGCTGAAACCTCAGATATAGACAGATAAAACCTGGACAAATAAAGATAACTATCTGCAAACTATCTGTGTTTCTCGATACTTCTGGAATAAGTGAGAAAATGTGCTTTTCCCCCCCCCCCATAATTTGGCTGAACCTATCATTGGTTTGCTAACTTAGTCTCAAACATATCAGTGTTATATCAGGTATCAAACATCAAGTGAAAGAAGCCAATACAGCAAAAATGAGTCAAATCCCGACCTTCTCCTGGTATTGCCGTCTTGACGAGTCCAGAGACTGGATGAGTGCAGTTGCGTGGCCGATGAACATGGCGTAGCAAGTGGCTCCTACGATCATACTGAGCATCGTCAGCCAGATGTCCGACATACTCTCCGGGGCTTGTCTTCCATATCCAATACACAGCATGTGGCTCATGGCCTTAAAGAGGGCGAAGGAGTAGAGCTCGCTCCATGAGTCGTTCTGTGGGAAGAGAGATGGAGGGAGGGCAAAGAATGAGAGACAATTCAAGAAAAAAATAGTTTGGGAAAACAAAATAGGAGGAGGAGGAGATGGGAGAGACAGGAGAAAAACAAGGCTATTCTGTTCTCCTGGAAAAGCTGCTTACTTTTACGCTACAGCCGTACTTACCTGATGACCGGAGCATGAGGTGTACTACAGAGGCGCAGAAAAAAGTTTGTCCAAACAAAAGTGGTGACAAGGAGAGAATGAATTCAACAATGAGAGGGCGAAAGAGTAATTCTCGTAAAGTATATGGCTCTGGTTACTGTTGCAGGCTTGGTGGAGAGCCTAATCATGATCACTGAGTGCCCTCGCCTTGTGTTGTCCAAGCAAAGAGAGATGAGGAAAAGTGTTAATGAGGAGCCTGTTCTCTGCCAGCTCCAGTCTGCCTTTGATTGGTGCTCATGCACTCAGTCAACTCTAATTCTCCTGTGTTAGAGTCATTAGAAAGCCCTCCACGGGCACTGCTGAACCTCACATCATGCCCTCAAACAGATGTGGCTCACACACCATCCAGTGTCCGCTGTATGTGTGTCTGAGTATTTCTTCTTCTAGGGCGAGTGGTGTCCTCAGCCACTGATTGACTGGTTGGATTCTTATCTGATTTGTGTTTTTCCAGGGTCATTTGCATTTCATTTGAGATTCAAATTTGCTCAAAGTTTCGTATCTGTTTTGAGCTCTCAGCTAAATCAGTTGTTTTGGTTTGTTGGAGGAGATAAACTGGGCGTTCTAATCTGAGATAAAAAACAGAGACACCCACAACTACAGTTTGAAGCCTTTAAGATTTTAAGCGACATCAACATATTTACAGCTTTGTTGTTATTTTTATACGATGGAGCCTTGCGTCTTGTCTCACTGTCATCCGCAGTCCTTAAGCCCATATTTATAAGAAATATTTGCTAGGAACTCTGGCAGAACATATTAACACTCCAGTCTCAGTCTGAGCCTGATCCTCACTGTCCTGGGTGGTAAACAGACCTGGAGTTGAATCCCTCCAGTCAGACATGCTGGTTGCATTGCTGATGGATAAACAGCCAGAGCAGAAGGCTGTAACCCAGAGACAGAGCATAGAAATAAACACCTTTTTACACATAGCTACATCTCTCTATCTATGATTGTACCTCGTCCACACACAGAGACACACACACACACACCAGATATAAAAATATACAGCATATACAGTCCTAGACAGGCTGGGTGCCACAGAATATGTTGCATGTAATGCATTTGTTTCATACTGTGTTTACATATACGGCTTACTGAAATAAAGGAAAAATCATATATTATGTCAAGTTATAAATCTAAAGTTGCAATTAGAGAAATACACTTATTCACTTTCTTGTTGTTATCTCATTTGATATTTTCATTCAACTTCGGACTGAAAGTTTGCCGGCGTTCAAGTTATGACTAGTGCACCATTTAGTCCAGCCCAGTAGGTGCCATGAATGCATCTCCAGGCTGGTTGCCAACTGCGATTCAAGTGTTGGAGGAACGATTCCTAAAATCCAAGTGTTGCAGGAACGATTCCTAAAATCCAGGAATTCATTATAGTTTTAGCACATTCAGTCACCAACCCAAAATCTGTCTTTTTGAATGGGTTTTTGGTGAGATGACTGAGACAGGTTCTGCGGTCAAAAGAAGCATATTATATTTTTACTTTTTATTCTACAACATAAAATATGTGTGTAAATGCCTTAGTTGTAATTTGAGGTTTTACAGAAAAGCTGGTTGCTAACAAGTGGCTAAAGGAGACTACAGAGGTTGTCAGGGACATAAAATGTCATTATTCCCAATGTCTGTTCCTAGTTTTTTATGCTAAGTGGTATTGATCTTATTAACTAACTCTCTGCAAGAAATTTACTCTCTAAAGTTGTTCTTTTGAATGTATACTGTATGAGCTGGAAAGCCCACACTGACCAGCTGTAACCAGTCTGTTTGACATATCAGCTGATTAAAACTGACACAGTGTACAGCTGTCTCTTACTATTGAAAATCACAACCTTCATAGTAACACAATAAACTAATTCTACAGAGATACCACCCTGAGTGAGGGAGGGGGGACACAAATCAAATTAGCTCTTGTGTTCATTTTATCTGCCATGGCTCTTCACTGAGCAGTGTGGATGATGGCTAATTGTACATAATACATTTAAGGAGGAACACAAAGGGAGTATGGGACATCTATGATGCATAATGGCATAATTATAGAATAGTGAGTGTACATGTATGCTGGCACTGGGGATACATGCCGCTTGATTCTCAGCTTGTATTTGAGTATGTGTGTTTGATTTGTGCCACTCATGCATGTAACTGACAGGGCAATCTCTCTCTGACAGTCTAAAACTGACCTGGGGAGTTTGTTTTGTTTAAAGGGACTGACAATCGACACTGACATTTAGAATTTTAATATGTAAACTGATATAAAAGAGCTTGTTACCAGTGTTAAGATGTATTATTTACGGGCAGTGGGTTTGTGTTTGTATTCATTATTTAAAACCAAACCACTACAGAAAGTTGCTTGGTGTCTATTAGTGAAGAATACAGACTCTGAACACTTTTCTCCTGTTTAAAGGTTGAAGCAGAATAATAGAGTAATGAACAAAATATCTGGGCATCATGGTGACTATGTTTGCAAAGATAACTACATATAGCAAGTTTCAATCCTATAACCAGAACTTTTTTTCCCCAGATGTGTTCTGCAAATATAACTGGTAGTCTATAAAAAGTCTAATTTAGTCCAACCACATTTCCCTGATTGCTAGTGTGGTTAAAACACTTGTGTTGTAAATGTTAATATAGTTTCATTCCAGCCTGGTTTAAGTCAGCCTTACTGCTTAGACAATACCATGAGTATCTTTAATTAACTTCATTAGACGTGAAGTAGATGTTTGTAAATCACATATCAAGATTGCAAGAGGATTTTGACTTGGTGGATACTAGCTTGCTAGCTTAAACTGGGCTGTTGTTATTGGGTGTGAGCTCATTAGCTATCAATTGGCATTTATTCTTTGATATCTATCAAGAGGAATAAGTTCAAAATCATGGGCTCATTTAACACATTAGATGAAATGATCTGTTTACTTGTTTGCTATACTAACAACATTTCACACCTACCATCAGTCAGAAGAGGAGTGAGAATCACATTATTGAAACATCAATGAGCTGTTGCATAAAAATTGAGTAACGGGGAGTATTCTAACAGATTCAGGCAGCCAGAGTTTCATGCATCACAAATGTAAGGAAACAATGCCATTAACTTGTGGGGATGTGGGAGGGGGAGAGGAAACCTGAAACTTTGTCAGCACCGAAAGTTTACATTAACACTACCACTAATACTGTGTCAGCCATTGCCAGTTAGCAAACACCATGAACAAATAAATGATGCTGAACTGCGCTAACTGTTCTGATACGTCTGCTAGTTGCTGATGTTGGAGCACAACAGATTGCTCATTTTAGTCTGGGTCAGTCTGAGGTTTACATATGTGTGTCTCCCTCCACTAACCATCTTAATAGTTTGCTCTTTCACCAGTCAACCTAGCAAAAGCAGTGGTGGGCAAGACTTGACCCATTTTTGTCAATGACATTAGTAACATTTTTTTTTGTTCTTTTACTTTTCATGTGAGGATAAAAAAAACTTAGGAGTGACTCCTTTGCAAAGGAGGAGTAGTTTCATGGCCTACATGACATCTGAGGGCCACACATGGGCTGTGTCCTTCAGAGGATCCAGTCTCTGAGATGCAGCTGTAGATTTCAGACTGCTGTTAATGCGCAACCCTGTGCATCTGGAGAATGTTTCATGTTGGCGATGCAAACTGCAGCTCAAAGCATCTGTTCTGCCAATCAAATTATAAAAACACCGTCACACTTAGTTTTGGCTTTTACCTCATAAGTACGCCTATTGTATTTCAGGCAGGGAAGTACATTTAAAATCTTACATAAAAAGTACCCAGCTCAGTGTTCAGACATTGAGATTTCTTGTACCTTAACTATAGAGACAATTTCTCTTCTTTATTGTGAAATGTCTATTGAGTATTTGGACTAATTTTTTAAACCAGGTAAACTCTTCTAACATTAAGGATATTGTCCATTTCTATTATAATCTGGGATGGTGCTCTTAAATATGAAGTCATCTTTTCAAGTTTACAAACGGTAATTTTCCAAATCACTACCTGCTTCATCTTTTCTCCAGGATCTGAATTCTCTTAGACAACAAAAAATAATAAGCTTATTATGTAACTTCTTACCCTGAATCTGCTGACTTAGTATGTTCACATTTGTGTATGTACCTCCCAGTGTTTTTTTTTTTTTTTCTGCTTTTTTTGTATTTGTGTAATTTACATTTGATTTGTATGTGCTGCTGTAGAATTTGGTATATTATCAATTTTTTATCAACAGTTTTTCTACGATTGTGACAAATATGTATAATATTGTTGTGAAATTAATAGTTCAACGAAGAAGAGCAGATTACTTTTATAGCCAACAGTGTCACTCAATGACATTTTCACAGTCACACGACTTGTCAAAATCAAATAGAATTAAATTAAAATCCCCATCAGTCTCAGCCATACTTTGTGTATTTAGCACTAAACATGCTAGCAGTAAGACTAGCATGTAAGATTAGTGTGCTAACTTTTAGTAAACTAAGATAACAAACATAATAAAGATTATGCCTGCTTAGCATCAGCCTGTTAGCATTGTCACTATGAGCATGTTAGCATATTAAAGTTAGCATTTAGCTTGAAGCACCAGCCTCATAGAATCACTGCCATAGCTGTGGTCTATTGGTCTTATAAAAACATAAACGTTTTAGTAAATTTTTCCATCATAAAGAACCAATGCTTCACATTTTAAAACTGATTTAAAAAAAGTCTTGGGATTACCAATGTATGTCTGGAAACAGAATCTGTCTTATTATTAGCAGAGTTGCTTTTAATTCTACTATTGTTTCAATAAAGACAAAACTTATTTACAGAGAAGAGCATTCACTGTATAGCTTAATATAACAGGACATCTTTTCTTCTAAAAATGGGGTTGGTTTCAAAGGGGCAACTTGACCCACAAACAGCAGGGGTTTTTTTTGTCTGTTTTTTTAAACTAGCTACCACATAGTTTGACCTAGCAAATTCAGATTGGAACCAATAATTATCTTTAACAAAAATACATGTTAATGTTTACTCAACAAGGTAATAATCCCCTCACTTCATTTACTTAATTACTAAAATGATTATTTACCTCAGTCTGACATATAAAGACCTTTAGAGACAGCCATAAACATAAATTTTCCTGGACTCAACAAGCCTAAATGCTCATGAGCGGTCTCTCATAAGAGGCACAAATATCCTGAGACTACCAGAATAAATCAAGGATTTCATCAATTTTCACAATGCCAGCTACAAGTCACACACAGTACTGCACCACCCACCTTAATTTTCCGTCTCTGAAAAATTTGTTTAAGAAATTGATGCTGTGTTACCAAGATCACTTTTTATGTACATACAAAATTAGTTTTGAAAGAAGCTGTTGGATCATCAAGAGGCAGCTGTCACTCGCACTCAAACACCTACACACACGGTAACTTTCCATTAATTCTTATGTGAGCAGACAGGTCTGCCTGCCAGTTAGATCACTTCAGTAATTGAAATAACACACTTATTAACTTCTAATACAGGAAGGTTTCTATGGATGTGCAAACAGTGCACACGCATATATAATAAGTTTGTGTACAGTCATAGCAACTTATCTTCTTCAGTAAAATGTCACCCAGCAGCCTGAATATTAAATACAGGAACAGACTTCATAATGAAGCAAAAGCAGTTGAGACGAACACAAAACCACATGTCATTCATGTTATGGAGAGTTACTTATATAACAGACAGTGATGATCTGGTCTCTTGTGATCGGTATGCTGCAGGAGCTTGATTATGGGGCTCATAATAAACACCACTGTGCAGCATGCACATCTTTTACAAGTCACAGATATTGTTTTTGAGTGCATAGATGCAGAGATGAAAACATTACAGGAAGGTAAGAGTTGTTAGGGGGGCTTTAGTTATAGCTTATCTCGCATTCACATGTTTTTACCCACAAGGCCCAAACAAACAAAAACAGACACAAGTATGAAAGCAGGTATAAGTTCATATGAGAGAGCCTCTGAGAGAGTGAATTGACCATGTTTTGTTTCTATATAAAGGTAATCTGGCTGTATATCCACAGCGGAAGGACACGGATGATGAAAAAGGAAAGTAGGGTGGGGTCCAGTTAATGTCCAGTGCAGGCAGACAGTCAGTCAGCACGAGGATGAGGATCACTTAACGCTGCATCTCTTACTCAAAGCCGCTCTGAAAAGGTCCCCTGACCTTGATTACCCAAAGATGGCAGCAGCACAGCACGCCAGGCGGCCATGCCCACACAGGCGCTCGCTGGCAAATGTGGCATTGAGCTTGGAAAATGGTACGCAGGCATAAACAACACGCATCAATCTGAGGTATGAAAGAGAAAAGTGAATGTAAACAGAGCGAGGAGACAGGAAAAAGGGAGGCGGGCAGACAGGAGGGATAATGGATGAGAGCATACAGAACAATATATATTCTCTGCATCTGTTCCCTTTGGTGATAATTAACACTACAGAAAAGAATGTCACTGTGCTGTGCACAAAATGCTTGCTGTCTGAGATTGAAAAACATCAACACAAAATGTTGCTTTGAATTGGAGTTTAATGCAAATATGAGACTATCAACACATCTTATATTTCTATTACATCTATATTATGGATGAAGATAACTCCAGATGCCAGGGGAGAAGGCATGTTTGAGCAGAGAAGGGAAAACTGTTACATTTCTAAATGAATGATATCTCTGATATTTGCTTAGCCTTCCAAGTCAGGAGTGACATCACATTTGGCACAGCAGTGGGCTTCTTGCTGTCCTCCATAGACTTAGGGAAGATGTGTGTGTATATAGAGAGGGAGAGTGAGAAAAAACACTCATGGCCAAGGATGAAAAGAGAAATAGAACGACGGAAAAGTAACTGCGATGTCCCCTAGGGTCAAGGGGGTGTGAGATCCATCTGTTCCTGGAGATCACACATACCCAAACTCACATACACACACACTTACCACGCAAGTACAAACACCAGTGTGTCGTGGCACAGTGTTATCACAGGACTATTTTCGAGGCCTGACTCTCACGGATCTTTGTGCCAAAATGAGAAAGTTCATTCTCAGCATATGAAACATTTCTCGGCGGCAGCAGTGTTAGACAGCTCAGGAAACAGCCTGCACCTCGCAAAAGCATGAAGAAGGAATTATCCAGTCTGCTGAACTTCTTTAGACGCAACAAAAATGTCAGTTAAAATTCTGATCCTATAGCAGTAAGGAGCGGTGGTAGGCTGGATTATAGGGCAGATGATGCTGGTGTCAATCACAAAACTGCATTATCCTCGCTAATCGCAACAAACACATCTCTCCACAGCCTTAACCAATCTGTTTTTCATGTTCTTCATGCAGTTATTCCTTGTCCTGTCGATAACCCGCACTCTCTGAGTCCCAAAACATTTATCCTATTAACACCCAGATCATTTCATCATTGTGTTTGTTCCTCTGTTTTCCCAAAACTAATCATAACCTCTTTTCACAGCAGCAGAACTCACCTCCACTATAAGTCAATCATAACGTATAAAAACAATGGTTCTGGAGCCTTTAAGCCTAATTATTCTGTTTTGTATATAATTATCATAGGGTTAGTATTTGTATCGTTGGTCTCTCTTGGTTGATTTACTACGGGGTGCAACCATACTACCTGCATGAAAACACACTCTGTATGTGTATATGTATGTATGAGTTAAATACAATGTATAGGTTGTATAAAAAAAATTCTAAAAAGGGTGTATTTGATTGACAGGTTGAAACGTGTTACACTGCTGACATCCCCTGACTTCTCGCTGCCTCTGGCTGTGTCAGTCACCAGCTCCCAATCTGTTATCTCCAATATAGACTGATGAGTCAGACAGGATGGAAGAGTTTCAGCCCAAAGCAATGAATGAATACCCAACCAGGGGAAAAATGTTACCTGAAGTTACGCTGTATTTTTGTGTTTTCCCTCAGTATTTTTGATTCATGTCCCTCTGACAGTCAATAGTTTACTGCCAATTTCTGATTATTCCATTTATATGAAAGCATGTGAGCATACTCCTAGTGCTGGTTCCTGTTGTAACATTTAAGGGAAAGGACCTAATTCAAATGCAGAACACAGCAGAGGTGAAGAGGCACAATCCTCTGCATCACAGAGATGATCTAGGTGTTAATCCCACAGAATTTATTTTTAAATGCTACTCTAGAAACTAAAATGCAAAACGTCTACATATTTTACATTTGATGATGCAGGTGTAATATCTTCGGATATTTCCTTTGATATGGGCATCATATAGCGTCAACATAGTGTGGTAATAAAGAATGGGCACCCAGTTGCTGGTTTATTCGGTACAACAAGCTTAAACATATTCAGTCTAATATGACAGCCCTTCAGGTGAATTAGGTGTGAGGGGTATTCAGCCATCTTTTGGTCATTTTAAAGATTAAGATTTTAATCCTGTTGAACTGTATTAACTGTTAACTATTACCAAGATAGCATATATGTGATATTGTTGTATAATGTGGGGGCCTCTGGGGTTTAGGAGGTTAACTGAGCTAGCAATGTTCTTGTTTTGCAAAATCCTTGTTGGTTGATAAAGTTTGCAAGTCCAAAATAAAAACGCTTTTAATACTGATTATTCAATAATTAATTAATTATACCACTCGCTCTCCGAAGAGTTTTCCTTTCATGCCAACAATAATTTGGGAGAAAACCCCTCCTAATGGTCTGTCTGTCAGCAGATGGCCAGAGGCTACCTGCCAGCTCGAAGGAGGGAAGGCCATCTAAGCGGAGAAACAAACAAGAGAGAAAGATAAAGAAGAGAATGGCTAAAGAACAAACCACATGATGTGGTGTATGAACCGAGAAAAAACAGGCTCTTTTTTCATCCTTCACTTCTGCTTTGTGTACACTGGCATGTCTCCTGGGTCTAACTAGAGAGGGTTTAATTGAGGATGGTCTTGTGTGGATGTGTGTGTCAATGCATGCATGTGTGCAGACTCAACTTTAAATCAATCCCATTTCTCCATCTGCCTGTAAATATAACACCTTTGGGGTCCATTGGCGACATGTTTTATTCTCTGGTTTTGCAGCCATTGGTCTTTCGAAACACCTTTGCATACATATGATCATGTGATAGTGTGACTTTAACAAAATAATCTTTAACATCTGCAAACGCAAATCCACGTAAGTATTTTGCTTACCACCATCTTGTTGAGGGAGACCCAGCAGTCAGATGGGAAGTCCTGTAGCATGGGAACGAGGAACTGGAGACAGCCGTCCCAGTGACACAGCAGGAGCATCATACCAATCAGGTTGAATATTCGCATCACAGCACTGGCCAGGTCATAGGTCATGTGGAAGATCTGTCAGGAGGAGAGGAGATGGGCAGACAGAGGGTTAAAGACGTGGAGTGGAGAAAAGGCAGCGACAGATGTGTGAAGAGAATGACAAATGGATGGATTCAGTCTGAATCTGAAAACAAGCACTGAATCAGTTTTCACAAATAGTACATCCAGCATATTTTTATTCTCAGGACAGGATTTTAAACAGACAATTTTTCTATGTCTTTCATCAAGGGTATTTTCAGTGCATATAGCTCTTAAAGTGGCTACACAACTTTACTAAAGTCCCCACAACTTTGCTGTTCTGATTCACTGTCACGACTCATAGTACAATTTATGGCTGATGATTTCAGCACTAAAACCTCTAAAAACAAACTTTAAGCTACCTGTTAGTAGATAGCTATTGAGCATAATAAAGCATTAGCAGCTAAAGCTAAAGTTCACCATAAGGCGATTGTGTTTCAACTGCCACAGAGTGACCACAGCACAGTTGATATTCTTCAAACATCAAAGTGACATTTTATTCCTTGGTAACTACCTAGCTAACAAAAAGCAGTTAGCATCTAATTTTTAAATAATTGATTCTTTGGCCACTTGGGATCAGTCGAAAAAGCTGTAAATGCGACATTAACATATTATAATCTAATAAAGTTGACTAGACAATGTTGGTATACAATTGCCGTGCTAGGTGTGTATTAGGGCATTTACAGAGCAACATTTGTTTGGAATCGTATTTTTGACCACATAGCTAATGATAGCCCTATATTTACTCTCAATTTTAGCTAGGTAGTCGCTAAATTTTTTTTTGTGAAAATAGCCATTTATTCTGTTTGAAAACAACACTATAAGATGGTTTAAACCATCAGTAGATCTTTACCAAAAGTAAAGATATGGACCTGGAAACCATAACAATGAGCTGAAAGATAATAAAATGCAATAATTCTTTGTATATTTAGTACAAAACACAAGCCTTTTCACAATGCAGGTATATATTCAACCTATGGTTAATAAAATATGATTATCCCAACCTTAAGTAATCAGTAGTCTGGGAGGATGATCATGGTGCAGGGTTAGATCTCTGAAAACCTCATCAAACTGTTCTTTCAGAGTGGTTGTGTTGTTGTGTTTCCCAAGCTTTTTCTGCGATGTGATGAATGTCATTCCCCCTCAGTCGAAGTCAAATAATGTGTCAGGCCGAGGTTGTAAATTATAACTAGGTGGGGAAAATGAACATACTCAGAGTCTGTGGTCTGTACTCATAATAAAACCTCATCAGACACTGACAAAGCTTTGATCAGCAGCCCAGGCTGGCCTCTCTCTGCTGTTTCTTAGTTGTACTCGCCTCAGGTAAGAGGGCTCATTTGTGTGGGCCTGGTATTGTGGCCAGAGCTTGTAAACACCACTCACTGTGGCCTTGCTGGCTATTGGCCAGGCCTTGTTATCACCACACACGCGTGTGTGTAGGTAGTTTTATGTGCATGTATGTGTACTAAGGTGAAATCCTTGCTTGGTTGATCCAGTTGATGCTTCATTTATTGGCAAAAAAACATATATTCCCATTAGAGGCAAGAGAATTGTCCTATAAGGGAAGTAGGGCAGACACTGTATGTCTGAATATATAAGCCTACTATATACGGCATATTTATGCATAGTGGAAAGCCCTGCTTTATTGGCCAATTTAATGGTTTCTTATACAAAAACAAAGCTTTATTTCTAACTTGAGACAAGTGAATTGAAGTAGGCCAGATTGTGTGTGTGTTTGTGTGTGCGTGTTACATGAAAGAGCTGCCTGTGTTGTGATTTTGCAGTTTGGGAGCAGCCGGGCTGGGACGCTTGGTGACTCATCCCGTCACCTCAGAGGCCTTACTGTGCTTAACTTGCAGCTCACTTGAATGTCAAAACCTGCTCTCCTACTAAACCCCAGGGCGCAGAAATCTCTTGTTAGTTATAGTGCCACGACAAGAGGGCCAACCAAGATCTTACTCCATCATACATGAGCAACATTTTATATTAGATTGTAGAACATATTTACGATTGTCTGTAAAATTTCACCCCTCTCTTTCTCCTTGTCCAGTTTGGGGTTGAAAAAAAATATAATTTAGGTGCACAATGACTGCAAACTATAAAGAAATGACTTTCTTCACTTTTTAGAGTGCTGTATCTCCTATAATGGCTAATGTCCTTTGCTAATTTGGAGAAGGAGAAGGGGAAACACACTGTGAAGCCCTGCCCTATGATTAGGAAGCATTCCCATCATGATTAATGAGGCTCCAGGACTAATGTTCCCCCCGACACCAGAACAGCACCTGGCCATGTGTCACTGTCAGACCACAATCTGGGTCAAGGCACATTACTGTGACCACAACTCGCAGCCTGAAATACACAGATAAAATAATTTCTACTCCTGTCTGCTGCACATGAGATAGTTCCTGATGATTCAGATGACAACACAGAGAAAAGTAGTGAACTTGATGAAATTTTACCCTCACAAACAATGCCCACACTCATGCAAACACAGCCACCCATTCACGCCATGAGAAAAGCATGCCAGCCAGTGGAAGCACGTATCAAGGCATACGTGCTTCCTGCCTCAGGAAATTGGTCTGGTTATTCGTGAAAATGCTTATCTCAGCTGTTGTCTCAGCCGCTCAACACATACATTCTGACATGATCTCAAAAATACATACAGTTAACCAGCAACATTTTGAACATTGTTGTTGTCCAGTATTCTCCTCTCAGCTGGCCTACAGCCAGGCCAAAAATTGAAATCATCACAGCTCTAAGATGATCTTTTAGGCTGCAGTGAGCTGAGCTAAGCTGAGCCGAGCTGAGCTGGGCAGCAGGGAAACACAGCCAGCCAGAGCTCAACCCATCTAAGCAGATCAAGAAAAGGGTTCAGTCGAAGCAAAGGAGCGTTTGGTTGTGTGTTTTTCAGTCAGTAATTAAAGTTCTTCTCAAGCTCAAATTACCATTCTGTAATCAGAAGAGCAGTGGTTATTTTCAGAGTAAGGAAACACACTCATTTGATTCATAGATGTTTGTTTAGGCTAAATAAGGATCCTTAATGTATATACAGCCAGAAAAGCACACACAGACTAGACCAGTGTTAATTGTTTTTATGTAGCAGCATATGTGATAAATGATAGACAATATCTGTAGATAAACTTTATTTCCTGCTCTTGCATTGGCCACTATATCAGCATCCATTTAAAACTGTTTGATACCATGATTAATTGAAATGCCACATGAAATCAATTATAAAAATGTGGAAAAGGTGGCTCTCGTAGTGAGACACAAAAAGTCAATTAGTGTCCCCAGTGGTTGTGTTCATTCCTCAGGAAATCCCTTTTCAATTGCTCTGTGATAAGCACAAATTAATTTTTCGTGAATTCTTAACTGCATCAGCACACTGGCTTATGATGAGCTATTATCCACCTATCAGGCTTGTTGCTATACAACACAGTAAAACCCTATTTTTTTGTGTGTCAGGAAGTAATTATACAGAGATGGATTGCTTGGATATACAAATATGATTACTTGTATTCTGATCCACTGCGCTGGAGTCCAATATTATATTATTAATGAGAGGACAGTGAAACTTGTTTGTCTTTTTTTAAACAAGAAAACACAATTCAATGTGGTGAGGCAATACTGCAGCTTACTTGTACACCAAAGCATCACTAATTGTCAGTACAACTCATGTACAGACGTGATGCTCATGATTCATTTTGTGAGACTAAGACCATTTCAACTGCACTTTAACTAACAGAGATAGAAGTTATGAAAACAAATCGATATAAGAGCAAACTGATATCATTAATATACCAGATGGATAGAGATATGCCTGTATCAGCATACATAATATGCAAAGATAAA
This sequence comes from Rachycentron canadum, assembly GCA_038496675.1. Classification (NCBI taxonomy): domain Eukaryota; kingdom Metazoa; phylum Chordata; class Actinopteri; order Carangiformes; family Rachycentridae; genus Rachycentron; species Rachycentron canadum. The sequence continues at coordinate 16,370,530 of CM076656.1, read as the reverse complement.
AATGCTAATATAAATTTCTCTACATAGATGTTTTAAACAGTGATTTTTTAATTTTTTTTTTATTTTTTGTATATTATTGGCCCTCAATTCAAAATAGTTTCTGTATAATTCTGTTGATGGTTATTATGGTTATGGTACCACAACACATTGACAGTTAGTAAATAGTTGTTTGATAATAATTGTTCAACAATTAAATATATATAACATTTAACATAGAAAAATAAAATTTGACAGAGAATCAACCAAAATTGTCTGTTTATATTCTGTGTTTGTGTCATAAAGACATATTGGCCAATATATTACCCCATATTGGTCAGGTTACAAATATGGATAATTGTACAGATGGCTCATATTAGTGTGACAACTACTGCTTCACAAATACACATGACCTAAAACATAGGTGTCCCTTGACCTTAAGCTGTGTGCTTCACCTGTGTATTGTCTATCCATCCATTATCTACACTGCTTACCCATGCAGGGTTGCAGGGATGAGGGCTAGAGCAAATCCTAGTTGACATTGTGAGGGCGGGGTCGACAGTTTATCGCTGGGCCGACATATCAAGACATACAGATACAAACAACCACTCATGCTCACACTCATGCCTAAGTGCAAGCTGGAACACCCAGAGAGACCCCAGTGTTCCCCCCATGTGTTCCCACATGCTTATTTTATACCTAATCTACCTGTAATCAATTAAGATAATATTTCCTTTATTGGTCAAAGTAAACCCCACACCCTTCTTCTTGCCTTGTAATAAATGTTAAATGTCAGCTTACCTCCTCCCACTGGTGGATGTAACGGATGAGTCTGGACAACCTCAGCAGGCGCAGCAGACTGAGGATCTTAGTGAACCGGACAATGCGGAGTGCCCGGGCCGTCTTGTACACCTCCGAGTCAATTCCTTTCTCGACGATGAGGAAGATATAATCCACAGGTATGGAAGAGACAAAGTCCACCACAAACCAGCTCTTCAGGTACTTCTTCTTAATCTTCTTGGGATCAAGGATGATCTCTGTGTTGTCCTCAAACACAATGCCCGTCCTGAAGTTGAGTACCAGGTCTATTAGGAAGAACGTGTCAGAGACAACATTGAAGATGATCCAGGGTGTGGTGGTCTCGTCCTTAAAGAAGGTGATGCCCACGGGGATGATGATCAGGTTGCCCACCATGAACATGAGCATGGTGAAGTCCCAATAGAACCTGGCAGGGTAAAGCAGTGGGGAGAAATACATGGTAGTTAGACAGTGAAGTGCACAATGTGAGCTAGTTTCAGTGTGTGTGAACCAAGTCTAATAGTATTTCTATTTGCTTTACATATCATGAGCCAGCAAAAATGCAAATTGTACTTCATTTATGACAAATAATATTATAAGCTTTCTCTGTGTCATTAAGCAGTGTACTCACACACACAAACACTCAGAGAACAGCACCACCTCAGTGAGAAATGGATGATCACTTATGAAATGCCTGCTTTTTTTCTTTTTAAACCAAGTGCACTGTAGCTACTCCTGGTGAGATAACCTGTATCATCTGACTAAGGACAAGGTCAAACCAAGGACAATCGGAGACAAAAGAATATTGCAGGAAAGACAAGCTGGGTGTCATTATTTTCCTTTCAAATCAAAGAACAACAGATACAGAGACCTGAGCACATCTGAGCACTCATTAACCCATAACCAGCGTGAAGTTACTCTGAGATATATTTGTCTAAAAACAGGCTTTGTTCAATAGCCAATCATGACACACAACTGACCAGATTTATATGACTGGCAGATCAGCCAATTAATTGATTAGTTGATTAACAAAATCAATCAGCGGCTAGTTTAATAATTGTTAATCAGCTTGTCAAGTAAAAATGGCAAATATATTTAGGTTTTAAACTGTTGGTCAGACAAAATAGAGCATGGGGAAACTGTAACAATGGAAAATGTGATTTTTTTTACTGACATTTTATAGACCTCAAATACTGGAGAAAGTAGAGTTACTAGCAGAAATGGAAGAATGGAAGAAATGTGGAGACTGCAAAGCAAAGAGAGGTGACGAGGTGCAGTGCTGAGTCACAAATGTTCTATTGTTAAGCTTTAATTGCGGTGCATTAAAATAAGCAATTGATATTCTTTTTTTTAACATTGAATTCGAGTCACACGACAAATAGTTGGGGGTTCGTCCTCAGATCAGTCCCGTTTTACACCGGCACTAATTGGAGGAGCTGTCCTCGGTGCTGAAACACATTCTCAGACGCAGTCGCTCTGAGACTCAAGTTTTCCAACTTCGCGTCAGGTTCATCTTCAAGACCAAAGTCGTTTTTTTTTGGTGGACACTTGCCTGTTAGTAATTTCAAACCGCAGTTACCCCAGATTTTTGCCACTGTATGGTTTGTCCGAGGACCCGGGTTGTGAGCCTCAACTTTGAAAGGGTATTTTTTGTGAGAAGAAAAAAAACAACAGACAAACTTGTATTTATTGGCTTCTTAAAATGTGGAATATCACACTTTATCTTGCTGAGATGGGTCGCTTCTGCGCATCATAAGTATGTGCTCAATTTAGGACACTTTTATCTTATGTTGCAACAACTACTTAAGATTAGTTTAGGCGCATACTTTTAATTATTTATGTATTTCTTTATTTTCATTACCCTTTTGGGGTGGGGCGTTGGCTGTTAACAATTATAATCCGCTGTCTATTTCTACTTTATGTCTATTTAATGGAAAATGTTTATTTATATATCTCCCAAGTCTGTTTTAGACTTTATTTCCTCATATACGATTGTTTGATGTGGAGAAGGGCTGTGTGTGAGTTCCCACTACATCCATAGATTCAATCAGACACCATAAGCTCTTTATCGTCCATGCAGACCTATTCTCAGTCTAAGAAGATGCACTGTTAATGAACCTAACTCAATTGGACCCATACCTGAAGTCGCTGTATGGGTGGATAATCCAATTACCCGCTGACTTTACGCGCTCCTGCTCTTTTTCCACTGCCTTCTGGCTGCCAAACATGCGCAGGGAGAACTTGTTAACTCCGGGCTGAAGCATGGAACTAAACTGCCGCTGCATGTACGTCTGATTCCCCCTGGAGTCTCCATCATCCGGCACTATCTGAGAGCCATCCTCAGCTTTAGTGAATGTGACAGAATTTCTCGATTGTTGACTCGGAGTCTGTCCTTTACTAGCTGGGGCGTTGGAAAAGGAAACTCTGGAGTCCTTTTTCTCCATCCCTGCCGCTGTCAGGGACCCCGGCGAAGTGACAGAGCCGTCCATGCTCGCAGACTGCCCCTTCCCGTCTTCTGCTGGGGCCACTACTCCATCTGCCTGCCTTGAGATGAGAGAGGAAAGACTCCCTGAACTGGTCGGGTCCCTTCTACAATCTCCGTTTTTGTTGCATATCATGCCGATGGCTCCCTCTCCTATCGCGCCTAGCTCTGAGGCTGTGTCCCGTCCACTCCTGTGGTCCGACACTGAGCCGCCTCGAGCTCCAGCAGCATCCCTGTGGCGCAACAGAGCGGAAGCTGCGCTGCCACTGGCACACAGAGGTGCGGAGTCCTCTTCTTGGAAGAACCAGAGCTCATTGTTGTTGGACTTTTTACGCGCAGCGGACGCGGCTCCGCCTCCTGGCGTAAATTTCTTCATCTTGGTCCCATCGCATCCGGTCAAGTTGGCTACTTGAGGCGGTCGAGGCTGTTGGAATTTGGGCTCCTCCTCGCCATCCTCCGCCTCGTCCATCACAGACAGCAGACAAAGAAGAACGGACAGAGAGACAGACAGACAGACAGGCAATGCAGGGAGACTCTCCTGCACCTTGAACCCGGGGAGACTGGGCGGCGGCGGCGGCGAAGGAGGAGGAGGAGGAAGAGGAGGAAGGACTGTGGAGTTCAAAGCAGCAACAGTCCTCTGATTTCCATTCACAACACTTTAGGATAACAGCGCACAAGCGGCGTTGCTATGGCTGCAACCTGCCCTCTGTTATTGCGTGTTTGTATGTGTGTGTGACTGTGAGTGTGTGTGAGAGAGAGATGAGCATTACCCTTGGGTTACAACCATTCACAGCCTATGTTGAAGAAAATATGTGAACGAAAGAAAGCAATAGTGTGAAGCCTGGACACGCTCAGCTTCACAGTGTAAATAGGAGGAGGACTCTCTCTCTAATTGGCTCATAAATAAACAACTATTATTCATAAAATTACCGGATAGAAACAGGAAACATCAGGACCCAGGCGTCAAATGAAGGTCACAAGGAAACCAAGTTCATGGTTTGGCGGCCTGATGGTGTCAGGCAACAGGATCTAAAGGGCCCACCAGCCAGTAAGTGAGTAAATGCTATATGAGGGATTTATTTTTATTGGGGAGCCCGGATCAACAGCGTCTGCCTGTTGCTCTTCATTAGGTTGTTGCCGTTTGCTCAGATGGTCTGAGCTCCCTCTCTTGGTTCAACGGCTCCATCTTGTGAAAAAAGCCACAGACTGCAGCCTCAAGCTACATGTGCAACCACACAACCCGCGCAAGTACACGGGGCGTCGCTCCTGCGGCACCAACAATCCTGGATGATGCATTCACGGTCCTGACCACACTTTTTTTTTTTTTCTTTTTTCGCTTATTGTACTTAAAGGCCCCATATCTCACACTTTCACACTCCTGGGAAAGCTGTGACATCACAAAGTCCTGATGGATGTTTAAAGGCCGTTTGTCAACACTGGTTGTGAGAGTTACTCTGTGGGGAGAAAAAAATAAATACATTTATATATATATATATATATATATAATATACATAATTACATTTTTAAATCCATGATAAATCCCACACTGAGCTAATGAGACACATTCTACTGACAAGGATTGAGACAAAGACCAAGCTTTCTTTGAAATAAATACTGAAGGAAAGCATGGCTTCAGTAGAACATTAGAAGTCAACTAGAGATTAGACACGGTTTTCTGTGTAGGGCTGTAGTGTTTAAGCCCAAAGAGTAGCTGCAATAGTTCTTGGTCTATAAAAAAAATAAAGCTTCCAGTGAGAGAGTGGTTTTGTATGTTTAAAGGAGAGAGTCACATCCCCCCACCCCAAAGTCTATTTTGAGACAGCAGTAAGATGCCCATATACACACTGGTTTTTACTTACTGTAAATATTTCTTCAGTTCACTGTCTTGTAATGCCCTTCCAATGGAAATAATAGGCTACGACGTCCACGGCTCTTATTCTGTGTAAAAACACTACTACTTAACAAGTTTATCTGAGGCTACAACAGATCGAGTTCATTCAATCAAGTGGATATCTTCTAAAGTTTGTCTTTATGGTACGAAATTACCGCTTTGTGTTCCCTCCCTTTTACCAGAGCTCAACAAGGGAACATTGTCTGGGAAAATGTAAAGAGTCAAAGTTGTACTAAATAGAAAAAGAAGATAAGCACTTGATTTCATGTGACACATACAGATAAACTCCATGTTAGCGTCAGGCTAGAAAAGGCAACTTTGAAATGGTCAGCATTGACAGAACAAAAGGAATGAGTGAGTGAGTAAAAGCTCGGTAACCTGTTTTAAGACAAGACTTGAAAAACAGGAAGCAGTGAACACACCCTTACTTTCTTTTGAGAATGACTGCTTGCTAATGCCTTGCTACTATTCCTTGGACATCAGGCTTGCAAAGTCATCAACATTAATTTCTTTTCATTCTCCATTCCAACTTTTTTTTTTTTTGCCTAACATGCAATATCTGCCCATGCTAACCCATTTGAGTTAAGCAAATAAACATGTAAAACATGTAAAATCCAATATCTTTATTCAGTTTGTGCGAGTTGTACAGCAGATGGTGTTCCATGTACTTGGAAGGTACAACAATTTACACAAATCTGGCTAGATCTTTTTATAGGTGTAATTCTGAAATGGTAACATCCAATCACAACACTACTCAGGTTAAATGGAACATATGGCTTCTGAATTGTCTACACAGTGAAGGGATCAGTCCAACAATCACAGAAAATGTTTTTTCCTCATATCAAGGGAAAGAGGAAAAAAAAAAAAACATCTTAATGTTTATCTGTAGTTTTATACACGAGTGTGTAGTATCTACGCTGCATTCAACAGACGCAACACAAGTTACATCTCTTGCACTTGGTCCTCAATAGGTTTTTTTTTTTTTTTTTTTTAACTCTGGTTGTGACATATGCTTTAAAAAAAAAAAAAAAAAAAAAAAGGACAAAAGCGTTACCAACCTAAAACTGTAATTTCTTATGGCAACAAAACCTAGCAAACATTGAATCTTAGTCATTTCTGCATTTAATTTTAACTGTCACATTTAAAGATTGTAACGGGTAACAAAATGCAAAAAGACAAGAGAAATGGTGCTTGTTAAGGCAAAGTTTAAAACTCTGCTAAGGGAGGTTTGCGGTGGTGGAGGGAGAGATCAAAACACATGAATTCAAACACACTCTAGTCGTTGCTTTAAGAATGGCAGCGATGCATCCTCTAAACAGACCTTGTGCTGCCTGACAAGTCACCATTCCAAAATGGAGAATATAAAAAGCAAAGACTGACGACTGTGAGGTTGGTGCAAGAAGCATCGGCATAAACATAATTTAACCACAAACTAAGCATTCCTCACGTGGACGTTCTAATGATTTTACAATGAACACACTTTGCTAGAATAGCATTTAAACTCATGCAATATTTGACCCAGGGCCTCAAGCAGACATTTATTTCACACTATTTTCTCTGGCTGCACAATGTGGAGAAGAATAAAGAAGGAAAGAAAAAAAAACAAAAAAAACAAACAAAAAACAAGGAGGAAATCATTCAGTTTCTTAAAACATTAACACCCAAGCACAAAATGGTAGTTAAAATTGCAGGGTGCACAGTATAATGTGCCACAACAGCTGAACCCTGGGCTGCCACCTGCCCGTCCCATCTAGGAAGGAAAAAAAAAGTGGGCATGAGTTAAGTACAATATCTATACCTTTGTCAAAAACTGTCTTATTTTTACATGCAGAATTTATAAATATGGAATTTGATCATATGTATTATCTATTCTACCTACTCACCTCCTTCAGCTTTTAGTTAGAATTCCTTTGCCTCACATTCTTGTCTTTATGGTTTGCAGTAGAATTGCTCTTCCTGAAAAAAAAAAAAAAATCATTAGGGAACAAACATGAGTTCTAAGGTTCTTAAGATACTAATCACCGGACAGTACTTACAGAGGAGCTGATCCTGAGTCGTCATCTAGAAATGGTCGATAAAGGAGGGCAATAACAAAAAAAGAAGGGGGAAGAAAATGCAAGAGTCAGTTGATATCAGGTTAAATGTTTGTGACAGGGGTGAGTAATACATGCCCCCTCCCCACAGATGAAGGCAGCAAATGTTATAACATAACATCCTTGGTAACATGAGTCCAATGAGGTTATGATCAAATCCAACTGAACATGAACTGAAGCATGCCCACCTGTTATGTTTTTGACAATGAAGGATACAATAAAATCCTTTAAAGATCATTTGTGAAGCACACAGTCACTGTTTGTGTCTTACAAAAGCCACATTGCTCAGTGTCATTTAATAGAGCAATGTATGCTACTTTAGTCAATCTGCAGTAACATCTGAAAAATGCCACTGATGAACATTTTTGTACACTCTCCAGAGTCACGCCTTGGCATCACAGAGGCTCATGCAAACAAGCAAAGGACACCAAAGGAACACTGCAGTGGCCCTCTTTAGACAACAAGAGTAAACATTTCAAACTGGCAGAGCTAACACATAACCTGGCATGTATAGAGGAAGTATTAATACCAGAGCAAGAGCGTGTATTCACAAGGTAAAGCAAAGAATCGCGTCTCTCTGTGGTCAAATGGTAAATGAGAAAAATGGTAAATGGTACACTGGTCTCGAGAGGCATTTATCATGCATAAGTACAAGATGCAGAAGGCATGCACACAGAACGCTGAAACCTCTCACGTCATCCTGTCCAATTTCATGTCAAACCATTACACTAGTGTCTCATTTGACTCTTTCATTGGCTCAAACACGTTTATTAAAAAAAAACAAAACAAAAAAAACGGAAAGTAGAAAGAAAATAGTTGGTTGCTCTGTATTCAGATTGCAGGGCCAGTGAAAGAGTGACCAAATCTTTTGAGCACATTCCTCTTAGAAGTGGTGACTATGAAAGCAGTTCATTCAGGCTCCCATAGCTTTTTTTTTTTCCCCCACGCGATCATCTCAGCCCAACCACTTCAGTCTGACATGCAGTTTTGTTCACTTACCAAAATGCAAAATCAGCAGCGAACAGAAAAGTAAAAATGTAAATAATAAAAATAATATTTTCTATAACAGATTGTTTACACAGAGGCGAATGCCACTTCCTGATTTTTATTTTTAAAATGTAAATAATAACAAAACCAAAGACAATGAGGGTTCATATTGGATGCACACCGCTACAGTTGATACATCTCTACCTAAAAAGCAAAGCTTGGTCTTAATAGTCTGACAGTTTGCTGTTGGGGGGCTCTAAACTTCTCAACTCAGTTTAGTAAATAAAGTAAAGTATACTGTGCGATGTGTTTTTATCCTATTAGAAGTTAAATTACTTAAAATAAGCTTCTTTACATTCTTTCAGCTACACATTACACCAGAGGACAAGGCTTGCCCACAAAAAGTTGAGTATATGTTGGAAAATGGCCATAACCACCTTGAAAAGGACCCATATTTTACATGGTTGTTTTATTTAAAGTGTTGATATCCAAAAAAAAAAAAACATATTTGTGGCTTTAAGTACTAAAAACCATCTCAATGTAGTTTTGAATTTCCTCTCTCAGGCTTCTCTGGGGCTCTAGCAACAACAACTTGGTGAGAGGCAGAAGAGAGGCTCCGGTTGTTCTGATTGGCTGACTGTTTTCTGAGTGATCAAACTGAAATACAGCAGGTTTCAAGTAAACACACAGAGGAACAAAATCCTTCAAGGTTGGAATTTGGGACTGGTTGGGCTTGTTGAATAGAGTCTGTGTGTTTCTCTTTGGACTGAATGCTTTAATATCTTCACAGTAATAACAGCTCCAAGACCTGCTTAATAATAATAATAAAAAAACAAAACAAAACAAAACATGGAAATCTGACTTTACAAATATATTTTAAAGTATTTACTTTGTGGTGGACATTTTCTCAGCCACTTCCGTTGTTAGCTATTCAGGCTGTGAGGGTATTTTTTCCATTCTAAAACTTGTGATTAGTAAAAAAGCAAAATGGCAAACACACTTTGGAATTTACCAACTATTGTAACCAGATGATGAATTACAGTTTGAGCTTTTTAGGTAGCTGTTGGGACCAATAAAATAAAAAGGTAATCATAGCACTTCATTGTACTATGGGGCAGGATTTTTTAAACTGCAGTAAATTATCACATCAATAATAACAATAATGTTATATTTTTTTAAGTGATTCCATGGTAAAACAGAAGAACAAATCTATTCAATTTAAAATGTAAAAATTAAATGAATATGACTCACTCACAGATACAGCGCTATGTCAGATGATATAATTTTCCAAAGACAGCTGTTTTTGAAAAATGTATTCTTATTTTTTTTTTGCCTGAGACTTTTGCCTGTCAGTGGCCCTATTAATATGAATGAGAAGGCATTTTATCAAGCAGTGCTGATGTTGGTCTGAACATAAGCTGACAGTTGATCTAACATGTGGTGGCGTAGGCAACATGGTGTACATACCGTCGTTGACCTCATCAGGCTTTCTCCTCTTCTCATAGATGAAGATGATGGTCACCAATATGATGACCTCGGCCACAATGCCAAGGAAGGGCCAAAGAGCAGCCAGGCGACTGCGGACACGCAAGTGGATCCTGTCACTGGTGGTGCCAAGCTCATTGGTTCCAGAGCAGATGTAATCTCCAATGTCATTCTGGATGCTCAGATCATCAATGGTCAGAGTGGTTTTGTTTGGGGTGCTCTTGATCTCATATTTGTTAGTGGTGCCATTGACAATAGACTGAGGGGCAAAAAATTTGGTAGACAAAGAAAAAGACAGATCTTAGCATTTTATTTTCCCAATTAGAGTACTGAACATGCATCGTTTGCAACTGGCAAACCATCATAATAGGAATAAGGACTGAAATATTTGTGTTCTCCAACTTAGATAAAATATAAATAATTCAAAAAGGTATCAAAATGGAAAACACATACCATTTGGGCACCATCATCCTCTTTGTACCAATTCCAGTTAGTGGGCAGTGGGTAGCCATGGCTCATGCAGACCAGCACACCTTTGTCATTCTCATTGCCATGCTCAGAGTGCTTGTAGGTATAAACATGGGGAAGCGCTAAAGCAAGGAGAGAAACATGCATTCAAATTAGAATAAGAGAGCTTTTGAACTGACGGATAAACTGCCCTTGATCGTTTATCCTGGAGCAAACAGCACCTTCGCATAAAAATTTTGAACGCAAGACTTAACTGCAATGTTTCCAGATCTCCATCTGTAATCATTGTTCATTATATTAATTTCCATGATCAAATCCCAGTTTTTTACCATTTAAACAATTCTATGATGCCAAGCTTTAAATCTTTTAAATTTAAAATCATTATCAAACTATCAATAGAATGGTAATCTAAATACACAACAAATGAGAAGCATGACGTTGGTGGATACATAATACTTGATGTTGTGAACAAATAGCTGCACCCATATCATGTACCAGCCCACCAATACAGCCGAAGCATAATCTTAACTATCATCAGGTTTTACTGTCAGTAAGACCATCAATCATCACACGATACTGCATAGACTTCTTGCAAAGTCATACAATTCAGTCTGAATTTTATATACAAGTGATTTAATCTACCTAAAGTAAACATAGACCAAACTTACTTTTCACTTCAATTGTCTGTTTCACCTCTGGCTCAGTCAGGAACACACATTCATACTTCCCAGCAGAAGTGTACGTGATCTTGTCCAAACTATGCAAACACAAACATTTTTTTTAATTTTTTAGACATCAGGTGCATATTTCTAGCAGACCTAGCATGTAGGAGGTAACATAGTCTGCTGAAGACAGTGATTAGTTTTCCACTTAACCAAATATAAAATCCACAAGAGAATCCTGTTAATGCTGAAGCGTCGGGGGTGAAGATAAAGCTGCTTGTCCATGCAACAAATATTTCAGATTTCCCCTTGTTATCACAATCGCACTTTTGTTTGGTGCTGCTGTCCTGCTCAGCCCTGCCTGCTCTCTCTAATGGGGAATTAAGGTCAGGGCAAGTGAGCACACTGCTAGGGGCGCTTATCCCTGCTGCCAAGACTGCTGGCAAAGCTGCACGTCTGCACGGTCCATTGAGTGAATGCCTCAATGGTGCCCCTAGCTCTGCTGCTAATGGAGGCAGCCAGGGAGGAAGGGAGAAAAGTGAGAGGGGGAGGGATGAGACAAGCAAAAGGCAAGTTGCAAGGGAGAGAATATCTGAATAAACACAGAAATATACTTTAGTAATGAAGACAGATATAGACAATGTCTTCATCATATCATAATGATGCTCAGTCTATGTCATCAAGAAGCATAATGCCAGCAGAGCCCATCTTTTATTATGGTTTGTTCACTCACCCTCCGAATCAGTTAATTGCAACATCCAAAATATAGCAGTGACTTCTACTGCTAGTGAAGACAAAGCATATTTAGCTTACCATTGGTATACAAGTGCCTTTATTGTACCATATTAAGTGCAGCGCAGTCATGCCCATATGACACACTCGGGCCGAGGCAGTCACTTACCGGAGTTCTGTGAATGGAGAGGATGTAGTTGACGCTGAGTTATCGACAATTTTGCCATTGTGCAGCCAGTGGGATCCTTTAATGAGGAGGGTGGAGTCTGTCAGGTTGCAGTTGAGGATTGCAGAGGTCTGGTTGGTGACCTCAGAAGGTTCAGCAATGATGGTTGGGGCTTTAGATAAATGGAAGGGAGAGAGAAAATTAATTATTATCCTGCTCTACAGCAAAGATTTTCACCTTTCAGCATTCATTTTTAAAGGCTTAAACGTCAACGCTTGTTTAGCCAACCTTAACTACTTACTTATTAGTTATTTAATCACTCATCTCAAGGTATTGAAATAGATCACTGTTCCTGGGGGAATAATTTTTCAGCTATAGGTCAATTTCCATTTTCACTCAACAGTTGTCTTCACAGAAATGAATGATTTGATGGTCAGACATACCATATACATGGTAGCCCTATGCTCACACTTACCAGTAAGCAAAGACACAAAATTTATTTCCACAAATTGTTTCGGTTGTTTTGGTGAATCATTCTTACTGTCACCAGGTAGGAAATATAGCTTGGGACGCAACAAATATTTTTTTTGTTGAAGCAATTGTTGAGTGTTGAATGGTCAAAATATCAAAGTCCTACGTGTTTACCTTCAAAAGTATGGCGCAAGTACAAGTTCTGTACTACTGCACAGACCTTCTGAAGAAAGGTGGAAAGACCTCCCCAAAATGGGGAGATCTGTCCGGCCAACAGCAGAAAGGGGGGAAGGGGGGAGGGGGTAGGACTTGAACTGAAAGCTTATAGATATGGTCATCTACAAAAGGTCATAGGGAAAGGAAATTTTATATAATGCATGCAGAAGAAGCAACAAGAGGTGGATGAAATATGTTGGCAGTTTTACTGCCAGTCACATAAACTGTAGTAATTAAATATTTTTGTTTCAATCAGGTAAAGAAACTGATCAATTTTTCCAAAGTGTCAAAAATAATACTGGCAAGGCAGAAAGATGCCCCATGGCTGAGAATCTATATTTAAGAATTAGTTGCCATCTTCTGTGTCTACAGTTCAGTAGGTTATAAGATACAGGAATGGTCTACAAGCATAAACAACGGGGGTGTTGCCAGTGTTAGTATCAATTAAGGAAAATATCTACCAAGAAGGAATACTAATCAAGTAATCTGACACCCCTTTTTTGTTGTGCTATAAATTAAATAAATAAACATGATCAATTATTTTCCTGCGCAAGCCATTTGCAAATTTCCAACCTTATGACCAGTATTATATGCACATCATAATGGTACCTAAGCCTTGATACAAGGCAAAAAAAGGCATCAGATTGAGGACATGCTCCATGTCAGGGAATACAGGATTAGGGGTTGGGCCCAGTCATGCTTTGTGACCAGGTTCATACTCTACTACAGGACAACTCTGGAGCTTCTGGGGAGAGGAGCGGGGGAGTGTATACTGGGTGAAGTAGGACAGAAGGGGTATTGGACCGGGAAGCATGACTGTTGATTGGACAGGAGCTGAATGTCCAGGACTTCACTAATGAGGAGATAATAGCCAAGCTACTTTGACCAGCATCTCCTCATGCTTCCTCTGCCACTCACTTTCAATCACAATAATGTTTGCCTGCGAGCGGATCCACTTGATTTTGGGCGTCTTCTTCAGTTCATTGCGGTCAGGATCGTTGGAAGCGCGGCACTCGTAAGTGCCCGAGTCGTCGAGGGTGAGGCTAGTGAGGTGAATGGTGCTCGTGGCATGTGCTATATATGTGGCATTTATTTGCACACAGTCATCCCGTGCTCCGTCAAAGAGTTGGGTAAAGGTCTCATTGGGCTCCTCACCCTGTACAAACCACCACTGGACCTCGGGGATGGGATTCCCTATCACCTCGCAATGTAGCTCTGCGCTGTCATTGATCAGCTTCATCTGAGATAGGGGAGACTTGATAAACCCAGCTGAGCCACGTTTACCGTCAGGACAGCAGGCAGAGATCAAAAAAAAATTTGAATGTGGTGGATATATAAAGCATGCCAGATGATTTCATGGAATGGTGATAAAAGGCAGTGATGGCAGAAAGACAAGCAAACAGGAAAAAGAAAGAAAAAGAAACAAAGTTAATAAAACACAAATGAAATGAGTATATGAAAGTAAGCACATAGAAAAAGTTACAGATCAGAGCAACATTTTTACCCAATTTGGGAAATGTTTTGACCATTTCTGGTGCTCTGACCCATTTAGACAGAAATAAGAAAAGCAACATGAAAGGGTATTAGGGATGACCCAAGTCAATTTCAGAGCATACCATCATGTCATTGACTCAGTTTCCAATTTACTATGGACATAGTAATATGTTATGTAATAAGTTTTTCTCTATTACAACAGCACTGCAGTAAGTGCTACTTTCACAAGGGCTATGATATTTAGTTTTCTTGAAGAAATATGTTGACTCAATGATATGATCATCTTGGAGAGTGCTTTTTCAGTTGCACTTGAATTGTAATTTTAATTGTAACAGTCTGCCCACTTGATTTATATAGTGCGCCAACATGGGTGTTTGTTCTGTCGAAAGGCTTAGCGGTTTGGGCTGTTGAGACATCCCAAATGGCAAAAAAACAAACAAAATCAAGACATTAAAAGCATCCGATAGCATTCCCATGAAATCAAAACAATGTGCAATGAATGACAGATCATGAAAAGCAGATGTGGTTGAAATGAAAAATGTTTCACATAAAACTAAAAATAAAAGTGACAAAAATGGCTGCCTCGTGGTTGTATGCCCGGACAACCAGCCAAGTTGCAGGAAATATGGTCACAATCTCCCTTTCCTGGGATACATTGCTGAATAAGAGCTAGAGGTGTCACAGTGAAGTTGACTTGACAATTTGGATATAAAATGTCATCAATTAATTTTGTCCAGATAGACATTTGAGTTACACTGTGTCAAAATTTGTGTATGAACTTGTGATATATGGCCAAAAACATCAGTGATCTTGACCTTTAACCAGTGGATTCTAATCAGTTCATCCTTGAGTCCAAGTGAATGTTTGGGCCAAAGTTCCCTCAAGCCACAACTGAGATCACGTGTTTATGAGAATTGGACAGAGAGACGGACAACCTGACAACGAGGACAAACAAAAAAAAAAAAAAAAAAAAAAAAGGGAGGGGGGGGGGTTTGGCCTTTTCTCTACCGTGCAGCAGTTCTGCATTATACTACACTAACACCCACTTTTTAGGGCATTCCAGTAATGATTTAATGGAGGGCATGCATATGACATCAATCACCACATTGACTCTCCAGTGAGTGGCAACTGCATTCAGATGGGTTTAAAAAAAAGAAAAAAAAAAAAAACATACTTGTATTCCTTTCAAAAATCCATTTGTTATAAAAGGAAAAAAAAAAAAAAAACAAAAAACAAAAACCTAACCTATGGATTAGGCTTATTAGCCTGTCAAATCCTGCTCAAGTGTGTTTAGGTGACTATGTCAGGAAACCTATTTTCTGGCTCCAATTTAATGTTCGCTGTTTGACATTACATAATATGTCACCATCTTGATATCACACAATGTGTCTTTCTGATGGATTTACGTATTAAGATATTTGTTGTTTTCCCTGTATTGCAGCTCTCTGTAGTCATACCTAGCAGATAGGATTAGACTAGCCACCCAGTGATGGATGAGGGTGTTATTCACAGAGGTGGGTTCAGGGAAGAATAACATTCTCACACCACAGGCTAAGGCACAGTACGCATGTTCCCCTCGTCTCAAAAACATTTTTTCTATCTTTTAAAAAAAAAAAAAAAAAAAAAAACCATGCACGCCCATCTTCTACATTCCTTTCATGATATATGTATATACATCATTTTGTGCTGAGGTATTAGCCAATTTTCAGAACACTTCCAATCAAAACTGTCAGCACATATAAAAACAAAACAGGCAGCACTGAGAACTTGCTGTCAACAAGAGCCTCGGTTTCCACGTGTATATCAAGTGGCTTTCCACCATTACCAGAGGTCACCTTCAAAGCACATGCTGGATGAAAGTTCAAAATTAAATATAGTCTAAACCCAGGTCCCTACTGTAATTAGCTGTAAGCCATTTTTAAGGTGTAGATTACTGCCAACAACCTCTGCTCTATAATATGAGAAATATCTCAATGCATTCAGGACCCTTTAAGGACTAATGTGATCAGCAGTACTATACACTTATGTAAGGTAAACAACAGGCTATATTGCCTGAACAAAGTACACAAATGCCAGGGAATCAATAATTAAGGATAAATATTTTTATGCATTTCAGAATTAGAGAGGAGAAAATAAACTCAAACTGTGGTCATATGTGCTATTGCTTCTTCACAGAAGGTTTGTTTGCATTTTTCACTCAACTAGCTGGTTGAAAATTAACAGCTTCCAATAGATATTTACCACTTTCGATGCTCATCTAACACAGTATGTTGACATTTTCACACTGAACAAGAAAAGCTAAAACAATAATCTTCTTTTCAATGGAGGGCGGATGTCAATGCTTCCAACACGATCAAAGAAGTGAAACGAATGAATACAGACACATTGTTGAGAGGTCGTTTCAAACTTCCATTTCAGCCCTGAAATATTCAGTCAAGGTAAATGTTTGGAAATCATTCACTTCTGATGAGGGGGAAAATATTTGTCACTTTCAGCCTCGCATAAATACCCTGGATGTGACTAGATTTTTCCTGTATCTTTTTTCTGTAATGTGCGGAGTGCATGAATCAAGTACAACTTGATAACTTGAAATTTTTTTTGATGGAACAATTCAGCTGTAGGGGACCGGCACAGATTCGTAACTGCTGTTAGTAGGACATCAACTTCCACATAGAAAAAATAAAAAATAAAAAAATAGCACAGTCACTGCATGACTGGTATGACTGCAGACTATTAAAATAAAAGGATCATTTAAGTGAGAGTGGGTTAAGCAGATCACGGTCAATAATAAAATGAGTCTGTATTCAACACCATTTACCAAATTGCATAGAGAGAGAAAGAAGAATGGGGGGAAAAAAAAAAAAATTCAAGGATTTAATATCTGAAAAACCTGGTATTTCCTGCTTTTTTCACGCCACTCGGCTCTACCTATCTATCTGCCTTGTAACCTACTTACAAAGTTAAGCTAGAGAAGAAGCTGAACTCTAGGGAAATCTAATTTCACTCATGATATACTCCAAAACTGTCTTTACCAAAGCAGGAAAGATGTAGTGGCATGAGGGCTACTTGAATGTATTTGACATAACATTCATAAACTGAGTCTGGTTGCTGGTGACAACCTTCTGCAAAACATAAGTTACCCTACTTAGCCAATCCTCCAAGGTGATGAAATACGTGGGGAAATGATTCAGCTGCAGTACATGTGTGAATAACTTTATATATAATAAAAAGCAATTACTACATTATACCACATTAAATAATAATAATAAAAAAAAAAAACACAACACACACACACACACAAGACATCAAAAGCTATCCAGACTAACACTCACTTGGGTGCTCACTCTCACACAATCAAGACAATAACTCATTGACAGTAGTTTTTCTGCCTCACTATAAAACTGCCTCTTGTTATGCTGAGAGAAGCAAAAGATGATATTTAAGTGTGCTTATGAAAGCCGCTCCAGCCTTATCCCTGGGGACATTTTAATTGTTACCAGTCAGTTATTATCCATAACAGCTGCCATTGACACATGTAATGGATAACTAACAACGATCACTGTAACCAAGAAAATGGCTGTATAATAATAAAAGAAAGCCTCCTCATCAATAACGCTAGTCAGTGACGACCCAGGTCGACCCACCAACATGAAGCAGAAGGGCTAGCGACAAATCAATTAATAAAAGGTAGTGCATATACTCACATACTCATAGTACTGTGTTGTGATGGCTGATACACATAACGCCTGTGGGACCTACTGGTTTGCTGAATCAAACACAACCGATGGCCATTTCATTATGACAAACCACTAACAGCTTGTGGGTGAAGGAGGCAGTGCTAATGTTACTAGCCTAAAACGATGTAATTAAAAAAAAGGAACCAAAATCACTAAGATCGTGTTACCCATTGGATGCCTTTGATAAAACAAGGCCTGGGTTAGTGGAAACGACAATGTAGGCTTACAAATGGACTGAAACACTTAGAGGTGTTACGCAACTGGGACTTATGTTGGTGACAACGTTACAACAAACACTGAACCACCATGCATTCTCGATTAGAGATCACATGATCGATTACTCTCACAAACGACTGGCAAACATCGAAAACGCTTGATGGGAAACACGTGAAAGACAACCGAATACATCCCTTACAACGTCGGTGCCGTTTAGACTCCAGTCATGACACGGACCGAAAAGCTTTCTGCGATCGCAAATTAGCAAAATGTGTCGCTAGCATGAACGCTACGCCTAAAACAGCTAGCGCCAGTAAGTGGCCGTCTCTTGTTAACGCCGAATAAATTGTTTAGTTTTGTACTTGGAGCAGCTGCTGAAAGATATTCGACAGCGACAAAGAAAACTGCCGCAAGCTCAACAAGACATAGTGGGAATTAAAATAATATTCCTAGCCAGGTCAAAGTCTACATCTTCAACCAACATGGCTGACACAAAATTATTACCTGTGGACGCGTTGGCCCGCCAACAGCTCAGCAACAGGGCACTGACAGCCCACAGAAACTTCATGGTCGATGACTTCAAATTTACTAACTCGTCGAATAAATGTCAATTACGGAGTGTTGAACCTTCTCCCACTGGCTCCTCTGCTCGTAAACTTCCAGTACGGGTGTACTGGGCTGCGTGTCCGACAACCGGGGCTGATGTCGTCCTCTAAACTGCTCCTCACGTACACGCCCTGATCAGCACGTACGCATGACGTGTCATTTAGAGGCGTGGTCACGTCAACCGAGTGACGCTGATTTTCCATTTAAAAACATTTAAACACATCCAGTGACAATATACTTCTGTATTTCGCCAAAGCATAGACTCGATTTAAGGTTTAATTTCCCCTTCTTTAACAATTGGCAAAAAATAAATAAATAAATATTCATGTCACCATTCAGTGACGTTGCACATTGTAGAATAAATTTTGAGCACACTTTCAAGCTTGTCTCAAGTCGACTGGTAATAATTTCAAAGTGGTGAATGCTGATAAGTGTATAGCTTTATTTTATTTTTAAAGTGAGACAAAAACAAAGTAGTAGTAAAGGCTACTCACTGGGTGAGAAGAAATCCATTGGTCAGGAATGACTCAACACACTATTTCGTGAAATGTATGAGCCTTGAGTGACAGATAACCACATGGATCACAACTGAAGTTTGTATAACTCACCCATCCCACCCCCTCAAAAATAAAAAATTGAAAATAAAAAACTAGCATTTCATGACAACATAGTGAAAAAAATGCCAGAGATGCCAGAAATTGTTCTGTGGTATGAGTTGTCGTGAAAATGGAGACTTGTTGAAGAACACATAAGACAAATTCTTGGCAACCTATTTTAAACCAAGGATGGCTTGAAAGTCCTATATTTACATTCTGTGGAATTTAGTTAATATTACCTTTTACTTATTTCTATGCCTGAGTAAATTTGTGTTAGAAATTGATTGAAAATGCCAAAATGCAGACACATGAGGTTTAGTTTTTTTTTTTAATAGTCTATGTTTTTGCTATCACCAGATATTTTGTGTACATTAACAAAACCAAATCCCCCTCACAGCCATAATTTTAAGGATATGACAGTAGGTATGGATGCTAGTTACTGATATGTAGTAACTGAATAATTAAATGGCTCAAAATGTTTCAAGGTTCATAGTTGATGAGTTTCAAATACTGTTCTTGCAAAGTTAACAATAAACTGTGAATACGGGGCTGCAATTTCACAAACTCAAGGGCAAAATTCCAGCATATCCATTTGTCTTTCAGACCACTGGACAGAATGTCCATAACAACAATCCCCCCCAAGATTAAATGCCTTTAAACTTAAACCCCACGGGAGGACAGTAGTACAATGTAGAGGAAATACACCCATATGGCTAAACAATAAAAGGAAGTTGAATTTATTGGCTTATTAATAACATTTAGCAGGCAAGTGGCCTGTGAAAGTATTTAACACAGACTTGCTTCATCATGTTCACTGCATGGCCTTAGAAAGGCCTTACTTTGTAAGAACAAAACAATTTCAAAGCTGTATTATGCATTCAAATGACTTCCAGCAGTCTGGGCTAATGATGCTATTGTTCCCTGCTTGTTTGTTCCAAGAGCCTGCAAGACACCATTAAAGGAACAAATGATTTACTGAGAAACACAGAGCAGCAAAGTTCATGACTCGCTTGTATTCCCAAAAAAATAGTTAACTAGTATTTGGTTTATTTTGTATTAGGTCAGTTTTAGTTTATCTGCTGTACCAATGGGCCAGATTACTACACAATCGGTGCAGCAAAGAAAACAGACTTAGCCTCAGTGGCTGTTTACACAAAGTTAAAACATTTGTTTGTAGTTACTATCAGTCCTTGACACAAAAGCTTATGTTAACACGGCAAACAATTTTAAGACCATTTTAGGGCTACAGTTGCTGATTGACCTTCAAAGAATATTGTATAAATACACACTAAGAATTCTTTACATGGATTTTGAGTGGTAGCACTCAAACATCTTTATTTTTATATCATTTTTTTTGTACATGATCATACTGCAAATCAATTGTTTTTCATCTGGCAACTTTAGAAAATATTAAATTTACATTTAAGTTAAAATGCACAAATGCACTGAAATGTCTAGGTGTGAAATGTGAAAAGCTGATCCACATTTCAGACTTGCTGATAAAATTAAAAAATGAAAAAAAAAAAATCCCTGCATGTGTAATTTAGTAATGATTATCCACTTCATTATGCAAACAGCACAAAATTACTGCAATTTGACACATTGTCTCAAGTGCACACAACAATATCTGTTTGGTATCAGATGGTGTGAAAACTGAAGGAGGATATTGACTTCAAAACAATTCTATGAATTATTGTCTTTTTTTTTTTTTAAGAGAACTAAAAGGAATCAAATGTCCAAACCACGAAGGACCTTAAGTGCGCACCAAACCAGTGCACAATAGTGCACTTTTGGTCATTTTATCTCTTAGATATGAATAGTAATTATAAAAGGAATAACTGTACATTTCTTTTTGCTCCATTGGCAAAAGTGAGTCATTTTAAATCATACAACTCTGATTAAAAAAAAAGTCTTACAAGTCTTCTATCATTGGATTCCTTTGTTTTCTCTTCCCTATATGAGGTGATTCAGGCAGATCGAGCCTCCTGAAGTTTTCATGCTTCTCTACATCCACTCTGACAGGAGCTGCACTGCAGGGCCTCAGCCCTTCCTTTGTTCAGATTCCTGATGAGGGTGGGAGCAACAGGATGGACCTCATGTATCACTTACCCCTGAGTCAGGCTTGAGTGCTTCTGGCGAGATGCACTCAGGTCTCTACCCTAGGACAGGGAGAGACTGGAGGTCACCGCTCTGAAGAAAAGCAGCCTAGGAGCTATAAACAGCTCATAGGGCAATACAGACAAATGTTTCTCTAAGAGTTATCAGTGGAGTTTTCATTGCTGGTTGAAGTTGAGGATTGAGGGGTAGAGGAGGATGAAGAGGAGGAAGAGGAAGAGGTAAAGTTCATCCCTGATAGTTCTGGAGGGTTCGTTGCTGTGTTCTGTCCACTTAAGCTTTTCCTGCACACTGGACAAGTATCGTGCTGGAAACAAAGAGAAAATTAGTCTGTTTTAGTATCTAGCTGATGTTTCCCCATTGCACCATGATTTGAGCTAGAAACTAATGAATATTTAAGTGAAAAGAGCATGAAATAGGAAATGACTAATACCTGTTCCAGCCAGGGTACTATGCAATCATTGTGAAACATGTGATTGCATGGAAGCTGCCTCACATTTTCACCAACACTGTAATCTTCTTTACACACTGGACATTCCAGCCCTGAAGCTGAAATGACAAATTCATATAAATGAAACATTTTTGATACGAGCTGTCAAGTGAACAGTTAAAATAGCTACATTACTTTGTGGGACATCAATGGAATTTAGCCGGTAATTCTTTTAATAGAAAACATCCTGGTCGACAAAATTTAGAACGCACTAAGGAATCATGATGGTTGTTATTATTACAGTTGAATGTATGATTTAGAGTCAATGTTAAAGGTATTTTTCCACAGTGAAAGCAGCGAGTCCACATGGTCAACAGCTGCAACATGCCCCTGTGGTACCACACAGAGGTTGAGAACAGTCACTGCAGAAAAGCTGAAATTAAAAGAAAAATCTTGAAAATCATCTGACCTTTGGAAAAACTTCCTTGAGTATCATAGAACAAGCAAAATGCCTTTATCCACTTTCCATCTGCACTTTGAAATTAACATAAGTGGGTTCAAATAAGTGATTTAAAATGAGCTTAACCAGAGCAAACTGTAAAGAGAACAATATGAAGCTGGCATTTGCTGTTGCTTAAAGATAGATCAGCTACCTTTTTTTTTTATAGCAGAACTAGTTAGGGTGTTTTAATTCTCCATGCCTAGATTTAGCCAGTGACATCTTAATGTTGGATAGCTGGATTACTGGAACAACAATTAAAAACACTCTTGTTTTATTTTCACAAAACTGTTTGCTTCTTTACTACTATTCTGCCTTGCCTAAAAGGCAGTTGCACAGCCAGCTCTTAAAAAAAAAAAAAAAAAAAAAAAAAAAAAAAAAACTAGGGTAACTAGGGTAATTCTAAAAGCACATACAAATGGGACATTTATGGAGCTGGTTTCCAGAGGATGATTTTAAGACTGATTTACACCATCATGTGGTTAGTTATTAAATACATGCGATGTTGATGAAGCCTACTTGTAAGCAAATGGTACTTCTACTGGTAAGTAGAAGTAAGAAAAATAAAAAAAAATAAAATTTCCAAATCCTTTTCAACCCTGTATATATATATATAAAAATCATCAATAGAATACTATTTATCCTAACTTACCAACATGCTCATCTGTAATTTGTACTGTAGGAAGACTTTTAATTTTATCTCTATCAGCAGGAGGAGGTCCCGTGTTCTCAAACTGGTTTAACAACTAAAGACAAAGAAAGAAAAAAAAAAGAAAAACCGTTATACATGTTCTATTACATGTACCATTTATACAAAATATCTATGAATTTTTTTTTCCCCAATAAGTTCAGAAACTGGTTTAATGTCGTACAAGTACCTGTGTTATAATTGCATCTAGTCCATTAGCACCCCAGGCGTAATCCATGGGATTTGAATGAAGGACGCCCCTTTAAAAGAGGAGGGAAAAAAATAAAAATAAAAATATGCAACATTAAACTAACTACAACTAAAAACAAGTATCTATGCATATACACAGGCATTTGTTTTTTTAATATTTGCTTTCTGGTTCATTACAGCTCTGTTTCAGAAACTCACCAGGGTCCAACACCAATATTTGGCATTGCAGTAGGTGCAATTATTCCATTCACTAGCTGCTGGATGATTCTACAAAACAGAAGACATAAGTAGAATATGGATATTGTGAAGGAAAAATTAAATTTGTTTCATCTTATTAAATGTTAAACCATCAGGAACGACACAAACTAAACATCAGTCCCACAAGTCATAGTATATTTCTTACCCTTCTAAAGTGGGAACTCCCTCATGCCTCCCCGCCTGTCGTCTTGAACCATGGCGACTCCGTGGTTGCCTGGCACCATATCGTTGCCGTGATGCCGTTTCCCTTTCCCTCCTATTTTCAGCATCACGGTTGTCCTCTGTTGCCAGTCCAGCCCCGAAGTCAAAACTATCATCAAAGACACCCAGGGCAAACTGACCATAGCCCGAAGGGAACGTAAACAAGTGCTGGTCTGTATTCTACAAGACACAGAGATTAAAAATAAAAGAATAACCTGGGTATTTTAATTTTGATGGTAGAAATCAGTAGAGCTCAATGATTTCACAGTACATCCTCAACCAAACAGCAACTAATTATGGTCAACACAGTACATTTGAATTGTTTAAAAGTTTTGTTGGTCAAATTTCTCCCAGACAGATAAATCATAAAAATGCCTGCTCAACATTTCACTATTCAATAAGATATTATCAAGTAAGGAACTTATTATAAATATCTTCTCATAGCATTTACATCAAACTACATTAAGCTAAGAATGGCATGCTTAAATGGGCAATTTAAAAACAGGCAAATTACCTATTAGATTAATACTGTAACAGAACTAGACTTTAGTTGACA
The DNA here is from genome assembly GCA_038496675.1 of Rachycentron canadum. Classification (NCBI taxonomy): domain Eukaryota; kingdom Metazoa; phylum Chordata; class Actinopteri; order Carangiformes; family Rachycentridae; genus Rachycentron; species Rachycentron canadum. The sequence goes on along the minus strand of CM076656.1, from coordinate 16,346,497 downwards.
AAATAGAAATGGTAACACTAAGATGACTTCCATCATGCTCAGTACCAGATCAGAAAAAAACATCAACGTAACTATTTCAGGAAATGCTGACTGATTATGCAACAGTGTGGGAGAACACAGAGAGAGAGAGTTAAGTGATAGAGAGACTAGTAAAATAGTTAAAAACCTCAAATGGCTGCTGGTTCTGGGGCCCGCTGGTGATAGTAGACATGGAGCCATTGTCAGCACTAAACAGGGAACAGATTATGTGGAGATTTATTCATGTTAAGGGAAATTTTATTTTCCTCCATGTGTCATAGTTCACATTATCCCGAACCAGCACGGTTAACATGCATTGCTGCATCCTATTTCTGCTCCGTATCCTTGCCTATCCACCTTTAGATTTCACATGTAAAATATGGCAATTTGAGGTGTAACAACATATAATACCATGGCAATAGCTGAAAAGAGGTTAAGGGATAGAAATGTTAATCTTTAAGTCTAACTGCCATTGTTGTCGAGTCGTACAGGTAGTAATCTAATCATCACTTTTATTGAATGTATTGCAGGGAAGACAGGGTCTACAACTTTGGTATTACTGGTGCTGGTATAGAGTTTTACAAAGTGCCTCTATCCTAAATGTGGCTAGTGAGTGATTTAACTGTTAGGGGTGGTGGCAAAACATGTAAAGATAAAACCCAGATTAAAAAAAAATATTTGAGGAACTTCTTCATCTATGATAAATGGTGGTCGTTTTTATTGATTCTCAACATGGAGTATAAGCTGTGAACTGTGGCCAATACACACCTTCTCTCCTCCAGCAGCTCCTCAATGAACCCTGACTCACATCTTGGACATGTATACTCCTATAAACAAACAACAAAACACAGAAACAATTAGTAGCTTTGCTGGACAGTGGGATAAAGACACAAGATGTATGTATGTATGTTTTTTTTTTCTTCTTAACCATAATCCTTATGGACAAGATCGCTTTGGAGGTGATGCACTGCCAGAAAATCTAGCCACAATCTAGCCACTTCCCCCAATCTAGCCACCTTCTATTGGACCTGTTGAAAGTGTCCTGACCAGCTGTGTCACTATCTGGTATGAGTACTGTAGTCTGTATGCTTTTAATTCCCCTTAGCAAACACTGAGGTCAGCGGAGAGGTCTGTCTTTCATCCTTTCAGGACATCTGTAGTGACAAAAAAAAAAAAAAAAGCTTCAAGCATCCTAAAGGACTCTTCCTATGTCTCTGCTATCATTAGCCCAACCTGCCAAAATGTTCAACAGCCTCTTCCTCCAAACTATGAGATATACAGACCTTCAGTCCAGCATACAACTTACTCCTTGGAGAGACACACACACACACACACACACACACACACACACACACACACACACACACACACACACTTATCGGGTGACCATTGTCACATAATTTTTAATCCTTATACATAATTATATAGGTTTATTTAAATTTTCTAATACCCCTATCCAATAGGAAACAGCCACTGAGTTATATTTTATAGCCAAATTAACAAAAAAAAGTTTGACACAATGGCCAGTCAATAGTAACTGTAGTTGAACTGTTGTGTGAGGTGTAACACGACCACAGGTCATTACCAGCACCGTACAGAAAACTATGGCTGATCTTTCACATTGTAAACTAATATGACAGATCATTCTAGCCTGTGACAGTCAGGCCACTTGTGTACCTTACTGAATGGCAAAAAAAAATAAAAGGACGCAGTGGCATTGTTACCGTGGGATCGTTCACATTAGTGAAATGTAGTGCACACAGTCTACTACACAAAACCTTGAGGAAGTCTGGTGTTAACAGCGAGCCATTAATAAAATAAACAGCGGAAACTGGTCAATTAACATTGGACGCGACCTCAGTGTTACAATTAATGTTACTGCTAGTGAATAAAGCTAACGGTTATACTAATAAGCCCCGTAAACCCACAGAAACCAGGATTCCGTTCAAATGTGTTACAAATTACACAAGAAAAGTGTCACACAACTGAAAGGCTTTTCAGTTGTGTTTACATATAGACCGATCCACTAGTTAGATAACACGCTAACACTGAGTAGCATTAGCGAGATAAACGGGAGCTCGCAGTAGTCAGCTAATGCTGTTAGCTCACTAACAGTTGATGGTGATGCTACAACGGATTCTGCCTAAGTAACAACAACGTTACTTTGTTCTCAATTCGTCCAAACGTCTCTGCCTTTACTTTCTGTGCGCTATACTTACGGGAAGCCGAGGACTAATCTCTGCGGAGCATCTGTGACAGAAGAACCGACTGGGCCATGGAGGAGCTTCAGCCATCTTTAGCCACTAAACTGGTAGAGAGGGGGAAGGACTACGGCGCACCGTAAAGGACAATGTTCACCTCCTGGAAAATACGGCGACCACGTGATTTAAATGGCTGCATTGCATCATGGATAATATTATATTTACATGTTTTATATGAGTAAAAGTCACGCCCGCCTTACTAGAAAAAGTAAAAACTGACAAATATCTAAATGATATATAGGTTGTACAATTCTTGAAAATAACTTATTAAGAAAGAGTTTAATGAATTCATTGTTTTACAAATGTTATAAATTAAAAACAAACAAAAAAACGCACTATTTCAATTTAAAGAATTAAAATTTTTAACTTCATAACTCATCATTTGTCAACCACTAAGAATGATGTGCCTTATAAAATATTGCCACATGGTGGTGCTTTTGTGTATCAAGTGTTGAAGAGAGCCACTGTAATTTACATTGTAGCTACTGGCTGGAGAAACAATACACTCTTGGTAGGTTTCCCATGGACTTTATGATGGAATTTGGTCAGGTTTTGGTGTCTCCAATTCATAGTTGCATGCCAATGCAAAAGCCTTAAAGAAATGAAAAGCTCAAGACCTGGATAAAGTCAATACCCCCAACAAATCTGTTTCATGTATCACCACACTGTGTCTCCACTGAACTCATGTCTTATCCTTGCAGGTTCAGCCTCCCCCCACTCACCCTTCATTCTCTGTTCACATGAATACCAGAGATGTGTTTTTGCAATCTGGCATTGCACTAGATTTATTTTGACACGTTACTTTTCCATTGGATTCCCGTCAACCACCTCTTGAGTTCAACAGACATACTTTAAGTGTTTCGGGGTCATGTAGCATCTGTTTTTAAGCATCACATCTTGTCAAAGGTGGATTTCTATTTTGTTCTTGATTATTTGACAAAAGTTGTTGGAAGCATTTAATCATGTGTCAAATCTGAGACATAAAACAGTAAATAAGTGGCCCCTCACATGGCAAAGACATTTATGTGAACAAAACCAAGGTATCACTGGCGGCTATCTGGCAGCACTAAGATAGCAGCAAAGGTCTCAGAGATCACTTAGTTACATAAGATCTGGTGGGAATAATGATTGATTGTGTTTTGTTTTCAGGTCTGTTTTTATTTTCTAAGTTATAAATTTCCTTAACAGGTACTCTTAATGTGATTACCACAACTACAGATTGATGGCTATAAACATATCACATAAGTCTGGACTATCTGTAGTGCTTGGCACAACATGTGGAGAGTAAGTAGGAGTTCCCATCCGACTGCCCTACAGCCAATCACATCTCTCAAGGCATCTGGCCTGATTTTTATGCACGAATGTCCAGTTTCATGCTTTTGAGGAGAGTGACCCTGAATGCAACCAGCTCCATTACTGTTTCATTGCTGTACTGTTTTGAATGAAAAACATATGGATATAACCATACATCTACACTGTATCCAGTATGAGCCATACAGCCAACACATCGCTCTATATCATAATCATAATCTATATCTTTTAAGTTACATGTGCAGTAAAACAACTGCACAATTTTCAGAGCCCAACCCACAGTACATTATTAGTTACATTAAGGAATGTTTCTATGCAGCAAAGCTCACAATGTAACCTAGTTAGGTCCTAATGTCCTGTCTAGGCCAGTGTTGTGTCTGATGTAGCCATGTGGGAGCAGGAAAGACACAGCTGTCCCATGGGCTGAGATTAGAGAGGGTCTGATAGCACTGAGGTTTGCTATGTCTGCCTGGCTGAGGTAAGCTATTGTTTCTCTGTGCCCAGTGCGTCACCGCCATAGCAGTCGAATGCTCATTGTAGCAATGCAATCTGGGGAGTGAGTGACTGTGGGTCAGAGACAGGTCATGTGGGCAGCAGAAAACAACTCTGCCCAGACTGAGTGACCTTCCACCTCATGTAGTTTTAGGTCACTACTGATCTGGCTTTAGGCTATGTTGACAAAAAAAAAAAGCATTTTCTGCAAGTGAACCGCACTGCACTGCGAGGAAATATAAATATATTAGATGTTTTGCTGCTGTGATGCATAAAAAAACCAGCATGTGGTGGAAGTAACTGAATGCATTTCTTCCTGCCACTGTAATTAAGCAGCTTTTAAACTGCATATGTATGCAGATGCACATATACATCCATGTACACTTATACAATGGAATAATTGTTGTTTTCTCAGCCTGCTTTTTACAGCTTTATTTCTATTACGCTCTAAGAGGCAATAAAGTTTTGCAGCCAAGGCAGCAGACAGATATGCTGCAAGGGACACTGTGGCTTTTGTCACACCATAGAGTTTTTCCAGACACTCCAGCCGGGATTGCCCCACACAGTCCCTCTGGGCCCCCGAATCACACTCACATACACACATAAACACACACATAGACACACACTCAGCAATAAAAGCCGCCTGCTGGAACTTCCTGGGCCTCTTAGTCATGCGTCACTTGTTTTCAGTCCCACCCATCGAAGACTCTGTCTCTTCCAGACACACTCTGTCTGACACCATGTGTCACAAGACCTGTGCATCAGACACACACATGCACACACCGTAAGATCCCCAGACAGACAGCAAGAAGGCAGTGAAGATCAACATCAGTGATGGACAAAGCTGTCTTTAAAAAAATAAACCAAACACATGTATATACTCCTATCTGTATCACAGCAGGTATCCCTTGTGTTTTGCACAGTGTTTTTCTGCTCTGCTTGTGTTCCAGCTCAAAATCCCTCTGCACTGCATTAGTACATAAGTGTTTGGGATTACATCACTAAGCAGCTAACAAAATATAGATGTTGCTGGAGTAACATATGTGCACAATTAGCTGCCTAGTTTAAGCTGTCTTTGTTGTAGTCAAGTGTTTGTGGTCACTCACTGCAGATGTTTCAGCAGTTCTGTTTGATTGTATCTGTTTTTTATTGACCCATTGTTTCATTAAATTGTGGTTATATGTTTCAATGACAGACAGTGCAATTTTTTGTGCTTTTCACTGTTAGTGTCTCTCCATCTTTATTTCAGTTACATGGGGATTTTAGCCCAAAATATTCTTTTAACCATGCCATGTTCCTTTAGAAATAGCAAGTTCCACTGCTTTGGTGAAGGCTGAAATATCTTGACCATTACTGATTGGACTGGTAAAAAATTTGGGACAGACATCCATAGTCCCCACTGGACAAAACTCGCTGACTTAGGTTAACCCTAGCATTTCCTCTATGGCCACCATGGGGTTAAAGTTTTGTGTAAAATGTTGGATGGATTGGGTGGATTGCCAAGTAAAAAATACTTGATGACCCTTCATTTTTCATCCATCACCATCATGGGGTCAGGATTTTAATTTAATTTTATTTAATTTAATACTTTAATACTTTGATTATTATGATGATTTACTTTTACTACTATGATCAAACAAGTTTTATGATATGTCCATCACATAACACGATAATGGTGAACACGGTGAGCATTGTCACTGTAAGACTGCTATCATCTAACCTTAGCATAGCATAGTTTCCTGACCTTACAAGCATGGCTACTGACTTTTAGCTTTGTTTAGTGATACTCACTTGTTAGATAGGGTTAGGGTTTAATTTTTAGATGTTCACCTGAATACAATAAAAATAAAGTATAATTTACCTTCAGTCGCAAAACAAAATGATACAATACATTATTTAGAAAAAATACACAAAACAGAAATATACAAAAAGACACAAAATACAAAAGACATAATGTTTCTGCTCTGTTCAGCAGATCCTACATAGTGACACCACCCACAAACCTACACAGGGGACAGGAAGAACTCGCAATAAAAAGAACAAAACCTATAGCGTTTCAACAAGAAATTCCCCAGGAGGTGGCTGAGTGTGAAATAAGGACAAAAGGAGACAACTACAAAGTGAGTATTTGAGAGTGTGAGAGAGAGAAGACAGTGTATAATATTCCCAACTGGAGTATCCAGGCTATTGTTTTTGGCATACATTATATTTGTGTATGTGCTAATGCTAATGGTTGTCTGCTTGTGTGTATGAGAGTGTGGATTTAGACATGTCTGTGTGGGTTTCCAGGGTGTGTTGTTAGAAGAATTTGTGCATGTACAGTACAGTTTGTGTGACAGTAAGTGTCTAGTTGTCTATGTATTTTCTTGTGCAGTTGTCCCGCATGTCTTATAGCATCCAGAGTCCCCACGCTTCTAACACTGTGCATGACTACAGTTACTCCCCTAATCTAAAACTGACCATCAGTCTGTTTACAAGATGTGCAGCTCTGTAGTCTGGGGAATAGATACCATATGGACCTCTTGAGTTTATTTGTGGTACGCTGTCCTACTTCAACAAGCAGAGGATCTCCTAACAGATGATTTAATTAAGTGTGTCCTAGTGGCTATTGTAGCTGTAGGCAAACCTGAATGAAATCTGAAACAAGAAAACTTTCCCCACTCTCATCTTTGCTGAATTTTCAAGGCATACCTTCATGCATGACAGCAAATTAAATGCTTAACCAACTTTCCATGATAACTAAGCAACTTTCCATGATAAACAAGCAAGTATTTTGGCCAAAGCTTATTAAAAATGGTATTTCTCTCTTGTTTCTATGAAAGAACCACCTGAAGAGCTGCTGTGAAGTTATGGTCATTGCCTGGTAAAGTTCCAAGCCTCAAAATACACAATTGGACTCAATTTGAGTCAAGTTTAGGGACTAAGTGTAGCACAATTATCACACTTCATTGACTTTTTCAGTTTTGTGGCTTGATATTTCAACATGAGCTCAAACCACAGTAAATTCAATGACACTGTCAGTGCCAAGTCCAGGAGGCAATGATCTCATATTATTCTTGACTCCAACACACATGTTCCCAAACACTTGAAAAATCCTCAAGGAGTCTCAGACTTTATCTAAATGTTAACTGAATACCATAACAATTGAATGAATGACGAATTAATTCATCACAGATTATGATTGATATCTTTTAAATTTCTTGAAAACATTTTACTAAGCCTTACAGTAGAGTTGTATTCCCAGTACATTTTACTCCTGTTGGACTTGGAACATGTGGGCCAGACCACACACAGCGCTAGCAGAGTAGCTGTCCCAGAGGTCACAATGAGGAAGTGAAACAATTCACCAAGAATAATTTGAGACAATTAGCATTTGCACAACTTCCTAACTAATTTGCTGGTGATGGTCTGATCCTAAACAGACCACTGACACACACTGGTGCAGTAAACCATTATGGATTTTAAGTTGTTGTTCAAAGTAGCAATGGAGTAAGTTTAGTTGTTCCAAATTCCTACTGCAAAACCTCTATGAGTAAATGAGTTGTTTGTGTTGTTACCAGCTACAGATGACTGACATTTCTACCTTTGTCTGACATCCAACCCTGAGGCCTTGAAAGCATAAACTGATGTTTTTTGTTTCAAAGTAGCATTGTAATAACAGAACTATGGTGACAAATTAAACCTCCACAAAACTCACAAAAAAACATTAATGTATAACAACAGCTGATTTAAATTGTGTTATTTCTCAATAAAACATGCAGTGCATTCTCCTCAGATAAGAGATTATAAAATGTAAAAAAGCATTTCCAAGAAATCCACAAAAAATCATCTCTAACAGTACAAACAAGACTGAAGTGTGGGCTCTTGTGTCATTACAACGATCAATTGTCAGAAGTAAAATGTCGTGCACATGTGGAAAATTAAAAGACCTGCCATGTAACAAAGCAAGTCTGGGATATAATGTCTGAGGCAAATATATTCTGATGGAGTGATGGATCTGATATCTATTACTTTCAGCTGTGGGATAGAGCTGTTTACAATTCAGTGGCGCGATCCAGAGAGTGGGTGGTCTCTGAAAACAGTCCACAGCGCCTGGCTTCATCAGAGCATCATTTCAGATCTAAATGTTGGCTATTAACTTACTGGAAGTAGTATGGCAAGTTGGCGGAAATTATACCATGTGGACGTCGTTGAGTGGCCTGACATACCAGAGCCTGATTATGCATCCTTTAAATGTCAGTGTGGGCGTCACATTATGGGCCCATGTGTTTGTAAGGGTATAAACAACACAGCCGGGGGGTTGTGATGTAATGTGTGTGACTGATCCCATGATTATTACAGGTGAGCTCTATGGCAGGAGAGCTGCATCCACACTCCCACCCAAACACTCAAATGTACAGATACATAGAGTCCCATTCTGGTGAAAGTGAGTTTTACTGGTCACACCACAAACCAGAACATATAGAAGAAAGGATGGAAGATGAAGCAAAGTGGGAAGAGAATTCCTGAGGTCTTGCGCTGAGTGTAATTAGAATAGCTCTGAAATGGCTCATAGGTTTACTCTGTGGTCATGTCTTTATCATCCCTGGTGTGACAGAGGCACATCATATCGGACATCAGTCAGAGGGCTGTGTGGTAATGATATACAGGTTGTTTCTGGTGAAGGTATTACACAGTCATAATGACAAGAGCAAATGGGATTTTATTATTCTTGAACAACATGTATCTATTGGGACGGTTTGTCCGGGGATACATGTACCAAAACCGCTGCCACATCTTACTTTCCACTTGTGTATTTTACTGGAAGACCATTTCAACATATGTACTCAAAAGTGTGGCAAATGCTTATTTTTTAGTGGGTGTTGGCTGCAGATTCCTGTGGGGTTGCCACTCTTTCAGCTACGGTGAGAGGTTTGGTGGGTTTACTGTGTGGATCACAGAAGAATTTACAGATAGTTCATTCTCGTAAAGGTATGGGAAAAATTGGCTGAACATACCTCTTATGTAATAAGGTGTCTATTAAGGTTTTGACATTTTCTTTTTATTAATCCCAAATAAGAAAAGCAAAACTGTTTTGTGCTATGAGGGCTTCAATTGGACAGAAGGCTTCCGCTGCCCAGACAAGTCCAGTAGACCACACTGAGCTCATGTCTGCATGTCTGATGACCAAATCTGACCAATGCGTTTGTGTGGTAGTGCTGGCGTCAACGTTTCTCATCAAATATCTTGGGATCATCTATTGGTTATATATATCTATATATTGCTGTTATATGTATGAGCACAGCAAAAACTCCTTCACTTGTATTGTTATTTGCCTTGTTCGAACTAACAAAACATCTAATTCCATTCCCAGTGTAATAAAAGGGTACTTGGACAGGAATATAAACATCTCCCTAAAGTTGAACCAGATGCTGCTGTATGGCCTAGCGCAGGGCTCAGAGACCGGAGAGAGAAAGGCAGAAAAACAAGGGAGGTACTTTACACAGGAAAATGAGTCAGTACCCAGGCCTCAGCACTTCGAAACAATTATTCCTCAGCTCCTTCACCCTCCATCCTCATGACCAATTCCTGCCTAATCCAGAGCAGGGGGACATCTCTGAGGAGACAGGCGAGAAAAACTGCCCCAGCCTGGATTTGATTCCCTGCTGCCTCTCACATGGGACCTTCAGAAGCCTGTTAGATAGAAGACTCAGCCACTACATGCACAGGAGAGGGGGTCTAACCACTGCACGCATAAAGTGAGTGTCTGACTGTCTGCTGGAGTCTGACCCACCACCCTAAACCCCATGCAGCATGAAAGGAGAGCTGTCCAGTTCCCTTTAGGGTGCAAGTATGATCTCATTTGGCTGGAAGTGGCTATGATTAAGACTGTGACAAGGTTTAGAAAAATCCAAATGTTAATAACATTCATGCCAGATACAGTTTCACCATTGCGTATTGTGCGTATTGTTATTGTAAGTAATCTGTCATATTTCAATTGAGACAACCAACATGAGGTAAACTCGGATAGGCCAATGAAAGGGAAGCACATTGTAAATCATACTCTGTGAGTCAAGTGTTACTCTTCTAAAAGCTTCCAGCTTTTGGAAGAGTAACACTAAAAGCTTCTAAAAGGAAAGAGGACACATTGTGACAAATATTAAACTTTATGTTGCTTTGAAGTGGAAGTACAAAAATACAAAAATATGTTGATGCATTCATCATTCAGATTTCACAGTAGGTACACAGGTAGGTACACATGAGATTGTTATTTACAGGAGAGTCATTAAAATGTTCCATAATGCACGATAAAGATTATTCAAAGTATCCAGAAATCTGCTTTGACTTTAAAGATTAAAATTCCATTCACTTTGCCCTTTGTATTGATATTTCCAGGTTTACCAGTGTCAACACTGGACAGATTGACTCATCTCTGATGGCAGTATAATCAGGTATATTCAGTTGGCCTCAATTGCAGTCCATTCCCAGACAAATTCAATTATCTTCTCAATCAGACGATGGTAATTACATTTGGCTGTCCAGTAAGTTCTTCAAAAAAGAGTGTCCAATCAAGTCAAAGCAGCAAAACAGCATCAGAATGAACTAGCATGACCTACAAAGACGCATTTACAAAACAAAGCCAAGCGTTCAACAGAGGAGGTATTGTAGAGGGCTTGGGGTTGTACCAACAGTCTTCTGAAACTACTACAAACACAACCAAACTGTTAATTTTAGTGATCAGCGGGTGGCCAAGAGTTTGAATCAGCATCCAGAGTAAACATGTGTGGGGGGAGAACGGGAGAGAGACTATACAGGTTTGTTTAGGCTGAACCCCTTCCTCACCTCCCAGACAAAAGCTTAAGTAGATACAGTACAGCTGCAGTTGTCCTGTTCTTGCTTGTGGTGGATTGAAACCACTCTGGCAGGCTATAAAGTGGTATCAACTTTCCAAACAAATTAGCATTGCTTTCCATGAGCTTAAGAGGGAAAACTGTTTGTTTGTGGGGAATGGAGACTGTAAAAAGTTGTAAAATGCCAAACCGCTATTATACATACACAATCAACAAAACACAATAAATACATTTTTTTTTGCATCAGCTTTCCCAAGGATATATATAGAGTTGTTACTAAGATAAAAACATAAATAGAGTTTGATACCTTCTCCAATAAATAGTAGTGGTATTCTATTTACAATATGCACACATCTCCCAAAAAGCTCATGAGATATTTCTATCTCGAGACACATGCTTTCCTCTGCCTCCAACTTCCAAACTAACACAAGATCAACACAAATTGCTCACAGGTTTTTTGCTGTGTGTCTTCAGACAGAGGTCTTCCATATTAAAGGTATCGTCTTTCTGTGTACAAGGGAGGAGGAGGAGTGATTGTCAAAAAAGAAAAAGAGGTCATCACGGGAAGCTAGTGGTGTGAAACTTGGAAACCATCTCATCTCTTGAAAAGGGTTGTGTAAAGGAATCATCCATCTAGACTGCATTTTCCTCACTGCCTTCAAAGTCCTGAGCTTTCCGAGGGGGAGCTGCATGAAAGACAGACAGACAGGGCCAAATTGTACCATCAACATTGTTATTTACATCATTGCAAATAAGAACGGGTGACAAAAGGAGGTGTCTTTGTTGTCTTACTGTTGCAGTGGCCATAGTGGCGGACTCCTATGGAGCGGCCGAGGAAGCAGGTGGCCCGGCGCAGGTGGCAGGCGCTGGGGTAAGTGATGTTGTCGTTGCCGCAGATTGGCTGCTCGGATGGCATGGGTATTGGGCAAGGTGTTGTGCGGCACATGACACAGTGAGCACTGTTGGTCTGGTCAGTCACGCAGGTGTGAGTTCCTGGACACACCACGTTGGAGCATGACTCTGGTCAAGGCGTGAAGAAAGTAAGTAATCATTAGTCTGAGCAAAATGGCATAGTGTGGGGATCTGGGTAGAAATGCATATATGGTGCCTACTTTTGCACTCTCCCTGGTACATGACCTCCAGGTCTGGGTGTCCCATGCAGCGGGCCAGCAGTAGAGCACACTCATCCTTATATGTCTTTCCATCGCTGCCACACACAGCATGTCTCCGTGAAATGTGAGAGCAGTCGGGAGAGCACACACACTGAGGCCTTCCCATCTTCATCTTGCAAACCTTCCCCGGACTGCATTTGACTCCCTCGCACGTCTCTACAAAAGCACAGCAAGTGGTTTCATGTGTGTAATCCTCAGTGTAATGTTACCATATTAACAAGTCAGCAGACATCAGGTGATCACACAGGCATTCTTATACAAAACAAGTTTGAAATCTGGGGTTTACCCAGACCATAACACAATTTTCACCTTGCACAATATTTACAATAAGCAAATCTCTTTATTGACCGTTACACACAGGTGGGTGGGTGGGTGGGGGGGCTTCGCCTGGTGGAATGCAAGGCCGGTGTGTTTTCATAACAGTTCTATGTGTACGGCTGCACACAGAATGGGCTAAGCTCCCTGCAGAGGGATGGAAGAGCTCTGAGGTGGACGGAGATCAAATGGCTGTCAGAGAAGGAAATACGGGCTCTTTCTGATGCTCCTTAATGTCAGAGCTCAGGAGGAGCTGTAATCCTATGCAGCGCAGGGTCAACATTAGACAATGCATACACCTCTCTACCCAGAGTCTTTAGAGATGCTGCCTGATTAGTTCTGAGACCAGAGGAGACTTATTTCCTGCCTCTACTACCACTTCAATATCCTGTTTTATATCAGGTGTTCTTTCTTGTGCTCTCTGTAAACTGCTTCTCTTCATCAGTCTCTTCCTCTCTCTCTCTCTCTCTCTGTCTCTTTGTACACATGTTCTCTCTTTATCTCTGGCAATAAAGGGGCATCTGAAAACAAACAACAGCCACACAATGATGTTGGCATCTGTCCTCTGAAATGACAAACCTTTATTAAGCAACATTCATGATACCGACATTTTCCCTCCAAAGAATTCCAAATGATCAAGATAGTGTTGCACATTATGAGTCCCAGACATCTGGGCATGTGGCAGGCATTTATTTCAGCCAGCAGGAATGCATTTTCTTATTTAATGGAAGCAAACAGGGCTCATTTTAACTAGCTTTGGAAAAAGTTAACACATAATGAAAGAAGAAAACTGCGATGGAACAAAGATGGAGATTCTGATTCTACCAATGTGTTTTTTACATGTGATACAGCTTTTTATTTTCATGTGAGACTTGTTTTGGTAAACCTGTAACCTACCTTTGACTGTATCTCAGCTTATCTGAATACAATTCACATCTCGGTGTCTCTTTCTTATGTGACAAGGCCAGAAAAACCCAAGGCTGTGGTTGGGTGTGTTTTCCTAAAAATGCCAGTAGTTTGGTTTTTACTGGAACTTATCAGCATGGGTAAAAAAAATCACATTTTTGGCTCATGATTACATAGTGCAAGTGCTCCTTAGGAAAGCAAAATTTATCTGCAAGTGAACCTGAATGAACCTTGCAGAGATTCCAGGGGAAGAAGTGTCTCAGGACAGCTGGGTGGAGTTATGTGGAACGCTTCTCCTCTATCCACGTCTGCATTTTGTTAGAAAGCTGCATCGGGAACTCATTGTGTAAATATCTTGATTCACAAATGACGTGACTCAAATTATTAACTTTCACTGACTCTCCGGGAGTTATTTTGTGTAACGGAATAGCAAATTTATCAATTATGATCCTGAACTCTTCTGTTTTCAAGTCTGCAAATGATATCTAAGCACTCTAAGCAAACTCCTAGCACTTACCCAAGAAATACCATCTGACAGTAGCAAGTCAAATGTCAACTGTTTAAATCCACGATTAAAGCATTTTAATCCAGCATTTAACTTTTGGGTTAGTTGCAGTGACTAACACTATGCCCGGTAGAGATAAATCAAAGCCATACACAAGTAACTAATTTGTTCAGCTTTGCAAATTCAATCCATTTGTTTATTTAAAGATTTGTTTGTTTACCTTTGCATGGTTTACAAGAGACGATGCCCAGGAAACCCAGCAGGCTGACCTCATTCATGGGCAGGCTGGTGTTGGACCACGCTGTGTCCAGGCGGTCCCCAGCACAGCACTCCTCTCTGGTCACCCCTCTCATCAGCACCATGTCGCACCTTAGGTCTTGACTCTGCTGCAGCCAGCACATCCCAGCTGGAAATAGTGGAAGTAGTACATATAAAACCGTTTAAATTAATATATAAGCACATAAAAAGTATATTGTTTTCCTGAAAACTTGTCAAAGGGACATCTGACATATTAAACAGGCATTTTTCTATTATAAAATGCTAATATATCCCATTTGCCTGCTGTAATGTTTACACAGGTAGTAAAATCGTGCATACATATTTTATTACCTACTTAAACAAAAAGGAAAATAACATTAACTTTTTGGAAAGTATATATTTGTCAAGGGTTATGGTTAGAGTGATCGACTATTTTCTTCAAAACAATGACATAAAAGCAAAACATAAATATGAATTCTGGGGGGAAAAAGTACCTCATTATCATAACCAGAGGAGCATTTATGCCACTATTTTAAAAGCAAGCAAGACACATCGTGGTCAAACATTTTCAAAATATTAAAAAAAAAAAAAAAAAAAGTCAACTCACCACTGGCCGGATTCCTCCCAATCTGATACACAGAGAGAATAGCTCCAAAAACAAAAATCAAAAACCTCATTGTGAACTCTGACTTGGTACAAAGCCGTTATCTGGAAACTTGTCTACGCAAATATAAGCAAGAAGAAGTGATGTTCCTCTGGCAAACGGAGTGGATCACTCTAGCTCAGCTCTGGAAGTAGCCCTCCCTCATGTGAATGAATGTGTTGTGGATAAGTGATGTCGTTCCCCCTCTGTATAAATATTTAGCCCAGATGGAATTATGCTGCTGGGATGGGCGATCCTCTCAGCCAATAATAAGCCAGGGCAGGACACAGTTTGACTCTGACTCAATTTCCAGAGTCGGGAAATGATCCATGCCCCCCAGCACCAGGCACTGGGCACTTATATGACCTCATAAAACATTTTCACACCATATTAGACTAATTAAAGGCTAATTAGGTCCTCGAAAAGACTTAACTTGGGGTTTCTGCTTAAACTGCTTTCAGCTTAAACTTTAAAATAAGTTTTTATTTTCCCAGTCAGAAGTGTTTCTTAATGCAGCTCATTGAAATGACTGATTCAATTTAATTTATGCTTCACTGTTCAAGTATTTGGGAAAATACTTTATTGCATAATGATCGTTCAGTGTGACTCCATAAGAAGCAGTTTGAGTCATTCGTTATATTTTTTGGGGGGTTTCAGATGTTTTGCTTTGTATTGTCTCATCTTCCTCTTTAATGTGGAATAGCTCAGAGGTATTTATTCTCCTTGCAATTCATATACAGTTTGATCATGGTAGTTTTCCTTCTATAAGATGATCTGTGTGGTTATGGAGGGAAAAGTGGCCTATAGAAATTACATACACATTTCTTATCTCATTATTGTTTTTAAACAATAATCTAAAGTGATGTGATCCAGCACTGACCCTGAGTTGTGCTTCATGGTAGTGTAAATGGAGACGAGGGAAAGGACAACCGCAACAAAGTGGTTAACTTCTAAGGTTTTTCCCCAGACGTTTCTGGCCATATTGCCCTAAATCAAATAAATATCAAGTGCCTAAAATATCCACAACCGAGTCATTTGCCTCCTCAACACTGTCTCACCTCAGTTTGTTGACTGTCTGGGCTCATCAATGAAGACTTTACAGCTGCAGCTACAATAATACGGAGAGACTTATCAAGAACATTCATGTCTTTGGCCTTACTTTTAGTCTATGATCAAACACAGACTGCAACAGCAAGCAAGAAGAAAACACTGAAGTACTCTGGATATATATACAATATCCAACTGTAAGGGACAAGCATGTTTGCTTAGCACCATTCAGTCTTTAAAAAAACCTCACTAGAGGTGACAAGAAGCTAATCTGAATTATCATCCTGTTTGATCAGAACATCTGCACTGCTCATCTCGTTGCCTGCACTCATTCACCCCCTGACACTGAGAGGTATGCACTAATGCTAAAGTAATGTGAGTCTGACCATCTGTCTGTCAGTTTTTTTACGTTCCCTTTTGATCATTGGGGTGGAGGGGTTGAAGGGGGTGAAGGTATCATATGCTGTATTATATGAATCTTTATTAATGATGTTGCGTTCTTCAGCGGAGGTCCCCAGGGCACCGCAGGAATGCTGCCTGACCTAGGAGGGGAGGAAAGACAAAAAGGAGAGCAGTGAGCGATGGCTGTGGGTGGCCTGCCTCTTCACTGGGTCTCTGCATATCCACTCAGCCCCTCATATGGTTTGGATCATCACTGCCGAGCCTTACAAATGAATACAGCATGGTGGGGACTTTGGTGCGCCCTAATGTATGATCTTTATTAGGGTGCAGCTTACCCATCTTATTGAAATATTGGTCTCTTTCAAGTGGCTGGAGTCTGAGGGGTAGCATGAAATTGAGGAAGCCCATGGTGGGCTGTCTAATGTGAAATAGAGTGTATCTCTGACAGGGCAGGTGAGTTCAGTCTCATACTGTACATATAGCTTTAACAGAAAAGACAAAAACATTACTGCCATCTAGTGGAGAAAGTTGGCATATATTAAACAAGTCAATTAATGGTGGTTTAGACTGAATCCTGACCATTTAATTTATTGAATTTAAGTAGCCTTTCGATTATAAGCTTGTCTGAGAAATATGGTAAACCTTAAACAGAAAAATGTGCATAGCCTGCTTGCTGTTAAATTAATGTATGTATTATATATAGTGTATTAATGACAGTAATGTTTCAACTTTAAAGTTATAGTTTAAAGTCTATCTTTTCTGCTTTCAGAAAAGATAGACTTTAATGGAAAAGCAGAAGAGTAGTTTGTAACATATCAACCTACACACAGCGTACTTGACCCTGGCTAGGTCATATATATTTTTAAAGTCATCATTAGCATTAGAGTAGTTTTAGTTAACTGACTAAATCAATTTACAGAGTCAGTTAACTTGGTTGTATGCAGCAAAGCTAAGGTAACACTTAGTACATAAGTAAGTTTCAGTTACGGATGTTTGTCCCTTGAAGTTTCCCAGTTTTTAACTATGAATTAAAAAGATAGAGAAAGACAGGCAACACTTGTTTTTGCATATTAAGCTAAAATCAACAAAATAGGCAGAAAAAGGTTAGCTGGCCCACTCATTGGTTAGGAGTCCTTAACCAGACAATGGTAAACCAAAGGCAACAAACATAACCAACTTGAAAAATTTGAAAAAAATAATTTTTGTGTTGGAAAAAGTGAAGTTGTGAAGGCGTTTCGAAGTCTTGCTGATTTATAGTGTTGGTAAATTAAGAATTGATTGCACTTTTGTGCTCATGGTTTTTCTAAAATGATGTACAACAGTTGAATTGTGACATCAAAGCTAATGATGTCATTTCAATATTTACAAAAGTTGAAACAGCTATATCATTATGTGTGTTGCTTCACTGTTTAGCACAGGCTTTAAGTTGGTTACCAGTGACCAGGAGGTTTTAAGAGGGTTCATTTGTTCCCTCTGTTTAAACTTTGTGTAGAAAAAAAGGAAAAAACAACAAATTAAAAGGTCGAGATACTTTGGTTGTGAGTCAGGACCACAATGAGAAGCTTATTCTCTGCTTGGGTAGTCAAACATAACATATGTTAGATTGGATAGATTTGCACTAAATTAAGTCTCAAAAATATGGGACAGACCATGTCCTGGATTAGTTCAATATGGGACATTTCTTTTAGTTTCCAATTAGACTACGGATGGTCAAATACAAATATGAAACCAGGACTTTATTTAATAGATAATGAATATTTTAATAGTATATTGACAGCTGAACTGGAAAAGTCCAACGAATTTCATTTCAGAAATCTACTCATCTTAAATTAAGTTAACATTTAACAGCAGTTTGGTCAGTTTATTTAGCTGAATCCTGTTTAAGTAATTACATCAACGTCAGCAGATTTAATATGAACTGAATTAGCTTTATGGTAAAACAAGTTGGAAACCCATACTTACACCAGACGAGGGCGCCTCTCATCCGTCTTTCAACCTCCATGATTTTTCTCTCTGTAAGCAGTGTTAACGTCTCTGCAGCCTCCTTAAGTCACCATTCAAGTTCACTTAATAAAATTATCATTAGCTTTCATTTTTGACATCAATGCATTCCCAAGTTTAATATGTTCTTGTTATCTCCCAGACACATATGTCTGTGATTCTGTGATGTCTGTCACAGTGTCTGCCCTGAGGAATGACAGCTGACATTTCAGTGTCAGTGAATATTTGGAGCTGAACTGGTCACAGCAGGACTGGTAGACCTTGAGGATAAATCTGATGTTTTTCCCTGTCAGTTGCCAAGTCACATCAATTTATTTTTTCCACCATGTCTCAGAAAATACACATCAATAACATTATTCTATATCCATTGTATATGCATGCACTTTACTCTGTTTAAGGATATGAAGTCCTTGTCTCCTTCCTAGCTGGCAGATATCAAATCAGTTGAAAAGAAAGAAATGCTTTCACTCCATTTGTGTCCACCCACTGGCCTATCTTAAGTCATAGTGTCGGTTTGTACGTCACACAGCTAAACAGGGCTCAGTGGCGGTAATTGCTCTGTCTGCCCCAGACTGCCTGAAAGCAGCTGCATCATCTATCCACTCAATTTACTCCTAATGTGTGTTACTGATTGAACCAGCAACGAGGGCAGGAAAAGTGACAAGACCGGATAGAATCACCCCCTCTGTCCTTCTGCACACAACTTTCCTCCTCCTCTTCCACCTCGCCCTCACCCTCTCTTTCCCTGCTTCCTTCCTGTGTTTAGCGTTGCCAAAGTGAAGTCCCTCCAGCGGTTCATTAATGGGGAAGGTTAATGTTGGTGCACGCGCTGCTCATACAAACAGCCCCCCCCCCCCCCCCCGGGTCAGCTCTGCCCCTGTGTCACCTTTTCCACTCTCTTGAGCCCTCTCTTTCCCCTCTCAATTTGCAACCAGAACAAGGCAGCAACACAGTCGTGACTAAGGGTCTCCCTCTCTATAAAGAGAGACTGCCATTCAGCTCTGCCTGCCTGTGCTGCTCCGGCTATCTCTGCTCCTCCCCAGTGGGCTGGAATAAACACTTGTGTTCATGTCCACTACAAATGCCTCATGTTCCAGCATTCATGAGAAGTTAAAAGCACCCAATTGTTTTTATTCAACTTAAATAGCAGACTGTCGTGATCCTGCTGTTGTTCGATCAATCAGGAGCCAGCTTTAAATATGTTGCTAGAAAATTCATCGATTGGTCGATAAAAAAAAAAAAAAAAATAGATCAAGAGCCAGCTTTAAGTCGACTAATCAGTTTCTAGGTAAAAATAAAATAAATGAACCAATCAGGAGCCAGGAAAAAATTAATTAAATGGACCAATCAGGAGCCAGCTTTTCATCGACTAATTAGTTGCAAAGTAAAAATTAAATAGATTGACCAATAAGGAGCCAGAAAAAATAAAATTAAATGGACCAATCAGGAGCCAGCTTTTCATTGACTAATTAGTTGCTAGGTAAAATTAAAATAAATTCACCAATCAGGAGCCAGGAAAAAATTAATTAAATGGACCAATCAGGAGCCAGCTTTAAGTCGACTAATTAGTTGCTAGGTAAAAATAAAATAAATGGACCAATCAGGAGCCAGGAAAAAATTAATTAAATGGACCAATCAGGAGCCAGCTTTAAGTCGACTAATTAGTTGCTAGGTAAAAATAAAATAAATGGACCAATCAGGAGCCAGGAAA
Source organism: Rachycentron canadum (assembly GCA_038496675.1). Classification (NCBI taxonomy): domain Eukaryota; kingdom Metazoa; phylum Chordata; class Actinopteri; order Carangiformes; family Rachycentridae; genus Rachycentron; species Rachycentron canadum. Next base: position 16,326,625 of record CM076656.1, on the reverse strand, counting down.
AAATTAATTAAATGGACCAATCAGGAGCCAGCTTTAAGTCGACTAATTAGTTGCTAGGTAAAAATAAAATAAATGGACCAATCAGGAGCCAGGAAAAAATTAATTAAATGGACCAATCAGGAGCCAGCTTTAAGTCGACTAATTAGTTGCTAGGTAAAAATAAAATAAATGGACCAATCAGGAGCCAGGAAAAAATTAATTAAATGGACCAATCAGGAGCCAGCTTTAAGTCGACTAATTAGTTGCTAGGTAAAAATAAAATAAATGGACCAATCAGGAGCCAGGAAAAAAATAATTAAATGGACCAATCAGGAGCCAGCTTTAAGTCGACTAATTAGTTGCTAGGTAAAAATAAAATAAATGGACCAATCAGTAGCCAGGAAAAAATTAATTAAATGGACCAATCAGGAGCCAGCTTTAAGTCGACTAATTAGTTGCTAGGTAAAAATAAAATAAATGGACCAATCAGTAGCCAGGAAAAAATTAATTAAATGGACCAATCAGGAGCCAGCTTTAAGTCGACTAATTAGTTGCTAGGTAAAAATAAAATAAATGGACCAATCAGGAGCCAGGAAAAAATTAATTAAATGGACCAATCAGGAGCCAGCTTTAAGTCGACTAATTAGTTGCTAGGTAAAAATAAAATAAATGGACCAATCAGGAGCCAGGAAAAAATTAATTAAATGGACCAATCAGGAGCCAGCTTTAAGTCGACTAATTAGTTGCTAGGTAAAAATAAAATAAATGGACCAATCAGGAGCCAGGAAAAAATTAATTAAATGGACCAATCAGGAGCCAGCTTTAAGTCGACTAATTAGTTGCTAGGTAAAAATAAAATAAATGGACCAATCAGGAGCCAGGAAAAAATTAATTAAATGGACCAATCAGGAGCCAGCTTTAAGTCGACTAATTAGTTGCTAGGTAAAAATAAAATAAATGGACCAATCAGGAGCCAGGAAAAAATTAATTAAATGGACCAATCAGGAGCCAGCTTTAAGTCGACTAATTAGTTGCTAGGTAAAAATAAAATAAATGGACCAATCAGGAGCCAGGAAAAAATTAATTAAATGGACCAATCAGGAGCCAGCTTTAAGTCGACTAATTAGTTGCTAGGTAAAAATAAAATAAATGGACCAATCAGGAGCCAGGAAAAAATTAATTAAATGGACCAATCAGGAGCCAGCTTTAAGTCGACTAATTAGTTGCTAGGTAAAAATAAAATAAATGGACCAATCAGGAGCCAGGAAAAAATTAATTAAATGGACCAATCAGGAGCCAGCTTTAAGTCGACTAATTAGTTGCTAGGTAAAAATAAAATAAATGGACCAATCAGGAGCCAGGAAAAAAATAATTAAATGGACCAATCAGGAGCCAGCTTTAAGTCGACTAATTAGTTGCTAGGTAAAAATAAAATAAATGGACCAATCAGTAGCCAGGAAAAAATTAATTAAATGGACCAATCAGGAGCCAGCTTTAAGTCGACTAATTAGTTGCTAGGTAAAAATAAAATAAATGGACCAATCAGGAGCCAGGAAAAAATTAATTAAATGGACCAATCAGGAGCCAGCTTTAAGTCGACTAATTAGTTGCTAGGTAAAAATAAAATAAATGGACCAATCAGGAGCCAGGAAAAAATTAATTAAATGGACCAATCAGGAGCCAGCTTTAAGTCGACTAATTAGTTGCTAGGTAAAAATAAAATAAATGGACCAATCAGGAGCCAGGAAAAAATTAATTAAATGGACCAATCAGGAGCCAGCTTTAAGTCGACTAATTAGTTGCTAGGTAAAAATAAAATAAATGGACCAATCAGGAGCCAGGAAAAAATTAATTAAATGGACCAATCAGGAGCCAGCTTTAAGTCGACTAATTAGTTGCTAGGTAAAAATAAAATAAATGGACCAATCAGGAGCCAGGAAAAAATTAATTAAATGGACCAATCAGGAGCCAGCTTTAAGTCGACTAATTAGTTGCTAGGTAAAAATAAAATAAATGGACCAATCAGGAGCCAGGAAAAAATTAATTAAATGGACCAATCAGGAGCCAGCTTTAAGTCGACTAATTAGTTGCTAGGTAAAAATAAAATAAATTCACCAATCAGGAGCCAGGAAAAAATTAATTAAATGGACCAATCAGGAGCCAGCTTTAAGTCGACTAATTAGTTGCTAGGTAAAAATAAAATAAATGGACCAATCAGGAGCCAGGAAAAAATTAATTAAATGGACCAATCAGGAGCCAGCTTTAAGTCGACTAATTAGTTGCTAGGTAAAAATAAAATAAATGGACCAATCAGGAGCCAGGAAAAAATTAATTAAATGGACCAATCAGGAGCCAGCTTTAAGTCGACTAATTAGTTGCTAGGTAAAAATAAAATAAATGGACCAATCAGGAGCCAGGAAAAAAATAATTAAATGGACCAATCAGGAGCCAGCTTTAAGTCGACTAATTAGTTGCTAGGTAAAAATAAAATAAATGGACCAATCAGTAGCCAGGAAAAAATTAATTAAATGGACCAATCAGGAGCCAGCTTTAAGTCGACTAATTAGTTGCTAGGTAAAAATAAAATAAATGGACCAATCAGGAGCCAGGAAAAAATTAATTAAATGGACCAATCAGGAGCCAGCTTTAAGTCGACTAATTAGTTGCTAGGTAAAAATAAAATAAATGGACCAATCAGGAGCCAGGAAAAAATTAATTAAATGGACCAATCAGGAGCCAGCTTTAAGTCGACTAATTAGTTGCTAGGTAAAAATAAAATAAATGGACCAATCAGTAGCCAGGAAAAAATTAATTAAATGGACCAATCAGGAGCCAGCTTTAAGTCGACTAATTAGTTGCTAGGTAAAAATAAAATAAATGGACCAATCAGGAGCCAGGAAAAAATTAATTAAATGGACCAATCAGGAGCCAGCTTTAAGTCGACTAATTAGTTGCTAGGTAAAAATAAAATAAATGGACCAATCAGGAGCCAGGAAAAAATTAATTAAATGGACCAATCAGGAGCCAGCTTTAAGTCGACTAATTAGTTGCTAGGTAAAAATAAAATAAATGGACCAATCAGGAGCCAGGAAAAAATTAATTAAATGGACCAATCAGGAGCCAGCTTTAAGTCGACTAATTAGTTGCTAGGTAAAAATAAAATAAATGGACCAATCAGGAGCCAGGAAAAAATTAATTAAATGGACCAATCAGGAGCCAGCTTTAAGTCGACTAATTAGTTGCTAGGTAAAAATAAAATAAATGGACCAATCAGGAGCCAGGAAAAAATTAATTAAATGGACCAATCAGGAGCCAGCTTTAAGTCGACTAATTAGTTGCTAGGTAAAAATAAAATAAATGGACCAATCAGGAGCCAGGAAAAAATTAATTAAATGGACCAATCAGGAGCCAGCTTTAAGTCGACTAATTAGTTGCTAGGTAAAAATAAAATAAATGGACCAATCAGGAGCCAGGAAAAAATTAATTAAATGGACCAATCAGGAGCCAGCTTTAAGTCGACTAATTAGTTGCTAGGTAAAAATAAAATAAATGGACCAATCAGTAGCCAGGAAAAAATTAATTAAATGGACCAATCAGGAGCCAGCTTTAAGTCGACTAATTAGTTGCTAGGTAAAAATAAAATAAATGGACCAATCAGGAGCCAGGAAAAAATTAATTAAATGGACCAATCAGGAGCCAGCTTTAAGTCGACTAATTAGTTGCTAGGTAAAAATAAAATAAATGGACCAATCAGTAGCCAGGAAAAAATTAATTAAATGGACCAATCAGGAGCCAGCTTTAAGTCGACTAATTAGTTGCTAGGTAAAAATAAAATAAATGGACCAATCAGGAGCCAGGAAAAAATTAATTAAATGGACCAATCAGGAGCCAGCTTTAAGTCGACTAATTAGTTGCTAGGTAAAAATAAAATAAATGGACCAATCAGTAGCCAGGAAAAAATTAATTAAATGGACCAATCAGGAGCCAGCTTTAAGTCGACTAATTAGTTGCTAGGTAAAAATAAAATAAATGGACCAATCAGGAGCCAGGAAAAAATTAATTAAATGGACCAATCAGGAGCCAGCTTTAAGTCGACTAATTAGTTGCTAGGTAAAAATAAAATAAATGGACCAATCAGGAGCCAGGAAAAAATTAATTAAATGGACCAATCAGGAGCCAGCTTTAAGTCGACTAATTAGTTGCTAGGTAAAAATAAAATAAATGGACCAATCAGGAGCCAGGAAAAAATTAATTAAATGGACCAATCAGGAGCCAGCTTTAAGTCGACTAATTAGTTGCTAGGTAAAAATAAAATAAATGGACCAATCAGGAGCCAGGAAAAAATTAATTAAATGGACCAATCAGGAGCCAGCTTTAAGTCGACTAATTAGTTGCTAGGTAAAAATAAAATAAATGGACCAATCAGGAGCCAGGAAAAAATTAATTAAATGGACCAATCAGGAGCCAGCTTTAAGTCGACTAATTAGTTGCTAGGTAAAAATAAAATAAATGGACCAATCAGGAGCCAGGAAAAAATTAATTAAATGGACCAATCAGGAGCCAGCTTTAAGTCGACTAATTAGTTGCTAGGTAAAAATAAAATAAATGGACCAATCAGGAGCCAGGAAAAAATTAATTAAATGGACCAATCAGGAGCCAGCTTTAAGTCGACTAATTAGTTGCTAGGTAAAAATAAAATAAATGGACCAATCAGGAGCCAGGAAAAAATTAATTAAATGGACCAATCAGGAGCCAGCTTTAAGTCGACTAATTAGTTGCTAGGTAAAAATAAAATAAATGGACCAATCAGTAGCCAGGAAAAAATTAATTAAATGGACCAATCAGGAGTCAGCTTTAAGTCGACTAATTAGTTGCTAGGTAAAAATAAAATAAATGGACCAATCAGTAGCCAGGAAAAAATTAATTAAATGGACCAATCAGGAGCCAGCTTTTCATCGACTAATTAGTTGCTAGGTAAAAATTAAATAGATTGACCAATAAAGAGCCAGAATGGACCAATCAGGAGTCAGCTTTAAGTCGACTAATTAGTTGCTAGATAAAAATAAAATAAATGAACCAATCAGGAGCCAGGAAAAAATTAATTAAATGGACCAATCAGGAGCCAGCTTTTCATTGACTAATCAGGTGCTAGGTAAAAATTAAATAAATGGACCAATCAGGAGCCAGAAAAAATAAAATTAAATGGAGCAATCAGCAGCCAGCTTTTCATTGACTAATCAGTTGCTAGGTAAAAATAAAATAAATGGACCAATCAGTAGCCAGGGAAAAATTAATTAAATGGACCAATCAGGAGTCAGCTTTTCATCGACTAATTAGTTGCTAGGTAAAAATTAAATAGATTGACCAATAAAGAGCCAGAATGGACCAATCAGGAGTCAGCTTTAAGTCGACTAATTAGTTGCTAGATAAAAATAAAATAAATGAACCAATCAGGAGCCAGGAAAAAATTAATTAAATGGACCAATCAGGAGCCAGCTTTTCATTGACTAATCAGGTGCTAGGTAAAAATTCAATAAATGGACCAATCAGGAGCCAGTAAAAAAAATTAATTAAATGGACCAATCAGGAGCCAGCTTTAAGTCGACTAATTAGTTGCTAGGTAAAAAAAAATAAATGGACCAATCAGGAGTCAGGAAAAAATTAATTAAATGGACCAATTAGGAGTCAGGAAAAAATGTATTAAATGGACCAATCAGGAGCCAGCTATAAGACGATTAATCAGTTGCTAGGTAAAAAATAAATCGACCAATCAGGAGTCAGCCTTTAATTGATCGATCAGTTGATCGAACAAAATAAACAATCAGAAAAAAAGATAAAAATCGACCAATCAGGAGCCAGGTAAAAATAAAAACAACCAATTCGGAGCTCGGAAAAAATCGACCAATCAGGAGCAAGGAAAAAATAAAAACAACAAATAATGAGTATCAGGAATATTATATTATATATATAATTAGGTAAATTGGTGACTCTCAATTGCCCATATGCATGAGTACATGCATGGATGGTTGTATGGCTTCATGCTGCATAGATAATGGAGCTGTTTACCAGTTGCAGTATTAGTGATGTCATAGCCACACTGACCTACATGCTCTTTCTCTGTTTTGTGATTGTGAATGATGTGCCAGCAACCATCTGCTGTCTTTACACTTCAAGTTGCCTTATGTTGCCTTGAGAACTTACTTATACAAACTGTGTTTGACAGGCCTCATTTCAAGCTGCCACATTCTGTACTGCTAATTGGTATTCAACTGGTTATGACTCACTTACTGCAGGCAGGCAGCCACTACTTCCTGTAGTCATTCTCTGGATTGCTGGCACATCAGTCACAGACACTGCAAAATTATGTAATGTGGCAAGGGAAGAACTCTCAAAAGTCACACTGATGTATGACAAACAAAAAGTGTATTAGAAAAGGAGAACATGGATGACAAATAGACTCTGGCTCTTCCCCAGAAATGACTGAAGGACACTTCACAAGATATTTGCTCAACAACAATACAAACTTTCTGTTTGAATCAACACTGTAGATAGTTTGAAGGGAAAGAACTTGAGCTCGAGCTTTTGAGACGCTTATGTTATTTTTTCCCATTCCTTGAAAAAGTGAGACATTATGTTTAATGGAATATATGAGATGCTACCATCTTATGCAGGTGGTTCTCAGCCATTTTTAACAGTTGAAGAGTAAAAGAGAGAGGAAAATAGTCAACCCATGTTATATGCTTCTTTCAGACACATCACAACCAGTTTAGATGATTTTAAAGCTATGACATTCACAACCTCCTTGAGAAAATTGGTAAAAGAGAGTACAGCAACCACAAGGAGAGGAGTTTGGCTCTGATACTCTGTAAGGTAGACTTATCTCTTCGACTTTCTTAAGATCCTCCTTTTAAGTCTATTCCTGGTGATCAAACAGAATTCAGGCTAAAGCCCATAAATGTTATTAAGGTAATTACTTCTGGGGGTAGCCAGAAAAAATGCAGCATAGATTGCTATTATGGTTAGGGTGTCACATGCTTGGCAGTTGACTTTTAGGCGATAAAAAGTTTCAAATTTCAGCACATATCTGATGTATTTTGAATCCTGTTGTGAATATAATCTAGCTATGTCACCCCAAGGTGCAATCAGGATATGAGTCATGGGTGTAGAACCGAACAAGTTTCTGCCAGTCTTTCTCATGTCAAGGCTTTATTCTCACTTCTGTTGCAGAACTTTACCACTAAAGGATATCATATATATATCATATCAGTACAGTTTGAGATGCATTTTCCCCTCAAGCATGTGGCAGAATAAAAAAAACACAACATATATACACAGATATACAAAATACATTGCTGGTGGCGTAACAAAAACAAACATTGTTGTTTCAATTACATCAATAACAGATCCACCACTGGCCCAGGATGCTAGAGTATGATCCTGCAGAGAGGTTCTTAATCCAGCAGATCACACTTCATAAGTAAGTAATCATTCTCCTATTTGCCTCTGAATAAGCAGCTCACCCTCATACAGACTCGAGAGAAGTGCAGTGTGTGTGTGTGTGTGTGTGTGTGTGTGTGTGTGTGTTTGTTTAGCTATTTAAAACTAAGCCATGTGTTTCAGGCTCTTTTTTTCTACCCTGTTTTGGGTTGTGTTGCGTACTTATTTTCATCCTTTCATCACAGTCTGATGTGTTTGCTTTACCTTTTTTGTCCAAATCTTCGCACTGGCAATACAAATTAAATTGCTGTCAGACCTGTTCTCATCAGCCTTCATGCAGAGATTGCACCCTGTAAAATGTGGCAGAATAGGTAGGATCACATAGCATAAATATATATTATATTATTATATATATTATTATATATTTGTAAATATATAATAAAACACACGTGTGCACATATTTTTCATGAAGCTTCCATTGAGCTTTTACCTTCAGCAAACCATTGACAAAGAACTAGAAAGAAATAGAGGGAGTAAATAGAGGGATAAACAGATTTCATTATATCCAGGCATATGTTTGTTGCTAAAAGTTGTCAGATGCTACAGTGAAACATCAGCTGTCTGAATAACAACATGTGCTTCAACATGTTCACACTGAAAGGAGACTAGTTGGACCTGAAAAAAAAAAAAATCATCTCTGTGCTGTTAAACCTCCTCCAACTTCCCAGCCTGTCTCTCTGCAAGCTGCCCCTTTAAAGACTCTTGACTGCACAAGAGCTGATGCTCATGCTGGCAGCAGTTACCATGGCAACAAATGACTGAAGTGCATCTGTTGCCGCCGGTTACCACTGAAAGCTGTCAGAAACAGGACGAAACAGAGGAGGGAAAGTTTTGATTCTCTCTTTCAGAATTGAGTGCAATATGACAGCTCTGAAATCATGTGACTTTGATTCACGATATTCATCCTGAAAATGAATCAGTCAGACATGAAAACAAGGCACATTCATGTGTCAAGCCCGCACAGACCGACATGGCTATTGATTACTGACAGTGCCACAATTGGCACTCACATATTTGCAGCTGTATTTTTCTTTTTTCTTTTTTTTTTGGTTGTAGAATCATGTTTTACACGGTGATTAATGAGCTGCCTGCCTCTGCCTGGTCATCAGCATTAATGAATTATTACAGAGAATTAAATCAATCTCTTTGCCATATATGGTTGCTGTTTTCTTACAGTGCCGGGCAAAACAGATGACAGTGGATGTGAATAACTGGTAACTGAAAAAAGACTGACTGCTGTATAAATATTTAAACAAGCAAAAGGGCAGATGGGTCTTTAGAATTAATTACCCTGCTCAGTGTAAATATGAACATTAGGGCTGACTTACAATGAGTAGAGGCACCATGGTGGAGTGTATGCAGTATTAATGACCAACAGCAAAAGGCTCCTGAACACTTTAAGCGGAATATGATCGCAGGACTACAGATGCAAGCCTTTGCCAGGTTGCTATTGCTGTAAGAAGGAATGCCATTTTAATTCACAGCACTCTTAGTAAATAAGACTAAAATGTCATGTTTGGTTCATGCATTCATTACAATTCATTACAATTAAAATATTTCAAATTTTTAGAAGAATCTTCAGCAGCTTTAGTTGAGGCTGTACCTAGGCACAGTGGTGCTTTGAGTTGAATGCGAATGCCAGCATGCTAACACCTCAAAGTGACAAATGCTAATGTTACGCAAGTATAATTTCAACCACGTTAAAAAAAAATCAATCAAAATCAACAGCGTCATTGAGATTCATCATCATGGGGATCATGAATGTCACAATTTGATCAATACAAAATATTATGGTCAACTATAAAATTGTTTATGGTTCAAAGAGCTTGGACCAACAATATGCCCGATCCTAGAATAATAAACTTCCCAAAATACACCTTCATCAGAGTAATATTTGCAAATAAGTTACAGTGTTACAGTGTATTATTATATTTGTTATAGTTGATCAAATAAATACATGCAAAAAGTATGTTTTTAATGAAAAAAAGACATGTTGCCAACAATAAAAATGTATTACATAGAGAAAGAAAGATGTACAACTTGCTCTTAAAATATGGATACAGTTTTCTTAATAAAACATATTTTGTCCATGTGGACATTCAGTATTCAGTTTATTTCTACAGGATATTATTCATAATAATTAAAATCAAATTCAGGTTCAACTGATGTTTGTCAAAATGTAACCTTATAATATACAGTACTGGCATTCATATGACAACCTGATAAGTAATGGTGGCGTATACAATTGTGAACATGAAATGGATAAGAAAACATTGAAAAACCTTGTTATATTCTCAAATAGTCAAGTAGTTTCAAAAATAAAAGACCTCTAAACCTTGAAGTCGTAGGTACAGCATGACATAAGTCCAAAAATCACTCCTCTAAAAATATATTTTGTTCATTGTTGAACTTGTTGAAGGTCACACACAATTGCCCCTTTTTAGTGTTTTTTTTTTATGTAACTGCAATGTTTGAGGAGGCAGAGTAAGATAAGCTGTTTAATGTTGGAGAAGTTGGGAGTGGGTAGAAGAGCTCTTAGTAGCAAATGCGAAGAAAAAGTCATTTCTGAGAATAATGGATATTGACAATTACGGGAAGAAAGAAAGCACAGATGATAACAAGGTCAACAAACATGGACTGAACATGTGACAAAAGCACAAAGAAACCAATATTTCCCCATGTGTGTGTCTCTAGCTACAACACATGAAAGCACACACATGCACCTCCCACGCATCACACACTCTTCATTACACACACACACACCCCCTCCACAATTGTGCCCACACATCCACACATACTACTTCATGCAGTTAGGTTATAAAAATGTTCTCCACACACACACACTAACACACACAGTCACTCACTGCTACCTACCTCATGCCCCTGTGGCTCAGCTGGCATCACTCATGCTCTGTGAGCTGTTACAAAACAAAAGGTCTTCATCCCTCCATTGCCAAACATTACTCACTGCTCTCACGGAGAGGATGCTGTGTGTTACATGTAGTGGGCTGTTCTATTCAATATTTCTGGAAATAGGAAGGACATGTGGGCCATTTTGTCTCCTGGACGATACGTAATCTTAACAGAAGAAAGCCACCTACTGAGGACACATTGAGAATTTTAGCGACAGTAAATACAACTATTTTGAAACCATCTATTATAAACTCTTTTTCCTTTTGTGTCAATTCTTGTGTCGTATTTTCCTTCCTGCTGACTGAAGGCCATGTGAAAGTTTTTTTTTTTTTAAATATATTTTTCTATGACATGTTTCTGTGTTTTGTCACAGGTAGTGTTAGGTTAGTGTTAGTGCGTAGGAGGGATAAATCACATTTTCTTGTATTGTATCTGTGCTAATAATGGTCAGAATGTCATTTTGTGTCCACTGTGTCATGTAGAAGTACATTTTGATGCAGGCTATGGTCATCTAGTCTGAATTTAAAATGTATTTTGATGTTCATGAATGACAAATTTGATATTCATACTAGTGGGGAGGGTGATTCTGAATGGGTGCCAACTGTTTCTACCAGACCCTAATTAAGACCAGAGCAGCTCCATTACTTTGTGTGTGTGTGTATGTGTCATCAGTGGACTGATTGAAATGTGTGAAAGAGAAAGGGCATACTCCATAATGAGATGACACTAGTCACGACCTCTGCTTCTTTTTTTTTCTTCTTTTCTTTTTTTTTTTTGTTGGAGCGCCTTCACAACACACACACACACACACACACAAACACACATCATTGTTCCACGTTTGGGCTGTAGATCCGTGGGCTTGTTTCTTATCTGCTAACAAGCTGTCAGAAGGTTGATGTACTGTCTTTGTCCCTGAGTTGGTGATGTTTTAAAATTATATAATAGCACTTTAACACTATATTCCATTTCAAATCAATCAGTTATCAAATGGCAAGATTTTCCTCATAATGTTTGCAGTCTTGTGAGGAGGAGGAGGAGGAAGAGGAGAAGGAGAAAGATATGCAAATCTCTGGGGAGAATGATGTAATTTACCCCAAGGTAATTGTGTCTATGTAAAGCTAAACCCTGGGAGTAATGAGAGCAAATGATCAGCGGGGGGTTGAAGGACCTCGGATTGACACAATAGATTATAGTATGTAACTGAGAATAAACACCACTAGTGAATTATAGACAAAGCTATTTATCAAATACAGAAAAATGAATTATCACTTCACGGCTTCCACCACGCTCAATATTAACCATTTGTGTTAAATGTTGCCATAATTGCAATGTGAATTCCTGAGGTAAAAACTTGTTTCGTGTGGTCACAGTGATCTTGACCTTTGACCTTTTGACCACTAAAATCATCATCCGTGAGTTCAAGAGGACATTTGTATCAAATGTGAAGAAATTCCCTTGAAGAGTTCCCAAAATATCGCATTTAAAAGACCAACACTGTGTTTTGTGAGATCACTTTGACCTTTGACCACAAAAATTTTATCCTCTTTGAATCCAAGTGGCCAAAGACATGTGGTCCTCGCTGTCACCGGCATGGAGGCATAAAAATTGATTTCAAGATCAGTTTGGTTATAATCACATTGGTGCATAATAATATTTTATGATCAATCACTACACACAAATTGCCTCTCTTCTGTTAATGCCACTAAATCTGTTGAGTGAAACAGTGATGTAAAATAAAATCATAATTTTATAGCATCCCCTGGAGAAATGCCCCTTTGTCCTACTTCATGTACAATATCTTCTAACATGTTAATCATGCTGAGAGAGAATATGGGAGCAATTCACAAGGAAATGGGTTGTATTAAATATTAACACAAAAACAAGCGTGACTGTTATATAACATGACCTTGTTTTTGCTGAATGCTGTCTAGACCTTCTGTTTGTAGAAAACATTTTCATGGATAAATACAGCATATTACAGCTATGACACACTCAGTAAATGCACCTCATCTGTCCCTTTTCAGTCTTCCCTCACTCCTCTGCTCATTTTCATTGCTCTTTACTCTTTTTTTCTCTTCTGGTTGCTCTACCCTCTTCCTTCTGCTCTGATCAAGCCACCTTTTGTCTTTATCACAGCGTCCTTTAGGAAAATGGCCTTTCTCCCATTGTGATGAGGGACTCACCATGGCAGGGTTGGGTGGTACAGGATGTTGATGATGATAGCCTGATAAATGGTCTATTCCATTTATAAGCACTGGAGAACATCTGTTTTGGCGTTTGTCTGCATCTTCCTTTACTAAAGTATTTTCCTGTTGAATTTGATGTGCTACAGTAGATAATATGGACTAGAAATAAGAAGATGCATAATGTGTTTGTACTAGAACAGCCATATATATATATATATATAGTTATAGTTATAGTTATAGTTATAGTATATATATAATTGTTAGTACGTTTATTACTCGACTACTCTGTACTGTGGGTGGGTTGCACCACCAACATCTTAAAACATGGCTTACATTGTTATCTGAACTGCACATCTGCAAAGTTGTGTCATTGTATCTTGCAGTATTTGTGGCACTATTGTGTTAATAAAATCTGTCCACAGACACAGAACCAGGCATATAAATACCTTAGTTCCCACTACAGCAGGGCTCTCCAGGTGCACTTTTTGTCATTGAATTTTAAATAATCTGAGATGGTGCTTCATGAAGAACTTTTTTTTTTAAAATTATAACCAGCTACACTAAAAAATAGTGCGTGCTGCTGCTCAGGATGATACTGTAGTTGTGTCAGCAGGCTGGAGGCTGACTAACAGACGGCGCTAGCAGCACTCAATATGTCATTGTCTCTTGTTTGGCTAATTGCAGCATGGTGCCGGTGTCAGCCCTCTAGCAAGCCAACACACACACACACACACACACACACACACACACACACATGATTTTCACCAGAGAACATAGTACAGCAGCTAAGGCTTTCTTTACGGTCATGGCTTTTCAGTGTTTTGCAGTGAAAATCTTTGTTTTCACTTCACTAACACCTTTGCTTCTTGTCATTCTTATGAAACAAGTCTTTTTTTCTTGTCACTTTTATTGCAGTGGCTTCTCAATGAGTCAATGAAGTAACACAAGGCTGCACTGTAGCAGCTTCTTCAGAGCTGTGTATAATCAAGCTCCTCAATCACAAACTGCCTGTTCCTATGGGATGTTAAGAGAATAGTCTTTATTTTCTGTTATTATGTGTTTGTCTGACTGCTGTACAGTACATAGTCTACTCTTGAAGTCAGACCTGTCTCTGGGGTCACAGGGGAAATTATGTCTATTTATTTATTAGCCTATCTTGTTTTTATTGTGTTAGTCTTTGAATTGGACCATTTATTTTTCCATAGTGGAGCTTAATGAGCTGCCTGGAACTGTGACTATGTCCACAAAGGACCCAATTAAATTAAACATGAGGACCATTATTCTTCTCTCCGTTTGCCTGTGTGTTTTGTGATTCTCCCACCTCCAGAATGGTCAGACGTGGAGAAGGGAATGGTCTGTTTTCCTTTGCCAATTAATTGTGGGTTAAGTATGTCAGACCAGACTTGTGTTTATGTGTGGTGGGAAATGAGACTACTTCCTCTTTCATCTGAAGCGAAGACGCATGGTACTTTAATACAATTTAGGGTGTGTATTTAGAGTTCTTTAGAGGGAGGGAAGATCAGAAAAAGGGGAAGGTTTGGTGTTTTTCCTCTTCAATGACAGAGCGTGTGACTCTTTTTGGATAGCAAAGGAAATATGCACATTTTTTATCACCCCAGATTTAGTAGTCTTGCGAGATTAATAAACACATCATTAATAAATACTTCTCCTATCACACTGAATGTTATGTTTTCCTCCTCTTTCACTTTCTTCTGCATCAGAACAAGCAGTTTAAAAAGTTTGGTTTTTTTGACCTACGTTATAATTCAGATTCAGTTGTTTTTGCTGTATATTTTAAGATTGCTCTTTCAATTTCAATTATTAGCCCATCAATGCATTAAGGTTTAAATAAGATACCATCTTAAGCTCTTTACCCTACTCATATACTTTACTATACAAATTGTAGGGATGGATGTCGTTTTTTTTTTTCCAAATCAAAGGTAGGGCCAGAAGAAATATTGATAATGCTTTGAATGATCGTGCAAAAAAAGATTGTAGTAACTTTTTTACAGTCCCTTAGCATTTCATTTTCTGTTCAATATTTATGATAATCACTAATTATTATTAATTATTAACTATTAACTATTCTATGATTTTTACAATGAGGGTCTTCTTTACCACCAGTTAAGTGAGAGATCGTGGGTTTATTTCATCATTATTTTATAGTATTTGCACCTCCACTTGACTGTAAAGGATAACTGGAGATGTAACATAGCTTTTTACATATCACAGTAAGGCCATATGAATAAGTCAAACAATCAAAACTTTGGCTTATAATGAATTCTAAAGGGGTTTTTGTTTTGTGGTGGGAGGCCAGACTTTGGCTTTTACTTACCAAGAGCATTTGAGCTTAACACCCACACACATCAGTCCACTACAGTGGGGAAGGAGAAGCTACTGGATTTCATACCGCAGTGTTGAGAGACACAGGGAGAAAGAGTAAGAGAGAGAGAGAGAGAGAGAGAGAGAGGGGGAAAGAGGTGTGGTTGTAGTTGAGTATTTTGTCTCTGTTTATGTTAATACCTGTGTTTTCTTGCACAGCGAGGTTTTTATGCTTGCCCATATGCTGCCCTCTGCCACCCCTGTTCCCTCGGTGCTTTTCCGGAAACGTACATTTTCTCCCCATTTGCCGTCACTCCAGCAGCCGTTGAAATTGCACATTAGAGAAGAGCGGTATCTTTAGGTTACCATAGCGACAGGGTGAGTCATTCTGCTGCAGTCAGTTTAGTCACACTCGCACTGACTGTATGTTTCCCTCTCTTCCCTTTATTTTTCCATCCCACTGTCCTTCTGCCGTCACCCCCCAAAACGCCCCCAACACACGCAGGCAGAAAGATAGATAAACGTGTGCAGTGCCCCCCCCCCAACTTCATCTTCACTTCTTTCAATATGAAAACACATTAGTGAAGTTCTGGTGAGGGGGGTGGGGAAGGACTTCAGGTATCCTTGTTTTTGTCCGATCACTCTGTGCTATGTCAGGAACACCCTTTGACATAGCTCTGACCTAGGGTAGTAATTTTTGGCTCCAACCTCTATAAATCAAAATGTGATTATTTAGTTCATTTGCCACTTTCTAAACAAATACATGCATCTATGGGGGCTTCAGGCCTTTGGCTATAAAGACCAACACAATGAGTGAGCAAGATAACTATTCTATTGTTAGGGTTTTAGGACGGTATCCCTTTCAATTCTGATGCCAACCTGATAGCATGAAAAGCTAAAACTAGAATTATATATAGTTAGAATTACAGGAGAATTAAATATGAGGTTAAAAATAACATTTAAAATGCTGATGTGTTTGGCCTTCTCTGATGGCCCGGAGGGTTCCTCATTTGTGTGTGCAATTCTGATGTGCGTGTGAGCGATAGAGCTGGCTGATAATAAGGGCGAGCGTAATGTCGCTGCTCTCGCTTTGATTACTTATTTATGGATCAGGCTAATCAGTAAACCCACAGCTGAGAAGCACGCTGTGAAGACGAGATGAGGGAGGCAGAAAGCGGAAGGGGCCATCTCAGCTCATTTTCTTTTAGAAACACTTTAGCTTTGATTGAATAAAAAAAAGTTGTTTCCTGTTTTTCTATAATAAGACTTTGCAAGACACACATATTCATGGCTGACCAGCAACAAAGATTAAAACATTGCTTGTGATTTGTGATTTGCTGACAAATCAATGAGTAACCCGTTGTAGATGTACAGCAGTGAGGAAATCACGCCTAAAAGTGAAATTTTGGACCTTGTGTTGGGGCTAAGTGAATAACTAAGTGTTTGCCAAAGTTGTTACAATCAGCGCTGTTAGTTTATTTGTATTTTACAGACACAAACCTGATCTCTAGTTGATCTCTAGCTCTCAACTGATCATAATTCACATCCATGTCTCATACTATAAAGCTCTCAGGTTTCAGTTGTTAACCGTCTCTACTTCAAACCTGTGAAGAAAAGTGGATTGTGAATTAAAATAGTAAATCAAGTAATTTCCTCAGCAACTTGTCTCCTTCAGTTCCTAAAGCTCTGTGGATCATTTGCCTCATAACCCTCCAGTGGTTGGAGCTGACATCAGTGTTAACTTGTTGGATTACATCCTTCAAGATGTAATGAGTCACTATTGTTTTTAATTTACGTCAGCGTTGACCCACGTCTCTTCCTGGGTTGTCTTAAGGAGGATTGGAGAGATCTGGGGTTGGCTAAACACAGGCTGCGCTCTCAGGAGTCTGAATGTGAAAGGTTAACAAGGGGAAGGGAAATGGAGAATCTCTCCATCTGCGGTATCACAGAAAAGTCTGGAAAAAGAAGTTTCCGTCTTTAGCTGTAAGCATTGGACAGAGAAGGAACCCCACAACAACACATTCATATTGTTTTAAACAAATATTTTATATCACCTCTTAAGTATTGTTTCTATAAATAATCTTGGATTTAACACAAAGATGAAAATGAAATCCTTGAGTATCTAAAAGCCTGGGTGGGATCTTTCACTGAGCCTTAATGAAACGCATCACTACAGTTAAAGAGGTTTTACGGCATGGTTGATAAATAAATGATATCTCTCGTGTGTGGAATAATGCCTGCATGTGTGTGGGTGTGTTTTTTGTCCTACAGCCCATCATGAAGCATAGCCACTGTAACAAATACCCCCAAAAGCTTCGGGCTGCATGTAATAACAAAGCTCGGCAGTGGAGAGTTCTCCTCCATCCCCAGAGAGGTGGGAGGAGGGTGGGGGCGCACACACAATGAAGAGCTGGATGACGCAGCTGAGAAAGGGAGGCAGGAATGGATAGAGCAGAATCCTGAACAAGGAGAGGGGGAGGTGGAGGAGGTGGAGGGAGGGAGCGTAGGCAGACTGCGTGGGAAGGAGATGCTGCATAATCAGCTTTCCAGGGTTTTCTCTTCCTCTCTTTTTCCCTTTAATGTCTGTTTTAGCAGATTTTTTTATTATTTCTGAGTGATACCATTCATCTTTGTCATTCTTCAATGTGTCTATTTTTCCCATCTTCTGCTTTCTGTCCCCTGATTTCTTCTTTCTTCCCGCTGAGTTTGTTTGGTAAAAGAATGAAGAATCACCGCAGTCCAATGAATATCTGCAATCAGAAACTACATGTTTAATAGAGGAGACTTGTGTTATAGCCATTGTTAGTGAACTGCTTTGTGCCTGTAGTGGGGACACAACAAATTACAATAATTACTCTCCTATACAATTCACAAAACAGCACTCTAGTAGTGCAGCCGATTCTAGCTTTATAGTTGTCCAATACGCAGCTAAGGTCAACAGAGTCATTATTATTTCACACTTATCAGCTTTTACCATCAGATTTATTTAGCTGTATATAATAAGTGAGAAACAGAACAGCCGTCACATTGTGAGCAAAGAGGGACCCAGTGAGTCATCAGCATCTCTCGCACGTTTGGACGGCACCTGAAGCTGATCCTTTAAAAGGCAATCTGGAGAGAGAGAGAGAGAGAGAGAGAGAGGCGGGGAATGCGTGGGTGGAGGGGGGAACAGAGGAGCAGGTGGTGGTGGGGATGGTGATGGGGTTTTCCTCTCTGAAGCATCCCTGAATACTGAACACCTCCCTGACAGTCATCTTATGTTGGAGGCAGAGCAGGAGGGGAGGTGCAGGAGCGGTGTAGGGGACTGTGGAGGCAAATATGTGTTCATTCATGTGTGTAAGGTAGACCTTGAATGTGCAATGTGTGGGCGGGCGTGTGAAGCAAGGCCACAAAAACAGGGAGCACCATTGCCATCACTATTTGTGGTTCTAGACGGTATGAGTAACAGTTGAGTTGTGAATGAAGCGGCCTGGATAAGTTAGTGTTTCCTGAGTGGAGTGATGTAACTGCGCAAATGAAACAAGCCATGAGAGCTGAAGCATTTCATAACATATATTCATGTGATTCTGTTTTCTGTGGCTTGCCTGTGGTAAAAAGGTGCTTCTGTACCCTTAAGGTCACAAGTTCAATTCCCACAGTAACCACTGTGTCTGTGAGGAGACGTGGAGAACCAAAGTCCTGTTGTTCCATCAGCGCTAGTATCTGCTTCACTAGCTTCTGTAACTAATGGCAGTCTCTCTTTTAACCTTACTTTCATCTGCCTTTCTGAAAAAAAGGTGTAGTTTCCATATTGTAAGAAAAATTAGGCCTTACTACAGCAGTCGCTATTTGAAGTTAGGCCATGGACGTCTACTGTCCAGCCAAGACATTTAACCAAGCGACAACCTCTGGGGCTGAAAAACAAAGGCAACTCGGAAACAGTTCTTTGAATGACCACCGTGGGTGAATTATTATATAACTCATTTGTTTAAATTTCAGGCAGTGAAATAATGCGTAATTGAGGACGTGCTGCGTTGAGTGACAGGTGGGTGAGCGTTTGTGTGTCACGTCCCTGCGTGCACCGAAGTCTGGGCTCCACACAAACCCCACCCTTTGCTCATTTTTGGATTAGCTGGGAGTCAGGCACTACCAAGATGGAGACAGTTCACTCTAAGCTTCAAAAGTGCTTTTCAGAACATGGGTGACATCACAGAAGCTACGTTCACCTTTGTTTACAGTCTATGAATTTAACCTATGATGGTCTAGGGCTCTAGCACAACATTAGATGAGAAATTATCACTTTAAATCAACAATATTTAGGAACTTTAACAATGTCAATGAAGTATAAACTCGATTTTGACACAGATACCATCTGCAAAAGATTGTAATAATAATACATCTACTTGATATTAAACTTTTATGTTGCAAATTTAATCACATTACCAAAAGTGACACATTGTGAATCTGGTGCATTTAGGGCCGCTGGATGTCTAGAACATCTGCAAAATATAAATGTGATATGAATGTAATGACTAAAGGATGCATAGAGGTTTTCATTCAGCACGGAGGTTTTCATTCACCACGTTGGTATTTCGACAAAGACTTCGACATGGATATATGAACAGCTTCAAAGGATGTTTTGCTGGATTTGCCACACTGCACAGACGGTGACGTAACTTCACATGCTGAAGGAAACCCCCCTGTACAATGGCCCAGCTGGCTGACTATAGAGGTGCCTGGCTCGGTGATTGGCTGACAGATAATAAGGAGTCATGGGGGTAAGGCTGAGGGTGATGCAAAACAGTGAAAGGCAGCAGAGAGAGAGGCAGCCTGAAATCGTGGCTGTCCCACTCATTTTCATTCACTGAATGAACGCAGCTTGTTGGCTCTGTAGTTTGTCAGTATGAAGTGCAAAGTGACGTGTATTAAATCAGTCGACTAACGGTTATTTCATTGAGCACCATGCATTTGCCGTTTTCAAAATTGTATTTTTTCCAGTGAGTAAATGAGATGATACTGCTTGAGGCAATGAAACACACACTGCAACACTGCGACTCATGTCTGTTGAATATCTGTTTGTTTCTCTATGAGGTTTTTCTTACTGCCTGTCTGGTTATTTTCTTCATCATTGATTTTAAGGAATATTCAATTATCATTTATTCTTTATTCTTAGTAACATTCATTAATCTTTGACTACTGTAATATTTACGTGATTGTAATGGACTCCCATGTAGCTCTGACAAATTTTCACTTCAGTTACATGCAATGCGTTTGTGACTTCCTTCTCTGCAGCAGCGGCAGCAGTCACTGCTCTCCTCCCTGCAGTCTCCTCCATTTCATCCACCAGCACTTTGTAGTTTGCCTCACTTTGACTTTGATATATCATTTTGATTGGTGGGTTGGCTTTATCACAGACTTTGATTAGGCAATCTGTGAACAGCCTGTGACAAGCCTGTTCCAGTACTGGAGGAGTGAGGCTTTGTCTTAATCTGGATCAATCTGTTTCCACCACTTTGGCTAAGATTGATGCAAAGGAGTGCTCTTTTACTGCCCACAGTCCTCAAACCCCACGCATTTATTCACCACTGTGCCTCCAGTAGTTCTTGCATTAGTCATTGCACCCTTGGTCAGGTGTTACATCTTGTGAATTAATAGTTATAATTTAATTGTTTTCTCGTTTCCTTTTTCTTGTTGAGAAATGTTTGCAGTAGCGTAAGAGTGAAAAGAGTGAAGTAATTACATTAACCAGGGCTTTGAGCACTGACATGGTTATGGTGTGGCTCTGTGGGTGGCAGCTCTGGCTGATTGCTCCACCACTTTGGTCCAGACCTAAATATCTCACCAACTATTGGATGGATCACCAGCAGATAATCATGATTCCCAGAGGATGAATACCTCTGACTTGAATACAATGCTAACCAGCACAATCATCGGGTCAGATTTTCAATTTTTTTAGTTAATTTCCTCATTATTGTATTAAATTATTCCATACGTATACCTGTTACTCTTCTTTGTGCTTGGTTTAGAGTTTCAGGGGTGGCACATTCAATCAAAGTTGCCTGACAGATGATGAATAACTCTGAAAAACCCCTTTCCCTCACATTCCTTCTGACGTGGTGGGTTCCTGTCATTTGTTATTGGCATCATTCTCCAGCTGTGTGGTTAGTGCGGCTGACTTTTCCCTCCATGTTCCAGTGTGGCCGTTCAGAACAACTATAAACACTTGGTGTCAGACACAGTCAGACAACGTGTCTTGCAAACTTATGTTTGAGAATTGCCTGACTGTTGTAAACTCTATAGTTCCACTATCTGGGATAATGGCTGTTCCTCTAAATCCTCCAGTTTAAGGTGAAGACCAGGGGCTAGATTAACAAGTGTGAAGAGGGAGACAGTCATGTTAGATGTTCGCTTTGTAGATCACAGGCTGGATTTGGCTTTTCTCCCCAATTAATTTAGAGGACATGATAAGGAGAGGCAAGAAATCAATAGGAGCCTAAGTAACAGAGAAAAATGAAATGGGATTCATGAGAGGGAACGTTACCTGCACTCCATTCCCACGCCTTGATTAAAAACCATTCCCTTGGAGTAAGACAAGTTAGAATCGTTTTTTTTGCTTCAATCATTTATTCACAGATTGAAAAACAACCCTAAAATAACATTATTATTTATTATTTGGTCCCTCGAGGCTCAATAAATTTTGGATCAACAAAAGCAAAGTTGATAAGAAAGCTCGCCTTTTTTTCTTTGAGAAATTACGCGGTTTACTAACAAGCAAGGAATACAGAAATACTTCTACTTTCAAAGAGATAAATCCCACAAAATCTCATCAGTTACAGCATCCTAGCATGACTCTTAAAAGTGGATTCCATAAAATACAAAATCTCTAGTCATACCAATATTTAACCTCTGCCTTAAACAAACGAGATTTAACTAAGGACTTAATCATTTTGTACTGTAAGTCTGAGAAAACATGAAGATTTGTACTAAAATGTTAACTCTCATGCAGACCTACACACAGCTATGCATCAATGCATTTGACAGGCTACTGGTTAGTATACAAACACCATTTACCACAGTGTCCCCAGTTTTACAGTATCTGTCTAAGCCTAGTACAGGACAATGATTTAGTCTAGCTCCTGTGACCTTGTGCTTTTATACACAGTTGAATCTTTGTACAAATGTACCAATTGATAATCAACTTTTATGGCCATTTTCTCTGAAATGTTGTTGTAGTGTTGTCACTTTGTACAGCTCTGAGACATTCAGTCTGTTGTTCTGTGGAAAATGCAGCTGTCCTTCTCTTTTCACACAACTGTCAGAATTTGCTGAGTAATTATTATCAAGAAGGAAGCATCAGTTCCATCGCAAATGAGACAGGGATTACTGATATCTTACTTCCTTCCTGCTGATCAGCACCAACAAAAAGAATTCAATTGCACAAAATTGTCCTGGTGTACACTGTGTTTCTTCATGGTGACCTAATGGTTCAGTCACTCTGAGGGGGCTACATGAAAGAGCGAGTTAAAAAAAAGAAAGAAAGAAAAAAAAAAAAAAAACACTATCCTCTTACTTCTCATTTGAGTTCACCTCTTTTCATCTCAGTCATTGTTCCCCTAATAAGGAATGCAGCTTCTGCCTCAGAGACCACTTAGCCACAAGAGGAGTGTGCTGCCACACAGCAGAGAAAGATCTCATCGGAGCAGGCTGCAAAGGAGCGCCATCATCACACCTAAATAAGTGAGGAGGATAATGTTTTCTCCTCTTGGTTTTCCATTCACCCCTTTCAAAATGCCTTCATTGTAACAACCTCAAATAATGAGGAAAGGGAGATGAGATGAAACGAGGACTTCCCTTCTCTTGTTATTATTAATATTCAACACCATCTTCTGCAGTGGCTCCCTGCACTGCACAAGGGAGAGATGGGGAAAACCTGACTGCCCTTCTGAGAATAAAATTTCATGAGCCAAGCTGGGCTACAATCAACCTCTTGCTGCTGTTGAGGTTGTTCTTCCCCCACTGGATGTAATGTGCTGATGAGATTTAATTTGAATGGTACCAGTTTGTTTTAATCGCACAGAGGAAGCCAAATAAGAGAAGAAAAAAATAATAAAGTGGACTTAAATACAAATAACATCTTTGTTCGGTTTGGTTTTATAAGCTGGCAGGAAGTGAAGTCCTCGGCCCCCGAGGGAGGCATCTCCTACTCTGTCAACGTTCTCAGGAGAAGAGAGGAAGAGGAGGGAAAAACAAGAATGTCAGATGTGGACAAATAAAGCCTGTTCTGGGAGCCCCATGCACGAGAAAGCGTGCCTCTCTTATAAATTCAATAAACACCAAAGGTTTGTGAGGGCAGCCATCCTGTCTAATAGCTTCTATGTAACTGCCCACCCCATGGCTGTAGACTCAGATGGGGTTTGAAGTCAGTGTCAGCCCACAGCCACTTTTAGACTAATAGTACTCTAAGAGTAGCCTTTGGGGTTGTATATTATTATTATTATATCTGTGACTAATACAGAACCAGAGTGGTAGTGCCTGTCTGGTTTGCTAGTTCTGTCCTTTTCAAAGCTGGGACAGTTTTCATTGTCATTCAAGCAATGTAGACATACAAAAATATATTATAACTCAGTAAACAGACTAATAAAAAATAAACAAGACATTTGTCACATAGCTGGGAAGCAGTTTCGGTCAATAACAACAAACATGACCAGTTAGAGACTCAGTGAAGAGAATCCTCCATTTCAAAATAAGCAACTCAGAAAAGTTGTTTGACCTTCCTTATTCTAGTTCATCTGTCTTTACCAGTGGTTCCCGATCTTTTTGGCTTTTAGCCTTAAACCTTAAATGAAGCAGTATCTACGTGTGACCCCTCATGATTGGTTTCAGACCAAAAACAACTGACCAATCAAAGCTTGGTAGGCAGTACAAATAATGGGGACGTCACCTTCCTACATTGCTAGCTAGATACCTAGCTTTATCGATTCAAAATGGTGGCCAAAATTGGCCAAAAATAGACAACAAACATGGATGTCATCGACGTAGCAGGACAGCCTAATAAAAATAACTTTCTTAAATCAACATATTTTGTCAATTCATGTGATGGTAGTTTCTATGTTGGGTAACCTTGGTGAGAAATAACTTGCTCCTGGTTGGTTATAATTAGATAAAAATAATTATAATTTTCTGTATTTCTGTTCCTTTAATCACCTGGTGACCCTGATCTAAATTACCAGTCTGGACAACTCTACGTAGGTAACCTCTTCCATATTTGTGAAACTGGTCATACGTTTTTTAAAAAGTTTAGATAATCCTGGAATAGGCCTATATCAATGTAAAGTATGACTCATATAGCTTTGAGTATTTATGATATTCTAACTAATTTCTCTTCTCATATATATGATATAACTGCTCCTTTACTGGTAACATATGATAACAGGGCCACAGGTACCTGTTGTGTCCAGATCTGTAGCTTTCTTCATGTCTAATAGCACCTGGTTTCACAGTGGATCAGCAAGTACAGTGGCCAAACTGGCCCTCACCTTCACTTATTCTCACTGGAGAGCAGAAACAGGAGTAACAGCACTAGAGACATGGTAATTGAGATTTAACAGACTACAGACAAAGAAAAACAATGGACAGTTATAACCGAAACCATTACTTTTGATATGTTAGCTTTGTTTATCTATTATTTTGATTTCTATCATTGCTCCTCAATGAACTTTAAAATGGCAACACTGAACAGTTATAATGCTAACAGGCATAAAGAGAGACTGGATGCACTTCTAGTGATCAACTGTATCTAACAATACCAGAGAATAAGTGTTTAATTATGGACTGATTTTAAGCATACATTCCATTGTTCCTTTATGGGTCTGGATCACACCATTCAAGCTGTACACAGACAGACATTTAAACTGAGGCAAGACAAATCAAAGAGAAAAAGAAAGTGTGTATCAGCAGGATTGAGGCTGATGAGGAGGACGACTGGAGCCCTGCTACACTGGGCTGTGGTCTGGAGAAGCGTGCGTGGCTGTCACCGTCACACACTCAGTGGCTGTATCTCTGGTCCTGCGAAGGCCCATGTACAGTCTCTCATCCAGGTTGGCAGTCAGTTTGTCTGTGAGCTCTGCTGTGATGGTTTGTGGGCCATAGCCTGAAGAGTCAGGCAGCGAGCGCTCGTCCAGAGGCTCAAGGGGGAGTCCTGACTGTTTGCTGTCCTCCTGAGGGTCAAGCAGCTCACTCAGCCCTTCATCTCTCTCTGACATGGAGGGATGAGGAGGTGGAGGAGAGATGTGGTCCTCAGGGTCTCTGACAGCGATGCCCTGCTCCCTGTCCTTGCCTCCATCCTCAGTGGTTGTGGGCTGCACCTTTGGAGTGTCAGGAGTGCTGCCGGTCCCATCGCTGGTCTCCTCATCAGGAGCACTGACGATGCGGGGCAGCGTGCTGTGGTAGCTTGTGTCCAATGGGTAGTTTACACTGTCACCCCTCCGTAGTGGGGTTCGTTGTCTCTCAAAGGAGGACTGGAAATGTCTGACACCAGGGTCGCTCCACTGCTTGTGCCGCTGCCACTGCTTGCGCAGGTGGATACGGGACCGGTGTTTCCTTAGCGGCGACTCTTGCTGATCAAACTGTGGGTCATGGCGGAGAAACTCGTGGAATAACGCGTCGGTCTTCTCATCTATGCTGTAGTCTCGTCTGTGCAGGGTTGGTGGTTGAGGTGAAGGTTGCGCAGCCTCTCGAGGTGTGAGCATCTGACCATATGGGAACCAGCTCAGTGAACCAGCACCTGTTTCTATGGAAACTCCGCCACTGGCACCCAACAACTCATCTTCTGGCTCCTCCTCAAAGAGATGAGACTCAAAACTGTCACCGATGCTGCCAGATCGGCCTGCGTTGGTGAAGTGGTGCCTTTTCTCATGGGCTGTCCTGTCCTTAGGGCTGCCATTAATGCTGCTGCTCCCAAAGAGTCGCATGTCTTCTGGGCCTCGAGATGGAGCCTCAATCGATGCATAACCGCTGTCCATCTGCAGCAGCTTACGAGTCCCTGTTTCACTGTCGCTTCCTCGCTCTGATTCTGTGCTTTTCTGTTTCTTCTTTTTTCCCTCTTTCATACCCAACCTGTCATCCATATACAACAAAATGCCTTTGTCATCCTCTCCACCCTCTGCCTCATCCCCTAAATCCTGGGATGGGTAGCTGGGTAGCCCTCCTCTTTCTGTCTCTGTGCGTCCACCCAGTGAACAAACACTGTCAGCATCACTGCAGACGGAGTTCCTGTCATTGTTGCTGCTCTGATCAGAGGCGGCATACTGTTCCAGTGTTGCACGAAGGGTCCAGATGTCTCTGTAAAGTGATTGGGGGTCCTGGGGATCTAAGGGGTCCAAGGGGTCGGCACCTTCCCTTCTAGCCAGGCTCGGTGCCTCGTCTTGGGGATCAGGGGATAGGCCAATTACCCCTGGTCCTCCATGGCTGCAGCGGGGCTCCACCATCACCTCTACCTCTACTCTGTAGTGTGCACACAGGGATGGTGAGATGAGATAAAATGAAAGAAATAAGGAGAGAAGGGAGAGGAGAGACACAGATATGCAAAACAAGTGTCAGCGTTAGAGCATTTTACCGAAAAAACACATTCATCAGTGACATGTTCACAGTGCACAGAATGATTTTCATGACTGGCAATGGCTGCTGGTGCATGTCCTCAAACTGAAGTCAATAAAAGCTGAATAATGAAAACAAGTATGCTTGAAAATTCCCAGAAATCCCCTGCTTGTCTTGGAACAGCAAATTTAAAGAATGCATACTGGAACATAACTGGAGAGATAATGGTAGCAATAAACTTTGAATAAACGCAAAGATCATCAAATATCTTATCTTATGACAGCTTCCCAGAAATTGCTTTTATTTTCAACAACATCTGCAAACATGCACAGGAAATACCAGGAAATGCTGATTTAATGTAATCAAATATTCACAAAAAGGAAATAAATTATCACATAAGATACTCAGCAAAATCTGCATTACCCTACTTGCAAAAAGCTTAAAATTACAAAATCACAGTGACCTTTGCACTTTTGCGGACATCATGACATTGTCAGACCATGTCAGCGATGGAATGGTTTCTTATGCCAAATATAAACCCTGCGTCCCAATTCTCCACTCCAATCTCCTGGAAAAAGTGCACTCTGGGAAATCCCCTACATCTGGCTACAAATCATGGAATTGTTTTTGAAAGAACTCTTGTTTAAAGGGATCTCATTGCATCCAAATCACAGTCAAATAGTATCAGTTAGTAAGCATGGAGTGTTTCTAATTAAATATCATAGCAAAACTATCTCATCTAAAAATGACAAGAGGGCAGTTTTCAAACATAATTTTCTGTTTTTCTGTATTTTTCATTAACTTACAGTTCAGTTTACTTGACACCAACATTTCCCGACCCTGCTCAGCCAGCACGGTAAAACAAAATCATTTTGAGTGTTTTGTAATCGTCCAGATTATAAAAGCACACTTTTATCTTAAGGCAAAGTGGTGGAGAATCGTATCCCATTTGTTTATTATGACTCCATATTTTCTAGCGGCTATAAAGAAATGAGTGCAAGGCAGCAAAGCAGTGGACAGGATGAATGGCAAGGGAATTAAAGATACCTGCCGAGGGAGGGGGGTGGTGTAGAAGGAGGTGAGAGGAGGCGTGTGGTGGGCTGGCTGGGACAGTAGGTTACGTCCTGGGTGCGGGCGATGTACTGGATGAGGTCTATGTGGTGTGCGTCATTGTCGTCCTGGTCCATGCTCTCACTGGCTGCTCTCTGGCGCTGGAACTGCCTTCTCTTTGGAGAGCCTGGCTCGCACCAAAGATGGGGAGAGAGCAGCGTGTTATACAGGTTGTGTAACAGCAGGCAAAAGTGAAGTGACACTTAATTCATGAGAAAGCTTCCATCAACTGTTGAGGTCTCCGAGGGGGATTTGGTGATCTGTTTTTGGTCTGTTGGCATGATAGAAGACTTGAGCCTGAGGAAGAGCAGGAAGACGTGTGTGTGTATAGGATGAAGGGGATCGGCAGGGAGGATTCACTCAGGGGCTCAAATTGACTTGGAAAGCCCAATCTTTGCGTCACTGAGCCATCTGTCTTGTATGTGTGCGTGTTTGTCTGTATATCTGAGTTGTTGCAGCCAATAGGCATCTCACAGTTGGTTGCTGGATCCCCCTGCTTAACCACTGTCTATTTACCACCAGGGAATATGGCCAAAAATACTAAACACAAAAATAAATTGAAAAAAAAAAATCAGATAAGAAAGAAATTATAGACAGTATAACTTTATTTCCCCGGTTATGATTATGACAAAGAACCACGAAGAATTGCTTCACTTCTTTGCTGCATTGGCACAGATTGCTCCTAAAAATAATACGACAGAAATACACTTCAAGGATCCATTACCTCTGGTGTCCAGACTCGAGGCTCTCTGGCTGCTGTCCAGCTTCCATTTCTTGATCTTGAAGTAGGGACTCGCCCCCTCCAGACTTGCATGGCGCCGCAGTTTAGTGAAGAATTGTAGCATGGGCCCCTGGCTTCCTGCACCACCAGCAGGAGGGGCACTGTAACCCACTGCCGCCCCTTCTCCAACACTGACACTGCTGCCTCTGCCGCGGGGCCCAGCTCCCATCATCTCGATCTGGGTAGATAGATAGAGAGAGAGAGAGACATGGTCAGATAAAAAACCTGCCATGGCTAGTAGTCTGTGTTTAATCCTCTCTGACAGTGATGTTCCACATGGGCTTTCTTGTTTACCCAGCAGCCATCACGCTTGCTGGTCCTCCCTCGGGCTCTGTGACCCTCTAATGTCCATGTGGATGACTCAGTGATTTGCTGGCTGGTAGGTGTACTAACTTACTGACTTAAGAAAATGCATCACTTTACAAATGATTAACTCCACAAACTTCATGTTGACCTCAATACTACTCTTGTGCACTAGTGTGGAGAGCGACATGAAGCTTTTACAGGTGTTTTGTATCCACGCTCATGACTTTTGAACTCTTTTTTAATGTCTGGATTTTCAGCAAGAAAATCACTGTCCAACATGCGAAAGTTTGTTCAACATCATTGTGAAACTTTGTTTATATCTGATGTAATATATTATTTATTTTACAGTAACTAAAGGTCACTTACAGAGCTGGAGCTAGGCTCTTTAGTACTAAGAACTATAGTGTTCTCGCTGAAGCTGGTGTCCACCACCGAATTGAGAGCATCTCCAGGAAGGGCACAGCTGGGATTGACACTCAGGCTGGTCAGTGCTGTTTGTGGAAGGGGGCACAACATCGGCTGTAGGAAAGAACACACATCATTTTGTGAGAGACCTGTTTATAAATCCAGTTATACAAAATCGTGCAACTATGGGCTGAAGCTTGGCTGCAACACTTCCAAAATATGTTTTTATATTAAGGTAAAGCGTGAAGGTCAAGTCCAGATTCCCTCCTCAGCCCAGTATCAGTGATTAAATAGCCTTAAGTAAATAGGAAATCAATGTGCAGGCCCTGTTGAAATGAGCAGGCAAAGGGATCCCTGATCACTGTGTTTGGGTACATTAGGCTGATACATTCTCTCGCCCTGACCCGAGTGATTGATTCATTGGCCCTGATCAATGCTAATGATACAACAGGACAAATGGCAGGTCAAGGCTGTCACCTGGAAGATGGAAAGCGCTGACTTAGCGACAGGGCGCGTTGTCATGGTGATGGTGTTCTCGGCCGAGTCGCACTCGTGGATGGTGACTATCTTGAGGGCCGGGGGAGGGATATGCAGGTGTGTGAGGCGGGCGTTCTTCAGGTGGTGAAAGTCACCCTCTGTCAGAGTGTACCTGGGGTGCAAAAAAACAGTCCAATACAGTATGAGACGTAGGTTGCACACATTCTTAATATCTTATCCTTGCACAGGAGACAAATGGACTCTCTGGATTCTGCATTTAGTCCTATAGAATAACTCCCCCAATCAGGCTCAGGCTTTAACGGACAAGTCATGCAGGAAAATACAGAGGAGAGAGCTGGGAGCTTTTTGTGCCCGCATTAGACACAGTTCATTCTGAATTAATTCTCAACCGTACACTAACTTAGAAGTGAAACAGACACAGTCAAATATGTACATCTTTTGATCTCAGAAAGCAGCAAAGCTGGAGACATTAATAAGAGCTGAACACTGAATGAAAAGCAGAGATTTGTGGGCTCCTGCGTATGAGTTGGCTTTCTGACCTGCGGCCCTTCTCCTGGGCCTTCTTGCCATGATCGAATAGTGCAGCCTCATTGAAGGAGACACGACGGCCTGTGGTGCCCGTGGAGAGGAAGCGCTCTGTCTCTTGGTCGTGAGAGCTGGCCATTGACAGGCAGTCTGACTCATCCACCCTGATGGTGATTTCTACCCAGTGAAAAGGGGAAGAAGAAAAAGAAAAAAAAAAGACATAAACAATTAAGTGGATTGATGAGTGAAGGAAGAGTAAGAGGAGATGGCAAGAAAGAAAGAAAGACTGAAGTGCACTTAGAGTTTACTTCTTGGTCATTCATAATAAAGCATTTGAATTAAGAATTTTTAGGTCCACAAACTCCATCGGCTCTAAGGAAATGGTCTGTGGGTTATAGGAGAGCAACAAAGCTCCAAATCAATCAATCAATCAACTTCAGATTTAACCAAAATAAAATACCAATAAAATAATTACAAAAATAACCAATAACCCTGAGATCTGGAGTCTCAGGGTTATTATCCAACCTGAGCTAATTAAACTAGACAAACCTTTACCTCAGGCATTATCACTCAATCATGATCAATCACACCGACACCAAACCAGTCATTGGGCCCCCAGTGGGTTTGTTTCTCTCGAATAGTCTTAGCAACATTCATGGTCCCCAGAGGATGTAAATCTACTGATTCAGCTGATCTCCTGATTTTTTACCAAGCATTAGCAGTAGGTAAAATGGTAGATAAGTGGGTCTAATCTTTTCTTTAGTCACGGTGAAATATCTCAACATCTACAAATTGGTTTATCATCAAATTTCATCCAGACAAACTTACAAAATGCTAAATTCTACTGACTTTGGTGATCCCTTGACTTTTGTGCATAAAATATCCCTAACTATTGGATGGATTACCTTTAGCAACAGACATTCATGTTCCCCTTTGTATGAAATTTAATATCTAGTGTTTTTCTGGCTTCTTTTTAAAAAGAATCTTGCTAGTACTTTGGTTTACAAACAAATACCCACAGAACTAGTGACATTCCCATCAGCCTCAGCTATACTCAGTGGTTGGCGCTAATTAGTGAAATCCAGGATGCTAACATGCAAAAATAACGCGGCCATTGCTAAATATTGGACCTGTTAGCAATGTCTCATGAGCATGGTAGCATGCTGATGTTAGCATTTAGCTCAAAGTGTTGCTATACTTAAGTCTAGTCTCACAGAGCTGTGAGCATGGTTGTAGATTCTTAGTCTTGTTTTGTCACATTTTTTACACTTTGGCCCAGATGTTAGGTGATGTTATAAACTGACCATAATGCATGATGATCTCATAATCTTTTAACTGTCAAAAGTCTATTAAAGACGTAAACATATTTCATAAATACACCCGAAGTGAACCCACATTTACTATAGTGTGTAACACTGTCTGTATGAGCATGGTGATATGACAAACTGCTGCCTGGAAAAAACAAAACACCTTACAAAAGCAGCTGGATGCCAAGCTGATGCTGCCTTTTAATAAATAAGTTTTATTGTAAAATACATTCACTGGTCCCAAAATGTGTTCCAGGAGTGGCACAGCTACTTAAACTAATTGGGTTGAGAACACAATACTGTAATGGAATAGACATTACACATTTGTGCTGATGCTATAAAAAATATCCTTACTTCCATCAATCCAATCCCTCCCGGCCTCCCTGTGTCCATTACTCCTCCCTCTCTCTGCTACTCCCGTCTTTATCTGTTGCTCTATCTCTTCATCTCTTTGTCCATTTTTCTCTTACCATGGGTGGGCTGAGACTCCTCCACGTAGATGGTGTTGGTTTTCTCAGGGTCATCGCTGGGAACACAGAAACATTCAGATCAATACGATGACATGATTACCCCTGAAGTCTGTCTTTCATCTGTCGGATCCCACTGATGTGGACAGCCACACTGGTGGCCACAGTGAACAGCAGCACTGCTATTTGACCTTTCTGTTTGGCAAGAGTTTACACACACAGGCAGGTCAGTGGCTTAAAAATCAAGCTTTGAGACAACTAAAAAGACCATATGAGTAAGGGTTTACCACGCTGTTTGTCTAAACAGCTGCCAGACTGGCTGTATAATCAGTGAGGGGTTAAGTAATGTCAATGCCAATAACTTGATAACCTTCAGGGCCAGGGAACCTCTTGAATAGATAACACATGGTGCTTTACTGGATTGCATGTATCCACTCATCTTAAAGGACACAGAAGAAATACACAATAAAAGTCATATTCTTTGGGGGATGGGGTGTATATTATTCCTTTAGTAATTTTCTTGTTTAAACATCTTTAATAGCTGTTGATCCTCCAAAGTTCTTCTTAAATCCCATGTCCAGGATTTACTTGATGAGGCAGGAGAAAGAAACTGAGAGCTCTTTCAAGTCATTTTTCTCCATCTGATTTCTTTGTGCAGAGATATAAGTTTTTCTGTGTGTGTGTGTGTGTGTGTGTGTGTGTGTTGGTTGGGGAGGGGGGGGGACTTGAGGGATTTCTCCATCCACCCAGATCTGTGCTTCTTCTTGTCTTTCATTTCCTCTGTTGCTCCTGCTTTCCCCGTGTGTGTATGAGTGAGTGTGTGTGTGTGTGTGAGTGTGTGTGTGTGTGTGTGTGTTTATTCGCCATGTGCACATGGGGCTGGGTTGAGACGCTAGATTAATCACCGCCGATGGCTGCTATGAAATCTCATTACACTCATCATTTGTACCAGTCTGCCCGATTCTCCTCCTGCTCTCCCCCGGCAAGCCTCGCCTTTTCACGGCTCAGCCTCTGTGCTCTCTGTTTATCCGCATCTAGCTGGTGCTCTCACATACATTCAAGAGTACGTGCTTATGTGTGTCGCTGTAGAGAGGGACAAAGCGACTCAAGGGTAGTCATGTTACTGCTGAATGAACACAGATGAATCACAAATAAATGAGCATGAATATTGAATGTGCTGCCACCAAGGTGTTTTCATAACAGCCCCACTGAGGTTCCCAACAGTCTCACAGCTGACACTTTTAATGAGTGAATGTGCTGTGTTGTGCTGCATTAACATGTTTACATGAGTAGTTGTGCCTACGTTTTTTTAGTGGGTTTTTTTTTTAGTCAACAGGAAGAGATTAGCTTTGTTTTCAAATGAAATGTGCCTTATCAATTATGCAATCATACACATTAAATATCATTACAGATTTATCTTTAAATAACAGTTGTGTGGTCAGGGGCTCAGGAAGAGTCACCTCTGTCTGTCAACAAACATGTGCACATGAGCATTCATGCAACACCTGTGGACCTGGATCTGCAGACTAACCTACCCTTATGAAACAAAACAGATTCAGTGTTTGTCGAGCCTGGGTTGGACTGCAGGTTTGGCGGAATAAAAAAAACAGGCAATATTATATAGTATATCCAATACATCATTGGCATAAAATTACCATAGAGTCTCGGAACATTACAGACTTCTTAAAGTTATTACTATGCTCTTGTTATTAAACTGCATATCCTTTAAATAAGCTCTCAGCTGTTGGTCCCTTATTGTGTTTTTGAGTTCATGTAATGTCGAACTGGATGAGGGGGGGACCGCGAAATGTAATGCATCATTTTTGCATTGCACCTGTCACAGAATTGCCCTCCTGGACAGCAGCGACGGCAGATGATGTGGAGGACGGAGATGAAGATCAGCGTTCCTACCAGGAAGATGGAGAGGATCACCAGGAGGAGCACATAGCCATCTTGCTGCTCCTCTGCCTCAAATGGGATCTCCTGGAAGAAATAAATCAATAGATCGATAGATCAATAGATAGATTGATAGATAGATAGATGGCATGTCATCTGTTCCCTAAATTTGTGAGTAGGCATTGAGGGGAAGTAAAGTAGAGAATAGCAGGTGAGGTAAGTGTCTTCCTGTTCAGAGTTTGGACAATACATACGCTGGTTTAAGAGTGAGAGGGCACAAAAAAGCTTCCCACACGAACATCAAAGCAATGAAACCACTCATGGTGCTTAATGCAGCTCCTTTCTCAGCTCACAGCTCACCTCTTTTTTTCACCACTTACTCTTATTCTTGCCACCTAGTCCAGATATGAAATATGGAAAGTTTTCTTTCACTTCACCTCAACAGCAGGTTAGATTTGCAGATGTTGTACCCTTCCTGTAACACCACGCAGCTTAAAGGTTTGATTTACCCCCACTGAGTGGTTGACCAGCCTAAAATGAATCTATAAATGCAACAGGCCAATTAATCAATAAGTGCCAGGGCTATTAACCTGTCGACAGTGTACCTTAAGCTATGGGAAAGCTCTCATGTGGAGGACTGCAGCTGAATGAATTAAGCGCACAAAGAGCAGTAGAGAATATAGTGTTCTTTTTCTATTGCTATAGAGAGCAATACTTGCTCATAAGCCATTTTAAAATATCTCCCCCTTTATTAGACAACTTTCTTAAATCCACAAAAATCAGATAGAAAGCTATCACTACATACACTTAACATTTAAATTGCTACAAAATTTTGACCTACTAGCACAGCAGATACTTATTTTTGCTGATATTACCCATATGTATTTATGTCTACATTTTTGTTGTTTGAATTTATTCCATACTAACAGTTGAATACTAGTTTTAGTTTGCTATTAAACTTAATAGTTAGTAGCTAGGAATCACATTTTACTTTACTTGATTTATTAGTGAATAATCAGTAAATGACTGAATATATAAAATGGTCACCCACAGATACATATTTTACAACATAGTCTACAATCAACATAGTTATTTCTTTACTTAGCCAAGTGCAATTTTGCAAATCAGTGAGCAGAACTGCAGAACTTGGTGATACTGGATTTGCAGGCTTGTTGGATCAATGTAATGAAATCTTTAATGTCTAAGCTCTTTTTTGTTTTTGCAATAGCCAAACACAGCCATCCCTGACTGCCCTTTTTAGCAAATAAGCCCTTTCTCAACTTAGTTTGTCAATACTTACTTTGATTAGTTGATACACTGTAAATTGTTATTTAAAAGGTCCATATATTATCTATTACTGTTCAGACTACCTGCAGTACAGAATCATGTTTTTTTTGTGTAGTCTCCTTTGATCTACAAAAGAGGCTGAAACTAGATCTCAATGTAAAAAAAAGCAAATAATTAAAGGTTTAACCAAAAATAAAAAATAAAAAAAATCTGCAGTTTCATATCCTTAAGATAGCATTCAAAATTATTTTCTGGATTTTTAAAGGCAGGAGAGCACAAAACAACATTTTTACCTTGGATTAAAAAGGCCTGTAATGGCATGCTGTGCCATGTACAACATCACAACAAAAAACTCCAAACTACAATGGTTAAATGTTTTATTTAAAATCAGTGTTGAAATGTGGTGTGTTGGCGGTGTGTTATATATGGATTATATATGGATTTATTTACATAAAATTCTCTGAATTTCCTTTCTGTGTTTTGACTTTTACATTGAAATTAAAGTTAAATTATGCTTACTAATACAAAATAATGTTTACCTAGTAGGTTTCTTTGTGCCCATGTAGGCTACAGAACAGGACTTGAAACTGTATCAGTAAAGTAATAGATGGCAACACGAATTATGGAGAATCGAGGTTATGTAAAAATAACAGACACTGGATTTCACAATAATGATCTTAAAGGTGTTGTTGGGTCCTGTGCTGAACTCTATAATGGCGAATGCACAGCAAGTGCTAATGAACACTGGACTCTGACGTCACACTGTAATTTCTCTGCAAGGGGAAATTAAAGCTGAGATTAGATCAGAGATTTAATTATTTCAGGTCCAGGTCAGGATGTTCTCTATTAGTCAATCGGCCAGAAAAGAATATGAGGCGAAGTATGATTCTGGTGGTGAGCTGGATACAATACATACACACACACACACACACACACACACACACACACACACACACAGGAAGTTTGAGAATAAGCTAGTGGTGAAAGGCACACTTACTGTGGAGTTTTTTGGTAGGATGTTCCAGACGGTAGACTCATTGCTCATGGTCCAGGCCAACTAGAGAGTCCCCCTGAGAAATAACATATGCGCATACACAGATACACACGCACACACACACACACACACACAGAGGAAATGACTGTTTCTGGCACACTAAATCAAATCACAAAGTTAACCACCGAAGATACTCTAGTTTATCTGCATTAACAAATCCAGACTTGCGTGCAAACATGGAACAAAACTTCTCTGAATACATAGAATTATGAATAATGAGTCATACCAGTCTACCAATACATAGTAAGTTAACATTTACATCACTCTGTGTCATATGATAAAAAATGCCCATTGCGGCAGAAAAATATTGTTGCATCTTGAACAGCCCTGAAAGACTGCAAGATAGAGCGGAAACCTAATGTGTGTGTGTGTCTGTGTGTGCGTCAGTGTGTGTGTGCAACTTGTGCTTGTACACATGCGCTGAATCCCACAGAAGATGCAAATGTTAGTATCTTGCCTGTAAATCATCACCCATAATTCCATATCAGCCCGAAGACTATATCTACCTCACATACACACAAACACACATACACACAGAAAATAAGGAGAGACACCAGTCATAGTTCCACTATGACTGTTGATATGATGCTTTCGTTCTTACAGATCATAGCCATTAATACTGCTGCTGCTGCACCAAATGCCTACACACACACACACACACACACCCATCCTGGATAGATCTACTCACCCATCAGGGGAGAAGCAACATGCCAGCAGCACTCAGCACATGCTTGCTTGCCTGCCAGTCACTGCAGCACTCAACTTCAGCACCACAACCTGTAAGCTATTGCCGAGCTCTCTGCTGCCAACCTTTCTAATTCCCTGAATCTACCGTCCAAGCATGAAAACTGTTACTGGAAACACATCAGGCTGTGACCAAATTGCTTTCTTTTGCTGCACTAGTGCCCACATCCTGCTTTTTACCAGCCCAGTATAGTCTTACCCTGATGGAGGGCAGTGCGCAGCAGCAGCTCTGGATGTGTGTGTGTCAGTGCTGTGGCTCGGAAGTCTCCTCCTCAGCTCCCTTGCTGCATCCTCAGCACTTCAGCCCACCCAGCCGACTGAGCCTGAGCAGCAGTGTTTCCCCCTCAGGGCTGACCCACTGGCCTCGATGCAACAGGATGGCAGTGCTGCATGGCTGGTGACAAACATACATATAGCAGAATTGTTCTTTAATTATTCAGTTGTTTGTGTGAATAAGTTTCACATCATGTAAGTGCCTGCAGTCAACAAACGCACATCAAACACGGGCTTCTCTGCACAGTCTGCTTTCAGCAGCAGTGATCATTAACAAAATGCTCTTTTTCTCAACAGTATCTTATGGAATGACATAAAACTTCTGTATTGATTAAATAACATAATACACTTAAGTTGAAACCTTATTAAACATTCCCGTGTGTGTGTGTGTGTGTGTGTTAAGCATAAAGGGAAAATAATCATATATGAACACAAGCTATGAAAATCTATTCAGCCTAACACTTGGTTACTTCTGTGGTGTTGCAGTCCCTATAGATTGCTCTATTGATGAGTAAAGTGAGCAGATGGTGAGCCATGGGTGTCCCGGCAATGCCATATCCCGTCATGCTTTACAAAAATTTCGGGGTAAGCCAGCAGCATTATCATACTGTGTATCGCTGTCAAACCGAGCAGCCTTTTACAGTTCAGCTCATACAACAATGCCCCCCCCCCCAATAATAGTTACCATGTAATTTAATAAAACTTGTTTATACAGAGACATGGTTGCACAAAAAATAAAGCATCCCGCCTATTATTGCTCGCTACCGCAACGTTTTTTCCCCGGAACAAAATAATGAGCATCGGCTCTGCCACTGGCAGCTGTTTCCTGATGGAGGTTTAGCTCATAAATTTTTTTTTTTTTTTTTTTTTTTTATTTTGCAAGAATGCAAAATCGCGTGATGAAACGCAGCCGGGTGTGAACTTTAAAAAAAAAATGGATTGAAAACAAAAGCAAAAAAAGCAGCTGCAGTCGCTGCACGAGCGCGGCCAGGTTAACACCAGCGCGGCATCTTATTATTCTTGTGATCTTCATCAGTCCGGTGTCACCGACGGGAGCTCGCGATTTGAATTGGCTGCGCAAACAGACGGACGGGAAGGCACGCGGCGAAGGAGGCACTCACCTACTCAACTAGCCTGGTCCATGCAGGGGTGGACGCGACGCGAAACTCCTCTGTGGACACTTTAATGTGGATTTTTTAAAGCCAAAAGTATTTATGAATGAAACCCCACCGTTTAAGACACGCCCACCACCCAGTCAGAGGCGCACCACGTGACGCAAACGAGCGAGGGCAGAGCCGAGTGACTGAAGGGTCCCTCCGGATGATCCAGATGCTCAGGTCGGGCCACACAGCTGCACACAGACAGCGTCAGTGAACGTAAATAACACTATACCGCTGTTCTCCAATGGCCACGATTTCAGCAACAGTACTTCTTCTCCTTTGTGGGCTTCTCTTGTTGTTGTTTGTTTGTTTGGTTGGTTGGTTGTTGTTTTTTTTGTTTGTTTTGTTTTTTTGCATTAATAATACACTCACTCGCATGCGGTGTAAGAAAAAAAAATGCATCACTGTCTATAGGTAGGGGCGCCATACAAGTGGCCAGACAATATGAGGCAACAAAAACTTCCCAGACCTGGGACAGTGAGTCCCAACCTGCTGCCTATGTGACACGACACACGTGGTTTTCGCGCCATCTAGTGGTGCTGCGTGTTCGGTGGCTTTGGACTTTAAGAGACAGCAACTGTTTGGAATAAACGTTTTATATTGAATAGACTAAAAGTTTCCTGGTCAAAACCTAGCAAGAATACTCATTTTAACAAAAAAGTATAACACAAAATTATAATATGTACACGGGGGGTCATTATGTTGCTAAAAGGATAACAAATGTCTGAATTCACAACTAAGACACAATAATGGCCTTACTGTGTGTTCTGCAGTGGATGGTGTTGGCTCCACGCATGAATGGACGTCTCGGCAACTTGTAGTCAGAAGACTACACTACCCTGCAACCTTTGCGGCACCGTAAAGCCTTATGGGTAGGTTACCGACGTCCTTGTCCTACCAAGCGCACACCGACCGCCTCCACGCAAGGGCTCGGGGATCTCTGTCATTCAGTTGTACTTGAATAAAAAAACAAACGAACTGACTTTTCAGACATGATGGCAGCAAGATTCCTCCGCCGTGCTCTCCCCGCGCTGAGGCACGCTCGCTCCTACGCCGAGGTCGCCTCCGGGGGCCCGCAGATGTCCTTCACTTTCGCCTCCCCGACACAGGTAGCTAGCTAACGTTACTGGCGAGGCTTCTCGGGCCCCTGCTAGCTACTCGGCTAACTCAGTTGTTGTTTAAATGCACCTCCGCGGTTTTCGGTACACTCTGCCTCCTGGGTCATTTAGCAGTTTTGTACTAACGTTTGGCTTTGCTTTCATGGCTTTCACATATTGTTGTTACAGTTGTTGCACGTTTGCATTGTCGGTAAAGGGGGTTAGCTTAGCTGGCTAACGACCAACTTAGCTGTCATTCACTGTCTTTGACAAGCAGTGGGTCAGTTTGTACTTGATAGAAATGTTGTTTTTTTTCAGTTCAGTAATACTTTGGTAAATATCTGTAGATTAAATATCTTTTCAGTTGTGTGTTTTGTAAAAACCCCACAGAGAAAGAGTGTGTTAAATACAAATATCCCTAACCTTGACGTTCATGTCAGTGATTGTTAATCATCAATATGATACAAGTCACTACTGGATGGAATATACTATTTCTTAAAAATGAATCCTACTGTTTAGTTTCTCAACTGCATCTTTCACCAGTCACCATTTATCAATGCTGAATTGTTGCAGAGCTGTTTCACAAGCCAATGAACGCATCTCCCCATGTCCCCTGTCTCTCTTCTCTTCTTCAGGTGTTTTTCAACGAGGCCAGCGTGAAACAGGTTGACGTGCCCACACTTACTGGTGCATTCGGCATCCTCCCTGCTCACGTACCCACCCTGCAGGTGCTCAGGCCAGGTGTTGTCACAGTCTTCAATGAAGATGGCTCCTCTGTCAAATACTTTGGTAAGATTGTGCTTTACTAACAAGCCTTAAAGGTTTCCCTTAATGTCCTTCCCCTGCTGATTAAATTTATGATGCAATTCTTATGCCATGTAATAATAACATCTTTGTGTTGGCTATTGATAGCCAGTACTAATTTGTTACTCATCAGTAAATTGTAAAGAATATATCTGAACACCACCTTGTATGAACATTGCTAGAATTGGAAGCTTCTCTGTTTAAATATGTTCTTCCAGGTCAAAGTATTCAATTCACCATTGGCTTAAAACTTTCAAACAATACAAAAACATTCAAAATGTCACCACAATATTGAGATTATGTTGACATAGATGAAAGAAATACACTGTTAATATACACAGTGGAGCAGAAGCTAGCCTGAGAGTGGGGCAAGATCTCTGCTGACTAGAACATACATATTCTTGGTTTCAAAACACATTGAAATTACTTACATTGTGTGTGTGTGTGTGTGTGTGTGTATGTGTACGCAGTGAGCAGTGGGTCCGTAACAGTCAATGCTGATTCTTCGGTGCAACTGCTAGCTGAGGAGGCCGTTCCCTTGGACCAGCTTGACATTGCAGTGAGTATAACAAAGAGCATCACCGTGTCATTCACATGCATACCAGAGCTGCATCTCTACTAATATTGGCTGGTGTGAGCGACATACCGTGACATAGTAAGAAATTTGTCCGATTTTACAACATAGTCTACAATCAACATAGTTATTTCTTTACTTAGCCAAGTGCAATTTTGCAAATCAGTGAGCAGAACTGCAGAACTTGGTGATACTGGATTTGCAGGCTTGTTGGATCAATGTAATGAAATATTTAATGTCTAAGCTCTTTTTTTGTTTTTGCAATAGCCAAACACAGCCATCCCTGACTGCCCTTTTTAGCTAATACGCCCTTTCTCAGCATAGTTTGTAAATATTTACTATAAGTCTATATACTGTAAAATGTCCATATACTATCTTTTGCTGTTCAGACTACCTGCAGTACAGAATCATATGTTTGTTTGTTTTTTGTATAGTCTCCTTTGATCTTCAAAAGAGGCTGAAACTAATGTAAAAAAGTAAAAAAGGCAAATAACTAGCAATTGTCACCTTGGATTGAAAAGGCCTGTAATGGCATGCTGTGCCATGTACAACATCACAACAAAAAAAGCTCAAACCACTGGGTTAATTGGTTAAATGTTTTATTTGAAATCTGTGTTGAAATGTGGTAGGTGCATACAACAACATGGACATTGTAAAATATGAATTTAACAACAATTCCAAGATATATTGATCATAAGTTTAACAGAGGTAATATTCAATGCAGGGTTAATAGATCATATTATGTTATCCAACACATTATACTGTAATTGCATCAACTAAGTCTGTATTTGCTTTAATGATTTAGCCAGCTAATAGCGACATTGATCTCTTTTTTTAAAAGTGTGTTATGATTTTTAATGATCTTAGAGTAAATATCTTTATTGAGTTATAAATGCCAGAGGTCAGTATTTGGAGCATCTAATGAACCTGCCTGAAGAGGTTTAAACTTGAGGTTCAAAGTATAATCAGAATATAAATATAAATATGTATTGTTAAAATATTAATTGTCATCAAGTAATAATAATTTGAGTGTTCTGCATGTTTACTCATTGGTCATAGTTGTCAACAGCATATGTCAGTTGTAATATTGTTTTTATCTATTGAATTGGATATCTCATCTCCATAACAGCTAAATTCCTTAGGTCCTTTGCGTTTAGAGTATAGAATTAGAAGTAGTTTTGTTAATTCAGAGGCTTGTTTTGTCATCTTTTTCTTTTGTCTATTTAAAAACACTCTGGCCCTGTTCAGACGTGGCAGTGAGATTCACCCCAGGTGATCTGGTCACAAGTGGACCGTATCAATACAGGCGTGAACACACTCAAGACGCATTTGAGAACCAATCACTCAGCCCGCATTCGGAGGTGGACCTGTCTGTCAGATTGACTAAAAACAACACAGAATATCTGTTGATTAGCATTTAAACAAGGAAGTGAGATCTGATCACAAGTGGTCACTCCAGATGCAATTTAAAGCCAGGTGTGAAGTGAGAGCTAAGAGCTGACCACTTGTGGACGCATGTTAATGCCAGGTCTGAACAGGACCTCTAAAGCTGACTCTGAATTGGTCTTAGTGTTTTACATTCTGCTTCCCAGTGCCATACAGCAATTATCTTTGTACCTGAGGTGTCCTTGAGTGTTAAGCTCTAAACAGCTCTGTAGTTCTACAGGTTTAACTTCACTGTGGATGTGGGCAAGCAAAGATGAATTTCTCCTTTTGATGTTATTATGATGGTGTATGTATGTGTATCAAGGCCGGTGTCATTCTTTTTCAATTCAAAAGGTTAGAGTCGGTATCTCCTCTTCAAAGTACATGCAAATATTTTTTTGTCATAAAGTTTACATTTGGAACATGTTCAGTTATTTGAGCTGTAGTCTTTCACCTTAAACTCCTACATCTAGTATGAGTGTTGACAAATTCTATCTTCAAAATGTCAGTCTAATGTGGATTAGTCAATTCTTTATGGATCTTTTATGTTTTAATGAGATTTGTGCGATGGGTGTCCATATCCAATTGGTTGAGGCATGCATAATTACTGATTGTTCACCCTGGTTTGTCTCTCAGTGGGGACGTGGTCTTTGACAGCAAAGACTATCCTTTAAACCCTCGCTAGAGTTCTTTCTGTCTCATTTTGATCCGCTGTGCTGATGAGCACCTCCCAGCTGATCATTATCCATCTGATCAGTGTTGCAGTTGGACCTCAACGTTGAGTCCCTGTTTAAATGTCAGTCTTGTTAATGCTGGACTGCGATATTATGCACTCGCTGTGGAGGTGTCTGTCTTTGACCTTGGGCAGTGCCAGTGTCACTGTCAAGTTGACTTCGTGGCAGTAAATTAGTTATTTCTTCTTCTTTTTTTTTTCCCCTCTTGTCGTCTTCCACTCTGCAGTAACAATGCACATGGGCCCACGCTGTTAATAAGGAGGGAAAGGTCAGTCACTGTTGAGTTATAGCAGATGTGTCAAATCCCTGCTGGGAGACCTTTAACTTCCAGCTATGTTTGGCATTTCTCGTTTCTAATCGCTACTGCGACAAATGGAGCTTTCAGAGCAAAGAGGCAGAGAGGATTTTCTCTGCTCATCTCTCTTCCCACCTTTGACTCAGCCTTGCTATTCTGACTTTTACATTTCAGTTAGCCTCAGATTATTTTTGGGTTGATTGGAGTTAGTTTCACCCCCCCCATGTGTTTTTGATTCAGTTACTTCTTGGACAGTGAGAGCTCAAATTACTTTTTTTCTGGATGAACCAACCTGTTGAGAGACTTGTTTTGGTGAGTAACAAATGACGATGTTTTTAATGTAACAATTTGCCAATTCTCACATTGCTCAAGGAAAACACAGCCAAAAATGTGACCCACAACTAAGATATTTTGCTTGCTTGCATTCCACTAAAACAAAATCTTCATTCAGGCTTTTATCAGTTTCTTCCCTGCACTGTTTCTCCTTGTTCTACATTGTATTTTGTCTATTTTTAGGCTGCCAAGGCCAACCTGGAGAAGGCCCAGTCTGAATTGGCAGGCACATCCGACGAGGCAATGAGGGCAGAGGTTCAGATCAGCATAGAGGCCAACGAGGCCATCGTCAAGGCTCTTGAGTAGACCTCGACACGACACCTCAGCCTCAAATTACCAGCCCTGGTAATTAGTTTCATCCAACTCAGAATAATGATGCAGCACTGTTTATACAGCTCTTATTATTACAGGACAATGTTAAAAATGGTATATGAAACTGAGTTACCCCCCCCCCCCTCCAGGTAATCTTTTCTGTTTCTTTGATGGAAGTCAGTGGCCCATCTGTGTTTCCAGCTCAGTCACGTCAGTGTCCAGAAGATTCCGTGCTTGCTTTGTACAGGGGATGAAATTAAAAATAAATTTATTTGGAATTACCTGGTAGTGAAGTTTGTTGTTTTTTTCCTTGAATCTGCTGGGATTCATAAAGTCAGTACAGACCTATTGACTCCATCATTGGTTTGCAGTCTACATTTCAGCAGACCAGCTTGACCGCTTCCAACAGTCGCATGTGTCTTCACATGCATCTTTCTTCATTAAGCAGATTAGTGAAAAAGGTAACCTCTAAATCAGTGAATTTACTGTGTTGTGTGTTTCTGCCACTTGGGGGCAGCACATATCAGCTATAGTTTGCACCAGAGCATTTCAGTCATTTAGGTTACTATTCGACTTCATCCCGACATATTCTACAGGCTTTGGAGAATTAATTATTAAATAACATGAAATGATTAACTGAGATAATTCAAAGGAAGAAGGACTGTCTTTGTGAATTAGAGAGCTGTGTATCAACAACTTAGCCACTTTTACTGTTACATGTTTAAAGT
The DNA here is from genome assembly GCA_038496675.1 of Rachycentron canadum. NCBI lineage: Eukaryota > Metazoa > Chordata > Actinopteri > Carangiformes > Rachycentridae > Rachycentron > Rachycentron canadum. Next base: position 16,282,039 of record CM076656.1, on the reverse strand, counting down.
TATTTAGATCACTCAGTCACTGCCTGGATTTTGTGTTGGCGGTGCTTGTTTGTTACATGTGATGACCTCAGGTTTGAGTGACCCGGCCAGGAAAAGTCCTTTACTGCCTGTCCTGTGGAAAATGGGCTTTTCTCTTGATTTATAACCACAGATTTCAACTCAGACTTGTTCCAGGAGGGGCTGACCTCATTCACGTGCTGGCTTGAGGCTTTCGGAGCAGAAACCACAACTGGTTTATTTTGAATGTCAAAACTCTCAAGGACCTTTTAACAAGTGGAAGTAACAGTGTTCACACAGAAATGCTCACATGACCGTGCAGATGTGCACGCTGAAGCTGCCGCTCCTGTTTTTAAAACATCATCTGCATCAAGGGTTGACTCTTCTACGCCAAATGGGAAAATTAATATAATTCTGTCACTGCAGACAGTAAACACCTCTTTAATCAGCAAACACAAATAATACCATGTTGCATAAAAGTCAAATGTGTTGAAATGTCCCCCCCCCCACATGCTGTGCAGACATGTTGACTGTGATTTAGGCCAGTATCCATTAATAACAAACACCTCTCACACATCCTGCTCTCTGTTCTTCTTTCCAATCTGTCTGCCTGTTTGATCAAAACCTTCTCATCTCTGTTGCGCACACACACACACACTTGTGGACAGTACACACTCATAGTCATTCATCAGTCAGCCTCGGAGCCTGGAGACATGTGAGTAACACTTCAGACAGACGAGATGAAACGGTCATGTCAAAACCACCACTTCTTTAATCCAGATTTATGAAGGGGAATGTTGAAACTGAGCTCTATTCCATTCTGTTTTCTGCTCAGCGCTAAGATGACACTCTCCTCAAAAGGCAAAGCAGACAATGACCATGTGCTTCCCATGTGCACGCTCTGTGCTCTCAGCTTGTGTGCAGTCATGTAGCTTGAACAGAGAGGGCAGGATGTTCCGATCTTTTCTGGAAAAGAAGGTACTGTAATTGAGGAACTAGTCTTTTTGGTCTGAAACATTTCCAGTTTTATTTTTTTCTGACTGTAAACTGGCGCTGTAAGCATTTTTAGTGATGACAAATGATGTCAAAGCCACTACATTCATCTTCTCCTCAGCCACACAGCCTAATGAAGTAAATGAACTGTCTGCCCCGAGTGCTGAGGTGGTGTACATTGATATAGAAGAGGTAAAGTGCTTTGCATCGATAAAGGACGACGAGTACCCAGTGAGAGCCCTAACTCAAGAGCCACTCTGTTTTGCATGGCTGATGAGGCCTGAGATAAGAAGTCAGCAGCCTACATTATCTCCCATGGATGACCATGTACCATAATTAAAAGATTGCACTGTCTGCACCTGGGAGAGAATAACATGATACACACCATGACAATCCATGGTGTCATCTTTGAGTGGTACTAAACACAAAGCAACTCCCAGCTTTGCGAGCACTCATCGGGCTATACAGTTTGTACTGAGTCAACCAAGGCAGGAATACAGGAGACAAGCCCATGTGAGTCATCGTGTTTGGAATGACACAAGCTCAAAAGTGACATTTAGAGTAGAGTATTCTCCTGTGAGATTTCAGCTCTAAAAGAGCCCACAGCCATGAGTGCCTTTGGTGTCACCGACAGCAAAACAATTTCAAGATAGGAAGCTTGGCCCAGCATGGAAACAATCAGTCGATTAATTATAAAAATGAATCATCAGCAATTAAGAAAGTAGATTTTTTGGTGAATGGTAAATAGATTTTACAAACCATAAGGCTGCAACTATCAGTTGCTGTAACTGAAAAGAGGCCATGATTCTTCGACTCCATTTCATCAAGCATTGGCTTGTTGCCTGTTGTTAATGTTGTGCATTGTAGTCACACTCTTTATGTCCAAAAACCTGCAAAACCAATGACATTCCAGCCTCAGCTGTAGCGCTTCTTAGCGAATGTTAGCATGCTAAATAACAAACTACAACGCATAACCGGCTCTACATCAGTATTTTAGCATTTAGCTCAAAGCACAGCTGCACAGAGCTTGCTTTAAGTTACCTTATTGATTCATTGATTATTGAAATAGTTGGCTACTTGTCTGATGTTTGGATTAATAACTAATTGTCGTTGATCTCTAAAAATGAATATGCAATCTTAGATTATTAAAATATACATAAGAAAGAATAAGATATAATATAATACAAATGACATAGTGGACCATTTTCGTAAAGTCAGTAGGGTGTAGCTCGGCTTGTGCCTGAGCATCTGTCGGTGTAATGGTGAGAGCTCACAGTTGTGATGGGCAGTAAAATGAATCATAAAGCCAATGGAAGGAATGAAGACAGAAGATTTTCTTTATGTACTGGCATAGGATCCAACATGACACATGCTGGCTGTGAGACAGTGTGATATTTTCCTGCATGCTCTCAGAGTGTCTTGATATAGACTTAGTCAGCGGCTATATGGACAGGGATATGGAGTGACTTTAACCTCATCAGACTTGGAACACAGATGAGAGTCTCTCAGTGGATACTCAAACCGAAACCCTCTTCATCTCTTTAATATAAATGCTCTCATTAGCCTCATGAAATCACGGGACATACTTCACACGCACCCCCATTGACATTTCACTCCTCGTGTTAATGATAATTCATGCAGCTGACAGCATTGGGAGACCTGTTAATTTATCAGGCATGATTATGAAAAAATAAAACATTGTAATAGGTGAATAATAAGAGAGTTATGCATAAAACGGGGGAGTGACAGATGACACATTGTGAGAGAGTAATTTGATTTTTAAGCAGGTGCAGTGACTCATGGAACGTGCATCAAGATACACGTACATTTGCTTTAAACAAAAGACATGAGATAACACAACAGCTACTCGTTTACCTGAAGAAATGCGGGGGGCCCAATGGGCCCAAACATGTATCTGTTTGTCTTGTTTGTCCTGTTTTTTGTTTATTTAGTTTAGTTTTTTTTTTTTTTTTACCTGTGCTGTGAAGATACCCACCCATATTTCATTGATCATCTGCAGAGAAGTGTCAAGTAGTAGGCTGCAGGATATTGAGAGTACCTCATATGTGAAGGCAAATTAGAGACCTGAGAAGGAAGTGAGAGGAAATTAAAGGTCCCTGGAAAATGTAACACTTCGAGTGATGAGCCAAATTTGACTGTGGGCATGGCAATTTTCCACACTTCGAAGTGCAAAAAAAATTACACAGTGTGCATAATCATCTGCCCTGGAACTTTAATGTAGGCCTACTCTGGGTGTCATGAGGTGCAGATACTCAGACACCTTTTGGGATGGCTTTCTTCTGTGTGAAAACTACACCTCCCCCACCATGAGATATGGTCAAGCATGGCTAAGTGTGCATCAAGGGGGCGAATGGAGGCTGTGCAGCGGTAAGAGAGAAAGAGCGGCATCCAGAGAGCAGAGCTGATTGAAGTACTGACCTTTTGGTGGGACTGTGTAAAGAGGGGGGCTGCAGACTCTCAGTCAGCTGTCAGATACTGCATCCAGCCTGATAGTGGGAGTAGGGCCCTGACACCAGCCTCCCACCACTCTGCCCTGTTTGTGTCATCCATCCCTCCATTCTTACAGCCTTCCATTCCACACAAACACCCACCCACCTGTCAAACACACCACACACACACACACACACACACACACACACACACACACAGCCAGGCAGCACCGCAAACACTCAACCAGACGCAAACATCCACACAAACACAAACATATTTCAGCCTGTGCCAGCTAGGTAACATTTCTACAAATAGCAGTGTGGGCATTTGGGAGAAAATCGCAAAGCTGCAAACACAGCCTGCTGTAGGGGTGAGATAATCAGCTTTTTCGGTAAGAGCAAATGGCCCCTGAGTGGCAAGGCAGGTAATCATTGCAGTGTTTTTGTGTGAGAGGGGAAGAGTGCTTTTCCATCCTTGTGTGTGTCTATGCATATTCACATCGAAATAAGTAGCAGATTCAAGGACGTGCAGGTATAGAAATTACCACTAAAGGCACCTTTAGCTGCACCTCTACTACCTACAGTGGCTACATTAAAATAACACAAAACAACTCAAATATATATTAATGCAGCCATGAAATGTGAAGCCATTCTTGTTTGTGACATACCTTCCTGTAAACCTGTGCCGTAACACCTCAACAATGAAGCGATACCAAAAGGTCTCTGCACAGGTGAAGCAAATTTACATAGCTTGCTGCTTAAATCGTGTTTGGAGCTATTCCATATCCCCGATATGTTTCCAGTTTTGTGCTGCTTTGATGATCTAAACTCAATTACAAATTACCAAAGAAAACATCCACTCTTCCTTTTTATTGTGAACCCAAGGCCCTAATTAGCAGATCTGAATGGTTTCATGCACATTTTTTACACCAATATGCATAAATGAAATCTAAAAGATGCAGTAGCTGTCAACAAAAGGCAATGCAAGCGGAATTAAATCTTCCCTGGAAGAATGATTGAATGAGTGAGGGCTGTGTGTGTGTGTGTGCATGTGTTAGTGAAAGAATATGAGGATGATGCAGGGCTTACCTTGGCTGGGACAGATGTGTAAAATATAGCTGCTGACAATGGGATTTGTGATTTCCAGCTGGAGGTGTCACATGCTGGGGTTCAAACCAGTGCACCAGCAGGGTGGGACTCGACCTGTGTGTACACTACAACAATACGCAGGCGTAAGTGTCCGTTTGTGCGTGCGTGGAGGTTGCAAGCAAGGTTTTAACAAAGTTTTAAAGTTTTAAACAAAGATTGTGCTAGCAGAAAGGGGAACATAGTATAAGGTAAAACAGGGTCAAGCCACACATTGATACTGGTGCTTTTCATGCCCCTGCTGACAATATGCACAGATCTATATGAGGCCAGTGAGGAGGCTCAACTTCAGTCTGGCTTTATATTTCTCATGTTTTTTTTTAAATTATTATTATTTTTTTTTTTTACAGCACAACCAGTAAAACAGAAAATAGCATATTAGCGGCATTAATCTGTTGCTCTACAACAGGGATTCCCAAGTATAGGTGCTTGTACCCCAAGGGGTACTTGTGCAGTTGGGCTACGTGTTAAGATTGTACACAGATCAACTAGTACAAAAATGAAATCAGAAACTGAGTGGGCAATAACACCATGACTAGCTCAAGCGCCCACCCTTTTAACCTCTGACTAGATTAGTGCCATTTTCTAAAACCTTTTTTCTCTCTATTTTTTTTGTTTGATTTTGTATTCACGTTTCTGAATTTGGCCAATGACATCATTTCTCATCCAAAGCTAGTTCTCGACTCATAACTGCACTTGAGTTCTATTTCCTTTTATTTTGCCCTAGGCCATGCAGCGTGTGGCCTTGACTTCCTTGTTCTTGTGTTCTTGTGCTTAAATGTAGAAGTGGTCAGTGCTTTAATTTGATGATTTAGTTTAAATCTGTTCTTTATCAAACTTATGCAAGTGTATAGGTATTGAAATGAATAAATATGGAACCAACTTTATGTAATAGATATGAGAGGGAGCTCATTCTTTTCACTTGAGCACCTGCCTCTCAAAATGTCTGTGGGGCCCTGCTGAGCACTGATTTTTGTGAGAAAGAAGAGATGCTGGGGCAGTAGTGTGCGAATAACAGTGATCGAGTATAGGATAAGTGGTTGAAATATATGTTGGGGTGATGAAGGGGTATTTGAATTCATATGACAGGGCTGTGGAGGTACAGTTGACAAAAAAGGTTGGGGAACACTGCCGTATGTGATCTGGCAACTTAATCATTTCACATGGTGGTATATTTGCCACCTGTGTTATAGCTCGTGTTAGAGTCATGATATGGAGGGGCAGGGGACGCAATCTGATCTGACAACTGTGAACCAGGGCTAACAGTAGTATGAATGCCACTAATCCCAGCGCTGACACTTGACTCATCCCAAACAAGGGACCATACACTGATCCCTCAGTGCAGATGACGTCTGATTTGCTCCACTACCCGCACACGGAGTTAGTCACCTCGGGAGTGATTGCAATTTTCCTGTCCAAGAAATCGCACATTCTTTCCCCTCTCCTGGGTTCACATCAGACAGACCCATGTGATCTGTCCATCAGGCCCAGGGGGGGTTTTCTGCCACCTGGTACTCTTTCGCATACATTTTCCTGCAGTCTGCCTTTAGCTAGGTTAAGCTGCTGTGGCCCCTGTTTCCAAAACAACTACTGGACCTGCCTGGGCACGTGATGACGCATTCACACTTGAGAAACACATGAAGACAGGCATTCATCATGAAAGTGCAGCTGATTATTTGTTGCCCTTTTAATTGTGTGTTTTGCACAGGCGTGGCCTCTGTTATATGCCTGTGTGTGTATGTGTGTGTGGTGTGAGTGTGCTCGTGTGTGTGTGTGTGTGTGTGTCGGTGTGTGTGTGTATGCTCAACCACAACATGCCAAAAGAGGAATTGAGACAGAGTGAAAATGGCACCATAGGAGCTCCTACGGGTTTCCTTTCCTTCCTCTTGAGCTGTGTTGAAACCTCCGTGTCATGGTTTTTGTTCTGCCACCTGTGCTGTTTCAAAACTTTCCAACTGACACAGGATTTCTTCAATCAAATCAGTGATGACGTCATAATTCTTCGCCAATGATGAAATAAGACAATAATTACGTCCATTGTGATGTCACTTAAGGGAAAGGTAGTTGACTCTTCATTCTGGTACAGTGGTGACACATGCTTTTAGCACACAAAGACCGGTGCTCTGTGGAGTCATATAGGTCACATACAAGCTGGACAAGGACACACAGAATATGTAATATTCAGACTGCTGAAAACCAACTTCCTCAGAAATGTACATATTAGTTCATCCCTCATACTGAACAGGAGTTCCATAATTTGTTGTCAATTTATGAGAAAATGTTGTGCTTTTTTGTAATTGTATGAAATATCACAAAAGTAACTTGGGAAGCAAAACATATCACTTTCAACCCCCTTTCAAACTGTTCATGTCAGCGTGAACTTTCAGTTAGAGAAACAACAATAGAGCAAATTACAGAAATGTAAGTGTGTGTGACTTTGTAAGATGACTGGAGTAAATGTGCTCCCCTCTAACCTTCGCCAGTCCAGCTAATCCCTCTGCACTGGGTGACACGCACTTCTGTCCCCTGAGTGACTGACAACTCATTGTGGCTTCATAGTCACAAGACTCTCTGCTGAAGCACTGTAGGAAAATATGCCAACAAGCTACTGTACTTTCCACCTAGGACACCAAAAGCTGGCAGAAATAACTCTGTTATGGCCTGGATTCCAGGTGTGGGGCCTCAACAGCACCTGTGGTGGTGCTGTGATGCTGAAGGGTCCAACAGATGAGCTTAAAATGGTCTATAAGTGATGATGGTGGACAAAAAATAGATAACTTTTAAGTGTGTGTGGCTGCTTTTAAGAACATTAACTAGTCTTAAATGCCATCATGATTTACCTTGTCAACCAAGAATTAATTTTATCTTATAATATAATTCCCTTTTCGGTCCTGTAATTTTTGACATGTCATAGATATACAGATAATATGCTGCAAAATTCTACTGTATACTCTGTCTGAAAGGAAATGCCTTTGTAGATTCCCGCTGACCCACAGCGAGAGTCTTCTTTTGGCTCCACTATCCTCCACTGTCTTCCCTTTTAATCCCTCTATCTCCTCCATCTTGGATTTTCCAGTCTTGCAGCGCTTGGGGCAGAACAAAGTGCCAAGAGATTACTTCTTTCAGTGACTGGACTTGACAGAACAATGATGACACTGACCGCAAATCAAACATCACACACAGGGCCTTTTATACAGCACAGGACCAAAACTCTTTTCACTAAGAACCTATGCTACCCTGCTTTTGACTGCTGTGTTGTAACATGTAGCAAATAGCTCTTATTGCATGAGCTGGTGTTTTGCATGAGTTCAGACCAGGCCAGACATCCTCTGAATTCCACACATGGAAGCTTGAGAGGTGGGATTGTTCCATGACTCCAAATAGAAGACCAAAATACTTTTAAATGACATGGAAAAGGTCAGCTAGATGGATTTCACTATGCACTTCTACAGAGACTTACTATTTATGGTCAGAATATTTAATCAGCCCGCTGAATTTGACTATATAACCAAATATTCAAAAATGTAATATTTGTAATTATTTGACATGTCATGGTAAATAAAAGGCTATTGTCAGCTAGTTACCTTAGCATAAAGATGAGAGGAAATACCCAGTCTGGCTCTGTCCAAAAGTAACAAAATCCACCAACCAGCATCTCTAAAACTCAATGGTGTTCTATGCTATGCCTCATTTGTTTAACCTATACAAAACAAAAGTGTAAAAAACACACAATGGGGTCTTGTTGGGGAAATAACTGCACCCATGGCCAAGAAATAGCCCACTTTAAAACCTAAACAGGTTGTCTTCACATTAAAATATTTGTACAAATGAAACACAATGTGTTATACAATCTTCAAACTTGCTGTGAAGTTAGCCAGGGTAGCTTTTTGGGCAAAGGTAAGCTAACTGGAAACCACTTAACCAAACATTAAAATGCAAGCATACCTGAAAACAGGCCATGCAGTACAGTATGTGTCTTGCCATATAGTTAATTATTAGTTTACTGCTTATGACAATCCATATTTTATCTTGTTGGCATCACAGTGAACATTAACAATAAAAGTGTCAAGGAGCTAGTAATGAAGGGAAGAGCCACAAATTATATTTGTACAAAGAGTCAGTGTCTTGGGAAATGTGAATGATCATTGGTCATGATCTCAACAAAGATCATAAAAGGCCGTTTACAAAGACTCCATAATGATTCTGATTACCTTTCGCATATAACTGGACTGAGATTGTAAACGTCCACAGAGATCATAGACTGAAATAATATGATCTGCTGATGACATTGCCTGACAAAACATTTTAAAAACATTTTAAATTATGATGACACGCTATGTACCAGTGAATTACTGCCTCCACACCCATTTGTAGTCTCAAATTAGCCTTTATAAACTGCCTCTGAACTTGGCACAACATAGCCAACCCACCAAGAAATGGTCCAATTATATCATTTTTTTATCCAGTTTTAATTTTGTGCGACAAACACTGATGGATATAGTGGATAAACACGTTCTTAATAAGCAGTCAACACCAGACATGTCAGCTCATATAAATAGACACAACTGACTAATTAAACATGCACTCATAGTGGGTCGACTGGCTGTATCAAGTAACATCAAAACGGAAAGAATAGACATGACTAAACATAGACAGGGCCAGAGCTGGGTGGAAGGAGAGAGGTGAGGTTAGTTATCATCTGGTTTATAATTCAGTGCTTTAGGCATGTTGATGAAAGTTAAGACCAGCACAGTGGTGAAAGACAGGACCGGGATGACAAACAACTGCAATCTGTTGAATATAAGCCGATGAGGTCTGTCTGTTGTTGTGACTATTTCTGGCTCTGAGAACTTATTTTTAATGGCCTCTTGTTCCTGACATGCCAGACGGGTGTCAGACGACCAATATTGAGGAACACAAATAAAGCAAAAATAAATGCTAAATGATAATTTTGTGTCTTTTTTTTAGGTAATCTTCTTTGACACATTGTTGCTATTTGCGCTAATAATAATATTGTTTTGACAAGCCTAATATTTGGATATTTATCACTCAATCGCATTCTTGGTGGTACGCTGACAGTGAGGCTAAAAACAAAAATGCATACATTTTAGAACAATAAGGCTGTATATAAAATGGCAAAGTGTAGATGTGATATAAATGTAATGTTACTATGTGCTTGGACACACTTTCCCATTCAAGTGACTGGTATTATATGTATTAGGAATATGTATGTTACTGAGCATTAAACCACTTGTTTGTCATGATGATGACAATTTGAAGGAATGATGAATGTTGTTATTTTGTTTGATGATGTAATCCATACATTCCTTTTAATACATGTATTTCACATTTGTATAGAATTCCATATTATTTGTGTATATATTTATTCTTTTATTTTATCTATTGTATTCTTGCGGTGTGACCATTGACATTTTTGTAACTTCCTGTAGATTTGCACTGTTCTCCTTTGTCGTGTGAAGTTCCACTAAGATCTTACGGGTTTGGTGTCAAAAGCGTCTGAAAATGAAGTTAAACCACAAAAAAGATTTGCAGATTCCACTTTTCACAGGTCACAAATACTGTTCCCTGTTGTCATACTGGTTGTTTGTATGTAGTTTTTATCAAGTAGCTATGGCACTCTTTTTGTAGTATGCTAGTAATCCAATCTCAAGATAAGTCTGCTACTCTTTTTTATAAATATAATTTTTATAATTTATTAAAATTTATTTATATAAATTTAAGTGTGGTGTATATTGTCATACGTGTTCATTTTTATAGCTAGATAATAATTGATAATATTGCAGCTGGTGGGTGGGAAAATAATAATATCAATGTGTGATGTATTCTGATTTATAGATGTAATAGAAGATAGAGAGTCATAAACGTAGTAGTTCAAGCCAGACAGAGTCTGTGTCAGAGGAGAGTCATGAGAAGTTGCTATACTGATTATATTGTACTACACACAAAGAGCCCCCAAGAGAATAACCCCTACTAGAAAGGCAGCAGTTGTGTTCATCGTCCACACTGGACTAGTCTTTGAGAAAGAGAAGCAAAACAGTAAATCAAAAATATATAATGTGTGAGTCATATGGTTAGTCATCTTTTTATAACTGCTGAAACATTGGGTTTCATGAATTAAATGCATGGGGTGTCATGCCTTTTGGGATCACTTCCTAGTTTTACATGCATAATGTATCATAATGACAGTTTCTGCTTTGTGTTGAAATGCAACAGGATACCTGCTGGATGACTGGTGGAGCAGACAGAGCGGAACAAACTCTGCCGACAGGGTTAAATCGAAGCCTCTCCTTTGATCATTAGTTATCTAGATACAGTGGGTCAGTGCAGCCTTCTCTATGTGACTCACTTTTGCTTCATGGCACTCCGCCCATACACAGTAAATATTTAACTACATGTCACTGGTGGCATTTCAGTATCTAAATCCAGCTCTTCTCTGAAATGATGGTGCCATGTCATTGATTTTGATGATCACGCTTGACTTTTTTTTTTTTTTTTTTTTTTATTTCAAGTGCTGGGGAAGGCTGCATCCATTTGCATGTCATTGTTATCATTATCATTTTACAGGAGAAACGCTGAATGGAGATTTTCCGGACTGAAACTGTCATGGAACTAGAAATAGCTGTCTGCTAGAGAGCAATCAGCATAAAGTCCGGTGAACTCTCTAATGGAATTAATGTCGTTATCGTGAAACACAAACAGAGAGATGGCAAAGAAAAGTGGGGAAAGGCAAGGTCTGGAAAGTTACGGAGAGGAGGGGGTGGAAAAAAGAGCAAAGGGGGAAAGGGGGAGAGTGAGGCCAGACTGAGACGGGAATGGTGACGTCGTCAGTATGGACGGAGGGCTATTTTAAGAATATGATAGGGAGAAGGCCGCTGCGCACTTCTCTGGGCTGACGTCACAGATGAGATCAACTCTCTGCACAGCCTGCCAGTCCGATCATGTGACCCGTAATGACCTTCGCTATCAGTGATTAGATTACTGCATGTCAACTGCAGAGCAAAGACCTGCTGAAGGGAGCAGATATACTACCACAAAGAAAACAACAGGAGAGAGTAAACGAAAGCAAAAAATAGGAAGAAGAGTCAAGAGTTGTTCTGCTGAGAAAAGAAGTGGGGGTTAAAAGCATAAGAAAACTAATTAAGCAAGACTATGAGTGCAGAGACCAAGGGTGGAGAAAAGAAAGACAATAAGAGAGATGTAAAACAGTGGAGCACCAGCCAAGATTGAATTAGCCCACAGCTTCAGCTACCCCTAAGCCTGGGATGGAGGAGGATTAGTGGGCAGGGATTCTGGAGTATGTGTGGGTGTGTGTGTGGAAGTATTCAACCGTGTGGGAGGAGAGCAGGGTGATTTGGCAAGTTCTGAACTTGCTTGCACCAACAAAGGAAATGCCTGCATCTGGTATTCATCATTGCGTACTGTACACATAAATACACACACACAAGTATATGTACGCACACATTCACTGTTATTATCTCCTATCTGTTTCCTTTAGGTGCAAAAGTGCTGGGAGTACTGGTGCACATCACAACATGTTGCTCTTAAACTGATTTGGTGTCCCTTCAACACACACTGACCTCAAAGAGCAAAATTTCTTTACAACTGATACTACTCAGTGAATGGGTAGAGCCATTGCAAAAGTCATATCTTTGTTTTACCAGAAGTAATACACAAGAAGTCCATTCTGCATTGCCAAAACCACCTACCCAGCCACCCACACTTCCTGCCCTGAGTCTCTCTCTCTCCTCCACTCTCTCTCACTCCTATTTTCTCCAGTCTCTCTCTTACGCTCTCTCTATAACTCTCTTACACACTTGTTTTGCTCTCTTCTATTTTATACACTCCACGCTGACACCTAACCTTTGTCGGACCACCAGTTCCTCTGGCGCTACACTGTGGGCTGTCAAACAGACAAATAAACAAACAGATAGCGCTATCACCCTCCAAGCATGGCCGAAATTTAACAGCTAGAAAGGTTCTTATCGTGCCCGGCTTGTGTCCTGTGGGTGGATTTCATTAGCTTATTTAGCACATTCAACCCAGCTCCAGACTGCGTCCTATTGGGGGCCTTTTAGTGTGAGCAGACTGGCTCTGTAAAAGGCAGCAATTATCAGGTCCACTTTGTCAGGGTGTTAAATTTACACCATTTGGATCAGGCTGTGCAGTAAGTGGTTAACAGGCCTGGATCTGGGGTTTGGGAGTACAGTGCAGCACCACTACTGTCTTATGAGTCATGCGGCACCACAACACAAGAGAGACTATGAAATGACAAATGGTTTGCTGCACATGGACAGAATATGGAACGCAGTGCGAACTATCCTGTTACGTACGTGATACGCTCTGCCATAACAGTACATCCTATTCTCACAGGATTCATGGTGAGCATCAAATCATTGTGGTATGCTGATTCACATTCCTATGCTAGTGCAAGCTTGTGGTTTTAATCATAAATGTCGCATTAAGGACACCTATACATTTTTGAGTCCACACTTATTTGCTTACTTGCCAAGAGATAGTGAAGATAGATAGTGCCTTGTGCCAAATATGAGACCATTAGCTTAGCTTAGTACAGAGACTGACATGCAGAGGGACAGCTGGAGTGGCTCACTCCAAAGGGTAAAAATACACCAAAAAGCCCACTACTTAATAACATAAAAAAACCTCCCAGAAGTCACTGGTCCCAGACAAGAAATAGTTCAGTTCATAACCCCCTATAAAACCACAAAGTTCTGCTTTTGCGCTTTGGTTTTTGTAGCAATTAACAAACAAGATATGAAGTGTGAGTGAGCTTTAGATAGAGACAGGCTTGGTGTTTTCTTGTGCTTCTGGTCTTGATGCTAAGATAACTGTAGCTTCATATTAAGGTAGGGTAGGGACCTTTGCATCGAACAATCCTTTTGGCTAAAGAAACAAGAAAGCGAATAAATTCCTCATTATCACAATACAGCTCTGCTACAGCTAAAAGCTATTACATAATATGGTCAGCGTGTGTAAGAAGTTTTCAAGTTGATAGACTCACAATGACAATGATAAACTATAGTTTCAAAACAATCCAATAAAAATTTCAAGCCAATATGAGAAATTACACATTTGGTACATCAACACACACACACATACACTCATTCATATGACAAATATACCACCTGTAGAGAGTACATACAGCGCGCTTGATTGTGAAATGTTTGGCCCCTTTCCACTGTGCCTCTGGGCACCGTTCAGTCTATAGAGGTGATTAGTCATCACTCACTCAGCAACAATTGAAATACATAAACTTTACAGTATCCACCCAGTAACCAAGTTCATATTGATGTGACTCATTTATTAGCCAGAAAAAAAAAAAACAGTACTTGGAAAATGAAGTATCTGCTTTGGGAAAAGTTTTATTAAAAGTTTTCATGACACAAGTCAGGGGAATTTCATGACTTGCGATACTGGAAATGGGGGTCTGATCAAAATGTTCCTGGCTTGGATGATCAGAAGATACTGTAAAGTGTGATCGTGACTAAGTCCTAGTCTGAAGTGACACTTTCTTTTCTTGTCCCATCGTTGCACGTTTTTCACATTTGATCTCGCTTTGTTTCTCAAGCCGGGTCTCTGACACTTTCTCTGGCACATTGTCTGCTTTACTGTGTAAAGCTGTAGAGCTCGAGATGTGTCACCAGTCATCTGTGCTGCGAGCCGATGGGAAGAGCGAGCAAGCACTTCAAACAGGGCTCCTTCTGCAGGTGTGGGATCAGAGGCCCTGTCCACACTGAAATACTTCCCACTCCCACCCAACTTATCACTCCTCTCTGATGACTTTTTTTTTTTAACCCTAAACTGCATCTTGGGTGCTTTTGAACTCCATCTCAACATTTAACACTTATCCCACTCCACATTTGCTACTACTATGATACTATAACCACATTTCTTCAAGCACTGAGCCACATATGTTGATCACAAAACCATTAAGAACTAAGTTAAGTTATAACTGTTGCTACACATACAAGAAAACACAGAAATACAGAAATAAAATTTCTGCTCACTAATGTTTTTAGCACAGAACAACAATTTAGGTAACACTAGATTCCAGGTTACATAATTTCTAAATTGTATTTGTGCTTGATTTAAAAAAAAATCATATTTGTGATAATATTATGTATGCATTTGTCCTATTGCACACATTCACGTACTGACGTGCATACAGAAAAATCTCATCTGTGATTTTGTGCGTCTTTTTGAATACATTAGATTAGTTGCATGAACTAACGTCACAAGGTGCATATGTGAATTTCACTGAGGCATCCACGCTGAAGCAACAGCCAGTCACCAACTGACTGCCGTTTGCTGATTGAGAAAGACTTTATGATTAAAAGTGACATAAAAAAAAAAAAAAAAAAACAGCATTGCAACAGAAGCACAGTTTAGAAAAAAAAGGATATTTTGAAATATAAATGAATGGAATTAAATGTAGATTATCAGCATTGACCTTTGTCATTGTGAAAGTGCTGGGTGTTTAGTCACAAACTGACTCTACTTTTAGTCATATAGTCTTTTTTTTTTTTAATATTGAAAACTTAAGGTCATAGCCATCGGTGTTCCTTATTTCTTTTAATCCGGATGAATGTCTCTAAGTGTGAACATGAGTCTGCATTCACAAGTCGATCTCACCCACAAATCTGACTGTGGATACCACTCAAACAGCTGAGCTTCCAAATAATTCCGAAACTTTATCCACTCATGGAAATGGGCACTTAGGCCGCAGTCAATACTGTCTGAAAGACAACATGTAAATCAAATTAGAGACACATAAAGAACTAAGCCTTATGTATTTAAAACCAAGAAGCAGGGGGTTATAGCAGGTCTGTCCACATCAGAGCCACCATGGTTGCATCATTTCTTTTTGACTTTACACTTGAACCTCAATGCGACAAAAACTGTCAAGAGTCCAAGGTTCAACACAAACTCTTTAACCACAAAGCAAACAAAACTTAAGAAAACTTGTTATGATGGTCAAATAATTTCACTGTCCCACTATTAAGACATGGGAATTAGGGCAAGTATTTTTTCTTTGTCTTCTGTATGTTTGTGTCTGTGCACGTTTGTATGAGTTCATGTGCCCAATGAACTCAGAGAGTGTGATTAGTTTTACAAAAATTAATTCGCACTCTATCAGCATGTAAGGAATGCAGGCACATCTATGCGTCAGCTTTCTGGCAGTGATGTGAGCATAGCGTTGTGATGGCCTGTGAGGTGTGTCTGCCCCATTCACAGCCACTCAGGGTGAATCAGGAGGAAATGGTGGCAGGACAACAACAGCAGCAGCAGGATGAGCACGTTGGGCATGGTTCATTTTTCTCCCAAGGCAGAGGGCGGCCCACTGGTGACTTTGACAGATAGGAATGCTGCTCACCCACACACACATACAAACGCCCACACATGTCCCACACACTCAGTCTCTCGCACAACAACTTGCGCACTGTTGCTCGTGCATCGCCACACACACACACACACACACACACACACACACTCGCACTTGTGGGTACACGCGCAATCACACACAGGCTGCTCTGTCCCACCAGATCTGATATCCAATGTGAAATGTTTACGACCCGCCCACACGGCCTTCCTCCCTTGTCAATAAGCTCTTCCCAGAAGTATGCGTGATGCATTATCATGTAGACGGCTGCATACGGGGGTTGCTCTTGCATCCTCCATCACAGGATTATCCATGTGCATCCTACTGCACCATGCAGCACATGGTGAAAAACATTTGGCTTATAAACTGTGTGATGATAAATTTGTGCATTAACTCAATTCTTTTACTTAATCACATTGTGATTTGTCACATTAGCACAGACAGAATGAGAGGACACACTGTACCAGCTACTGGGGATTAAAATAAATGACATACTGAAAGAAGGTCTCAACCCAAAATATAAAAAAAAACAAAAAAGAAAAAGAAAAAACATGTCTTCTACTTTACTGAAGAATGAAAAACTGCCAATTACAAGACAATGTGGAGATCGGGATTACATGTGGTGAGGGTTGCACCTTTTGTCACAAAACATATCCGCTTGTCAGCTCAACTACAAGGTCTAATTCAGGCAAACGAGGTCAGAGTGTTCTGCACGACCGGAGCTGTGTTGACAGCTAGACCTGCTGACGAGCACAGCCAAGCTGAAAAGAAGAACTTGACTCTCAAGCGGCCAGAGTGACACACATCAACGCACATTATTAGCTTCCTCTGTGTATGGATGTCTCATACACACAGCTCCCGCAATGTGCTCCTGCCAGCATGACAAGCGTCAAAACAGGCTATGGAGCGAGCCGATTCAAAAGCGCAGCATTTGACTCAAACAAAGAGTTTGGTTTCAAGAAGAGGAGGGCGTTTAACCAGCTCCTTTCACTTTGTTCCACTGAATCAGCATCTTCCAGAGAGAAATAAAGAGATGGAGACAGATAAGGAGCAAGAGAGGCAGCTGTTGGGGCTAGGAGAAGACAGGCACCTTTGTCTGAATCTGGAGTCTCTAGGAGATAACGCCAGTGTTTCTTTTGAGCACACACTGTTCTGTCTCTCTCTCCGGCACACACAAACATACACACTTACACGAGGATGATTCAGTCCTCAGACAATGTGATAATATGCTGGTGGGGCACAACGTCCCCTGCACAGCAGGGTGGAGTGCGTCTCTGTAATCAGACAGACAGTCGGTGCTGAGGCTGGGAGGAAGGACAGTTCTTGGCTGGTGAATGTTAACTGACTTTAAGGCAGAGTTGCATAACATCTCCCTTGTCCTTCAGGTGAACCTCATTCTGATGATTATCACACATGTGAGCTACATGAATGCAATCGGTGCACAGGCATACTACAACAGCCTTCCCTTACCTGGACTATGTCCACACCCAGTGTTTAAAAGTACATTTATATATTTGGCATCATTTTGTGCTACTTTACACTTACTTAAAAGTGCCTGGCTGCACTTCAGAGAGAAATATTGTACTTTTAACACTACTTTTTTTTTTTTTTTTAATGTAAATATCCTTGCATACTACAGATAAGCTTACGAAAACTTAAAACTAGTCTTCATTTTATTTTCAGAATTAAAGAATATGCCAATTATAATATTAATGCAACTTTCTGTCTAAAAATATAACATTATCAAAGTTATTTAACATTTAACTTTAACCTGGCAATCAGTAATCATTTATTACATGTATATTTCATATTGTGATATTTCTTTTATTTAAAAATAAAAATACTTCCACCACTGTTGCGCATATATATATATATATATATATATATATATATATATATAT
>CM076656.1:16249090-16259133 GCA_038496675.1 Rachycentron canadum | reverse complement strand
ATATATATATATATATATATAAAGCAATGGTCCTGTGAATATTTCAGGAGCAGGGCTGTTTTGTTTTTCTTGACAAACATCCATTAAAATTTCCCAACACAAGTGCATTTCCCCAAACACATACGCGAATCGTGCCACGAAAGTTTTTGTTTACCGGCGTTCGTGCCCTGGTATCCAGGCAGCCTGTTTACCTGCCCCGTTGCCCGGTGACATATTTCTCTATGTCGTCAAAGCCTGGTAACACCCCTGATATCGCCAAAGCGCTCGTTTCATTGACTCTTTGTTAAGGTGGTAAGCCCCTGGAGGACGGTGTTTTGTTTCTATTTAGACACCCGCTACCATTAAAAGCCTTATTCTAGCCGCCGGTAGAGACACGGCGTCGACGCGCTCGGATATCTTTATCAGTTCGCCGCTGTGCGTAGGCACATTCTTTCCCACCGGCGAGAACGCGTTGAACAGCAAAGCAAGGCCACCTTAAATCACATGCTGACATACCAAGAACGCTACTCTCCACCCATCTCCGAGAAGAGTCCGCAAAGAGGTGTCTCACCTTCCCAACTGCGCGTTTATTATCAGGGAAGCGACCGGTGCAGCAACAGCACGCGGTGGCATCGTAGGGCGCAGCTGCAGCTCCTTATTGGTCGGCAGTCCTGCGTAACGTCGCGCGCCGGACACGCACGGGTCAGCCAGAGAATCTACTGAAGAAAAACCCTGTGGATAATTCAAGAACTTGGATTTATTTTATTTTTTTCTTCTTCCTCTCCTTCTTTTAAATTCATTCACTGGGGGTTTACTTTACATGCCAAAGCTGGGGGAACAGACTGGAACACAACAGACTTCTGCGCGAAGCTTCACAGTTTTCGCAACAATAATTGGTAAGTGGACGTATCCGCGTCGCGACACAGTAACTGTTGCGGGTTTATTTTATTTCAGTAGCACGTTAACTGAGATTCTAAGCGCCCGTACAGCAGTTTGAACATAGGCCGTGTTGCGTTGGTGGGTAAGAAATTGATTGGGGATCGATAAAAGCCTGTTGTCAAGTGATTGGATGAGTCTCCTTCCATGTAAATTCTGTGGGCATGATTAACTTAATAAGGCCGGTATTGACGACAGGGCAATGTCCCTGTTAGTGTACATTATAATTGGCGGGTGACAGTACGACTCTGTCTGTGTAGAAGCACAATAACCTCATCAAACGATACTGGACCAATGACGGTCGATGAGCTAAAAGTACAATAAGCTCATTTTATGATGGGTCCCGAAGCATAAGCAAGTGAAGTGATATATATATATATATATATATTTTTTTTTTTTTTTTTTGGGGGGGGGGGGCATAAATGTTCACTATGAAGCCCCAGCTGAACTCTCTTCCATTGTTAGACACAAGTAAACTATGACTCACTTGCAAGTTTTGATTGTGAAAGTTCCCTCCTTGGCCACTGGGTGGCGACCTAGTATCTGCTTTCCAGTTGTTTAAAGACCCCCCCCCACTCGTGTTGGAAGAAAATGTAGGGGTGGACTCAGAGTTCGCTTCAGATTCCTGTGTATTTTTCAATCTGTTCGTCTTCGCGTGTGAGCTTATCTGGCTCGGTTTTCTTGGAGATTTTGATCATGGCATTTACCGGCTTCCTCAGACAGGAAAATGTGAACTTATGCACCGTCTTCTGACATGTAGGAAAATCTCAAGTCATATCTAACATTTGCCTTTTAGATACTGTATTCTCTATCTGCAGCCAGATACGCACGGTTTGAAGCCTGTGAATGATCCGGAAACCCGTATTCCTCCCTGAAGAGTTTATTCCTTCCAGGGTTCATTTGCATAAGGCCGCCATTCACGGTCACTTTAATGGCCTCTGCCTTGCTGAGGTCAGGGAAAGGGGGTGACGTCAGCACTACTAACGCCATTACAATCCATCTGATAACTTCGATTTACCAGAGAAAAGTGAAACGGCTGCAATTTATCTCTAAAATAGCTGCATCATCGGTGCCGTTGATTTGTAGCCTGTTAAAAAACACCGGCGCTTTCATTGGTATGGTTAAAAGTTTACTTTATTTGTCATAAAGGTCAGATAAAAACATGTATTAGTTACAGTGATTTCTTCCTTTGAATCACTGATGTATAACCTAATCTATCTCTCCAGACACGGTGTTATTTTGTTGTTGTGTGTGTGTGTTTTTTTTTGTTTGTTTTTGTTTGTTTGTTTGTTTTGTTTTTTTAATGATAAATGCCATTTTGAGCCTGTTGCACACAAGTGCAGTGCACACCATTACAAATGGAACAATTACTAGTGAGCAAGTTAGTCATCGATAAAAGTAAAGAATTCGTCATTTTAATTGGGTCCAGCTCAAACCACCTCAGAGAACTCAAAGATAACTTTAATTTAACTGCGGTGCCGACACATATTTTTGTTCTATGCCGCAATTTATTATGAATGGCCTAAACAAGCCTGCCCTCCACGTGGGTGTCGATCTCGTCCCGCCATTGGCTGAGCGCGATGACATGCCGAAGGAGCTCTCCTGTGATTGGTCGGGCCGCTCCGGGGGCTGTGGGCGTATTTTATCGATGGTGGAAGTGGGATACTTTGTGACAATGTTCATTGTCGATATTTCGCCGGAGCTGCCGCGGGAATGAGTGCGCAGCGGTGAGCCTCTCACTTTTCAGCCGTGTGAGGCTTCGCAGCTTACGGACCGTGTCGTTTCTCCCCTGAAGCCGACAAAAGAGGAATTTGATGTCTAACTCACTAGACCTTGCAGGTTTTGTTTTAAAAGCAACCGCTCACGTAAATGAGAGTCCGTGTTTTGTTTTTTTTTTTCCTCCTTTTCTTTCCTTTTTTTTTTGTGCTGACTGCATACTTGCGTTGCTGCCGGACATTTGCACATCTATGTAGCATTTAAGGAGACCTTTGCTGGCTCGCTGGGAGAGGGGCAACGTTAAAGAGAAAAGATCACATGAAGAAACAAGCGAGCTTCGCGTAGTTTACTTTTCCTTGGGGAATATTCGCATGAGATCGGCCGGAGGAGAGGACGGATTGGGTTTTATTCTGACCCTCGGAGAGCGAGAGAAAGGAGGCACCGAGACCTAGAGCGAGGGGGCAAGAGAGAGAGAAAAGAGAGAAAGCTCTCTGAATGCTGCATTTGACGTGCAAGCGCAGCAAAGGACTGTAGCCGAAGCGACGGATCTGCTCCTCACCCATTTCATCCCCGGCTCACCCCCCTTCCCCCCCCCCACCCCTTCCCCTCTCTGACCACAGGTTATCGGATGGACCAGCATCCCAGCGCCCGGAGCTGCACCAGTCGCGGTGCTTCGTCCTGCGAGGCCGTCCCGACGGAGCCCTCCATGAATCTGTACATCCACTCCACCACCGGCACACGCTTCGAGCTCTCCCTGCCCCTGGAAGAGACCGTGGAGGGACTGAAGAGGAGGCTGTCGCAACGACTCAAAGTACCGAAAGAGAGACTCGCTCTGCTACACAAAGAAACGTGAGTAAGCCCCACACGAGCGTGGTTGAAATGTGTTTACTGCGAGTGCAGCCGCCTCGCCGTCCGCGCTGAAGAGTCGTAAACGTTACTTGTTATTATGCTTTTGTCCACGAGCCGGTGTCCGTAGTAACGTCTGTTCAAAGTGTGAATAAACCGAGTTGAAGTCTCCCCCCACCCCACCTCCTTCCTCAGTCTCAGCGGTGATACGGTTTAATCTATACTTTGTATTTATTCGTGCTCGAGCCCCCGGGAGCTTCAGACACAACCTTGGCCGCTCCGGCCGTCGATACATTCAGGGAAACGACTGACCGCGCTATTGGAATTACGCGTAGGGGACGCACCGGTCACTGGAGCAGTATTGACAGGGCGACCTGCACACTCGCATCGATTCGTCCCTCCTTCATTATAAATACCGAAGCCTGACCGAATTGCTAATGCTGTGTGAATCATACACGTTAAAAATCGACGAGTGCAGCTACACACACACACACACACACACTTGGTAGCCTGTAATTTATTTAGTGTTACTGCGGGCGCGCATATGGCTCATCTTGGACTTGTATGATTGGAGATGGATGTATCTCCTGCTTGCTTTGGGATCTAAGTGCTGGGTTACACGGCAGTAGCCAGTATCTTTTGGAAGCGGAGTCACTCCTTGATGGTTTCAGGGAATTTCTGGGTGTGAGGTGTCGGCTGGCCAGTTTTCTTGAGTGCTCGGAAAATGCTCCTGTAATAGCACCGTAGGACAGAGCTGCACGAGCGGGGTAGATGGTTAAACCTTTATGAAGCCTTTATTATTTAAACCAAACCTGCTGTATTAGGGGGTTTGCAAATGAATCAGACCCGGGTTAAATGAGCTGACAATAGTGCAGGTGGTGTTATGCAAAAACGTCAAGGGGGGGGGTATGCAAACAGTCAGCATTGTTTTTTAGCTCACATCCCCTCCCACCCATTGTAATCACCCAATAAATCACATCATCCTCTAAAACCTGAAACCCTCTTTAATCCCCCCCCACCCCCCCTCCTCAAACTGTAGACCCACAGCAAGTGAGTGCTGAAGGCCTTTGTTCAGCTGCATAGGGTGAGATTTGGGTCATGCTTGTACAGCGGTTTGTCCTAAACATTCTCCATGAGACTATAGGAGGCACTACACCTGGATGTGAGTGGTTTCAGTGCATCGTGACCTGCAAGATAAAAGCTTTTCCTCACTGTGGAACAGATACTCCTGCTCTGCACCACCCATCAAATAGTAAAGCCCCTGTAAATGTATTATACATCATTTGGCTTAAGTTTAGTCGGATTTGCAGAAACAGCTGCCACATTGTTTTATATTTCAGCCGCAGACAATAGATTAGCAATGGCAATAATAGTTCACTGCTGCACCGTTTTATCTTTTATCATAATTATTAAAAGGAGTGTGGTTTTGGTTTCACCTTGGAGTTTCTGCTCTTCATTTGTTCAACTCAAAATGCCAAAAGAAAATACTTACCTCCACTTAGGCAAGTGGCAGTGGTGCCAAATATCCACTGTGAGCAATTGTCAAGCTCCACTATACTCGAAATTGAAATATGACAGCCCAATCAATACTTCTCTTTCATGGAGCTTTTCACCCACGGCTCTTTTCGAAACTAGTTTTGAAGTCTGTCTGCGCCCCCCCCATCCCCCTCCCGGCTGAAGGGTGTTTGTGTGTCTGAAGAGAGTAGATATTGTCAGCACAGTCTAATTATCTTGTTCTCTAACCCTGCAGGCGACTAAGTTCAGGCAAACTCCAGGATCTAGGCATCTCTGATGGGAGCAAGTTAACACTTGTACCCACAGTTGAAGCAGGATTAATGGTAAGGCTCACCTGACTGCGTTGTTGTTTTAGTTTGGTCTCGTAATAGTAATTACAACTGCTATTATTTTGCATTTCTAATCAATATTTTTGCATAGAAATTGCCTTGCATAATTGACATCTCCTCCCTTTAGTCCATTAAAACTGATTGTTTATTTTTTCTTTCTGTGCAGTCTCAAGCATCAAGACCAGAACAGTCAGTAATGCAAGCCTTGGAGAGCTTAACGGAAACTCAGGTAAGAAACTGCTTCTCTGTGTTGACCCTCAAATAATATGTTTGTAGCAAAGTTAGTATTCAACCATGGCCGCAGTCTAAATTGAGCTTTGGACCTTTTGTGTGTCTGTTTGCATGGGGGATATGGGAGGTTCTAGCTTTACAGAGAAACACCCAAATATGACAGAGACAGAGAGAGAGAGATGAGATGAGATGAGCAGGCTGCACAAGCACAAGCCTCTTTGCTTGTCTAATCTCGAGCCTCTTAAGCAAGCCAAGCCAAGCTAGACATCTAGTGTGAGCTGTTAGGATATAATAAGCACCAACACCCTCCTGTATCCTAGTAACATCTGTGATAGCGTGCATATCTTTCCCTGTGTATGTGTGTGCATGCACACCGCTGTGGGAAGCCAGAGTGAACACCTCACAAGAAAGGCTTATTTGTGAGATGCTGAGAGGACAAGCACATAACACTTGCATCCACGTTTCTGTTTATACCTTTATCTGTAATCTCTATCCACTCCCTCTGTATTTCATGCTCTACCAGACATGCATACACACATGCACACACATACACTTACACATGCTTACACACGAATGCACAGCAAGTTTCCAGGAAGTGTGCTGTGGCTACATGGAGATTGAGTGTAGTCTCACTAAGTCATAAACTGAGTGCTGGATCATCAGATGACAACCTTCTCACTCATTAGCATAGGGTTCCTGGAAGCCTGGCATGTATCTGCCTCTCAGTGAAGCCTACACTCTGACTTACAGTGAAACAACCCTGTAGGCCCAGTTAAATACAGTATGCATTTGAGTCAGTGTGGAATGACTCACCAAAATGATCACTTGTGACAGTAAAGCAAAAATTAGTTTACTGTGCTGGCCGCAGAGAGCGAGAGCGAGAAGACAGGCGATAAGGCCGAATGCACACAGACAACACTGTGACGTATGAAACACTCTGCAGCTGACTGACTGAGTCAGAGCAACTTCCTTTTGTAGTGTTCGGTAATAGTGTGATGTACGTAACTGCATCAGAGATGCGCTGCTGAATTATGTCGAAACAGTACAGGGTGGTGAAATTGGAGGCTGGTGTAATGAGTAAAGTGTGTCAGAGATGCAGGAGTTACATTCAGATGAATTTGTCCACGAAACAATTTTCTAAATTTAGTGCAATTTTTTTTTTTTCTTTTTTCCCCTGGAGGATGTGGGCTGTTCAGAGATAGTGGAGTGCGCTTTGGTATGGCTTCATTCCCTGCTGATAATTTTATGGTGGAAATCCTGGTCTTGTTGTGTGTGTGAACTCAGCATGCATCTTGTAGCACTGACAGCAGATGACTGCATGTGTGTAGGTGTGTGTAAATAGACGTGTCTCTACGTGTGTGTGTGTGTGTGTGTGTGTGTGTGTGTGTGTGTGTGTGTGCGTGCGCGCGTGTGCCACAGTGGTCGTGGGCTGGAAGGAAGCCTTGCCCATCATGTGGTACGCCTTTGCTGGGCAGCCATGAGTGACTGTCATTTTCACCAGAGGGAGACAATAATTCAACCACCGACCCAGAAGAGCAGATTTCTCACTCTGCCTTCATCTCTCTTTGGCCACATAACCCTTAAACTCTCAGGTTCATTATGAGTGTCATGCTTGTGTTTTTCTCAAGAATTGCTTACAGTATATGACTGTTTGCATGCGTGTTTAATATGATGTTAATCGTAATTCTGCAGTAGGGCTAGAAAGAATGACGGATACAGCAAGAATGAGATCAGTGTGAAAGGTTGAAATAAAGGTATAAAGCTGCTTTAGAGTGTTTTTATCCAGAGAAATTGATTCCTCTTTATAATTCATGAAGCGGAAGGGAATGATATAGATTGTGGAGAGATTACGGATCTGAGTAAGATTAGAAAATAGGAACACAAAAGCTTTCCCTCATTTCCTCACCCCACCCCCCTCCCTCCTCAACTCCGGGGCTATCAAAAATCAATCAATGCACTTAGCTCTTAAAAGTGTCTGACACGATAACTGATATGCCCATACACCCAAAAATAGCCTAGGGGAGATGTGGGGTGGCTGTTAACTGTGGTAGCCTCAGAAGAAGTGGGTATGAACACCTGGACTTCTTATTACTCTTCACCCGTCCGTATATTTTGGTCATGTCAGGTCTGATTTCCAGCTTAGGTGTTTTCCCAGGAAGTGTGTGTATTCATGGAAGACTGGAATGAGCGCATCACCATATGTCTTCTCCTCTGTCAGAATGCTGGAGAAGTCTGCAGCTAGCTGCTAGCTAGCCAACCAGCCAGACAGAACATGACAGCTTCCAGTGGCTGTTTGAGACTTTAGTGGAGCAAGTAAGATGGGAAATATTTTATGGAAATTGAGCCCCAGCAATTATCGAAATTAGATTTTTTTTTTTTTCCCCTTTTGCGCCATCTCCCCCTTTCCCTCCTTCTCCCTCTCTTGTTTCTGCTTAACAGCTCTCCCAGGGCCCTATAATTTAAATGTGCTGTGGTTTGCAAGTCCGGCTAGCTGCCTCGGTTTGACCGTGATGGCTGGCTTCTTTAGCAAGGACAATCCTGGCTGCCTTAATTCTTCCGCTGGCATCTCACTAGACTTTTTTGCATGACATGTAAGCTGTATTAAGCCACTGCCTCCTGACAGCCCATCAAAATACAGTTGCCCGCGCCACTCTCTTCTCATTCTGTCTGCTAAATAGAGGTTGTGTGTACAGCTTACTTATGCAGTCATGCACGGACACACACACACACACACACACAAACACACACACCAGAATTGAAAGGATATATTTAAGAGGATTTCTGATCCTGCTCAGCGAATGAGAAAATGTCTGAGCCTAGTAGTAAAATGAATGTACACTTACAAGACAAGCAGTGAAAAGGAAATGAAAGCAATATTCACTATTTCTGGGCCTATGTAGGCAGTGGCATCGGCCCCTCATCTATTGATCTTGGTATTTGACAGAAAGAGAAGGATTATATGTCCCTCTCAGCACACAGGGACTATTTGCTCATTGATGCACATTGATGTTAGAATAAAAGCCAACCAGGCAGGCAGGCATCACCCTTACCATCCCCCCATTGCCCTTCCCCCATGCAGCCCCCTCTTTGTTCCTGTCTTAAAGCATGAGCACCAAACCTGCCCAGCTGACAAACACACAACAACGACCGCCCCCCCCACCACCACTCCCAATGATTCCCTTTCATCCGCCATACATCCATGCAGGCATCAGCTATACCCAATCAAGTGCAGCTACATTGGTGCATACTGGTTTCAAAATCAATGCATGGCCCAGCTGGAGCGAAGCTCAGTGGGCTGCAAATTGACAAATTTTGCCTTGAACACTAACACAGATTGCTTTGGGAGGAGGATGTGTGTTGCCATTCCATATGTCCCTGCAGAATACGCTGTTACGTATCTGCTCTACTTTTCTCTCTCCCGCCAACAAGCACCTCCTGTCCTCATCCACTCTTCTCTTCCTCCTCCTCCTCCTCTTCTAGGAACAACAGACTCGGATATGGCACAGTTTTGTCATTGTGTCTGGAAGCAGACAGATGGAAACTAGTAGGCTCTAACAATCTGTGGGGAGTCACCTTTGGGTCACCCTCACCTCATTTCCTCCGCTCTGCCTCCCTCGGGGGGTGCCACAGCAGGCCAGATAGGTGGAGGAGAAAAGAAAGGGAGAGCTTAGCACAAGTCGTTCTGTAAGATGTCAAGTCGATGTGTATGTGTGCAAGTTCTTTGGGCTCAATGTAATAGCGAGGATGAGTACATATGCTTGGGTAACTCACAGATGTTGAAATACAAAGGGGAGTCTAATGGAAGGGAGGGAATCAAGACAAAAGAGGACGATGGCTTTGGCTCACAACTAGAAAAGGCAGATCTTGGAGAATAGTGTGCCTTTATGGACAATGAACTGTGTACCTGTGCACATCTGTGCTCCCTTATATGACTGTGTGTACAACAGCTCAGTGCAGATGGTCAATATGTTTCTCTTTCCAGCCCTGCACCCTGTACACCACCTTGTCTAGATGCTAGTTAATCAGCAGGATTGGCTCTACTGGAAATCATTGAAGAGTAATGGTATTGAGGATTTGGAAGTGCAAAGAATTGAAAAATGACTGAGTCAGCCTGTTGGTCAATATGAGAGGATCCTCCCCCTTTTTATAGCACGCAGCTCCCTCTGTCCTACTCACTGCCATTGAAATAAAGGCTTTTATATGCATGCAGCTTAAGAGAGGGAGCCCATGTTCTTTAGAATGGTAATTTGCTTTGTTGTTACTTAAATGAAAGCTACAGAAATTAATTTGTTGTTCAATGTGTAAATCAAATTGTGTATGGAATAAAAGACAATGCTGATCTAAAGGCCTATTCAGTCCCTGCTCATGTAAATCCTGGCCTTGAAAATTGCATTATTAAGCTGATCACGCAGTATTTTTTGCACCTGTGTAATCCCCTTTGTGATGCTTAAATGCACAGTGGGAGGGGGATGCTGCGATGGGTGGGGGGTG
>CM076656.1:16216058-16233571 GCA_038496675.1 Rachycentron canadum | reverse complement strand
CCCCTGTCCTTTGCCCAGGTGACCGTATGCGTCAAACCGAGAACCGTGCAACCCGCTGTAAGGTGGAGCGCCTGCAGCTGTTGATGCAGCAGAAGCGTCTGCGCAGGAAGGCTCGGAGGGACCAGCGCGCTCCTTACCAGTGGCTGCCCAACCGCAAGGCCGGACGCAGCAACAGCAACAGCAGCATGTCCAGCGAGGGCTCCCTGGACCTGGACTTTGACGATTCCGTGTGGAAACCTGACGTCAAGGCTGATTTGAAGTCTGAGTTCGTCATGGCCTGAGCCAATCGTCTGATCCCTAATGCTGGGGTGTAGATTCAAAAATGTGCAAAGCATTGTGTGGGATTTACCTAAAGATACATTTTGAGGGAGTGGATTGGCAGGAGGTGACAGAACTGTGCAAAGATGAGTTGTGCAAAGAGGAAATCAAAGTTGTCCCTGTGACTGGCGTCTGTCGCATGAAAAAAAAACGGCTCCCCGCAGACTTAAATCCCATTTTGTCCTTCACAGTTGATCTTGTGAAAAACAGCACCAATAGCAACAGAACTTTCTTGTCGTGCTTGGATTTGGACAGGCAACAACCGGACTTAACAGTGTACAAGACTTTTTTTTTTTTTTTTGGGTATGATCACAGAGACCGTACCTGAACTTGAGCATAGCAGAATTCAGTGGGTGGTGGTGGTGGTGGTATTTTTTTTTTTTTTTAAAAGCTCACTCTGGACAGCAATGAAGAGATCCACACTGGACTTATTAAGAGGACAGGAGCACCAGAGGCCTCAGTGTTTCCTAATCACAAGAAAGGCAGAAATGCCGAACTATGGATTATTCCTACGGGCATTCTTATCGATCTCAAAACTCACCTACCAGAGTCCAGTTTTTACTTTTTACGGGGTGGTTAAACTTTTTTTCTTTTTTCCATTTTGAAACATATTATTATATTTTCTAAACAAAAACTATGTAGCATTGTTCACAAAGCATTCAGGTTTTCATAAAACAGTTCAAAGTAGTTGATTTGCACATTTCCTTGATTTATAACAGCTGGTCAAAGTGTGCAAGTAGGAGGAGGTGGGGCCTGAAATAGAATTTAAAAAAAAAAAAAAAAAAAAAAAAGAATATGGAAGTATTGATATCAACCTCAGTGGCATAGGGTATCGATAGGAATGATAAATGAATAAACAAAATGAATTAATATTAACAGAAAGTGCTTTAGAGGATTTTAAAATCTTTAAAATGTATATGAAAAAAAAATCTATTTTTATTTCTCTTCCTACCTGCTGTTTTCAAAAAACAGCAGCCCTCTGTGGCTTTGGTCAAGTCCTTGACTACCGACAGATAACATCCATTCAATCATTCATTAGCTCATCCATGAATTTTAGTCTAGCCACAACAAATGATATGTAAAGACAATTTTCATCCAGCCCGCCTCATGTCTTTCAGACCTAGAGGGACGTGTTGAGGGTTTGTATTAGTTTGTGTACATAAATGTGACAATTGGCAAAGGTTTATGAGGCTGTGTGTATGTTTGACCTTAGTGTAAATTGATTTTGGAATACCCCATGTTTTTGTCTTGAGTTGTCTTCTCCCAATTGACCCCGTAGTTTCTCCAAAACTACGAGGCTGCGCTGCAGCAAATGCTAACAGGATGAAACATTAAATTCTAAGTTGGCTCCCAGTTCTAGGCCCATTCAGTGTCTGCTTTCACCACAAGTCCTCATGATGACTATTTTTTATTACTGGCCAAGAGGGAGAAGAGGTGGAAATCTGTATCCAGCATCATTATCTAGTGCCTCCACCAGTACATCCATTGACATATCAGGTTAGGCCTTTCACAGTTTTGCTGCTACACATGGGGACGTCAAATGAAAAAAAAAAAAAAAAGTGGGAGGGAAAAGTAACTTTTCTTTGCATGCAGAAGTGTGAAATTACACTGATCTTTTTTCTATTGATGGAAGAAAAAAAAAAAAGAAACTGGTGCCGTGAGAATGAAGGTTAACAACATGCATGAATTTGTGAAGAAAATAAACAATGCTGCTTTCGTTGGTTAGGTTTTTGTAACTTTTATTTTTCAATGTTAGAACAAACAGTGTCCTGCTAAAGTATTATGACGCAAAACCAAAACAGATGAAGTTAAGTGTGGACTCATGTGTTGCTCAGCACTGAACATTCCTGTTGTGTGACAATGAAGATGATGATGAGCAAAGAGCAACTGACTCTCTCTACTCCCTACGCTGGTTTTACCCCCCATGACTCTCAAGGACCCAGACAGCCTACAAACTGATAAGCCACCTCCCCTCCTCCCAGCCTGAATGCCAACTGAGGCCCGTGTGAACGTATTTTCACAGGGAACCAACAGGCCAGCGGATTTACAGTGCTGTCCGTCAAACCTGCTCGAGAGAAGCATCTGTCTGGCGTCTGTCTCTTTATCTGTCTGTCTGTCTGATCGATCGACCACCCTACCACAATTGCACTCCCAGAGATTGCAGTGAGAGATTACCTTTTTGGTGAACCTCATCTTTTTTTTAAGTGGCCTTACCTTTCACTAAAAAAATGAGACACTTGGGGACAATGGGGGCGGGAATGTTTTTTTGGTTTTTAAACTTTCTGTGTGTATCGTTGTCGGACTTGTTGTCATCAAGGAACCATTTTTGTCACTGAGGACACTGGGCATCTGTTGTTTAGTGCTATTAGCTGGTGGAGTCTCTATTATGTCAAGGCTTCTGTGCCTTAAAAATGTTGCCCTTGCAGTGTCGGTGTCAGATTTAAGCTTGTTTTCATTGGTTGATACACACGACTGTAGTATTCGCAGCTATGAGAGTCGTAGATTTTAGGGGTAAAGCTTGTTTGAGTGAATCAAATACTATACAAACGGTCTGTGTTGTTCCTCAAATACTGTCTTTGTCCCATTTCTTCATTGTGTTGCCATGCTTGTTGGTCTCCGCTGTCCAAACCTCACATCCATCTTAACTCAGTCCTCCCACCAACTAGCTGCAAAAGCTACAAATGTGTGTAACTTGTGTTAATCAAGGAAGTTTACACCACAGTACTTAGATAGCAAGAAACAGCCCTAATTCAGAATAAGGTCCTCTGAGGACTCCAGACTACATGCACTTCCTGTTTCCTTGGACACATTATTATAAAGGACAGTTTATCCCCTGCCCCTCCCACATTTTATTTAATTTTTTTTTTTTTTTGTATATGTATGAACTATATTCTGTGTGTGCCTCACTTCTGTGTGAAACTCAAAAAGATGAAACAAAATAAAAAAGATGACAAAAGCATTACAGAGAGGGTAAAAAACAGTATGTTGGTGGAATTCTGATCACGTCATTTAAGTTGCCTGTTCTTTCTTGTAGCCAACTATTGAAAATAACAGGATTCAAGAATACAATTTACAATGTTCTAGCTCTAGACCGGTGTAGCACATGTGTGACTGTATTAATTTATGAAACCAAAATGGTAACTGTGAATTATGTATTTCTTTGTGCATTTTTTTTTTAAAAGCGGGGGAGACGGTTGCCGGGACATGGCAGCAGCTGATGTCCGAAAAAAAATTTTTTTTTGTTTGTTTTTGGTGGAATATAATGGAAACAACAATATGTTTTCGAAAAAGAAAAAAAAGGAAAAAAAAGAAAAACGAAAAAATATATGAATATATTTTTTTTTCTTAAGCAATACATTTCAGTGTGACTTGTGATAGAACATTTTTCTTTTTTTAGGTAATAAATAAAAAACAAAATGAGTTCATCAGGTTGTCTCCATGAGTATTCATTACTAATCCATTCAGTAACATTGTGTGAAAGCTGCTGTTCAGTGTAATATTTCATATGAGAATCCATTTCATGAGGTAACATGATTCGCAAAGCATATGAAAAAGTGCCTTGAAATTTCATTGATAAAATATTACATTACTCTATATCAAAAGGTAATGTAATTGATGATTGGACTGAACCATTTTAGCTGGCTTGGGGGGGGGGCAGATGGACATGGATGGATTGCGGAACCAGTCTTCCTGAAATTCAGGTGCAGTTTTCAACCAATTATAAAAGTTTAGGCTTTTGGTAAACCTGTGAAATGTTGAAAAGGCCCAGAGACTAGCGGTTTGTATGTGTGTGTGGGTGGAGGGAGGGAAGTTGAAGGAGGGCAGGCAGTTCATTGAGAGCGCCAACAGAAATGTTCTCCACATCTGTGAGAGCAGCCCGGCTCATGATGAGACAGAATGTGAAAGTGGAGTGACAGATTGGAGAGGGAGAAAGAGCCGTGCCTCATGTGAAGCCTGCTTCCTTGACACATGTATTTACAGCAAAAGGTGTTTTGAAGCAGCACTTGTAGCTCCCTGCTCTTGTTTCCAGTGAGGCTGAGAACAGAGCTTGACTTGGAGCATCAAGAAATAGCTGAAAGAGGATTGAACATGAAAGGACAAAGCTACTGTATGTCAAAGCATAGCTCAGCCAGCAACACAGCAGACACATTGAGAGAAGAAGCAACACAGCATGATGATAGACATCTGCTTCTGTGCTTCACTTTGAGTTGCTATAGTGATTGTAAACCTGATAATGAGTCAAAAATTATGCTTGTTTAAAAATAGAATTTGAAAAATTGCACATCTCTTAACAAAGCAAAATGATCCAAATTTAGCTAAAAGCCTTAGTTGACTTGACTAGCTGATGTTTACCACAGAAATTGACAGTAATACCAGATTAAAAAGTTATGTGTTCCAGTTGGAACAGGTGCCTCATGTTGTTTATACCTTCAGCCTGATAATGGCCAAGGACTAGAAATTGTTTCCTCTGGCCTTTCTTAGGCCTGGCCTCCTCTTTCTGCAGAGATGATTCTGCTAATGAAAGCCTCCTACTCAATGGCCTTCTGTAAATAAGCAAACACTCCTCTCTGTCAATGGCCTGGGGTGATTGCAGGGCCAGCAAAGTTTGATAAGGGAGAAAGCTGACGAAAAGGGAAATATCAATGAGAGTTTATGCATTGATTTGCTCATCAATAGCTGATGGTGGGACGGCACAGCGGTGCGGTGGTTAGCACTGTCACTGGGTTCTCTCCAAGTACTCCGGCTTCCTCCCACAGTCCAAAGACATACATGTTAATTGGTGACTCTGAAAATTGCCCGTGAATGCTTGTTTGTCTCTGTATGTTGTGTTGGCCCTGCGATAGACTGGTGGCCTGTCCAAGGTTGACCCCGCCCTCACCCTATGTCAGCTGGGATTGGCTCCGGCCCCCCATGAATAAGCTAGATAGCCGATGGATAGCCGATGACCATACATTTCCCAGGAACCACAAGGAAAGATACAGGGAATCTATATATGGAGCAATTAGTAAGTAATATAAGTTAGTTTACCAGTTTCCACTCCAATAAGGTAAACCCAAACCCTCTAAGGTGAATTTAATATCTGACACTTGGTTTAGTGTTGGGTAGCAGCTTAGGTCCAAAGCTATCACAATAAATTTTAACACAAATACACTGCTTTTTTTTCTTCTTTTTTTTACACACACATAGGCTGATATCTCAATGCAGTAATGGACATGAAGTTTGAAGCTAAAATCTAATCTACAATATAAAATCATACACATACAACAACTATGGTCATTTAATTTAAAAAAAAAACAAAACAAAAAAAAAAACAGAAAAAAAAAACAGAAAAAAAGCTTTTTTTTAAGTTCCTCTCCAGAACCATTTAACATAAAACTGTTAAAATAGAAAAATAGACTTAAAACAAGAGTACTGCAGGAATGAGTCAAAAACCTAGAAATGAGTTTGCATTTATGCACTTCTGTTTCCCTTATCTGGAAGTCTTATTTGTTGTGAGTCCATTACCTAGCATAAAGTAATGAAAAAAAAAAACATAGCCCCAAAGCCTCCAGGAAACTTGAAAGAAAACAAGAGTGATGGAAAACATTTAGTAGACTGGACAATGTAGGAGTTGACTAATTCTGAGAGATGGCCATAATGCAATCCATTAAACATAAGAAGAAGAAAGAAGAAAGAAACTGCCTGCAGTAGACTTCTCATGACAATATTCACAACATGGAATAATTTTATGAAAAATCCTTTAAAGCGTTTGATCTGTGGACAATTACAACTAAAGGAATATGAATAGTAGAGGAACGCAGAGACAGATTGGACTTCAAGACTGCTTCAAAGGTAGGGAGGCACCATTTTCTCTGCCACATAGCTTTATAATGCCAGTAAGTCAGAATAAATTATACTTCTATTTCCATGATTATTGAAAAATGAACCTATTGGTTGAATTGTGGAGAATCTACCCAAGCTAACAAGGTGTAGCATGTTAATATTGACAAAAGTTTAAACATTGTGTGTAGTTACACCACTTTGAAAGAACTTTTAGGTGGTCGCCAGTGGGCAAGTGGTTTTAAGAAGCTCAGCACCCATAAGTGTATTTTTCTGCTCCCTCTTTTTAAACATGCAAAAACAACACATTTATTGGCGGAGTTACATCAGTCGTGAGTGAGGACCACAACAAGACACATATTCTGTATTGTGGAAGATGATACGACTGAGGGAGTACAGGATTGTTTACCTCTCTCTCATACATATCGCCCTGTTTTAAGAATATAGAAATAATTATTCATCTCTGCCAGATTTGCACTGAATTGAGTCTAAAAAGTATGAGAAAACGTGTACCTTAGTTTACATCTTTTAGTTTCCAATTATGGTATGATTGCGTATTTTGTGGGACAGTCGGTGACTCTACCAATTATATCAGTCACTGTTCCAGTTGTGGTAATCATGTTATCTGGTTATATCCGCTTACGTGTTCCACTGTCTGTTCACCATAGCAGCTCTCCCTGCGTGTTTGTGAAGTGAGGTCAGGTATTGAAAACCTTTCTGAAATAAGATGAATAATCATAGTTAATGTAAAATGCCTATCCTTGTCAATATCAGTCTACAGACAATAATGCAAAACCTGTTAGCCAAATATATATATGTAAAGTGTGGATGTGATGGGATTTGAACTTTAACAACAACAGAGCTCTAAGACTCAGGAATCATACATATCAGGCTTTGGATACACAAACTAATACTTGTTAGTAGGATTGGTATTGTTCATTGTTGTTATTTATCTTTTTGAGATATTCACTGACAATAAGAGATGTATGAATGTACCATATGTACCAAAATCCTTATATTTTTGAGTGAATGATTTTATTTATTTATGTGTCTAATCTTTTTCTTGATTCATGCATTTTGAAAATCTGGGAAAAACTATACCAAACATTACAATGCCAGTATGCTCCTCTGTTGCGTAAGTTATCCCCTCTGACTCACACAAAACAAAAAAACAAAAAACACATTCACAATGAATATTACCGAACAGACTTGTTGTTCTGATTCTGATTCTGCTCCTTTTGAGCATTTGCTGTTTTTCAGCTTTGCATTTTACTGGATATAACATGAGCACGAAGCAAAGCAGGGCACTTCTAAATTCTCATAGCTTCCAGTCATACTGCAACTATCAAGAGCCTCTTCTGAGAAGTCACTGCCTATTTCTGACTACTTATGACTGTCACACTCAGCCTCCACACTTATCCGCTGCTTTCTGCAAGCTTGCTGTTGTGTAGATGTAACTGACTTTAGAGACAAAAAAGA
Source organism: Rachycentron canadum (assembly GCA_038496675.1). Classification (NCBI taxonomy): domain Eukaryota; kingdom Metazoa; phylum Chordata; class Actinopteri; order Carangiformes; family Rachycentridae; genus Rachycentron; species Rachycentron canadum. Next base: position 16,225,954 of record CM076656.1, on the reverse strand, counting down.
ACAAAGACAGCGAGAGGGAGACAGAGAGAGAGACAGAGAGAGAAAGAGAGGCTCAGCTGCCACCGCAAACTGAAACCCTGTGGCTCTGGGATTGAGAGGAGTTCCGCAGAGTTGGGGTTTCACAAGTTGTTGTGTGATCTAAGATAACACATGCTCAGCTGTATCCTTCGTTCACGTAAAACACATGAACATACACACCGCACACACATACGAGTGTAACGGAAAATATTCCAGGATGTCACGCTGCATCATATACAAGGTATCATATACCCTCTTGTCATAATGAAAGTTCATAGCATTCAAAGTTCATAGCATATATATTACTTGCACTTGTGTGCCTATGAATGTACAGTCTGCATGTGTTGCGTGCATGTTTTTTCAAAGAAGTGGAATAGAAGGGATGGATTTACTGTGATTTAGAGTATTTATCTGTATATTTGAGATTCAGTTTTGCAAAGGCAGATTACTCCAGAATACCTTATTTTTTTCTTGAGACTTGAGGATTTCCAATAAAGAGTTTATCATTTTGAGAAGTACCTTTATTTGCTTTCTTCCTGAGAGTTAATCGATTCATACTACTTTCATGGCTATACGATAAAAATTAGGGTACAGCCAAGAGACTGACCACCAGTACCTCTACAGTTCACCAATTACTGTTACATCTCATTTATTACCTATAACCATACAAAAACATTAGTGTAAAAACCATAGACTATAATTAAGGGTGGTCCATCTTGCCAGTGACTGACTCCGCTGAACTGGTTAATCCAAAGGGGCGCGTGTGGACCTGAGACTTCGTTGCATACTGATTTGTGGCAAGCATACGCTCACTCACCTGTCCCTCAAAGTGACTTGGCTTCAATTATGCAGAACTTTAATACTTTAAACTACCTTAATAAAATTCAAATGGGTATATTATATTAAAATCACTGCCTGTAAGGTTGTCATGAAGAAGGATATAAGATATAGAGAACGAAACCATTTTTGTACCTTGCTGTAAACGTTTATTTATGCAGTAAAATTAGGCATTTTAACATTAACGCCTATCTGGAGTGACTCGCTTTCTGAGCCAGGCTCAAGCACCCATTCAAAGAACTGCAGTTTTTGGCACTTCAGGTTTGGCTTAATTTTTCAGCCTTTAAAGTTTACTGCTTTGTAAAAACTAAGATTACTGTTGATGGAGACTAGTTCATATTTATACCCTTATAGCCGTGAATTTTAGGGGGTAAAAATGTCTTTAATTTATCTTAAAAATCTAATTTCCACCTTTCTATTCTTTTATAATTTTGTTTTCATGCATTTTGCTCCCTTGTTTAAGCAGATGCTTTTATATTTTTACATTAGAACAAAAAAAAACCTCTTTTCTCTGATGAAAGCCCCATCTGCACAAGGGAGTAATGAAGTGCACACAGTGAAGATGCATTTTCTTCAGGTCAGGGCATAAACGTCAAAGCGTGGCCTTACAGTCTCTTCCTCTGCAAGACCCAAGGCTGTTCATATGGTCAGCAGGGACCTTGTTGTCTTTTGTCTGTTCTTGTTTGTTCCCAGCACAGTTGAAAGAGAAGAATGGCTTTCTGTTTGAAACATTACCTGATGGATATTTATGCAGCTGTGAGGCTGTGAACAGAACCTTTGATATCTTTTTCAGGCTTCACACACTTGCACACACATACACAAACATACACACACAAACACACACACACACACACACACACACACACACACACACACACACACACACACACACACACACACACACAGCTCCTCTGTGGAACCCTTCACAAACCATCATTTGGCCATTGCTGGACAAGTGAACGCACACATGCACATTAGACTCGAAAGTGTTCAGCTGTCTATCCCCATCAGTGTGATGCCGACTTCGGAGCTTGACCTTGTGACCCTGAGGGGCAGTGCCACAGAGGTCATGGTTAAAATAAACCCTGGAAACTAGGTAAACAGGATGTGTACACCCACCCAGACATATGGCACTCACTAATCAAAGGCCACTGAGCTGAGAAAACACAAGTGGAAATCAACTCCATGGGAGCGAAAAGAGCATGGTGTCAGTACAAACCTGCTGCACTGTAAAATAAATAAATCAAGCTGATAAGCAACAAAATCAGCTAATAAAAGAGTGCAGAGAGAGTTCTCTTATCTAATGCACTTTAATTTATTTTAAGATAAATAGTTGTGAGATAAATGTCAAAGGTGTCACAGAGACAAGATGCGCTGATAATGAGACAGTTCAAGGAGAGCTGTTGTTTTAGACATATTTCCTGTATGTATCTATATCTGTACATTTCTAAAATTCCAATAGATATACAGTATATTAAGATCACAATCCTTTGCATAGTGCATATTGCATTTTGTTGTTTTCAGTCCTGGAAGCTGGCAGATAGACATGTCTGTTAGGGCCACGTGTAAAAAAAAAAAAAAAGTTCTGACTGAATGGCTGAAAAAAAAGAAATTGAGGTTAAAGTCAGAAATCTAAAAAAAATAAATAAAAACTCTCTTCCATAGTTGTCTTACTTAGCGATGTGGGTAAAAGTTGTCTTAATAATCCCAGATCCAGTCTGACATTGTGTTCATGTTAGCTATTTGCTTTTTGAAAAGTGGGAGGTGCATTTCTTTGTTTTGTATCATCTAACCAGTAGCCAGCAACATACTGCTCCTGCTGACGTTGTTGACACTGAAAGTGAAAGATGTGGTAATGGTTTCTACGAGCAGGTAACCTAACATTTTTGACAACAGTAAAAAAAAAAACAAAAAAAAAGAAACAAAAAAGAAGAAACCCAGAGTTTATTTTTGTAAGTCAACTGATGTTAGCTTGTACTGCTACATCAATCTCATTCACGTTTGACTTATTTTCTGCTCTTTCCCTTGGATATAGCTAACTAGCTAAGTATTCAGTATTTTTTTATTTAGTTTTTAACCTCACTTCCTAAGCTCTCATTGGTCGACTGTTTCTCCAGTCAGGGAAAGCAGCCATCAATGGGCACAACAGCAAACTATTTGAATCTCTGGCCATGTGGGCAGTGACTCAGACGTCTGGAACCAGGCCTAGTTACTCTCTATTATTATTGGATAAAATTTCAAGTTTAAGCTTCAAGGTTTGATCTTGACCATGGGAAGAGTCATTGACAAAACACTGACACCTGAGGGTTCATTCAGTGGCTGTTCTGGAGCTTTTGATCATATCTCATGTTATTCTCCAACTCATGGAAAATTTCTCAGTTAGAGAGCTACAAATTTTCTGAACACATTAATAACTGATAGATAGATAGATAGATAGATAGATAGATAGATAGATAGATAGATATTGAACTGAAAGTATGCGGATACACTTACAAAGCAGGTTACTCTCGTTTTGATGAAAATGTGGGTGACTTCATCCTTTGTGATTTTCACAGCGGTACACTCAGTTCCTTTTGTGGCTGTCTCTATGTGTCGACATCCGCACACTTTGTGTGCGAGGGTTGCTGTTACTTACATATTTAGCACTTGGGAGGTTTCTGGCAACTGTCATATGTCAAATGTTCTTTTTGTTGGTGTCCTCCACCTGTCTCTCTGTTCTGAGAAAAGGTACCTTTCAGCAGTTGCTCCAGTGACCTTTAGCAGCTGTGGGGGTGAAACTGGCTGAGCTTCCCTCACCTCATCCTATTTCTCTTACTCTTTCCGTAACGCTCCCTTTCTCGTCGACCTTTTTACAGAGCTGCCATTTTACTAATTCACACACTTTTTTTTCCGATTTTTTTTCTCATTTTTGAACTTTGCATGACAGAGATTTTAACTTGAATGACATTGAAGCAATACAGTAAGAAGAGCTCTTTGCAGCAAAAACACATATTCTTCCCTTCACAGACTTTGTTGGCACACAAAAAAGAGCATTACACAGTATATCTAAGCAGAAAACTATAAAAACTTCAACTGACATGCACAATAGCACTAACTAAGCACAAACCTGGCCTCAGTGTGACGTCTCCAGAGCTTCAGCTAAAGTAGATACTCAGGCTTGTTGCCTAATTAGGCCTGTGTCTGAGTTAATTGTGAGAAGTGTACTGTTGCTGCTCCACTCTGACCATGCATCCTGTACAAACGATGTGATTTCTCGTGCTAAGCACTCAATGAAAAGGGCAGGCCAGCAGTTTGGATGCCCTCCAACAGGTATTTGTGGCAGCCAGTGCTGGCAGGGCATGAGGGCAGAAGGGAGGGAGAGGTAGAAGTAGTCAGGAAGTGAGGCAGATGGATGTGCATTTTTTGCAGCTTCCTCCCTGCCGTCTACACTCACCTCCTCAATCCCTCTTGCCCCACTTATATGGCCACCCTTCCATCCATCCACCCTTGGCCCCCATTAATGAACGTGCAGCTATAGGAGTTATGGAATGCCTTTACAGTGTGCGGAAACAGCTGAGGTCATGGATACAGACAGAGTGCATGCAGCCTCGTGTGCTGAATGTAAATGAGTTGGCCTTCCTCCAACCTGGGAGCTGAGCTGTGCGTGATCTTGTCTGCCTCTCCCTCTGAGATACTGGGCAGGGCAGGGATCCTGCTAATCAGCCCAGAGTATGTGGGACACTACTCTGGGTCTAGAAAGGCACAGAGATCCTTCTTTCTTGAACACAAAGCAAGGATGCTTTTCGACAGCCATCTCTCAGTCTTTCCCCACCTCTTTTTTTTTTTTTTTTATGTTGGCGTGGCTTGCAGAGCACATAGCAAGGAAACACCGCTTATATGCGTGGGTTTAACATATTTTCCACTGAGAAAAGGTGAATTTCAAACCTCCCCCAAAGAGAGAGACACTCAGCTGTGAGAGGGATGGAAGAAATGGCAAGAAAAGCTCTAAAAAGTCTTGTTTGTGGGGCCTGATCTTGTTAGCAACAGGAAAATAGATTGCTCTCATGCTGTGTAGAGCGGTGTGATGCTGTGTAGCCTCAGCATAATTGACTTTAAGATCAAATAACAGACCTAAACTGTTTTATATATTATCCTTTGTTCCACAGTCCCTTGAAATCCTGTGTCAAGTAGCATACACATTTACATTCCATTTAACAGTAAGTGGAGATAATTGTTTGCAAATGGGTGCAGTTTTATAGCCCTCATAGGGAGCATGGCACAAGGCTGTGCTTTTGTGTGAACACTGTGCATGCATGTGTGCACTGACTGTGTGTGTGTGTGTGTGTGTGTGTGTGTACACACATACTCTTAATGGTATCTGTTTGACTTTGGGGGAAGCCCTGTGCCCATTGTTCATAAAACCCCATATATGGTAATGTAAACACAGCGCTTCGTAATTCCTCTGGAGCGTGCACACAAAAATGAATGAACACAGGAAGACCCACCGTGGCAGGAAGTGGCAGCTGCTGCCATGGTAACAAACCGAAACCCAAAGCAGTTAGAGAGAGCGACTCGACTCTCTCACTGTCTTGATGTCATTTCTAGTACACTACAACTGAAAAGCAGCAGCTGCAGAGCACACACGAAGGCAAACAAAAAATACAGGGAACTTTCGATTGCTTACTGAAAAATGGCGAGAGACCAGACAAATGTTTTGCCAGATATTTTTAAAAAAAATCATTGGACTGAAAAATCCCCATATGTTCATCACTATCAAGGACAATGCTGTAAAAGAAGCTTTACCGGCTCTAACAATAATAACAATATTATTGAAGTCTTATGACTTATGAATATGCAAATGAGCTCTGTGTTCATGCCAAATTTTCAATATGGCTGCCACACATTTTTATGTGATAGTGTACCACTATCATGTTAACAGCTTTGTGGTGTATGAAAGTGCAGATTTACTGTTTACACAACCACTGGTTTAGTAAATCTGTGCTTCTCAGTTTGGCAGGAAATTCATGCCAGCAGGATGTTACCAAAAACGATGTGGGGAGAAGTGGGAGCAATCAGATAATTTTGTGAAATTACTTTGTGTGGATTCAGAGGATGAAATACCACAGAACAAAGCAATTACCACCACCAGCTGGAAGGATGATGAAGATGGTGGAAAAAGTGGGAATCAAAGGATTGCTGCATGCATTAGGGATGGAACGCCAAAAAATGCTGTTTGATTTTTAGTCATGGCTCAAATAGAAGAATGTCATAGCCCTTGTTGTTTAAGCGTTGAAGCATTTGACTCTCTGTGCTGGAAAGCATTGTTTTTTAAATTATTATAGCAGTAACTGGTGAGAAAGTCACCATTCTTCCCAGAAGTTTTTTTTTTTTTTTTTTTTTTTTTACTGTCCGCTATTCAAGTCAAGTGTCCCAGGCCAGGAAAACTGCTCCCTAATGGCCTGGCTTGTCTTTTCCTCACCTTTCTCCCCCTTACTGCCTAATTAAAAACTCTACATCCACACAGATGTATTCAGCTCCGTCTCCAGAATAGTTCCTCTCATTAGCCGCAGTCTTATCCTTTGTAATTAGCCGCTTCTTAATGCTTCTTGCTGTGTATTAGAATTGAGGTTTAAAGAAAGGTGTGGGCCAGATTTTTTTGCCACTAAAGGCCAAAACCATAGACAGCAAAAGTCTTTTAAATGGGCTAACCTGAGGGGATACAAGTGTGTGTATGTGTGTCTTGGTGTGGAGGCTTATAGTGCATAAGGCACATGCAAGAGGATAAGGGGGCTTAGAGAAGGTGTGTATGCATGCAGATAGGGGAGTTTGGGGTAAACCATGAACCCGCAACCAGCCGCACTGATTCTGTTTCACATATGTATGCATGGGAAGCTCGGCTTCAGTAACACACTCACCTACGGACAAACATCTGCTTTTTTGGCACTGTAATCATCCAGACAGATTTGTTCCCCACCGTCTCTACTCCCCCCCATTGTCCCTCTTTTTCCTACAGCACTCTGAAAGGCGAGGGACAGGTGCTGATGCCTCATGGGTTTTAAGCTCTGCAGAAATTGTCTTCCTCTCATTAGCCCCATGCGCACCCCACACGCACGCAAACAACACACATAGGGTGATGGAAACCAAGGATTGTTATTTCGTGTCTGTCAGTGGTTATGATTTATGATGGTAAATCTCTCAGAAGAGCCATACGTTGAAACATCTGTGTCCGTGCAGTTTGTAAGATTCTGAGGCGTCAGCAGTTGTGTTGCCAAATCGTGCTTTTGTTGGAATTGTTTCACCCAATCTGTTGGGTCACTATAGTCAAAAGACAGCTCTACGCAAGTCTAGTCCCTACCATTAAGGTTTAAATGGGAGGAAGAGCCAGGGTTGTAGTGATCTCCAAGGAAATGTCCTCAGTATTAATGTTGGGGTTTTCGGGACTAACCGCCTGACAAATAGCTACACAATCATTAATATTCTATTTTTAAGCATGATTCTGATGTTTAACATAGCGAAAAACTGAGCAGGTAAATTCATAAATATAACAAAGCAAAAATACATAATTTGCTGATTTCATTTGTGTCAAGCTTTTCTTAGAAGCCCACAGAACAGCTGGATACAACAAATACAAGGGCAAGCCATGTTCTCCATACTAAGATATCTGATACAGTGTGTGCCTTGGCCAAAATACGCTTTTTTTGATTATGTTAGCTGCTGCAGCGAAGTCATACATAAATGTATTTTATGAGACTAGCTTGGCATGGCTGGCATAGCTTGGCAGATTTTGATATTGAGGTACAATACAGACCACGTCTTTTTTATTTCTCTATAAATTATGTGGTTAATGTGTCAGTGACAAAGAAGTCGTGAGTGACACATCACCAGCCCTCCAGTAGATACCACTGAGTGTGATCCAATTGTCCATGGTGGGATCAGTGGATCATCCGGGACCCTCCTGCTATGCTGCCCTCCCTCTCCCCCTCCCCCAAAACAGTGTGGGGCCTCTGGTACAACAGGGAGGGTGGGTGGCTGGGTGGGGGGAGGTGGGTGATGATCAATAGGGATTTTGTGTGTTTGATTGTCTGCGGGTATGTGTGTGTCTGCGGTGGCCGTTTGGTGTCTGTTTCCCGATCTGTGTGTGTGTGTGTGAGTGTGTGTGTGTTTCCATCTGTGTGTGTGTTTAAGTGATGTGGGGAGGGGGTTGGAGGGGGAGAGGTGTCTTTTAGTTCAATGCTATGGTTGTGACTGATAGGGTAGCGGGCCCCAGCGTGTGGGGGCCCAGGGGACCGGCTCTGTATTGGCGGACTCTGTAGAGAGGCTTTCTGTTCCCCCATCGATCCTAACATGTCAATTAGACTGACTCAAATAAATGTGCCCTCAGCCTCAGCAGGCCGGCCGTATGCAGAGCCTCCCGTGTAAACGACACCCACACATCAGCCCTCGTGTCACCGGAGCCGGGGTGATACCAAAGGGCCTTCTGGGTTAGAATTGACCGAAAGCTTTTCCGCTGCACATATTGTTTTTCTCTTTGACCCCGACTGCTCGTGAACAGTCAGACAATGTGTGTGACACTGCAGACAGAATGGGTGATTTACCTTTTGCGGCTCACGCTTTTTCTTTGGTTTCCTGAAAAAAATGAAAACACATGTACAGTGTGCCCCAAACTTGTTTTTGTCTTAAAAAAAAGAAAAAAAGACAACTTGCTGAATAATAACATGAAACAGAGGCTGTTTGTGCTTGCTAAAAAAAAACTTACGATAACCTTTCAGAAAAGTACCCAGAGGTGTTTTTTTTGCAAAACTTCAGGTTGTTTTAATCACCGTGAGTCATACAATCATACAATACTGCAAAGGATAAAAGGCTTTTATTGGAATAGCCTTTCATGCTTAATGAAGAAGAGTCCATTGATTTATGTAGGTTACTAAGATTGGTAACATCATCACAGAGCAAAATCAATCACTCGCATTTACATTTAAAGCAAAAGACATTTTGGAAAAACAATCTTTTTTGCTTTTTGGCAGAGTTACACAAGAGAATTGACACCACTCTCATGTCTGTATGGTCAGCATGTATCCAGAGCCAGTAAGCAGTTAGCTTAGCATAGCATAAAGACTGGAAACAAGAGGAAACGGTCAGCCTGGCTCTGTCTGAAGGCAACAAAATACAATCACTAGCACCTATAAAATGCCCAAATTATAGACATTTAATCTACCTTGTCCAATATGTTCAAAATTCAAAGAATTATGGATTATGTGAATCAGTGTTTAGTTGGAAGCAGTCACAAGCTGACCAGCTACCAAGAAATAAATGTCAAGCAAAGCTTTAGTTTGGTAGTGGGTGGACTTTTTTTTTTTTTTTATCATTTGACAGAAACATGATAGCTGTTATCAACCTTTGCGCTAAGCTAACTGGTTCCTGGCTGTAGCTGTATATGTATCAGGCAGAAATGAGATTGGTGTCAATCTTTTCATCAAACTCCACCACGATGTGTATAATGTTTTGCCTGAAGGCCAGTTTTAAACAAAAGATTAGATCTGCTCAGTTTGAACACACATGCATGAACGCACGCAGACAAGCAGTGACACAAATAGACACTTGAAGGACTAGGATGAGACCATAAAATTGACTGTGTCCAAACAGGCCCACCATTATAGAGACAGATTGGGGGTAAAGCCTCTTGAAGATAATGACAGGGAGAAGTGAGTGACCCCCCTGACTGGAGGTGATAAACGATAGTACCAAGTCTCATCCCTTCACTCCATCACCCCTCCTGCTCCGTATTCACTCCCCTCCATCACCCCTCTAAACCCAACTCTTTATGCCTCCTTCCCCTGAGCAGACACCCCTGTGAGAGGACGCTCCACCCTCCTCCCACCCCAGACTCTCTACCCCTCCGTACTGATCAGTGGGATTTACTGTGCACTCGTCCACAGTTCTCAGCCGGTCACACACGCCCTCTGGATCGATCCAGGTCGAATTCAATTTGTAAGATATTATGTATTGATCCATGTGCTCCGTCCTGCCCCCCTCCCCATCCACCTCCCAGCCCCCCCACCCCCTCA
>CM076656.1:16193427-16211082 GCA_038496675.1 Rachycentron canadum | reverse complement strand
GAGGGCGGGTGGGGGTAGGTGGGTGGGAAATGGGGGGGTCGAGCAGGTGGGGAGGGATGTAAACCAACATTCAGCCTGCTTTTCATCAGCGTGTTCTTCTGTTCAGTCTTGTCTGAACTTTATGTTCAAGGGGAGAGAAAATGAGAATATCAGAGTTTATGTCATGTGGCAAGAGTATCCTCATTCATCTGCAATCCTTTCTCTTGGTGTAGGATAAATTACAAAATAAAGTGCATGCCAATTTTCTGAGGGAAAAGGTTATTTTCAGAGGATGAAGATAGACTTTCCACTTGACCTGTGAATAATCAAAGAGCATAACAATGAAACCAGGTTCTCTATGTGGTTTCCCCCCTGCAGCTTTTTGACATTTAGCAGAGCTGTCTTTTGACTTAATGACTTGTGAATGAAGGGAGAAGAGAGGTAATGTGTTGTAGTATTCATGTGATCTACTCTGCCATCTATCATTTTGTTGCTGATTTCTACATTCAGAATAGACACATGTAGAATAGATCAATGGATTTTGTCCAAACACAACATGTATTTGAAGAAAAAAAAGCAAACAAGAAAGAAAAGCAAACTCCATGTCGAGAAATCTTAGGATATGTGCTTTCGAAGTAGGCTTTAGAAGACAGTCAGTTATTTTTGAAATATTGATTATTGGAAAATGCATTTGCTCACAAATTTTACAACATTTCAGACTGAAGCTTAAACATGTCAGACCTGAACGATACCAGACAAGATTTAAACCAAACTAAGCTCAAAAGCAAGACCAAGATCCAAGACCTGAGAAAACTAGCACAGACTGCACCGGATCGAGTTTTGTTTTCATAAAGCATCTTTGAGCTAAAAGTCGCACATAAGTCCGGAAGGAGTTAAAAGCAGATATCAGAGACACTTCTGATTTATACATTTTAAAAAAGTCATTGAAATGACCATTTTACGAGGGTTGTCTTTTCATGGTCAGTCAAACCAGACAGAGTTGTTGTCAGTATGTGTGTGAGTAAGAGAGAGAGAGACAGAGTGAGCAGCGGTATAATGTAATAGGCAACAGGAAGTTATGTGTGGTCCAGGGTTTATTAGCATGTGGCTGTATGTTGCACAGGCAACAACATTTATGTTCACAATGAATGAAACTCGATTGATAGTCTTAGCTGAGAGCAGCTAAAGAGATCTTTGGTTTGGTTGGTTATTGCTATTATGTTGTTATTATTATGTTATTATGACAAATGTGAAGATATTTCTACACATAAAGACTGGTGTGGGAGGGGTGGAGCATGGCATCACCAAAGTTTTGAAGTTAAATTAAAAGTTTTTATTGTAAAATTAAATTCTCCTGGGTCTCCACAAACATCATGCATTGTTGAGAGTGTATTTTGGAAACTTTTATAAACGGTACGTAATCCTTTATCATAATAATAAGGGCTGTAGTTGTTTATTTATTACTATAGTCCAGGCTCTCATCAACCAGTCGCTATAAACTTGTCCATGAGAAAACACATCAGCCATAGTCATCAGCCATAAAAGTTAGTCTCAGCAGTTTTGTGAATATGATGTAGAGGAAAACTTTTATTTAGAAACTTTTAGTGCAATCAAGGAGTACTCTTAGCGTTGAGATAAAATGCTTTGTGAATACAGGCCCAGATCAGTCGTCAGATGTCCGTCAGTCTGCACAGATTGTCTCAGCCAGTCTGAGAAGTATTGATCTCTCTGATTGATCTACGGCTCTGCCCATCTGCCTGATCCAGACCTTAATGCCACAGAGTACACAGGAGGAAGAGGTGGGGCGGGTAGGAAAGGATAGTGCAGGGAAGATAAAAAACAGATAAGAACACAGATAGGATGGTACAGCAGAAACTGTAAAGCTGAGTAGGAGGGGACAGAGAGTCTAGCCAGTCGAGTCTGGACAGCTGGTGTTGATAACTAATCTGCCCATTGCTGGCGCTTTTTGTAAAACATGAAACCCGGCAACCTGATAGCATGAATTAATAAATGAACAATTTCTTCTACAACAGGGGCCCCCTGTTCCATTGGGGTTTCTTTACACAGACACAATAGATGCTTAGAGGGGCCCACAGGGGTGTTCATTCCCTCAAGTACTAACTACACAGACCACTGGATGACTGAGAACCACTTGATCAAAGAATGACACCAAGAGCTGATATCCTCGCTCACGTAGCCGTCGGAGTAATGCACAGTGTGGGATCTGTGAATAGCTTCTGGGAGGGAACCGACTGCCGCTTCTCTGTTTCTTTTCTGGGTTATTTAGAGCAGGCCTAATAAGCAGTGTGGGTGGTGAATGAGGAACCATTAGCTCAATAGCTGAATGAAGCAGCCTCCTCTTGCTTCTTTGCTTTTTACCCACCAGCAATGGGAACACCTGCACACGGAGACAGACACAGTGAGAGGAGGCACCGGCAAAATAGGGTCAAGGTTAAGAGGTGCATAGACTCGGGGGTGAGGTGAAGATAGAAAAACGAAAGAAAGAAATGTTGTTTTCCTCTCAAGAGTAAGATGTTAATATCACCATCGTGTTTTCCGTAATATATAACGCTACAGCGGCTACAAGTTGATTTGCTTTGCACAACATAAAGACTGAAGAGTTAGCCTAGCCCTGTCTATTGGTAATAAACCTAGACTACCAGCAACTCAGTCTTGTTTATTCAGTCTGGTGAGCTAAGCTAAGTTGCATACGACCTCAAGCAGCCGATTCATCAACTGTACAAAGATTAGCCGTGAGCTAGCTAGCAGCAGTAAAATAGCTAGCCAGCAGATGTCTCTATATAAATCTATAATCTTATACATTCATGAAGTCCAGACATGTTCGCTCAGCATTTCCAGACATTTTCTAAAAAAAAAACCAAACAAACACCTAGCCTGACTCTTTCCAAAGGTAAGAAAAAAATCGACACCAGCATTTCTAATGCTTATTAAACCATACAAAAATATGATTTTGTTGTGGTTGGACTATTTCTTCTTGTTGGTCCCATGTTCCCAGTCAACCAGCAGACAACTCGACTCAACGCTCAAAGGATTAAAAAGTCCAGGAAACAACATGCAGCTGTCTGTGGGGTGCTTGTGTTGATGTGTTTATAATATACATCACGTTAACTAGTTATTGTAAGAGGTGTTAGGAGGCCGCTGACTCCTCTTGTTTCCAGTCTTTATGCCAAGCTAAGCTAACTTGCTGCTTGCTTTAGCCTCAAGGTGTATCCAGGAAAAGACAATGCCCCAAATGTTCTTTAAATGCACATCTCTGGTTTGTTCTCAAAAAAAGAATGAAACCAAGGCATTGTGGGAGCTGAGTGAGGCTGTCAGAGGGCTGATGTATGGCAGGGCAGATGTAGTGAGGAGGAGATGTGTTTGTGTGTGTGTGTGTAAGCTGGCAGGCGAGGCACAGAATAAAGGGGAAAGAAGAGAGAAAGAAAGAGGGAGAAGAAGAGCAGGCATGCAAGCTATGTGATGATTATCAGAAAACACAGGGGCCGTCTGTTCTCCACCCTGCCCGGGCTCGGAGGCACAGGGCTGGGTCCCTGAGCAGGTGTGCAAGGTGGGGAAACACAGGAAAGGAGGGAGGAGGGGCAGGAGACACAATGAGGGAAATGGAAACTACAGTGGGAATGAAAAGGAGAAGAAAAGACAAATTAGAGACAGACAGAGGTGAGTATTGATAAAAAGAAAAAAATAAATAAAATACTGAAACACAGACATAAGCTCCTGATGACATCATAGCCGCGAGCGATCGTGCACCGCCAAGATCAGAACAGAGGTCAACTTTGGTGGAGGAGCTTGCTGGAAGCTATCGTGGTCATTAGCGTCTCTCGCATGGCTTAATAAAGAGCTCAGACACTGGAAGTCTGTGTGCCTTCTAGCATTCGTCTGTATGGTTAGATGCCAATATAGGAACAGCAGTGTATCAGAGGAATCGGCGGGATCAATGGAGAGGAGATGTGAGTGTAACCGGATCACTGTGACCCTCGGCTGACCCTTCATCACATAGGACACACACACAAACACACACACACACTATGTCACCTACACCCCAGACACACACTTACTCCTGTCTCAAACACCCATGCACACACACAATTGACCTCTCACCTTATTGGTTTATTGTCACACTCATTTCTTTTATGTTTCCTTCTTTGCCCTTTTCATATTTCTTTCATTCAGTGAGGTTATTGCATTGATGTGCATACAGCAGAAGAGCAGAAGAAGAGGAAGAGAAGTGTGTGGTTTTATATTTTCCAGTTCAAAGCCCTAAGGGTAATGAGTGGAAGTTACTATTTTAGAATCTCTTTTAAGCAGATTTAAGCAATTACAGATTTTTTTTTAAATTAATTAATTCTTAAATGAATAATGTCACTTTTGTTTGACCTTTCAAATATTGCATCCAAGTCATATTTATAGAATCACAATGAATAAAAAGAATGAATGAATAAAATACACTTCTGCTCTCACAAAGGCCAAAAACATACCTGAGATAGCACATCTCTGCTTTAACTGAGCTAAAAATATGCTTCTATTGTACTTCTCCTTCTGAGTATGTTCTAAAGCTTTGAAAGGGCAAATAATTGGCTTGTGACTCTGCAGAGCAACATAATTAAGCACAGATAAATCAGCAGAGACCAGCGTAAGCCCTGCCTGTGTACATACACACAAATGTACGCACTCACACACACACACACACACACACACACACACGCAGCCACTGTTGCCTTGTCAGCTGCTACTGCTTCTGGTAAAGAGCGCAGGCTGTGAGAGTGCAGGGACATTTCTCGCGAAGGGAAGTGGTGGGTTTTTGTGGTCTCGTTTTAGCCCTGTTGAGAAATGGCCGAATGCTGCTTTCATTTTGAGCTGAGAGGCTCGCAATTACACTGTGTGGGTCACGTGACTGAGATGCATGGCTTTTTACTGCACCGCCGAGACCCTCCAAGGCTGATATGCCAAGAATGAAAAATAAAGAGCAGACCCCTCCTCTCCTCCACCACTCCGACCCTCCCCTCGCACACACTCAAATACACACATGCACACAGTCAGTATCCTGCCCTCTGAATGGCTTCCAGGCCCGTATGTGCATGCAGCTCATCTTTGCATTTATCAGTCTCACAGTTTAATGAATACCTTGCACTGGAATGAATGGATTCACCAATAACACTCCAAATGTTCTTGGGCTAACATAGCCTCAGCCCGTAATGCTCTTATTGTTCTCTGTTGTATTTGCTTCATTGAAATATAGATCAATATCCAGAGACAATGGATGACCAGCAGCATCAGATGAAAACAACAAACACTCATTTAATTGGTGGAGAGTTGTCATTAATCTACACCAGTGTGTGTGTTTCTTTTGCATGTGTGCATTCTTCCCATTGTCTGTACGCCCTCTTACTTTGTTTCAAAGTGCTGGATTTCTTTTCTCTCCCTCTCCCACCGACAGGCAGCGCATCTTTTTCTGGTCAAGGAGGACATTGATGAATTGCTGCGAGGCGAGCCGGAGAGGCGCAATTAAGATTCCATCAGGATAAAGGTAAAGGTAAATTATTTACATTAACAAGAAGGCTCAGCGCTCCCAAACATTCCTCCGTAAATGGAGAAGAAAAAATGCCCTTACCTCTGGAAGCTTGAGCTGCTGGATTCAGTAAATTGTTTGTGCTTTTAATTAATGAGTCAGGCCATGTTTGCTTATGTGTATGTGTGTGTGGCATTGTGTGTTGGATATGCCGGGGTGGGGAGTACTGAGGGGAGGTAAAGAGAAATGATGTGGTGGGTGGTAGGAAAAAGGGGTTTGCTCATTAACACCACAGTCCTTGGTTTTTGTTTTTATCTGTGAGACTTTATTCTTCAGCTTTCTGGAGCATTTCTGCTTTTTGATACTTTGTTTCCTCTCCGTATTGAGATTTTCCAAATCAGTGAGATAGCTTTCATGAAAAAGTATGAGTTCACAAATCTTAATTCAAATTAACGAATGGTTCAGCTGTTTGTGTAAGTAGGAGTATAACAAGTTAAGCTTTTGTGTGTATAGACACCTAATTTGATCATTTGAAGGAGTGTCATAATTTTAGCCAGACTCATTTATAATCACTTGTTAAATCATACTATGGAAAACACGGTGTAAAAGCCAAACTGACATAGCATCCCCTTTACGATGATATGGCGAACACATTCAGCAGAGCTGTGTTTGTGTACTTTTATGTCCAACACAAGCGGCAACCCACCCATTGGTTTGTGAGCTGCCGTTTTGAAGCCTCAACTTTGTAATTTGGCCGTCACCATCTTGGTTTTTTGAAACCAGAAGAAACCATATTTAAGGGAGAAGGTGGAGCTGAAGAGGAGTGAGGGGTGGATCTGTACTGTGTTCCTGTTGTCAATCATACGGCAGCTGCACCTAATGTATACCCTGTTTATATGTTATACTCTTATTAACAGTTTTCCTCTAAAAATTCAAAAAATGAACATCGTGTTATATTGAAGAAGATTTGAAACTAGTGATTAAAACCATAAACTCATTAGGTAAACATTTACAGAGGTAATAAATCAAGAGAGAAGTCCATTTTCCCATACAATCTTGACTTCTTTTTACAACCAGTGCAGTTGCCCCCTGATGGTCATTAGTTAGAATGCAGGTTTAAGGTTTTACATTCAACCTGCTTTTCGCTCTGCCTGCTGTGGTTGTAGACTTTGCCAATGAGAGCGGAGAGAAAGAACCACAACAGTAAAGCTGTGGGCCGTAAATCCAAAACAATGAGCTGAAAGATGCTATAAAGATTCACAGAGCCGAGGCAGACTGCGAAGTCTTGGGATAATTCAGCAATACGAGTGTCTCGTGATCCATTGTTTACAAAAGATATTCAAGTTAATTTACAAGCTACAAGTCACTGAGAATGTTAAGAAAAGAGTTATTGTAAGTTTTCCAACTCATGCAACCACAAAAATAATAAAACTCTCTGCTCTTAGGAGAGATAGGGACACAGGAGAGAAACTAATATGGAAGGAATCAGAAACATAAACACATCTGTGGTAAAAAAAAAGGAAAACAAAAAGGTCACAGTGGAAAACTATTTGACTATGAAACACTGATTTTGGACTACAGTTGCTTGACAAGTTTCCAAAACAAACTTTTCCCTCATGTGACGTTTAGATAACATGTCTGAGTTGACAAGCTGCATTACAATTAGGTTTGTTTGGAACGTATACATGCAAACATTTATGCGCTTCCTCAAATTTCTCGCGCTGGGCCTGTCTCCTTTTGTTTGCATTAGCGAACACTTGAGTGGGTTTTGGCAGCACACTGGCTCCCGCTCCCCTGGTTTAAAGCCTACAAAGAGGAAATCAGGCAGGGGACAGCGCACATCAAGAAAGTCAGCTCAAACGAACGTGGTGGTTTGATCATCTCAGAAAATAAGTACAGTCTCTCTCCCTCTAATAACTGTTTGTTTGGGTTATGGAACAAGGAAACCACAGTAGAAGTTTCTACTAGATTGCAAAACGAAATTTTATACTTTTTGACTTTCACTTGTAAGATTACAAAGACAATGCAACTAGTTGTTCCCAACCTTATTCACATGCTCCAGGTGTGTCTGAGTTGTTAATAGTTCCACCACAGGTAGATTAGAAAAATGTCTTGTTTCGTGGTATTGCAAAAGGCTCAGTTAGTTTCACAATTTCACAAAAACAAGAATTAAAATAGAAGAAGAATAGTTAATCATCTCACAACCTTTCACATTTATCTTATGACCCTTTGAAGTGGGCCAGACCACCAACCCACCTTGGCCAGATACAACTGTGAAACGCTACTTGTGCAATGACACATACATTTCATTGAGGTTCTGAATGCTATATTTCTACTTTGTTATATTAGTAGGTTACATTTACTTAAGTGCAGGATCTGACTACTTCTTCCACTGCAATGCATTATACTCTGCGGTAGGTGAAGTATTTGTGAAGCTTCTATAATGTCTTTCAGATGTCAACAAACCCACTGATGTGTGATGTGCTGGCAGGGAGACAGTGAATGCCACATGAGTCTTCACAGGCAGAGTCGCCCTTGGCTTGATATGCTCAATCAAACAACCTGCCTCAGAGTTTAAGTCCTGTGTGTGCAAGTGGGTTTGCAAGTGTGTGTGTGTGTGTGTGCTTCTCAGTGTGTGCTTGCATATTTGCACAGCTGTGTATGTTTATACCCACCAATGTATGTGTGTGCCCACGCATGCTCAACATGAAAGTATGTGTGTGTATGTGTGTGTTTGAGACAGACAGAGAGAGAGATAGAGCAAGAGAGAGGGAGAGATTGTGTTTGTGTGTGTTAGAGAACTAGGGAGAGAGAGAGAGAGAGAGAGAGAGAGAGAGAGATAATGTGTGGGTGGGACACATTTTGACAAAGTTCCCCATTTTTCAGAAATAATCACTTGTTCCCGTTACAGAGACAGAGGCGTGTGACTCTGGGGCTGCTGAGAAGGCAAAGCCATAAAAAAAAAAAAAAAACTCTCTTGCTCTCTCTGTCTCCCTCTCTCGCTCCTGGAGCATCCGACCCTTGTCCTTGTGGCTGCTAACGAGGGGGTGTGGCTGTCACTGGAGGCGTTGGGGCTAAATTACCATATTAATTAGCTCATCCTTTGACCGACAAACACAGAACTGAAATGTCACCACACTCACATTGGCCATAGGAAACACAATTAGTGGAAGTCATTATTGTTTTAGCAATGCCCTGTGTTTCTCACTCCATTTCCTGCATCCTCCATTCCTCCCACTCGTCAGCTCCTTCTGCTCTCTCACTCCTGTCTTTGTTGTTTGACCCAAACAAGTCTTCCTTCTTGCAAAGCTTATATAGGAAACTACGTAGCATATGGGGTCATATACGTTGAGCTACAGTAGTTGCCGTGACTCACAAAAATCTGTGAGGTTTCACTTCCACATACTAATGATGTCACGCCAAGCAAAACTTTCAGGTTTGACAGCCATGGAGTGACCAGGTGGTGTGACCTCTCCTTGGGCATTGCCACTTCTCCTTGCATGACCTTATCTTGCTTTCATACAGTACATGAACACACAAACATCCCACCATTTTTTCCTAATAAGCGTTAATTACACTTGGATATTCTTGCTCCATTAGTTTTCAAGGCCACATAATGCTCATATTATAGCTACTGTATCTAGAAATTTTGCATTGTGGATTCTAGAAATGAACACTAGACATGGCAACTTGCAACCCAGAATGTCTGAGAAATAAGACATGCTTAATCTGTTCATGGCAACCCGGTGCAATTCATATCTAATTGGGTATTCCCATTGATTCAAAGCAATCAACTATGTAACTGTGGCATCACAAGCGGTAGCTAAACTACCAAGAATAACAGGGCCAAGTGGCAAATATGTGTTTCAGAGGTAATAATCAAACAGTTTCATATGAGAAGAAAAATCAGATTAAGATAATGCAGCAGAAGCCACTTTGTCTAATTATATTACATGAGTTACATCATTTTCATACTCATCAAATTCAGTGAACTCTGTGGATGGAGGCATTGTCATGTTGTTTCTTCACTCGCTTCTCAGGTTTTTCTTTTAATTTGTCTTCCATCTGTATGTAGATATATAGGGGGTATATAAACAAGAGGGAGAACTGTGTGCTGTCTGTATGCTAGCAAACCAGAATCATTTCCAGAGACAATGCCATGTGTGTACCATATGTATATTTCTTTTGATCCAGAAATCTCACACGCAGCACACATGCTCAACACTATTTCTCTTTTGAATCGCTGTTGATGCCTTTGTGTATTCTTAGTGCACACATCTGATGAATAAGTTAAAGCAGAGGGGACTGTAAGACTCAGATACCCTTCTGTGTAGATCTGACCCTGGGCTGCTGCCTTTGTGTTCTCGTATGCTCTAAGAATGCTCTCATCATTTTGACATCAATGATACTGTCCAGATATCAGTGCCATCACATGCATGATAGCTGGAGGTAACCTTGGAGCTTCCCATGCATGCCTGCAGGTCAGGGTACACGTGTGCATGCATTTATGTTGTATGCCGCCATGTCTGTGGTTTTTGTATGGGCGTACAGGAGATGTGATAACCCAGATGGATCCACAGTCTCTGATGCTGAGCATGACGTAGTTTCTCTCGAGTTGTGTCTTAATTTCCCACAGTCAGACCTTTGTCTCATTAAAGTAATGAATGTGCGGAGTAATTCAAACACAAAAAAGGAGGTTAGACAAAAGTGGTGGCACAGTGGGCTGCCATTATGATTTGAACAAATTTAATGACTCAATGGAGAATTTGTTTATACTCACAGGTGCTATTTCCAGAGACGGGTGACTTCTGTACCTCCCGACTGGCTTGGAATTTCAAAATTTCCACTAAGATTTTCTCAAGTTCTCCATAATATCCATGTGACGGAGGTCCAACTTGGTGGGACTAGTCCTGTCCTGTCTTCTGTTTTTACTACTACTACTACTACTGTATTGTCTTGTCTCTGGGTCGACTGAGAAACTGCACAGCTGAAATAAACTCTCTCAACTGAACTCTTCCCAACTTGATCACATCGTTTACTTGAAAAATTTTGTGTTTGAAATTCTTGATTTTTTTAACAAATGTGTTCATCACCCCAACCTTGTTCTCTGTGGTAACTGTGAGAATCTTGTTAGCAAGTGATCAAAGAATAAACATAAGGAAACATTTCTGAATGTTCTGTTTCCTGACTCTGTAAAATGAACCTGTCTTTCCGTCACGTTCGCTCATGCTAATGAGGCAGCCATGGTACCGCAATAGTTAGGTAAGACTATGTGCGAATGATGTGTTAGTTTTAATTTGCTCCTACTTAAAAGTTTTGAAGGGAAAAAAAATAGTGGACAGTACGGATAATTACTTGACTTTTGTCTGTGTTGCCTCTCCTAAATAAATTTGTCTAACCTGGGACTTGTGGGACTGTTTATCACTGCTCTAATTTTGGGCTGCGTGTGTTTCATGCCCATTATGACTTTAATTCAGCAATTTTCTGTGTGTTCCCAGATCTCAGCAATTACCGGTGAGAACAATGTTATTATTAGGAATGACATTTGAATCTATGAAAATAAGAGCCAGGTTGTACTAAACTAGAATTAGGGCAATGTTTCCAGTTGCTTTGCTTTGGATAATCCAGAGCTGTAGATACTACGGTTCATTGATGAAATTATTAGGTACCAATAATGACATGTTTTATTCATCAGTGAATCTGATCATATGTATGCAGTCATGTATAATGTGATGTGTTTATGCCAGTTTGCGTGCGTGTGTGTGCACTCTGGCTCTCCTGGGGGCCGTCACTCGGGCCCACCAGTGTAAGAAGTGGGTCAGTCCCACTGTGCTGAGCGGTTACACTCAAGCAGTGACAGGTCTATGTGAAGAGTGCAGACGGAGGAGTAGCAAAGGGCCCCCGCGAATCAGAGGCTGTATCGCATGTAGCAGTCAAGGCATCTGCAAGAAAACATACAGCGTGTGCAGTATATACTCTGCATGCTGCATACGTGGGTGGACTGTGCAGCAAGCTAATCAGATGTGTTATTTGTACGGGGTGAAAGCGAGTCATCTCACGTAATATGTGAGAAATCCATCTTTGACCTTCATTCTCCATCTCACTTTCATGCTGCTACACTTGATGACTTGTCACTTGTGGTCTGATTTAGACGTGTTTTGAAGGACAAGCCAGAGGTCTGAGGGAGAACCAACACCTCAAAACAACAGACAGTGATGTATCAAAATTCAGAAATATTTTATGAAGCAATAAAAGTTGATTGTATAGCTGCTTTGCCAATTCATATTGACTCTATTTAGATTTTTAGATTTCCACACAACCACACAATCTAATATTGCAGTCTATGCTTATTTGCTTCCACTATATGGGAGTTTTTTTTTTTTTTTTTAAGGTTACTGGATACAGAATGATTTCACTTAGAGTAAATACTAAGCAAATCTGATACCACAGTGCTGTTAAGCTCTGAGTTATGGTGCTTGCTTTGATTTTGTTTGCACAGTGGGGGTGTTCTTCTTTTCTTCTCTTCTTTCCTCTCCATCCTTAATAGAAGATGCCGTTAGAAGTCTTCTCCCATGGGAAGAATGCGACAGATCCCACATTGTTCATTGTTGTTTGTCTCTAGAAAAAAAAGAAAACTTCACAATAATGTGGGTCGGGATGGGGGAAAAACTGGAATTACAAAGATCACATTTTTGTCCTCTGTGATCTGATGTGTTAAGAGAGGGTTTTGGTGAGTTGGTGTGTGCATGTGGGGGGATGACAGGGTTTGCATGAGTGTGGTGTGACAGAGAGTGAGCGGGGGGGGGGGCTTTAAAAGTAGTCTAAAGAAGGGACGAAGAGAACCACATGATGAGGGAGGGGGATACATGGATGTGGCGCTCAAGGGCTTGAGATACATAAAGGGAGGAGCTGCTCCATGCAGGGAGAGTGGGCTGTTTATTTACTGCAAAGAAGCTGTCTCCCTCCAGGGCTTTCCAAGGGGAGCTTGTCCCCATCACTACCTCAGCTCCTCCACTTACCCTCCAGCTAAGCACCCCAGTTATGCTCCACCCATCCAGGGAAGACAGCATAGTGAGAGACAGAGAGGGACTCTCCTCATATAGCCCTTGGCCATGTTCTCTCCTGCCTCCGTCTGGAACTGAAAGTGGGGGAAACCACGCAGTGCCTCTGCCTCGGCACCATGGAAAATAAGCAGACTCCTAATGCCATAGAAGTGCTTATTAAATCCCAGGCAGCCTTGCAATTGCGCTGTGCAGCCAGTCAAAATAAGAAATTGTTTGTTGTTGGTTTATTCACCCTTCCTCCCTCTTATTCCACATGCTTTCTTAACCTCCTCCAAATCAGCCTGGACTTTCTGTTTTCTCTGTTTCATTCTCCCCCCTCCCTCCTTTCATCTTGCTGTTTGTGAGAAATGATGTGTGGCTCAGGCAAAAACATGGGACATGACAGCCAAGCAGCAAAAACATGCAGATGTGACAGTATGAGAGGGCCACTGGAGGGCAAAAAGAAGGAGGGAGTATTAGGGAGAGAAAATGACAGGCACAAACAGAAAATCTGATAGAACCAAGACGAGACATTGCGAAAAAAAAATATTGTGCAGGAGGGAAAGAGAGAGAGCCTGAGGGATGAAATATTTGAAATAGTGAAGGAGATTGTTAGTGTAGAGAGAGTGAGGGAGGGAGGGTTGGGGTACACTGTGAACAGCAGATTGTGGGGGCGCATGTTGTTGAGGTGGCCCAGGTCCCTGGTGCCCTCCTGTTTCATGGCTCTCACAGCCTGTCAGTGAAAACAGCCCAGCCATGTAGACAGCTGTGCTCAGGAGGCTGCGGGGGCGAGAGGAGAGAGGAGAGGAGAGGACCTTTGTTTTCCATTTTGCTCCTCATCTCCATCAATGTCCTCATTTTTCTCCAGGCTCACTCTCTATCTGTTCCACCCAAATCTCTGGCCTCTGCCATGTTTATTCTACTCATCTGAAAAAGTACCACAAAAGCAACAAAACCCTTGGTTAGTGTTTAACAGTATTGTTTGTTTAGTGTGTGTTTGTTTTTGCTGTTGTCTGTCAAGTTAAACCATGTAGACTAAAATGTCCTCATTCTTTTTCTGTGCCCCAAATTAACCCTGTTGCTTGAGGCTACAGTGCATTTTGGAGAAATGGATGTGTGTATATTTGTGCGTTTGTATTGACACGTCAGAGAAGAAGAAACCAGAGTTGGAAGAATTGCGTAGAGCGGTAGATGGGCAGAACTGCCAAGCTGCCATTTCCACTTGCTTGGAATCAATCACAGGTTTGCTCAAGTGATTGTTATTGGTCCTAAAAAGTCCTAGCCACAGGCTAATGGGATAGAATCATCTTCACTCCCACAAACAATAAATCTCCCAATGTGGTAACCTAAAAGAATATGACAGCTTGTCATCCAGAACGTCTATGCGTTAGTCCCTTTTTGTGTTCATGTCCTGTACATCAGAGGGCTCACACAGATCAATGCCTCTCTTCTTCCTTTGAAGGGACAAGTGCTGTTCCTGAGGTTGCCCACACCCTCCCCCATACCCTCTTCATCCCTCACGAAGGCCTCATTTTCCTCCCCGTCCCCCTCCACCTCCTCCCCCTGTCCTTCCTGCCATCACGGCCTTGTTTACGAGCCTCTCCCCTGGAAGGACAGGTTAATAGAGGACCTGGCTCAGCTCAGGCCCGCCTGTTTCCCATTCACTCCCTAATAAGACATTTCATCTGCTGCCTTACTGTCTGCCTGCCAGCGTCAAAACTCTCCCCAAAAGGTAGTGTGGCCACTGTGTGAGTGCATGTGCTTTGAGTCTCAGCCCTATGGCAGCCTTGATGTGTCAAATCAAAAACACAAACCAGAAGAGAAATACATTTCAGGAAACACAGCGACACAGTATTTCATGTTCTTTGTTGTATGTCGTTATGTGTGAAGACACTCGGGAAATGAACTACTTTGCTGTGTACACCAACTGCCCAATCATAACACAACTTTACATTTACTGTTGTGTTATGTCAACAAGGTACAAGTTCTTATTGGTGTAATATCTTGCATAATGGTTGCCAACTACAGTATGAGAGAGTAGATGGTCAAGGTTAGGGGAAGGTTAGTTAGGTGCACCCGTCCTGCACCTCGATCTTCGGATTCTTAGCTTTTTACCACTTTTTATAGGCCGAAGCTACTTCCCACAATGCAACTAACTATTAGCAGTACATGCAAATACCCATCAGAATTAGTAGTGTATACCTTTTCTAGTTATGTCTTTTTGTGTGTGTGTTTTGTGCATTTTCTGACATTCTATTTTATTCTGTGTGTTGGTCGTGTTTTCTGAGATCTTATGTTTTGCGCCTCAGAGCCACCATACTGCAGCCCACAATTAAAGACAGAAGAAGAAAACCAATGAAAGTAGCTCCCAGCACACAAGGTTACCCTGTAAATCAACTCCCAAGGACACAATAACAACCTCCTGAAAACACTGAAACACAAGGACTGTGATCTTTTTACTGGGGGACGAATGAAAGGCAGGAACTGGAGGAATGGGGATCCAGGCCTGGTCCATAATGCAGCGGCTTTGGGTGGTTTAAATCACCTTGACTGGCCGAGCTCTAAAAGCGAGCCAACTCCCTCCTGTCCAGAGGGAGACCAAGGAGACTTGGCGTCCAGTAAACAATGTCCGCCTCGCCCTCTGGAACCCTACTAGGGAGAGGAAACGGCAGGTCCTTTGGGCTTTAACTCTGACCCCCCTCCCTGATGAAATATGGGCCCTGCCCTGTGGTGTAGACTTGTTTGAACTTGAGTCCCTAATGGGCAAGGGTGTGTGTACATTTTTCATCGTGCCTTTGTGTGCATTTCTGTGCACTTGCAACAACGGGGACTCATGGAATACAGTTGCAAGATTGCAAATAACTCAAAAATAATGACTGTGACTGAATTACTGAATAACATGATTTGAGAGAAAGAGGTGTTTTCAATGTGGTTCTGCACCATTTGAAATAATGGCCTTAATATGGTTTAGGTTACAAACTCATTATGTGAATAAGAATAAATTATTAACTTCAAAGTTTATTGATTTTGCAACAAAGGGAATGAAATTGAAAATCTCATGGAGAAAATGAAGAAAACTGTTACCTTTGTTCTCTGTTGTGTTAATTATGAATCTATGCAATTACGACTCAACTAAGAGACTTTTATTATTAATTGTACTTTATTTATAATCTTCCCATCTGTGTGTTTTGCAAAAGGAATGAGTGAATAGTAAATGGTGTGAGGATCTGTGAGAAATGTTTACACAATATGTCACTGATACTTGAATAAATGTGGTAGGAAATGACCCATGTGTAATACCAGTTTCTATTTTGTATTCGATATGATGCAGGGAGGCTGATGGATCGTGTATGGTAAATGATCTTTACCAAGCAGAGGAAGATGTTTCCACTCTGTGTTTCCAGATAAGGGAGGATTTATTCACTCTGAACAGCTGCATGTGAAGGTGAGTTGTGACATTTTGTAAGGATTTTAAGGGGCAACCGTGTCCCGCAAAAGTGTGAATAATGTATAAGCAAGTCTTCATTTCACCTCATCTCCTACTTTCCACTAAAATACTCTAATACTGGTTGCCACTTTGTACAAAAGCATGGCTAAATGGGCCTTTTACTTGAGGAAGAATTTGCTTTTTGAAGTAAATGTTTCTTCATTTAATAGAAAATGCAAATATACAAGCAGTAATTAGGTATTGCAAAATTTTGTGTTGCCTCAGTGATGGACAGTAGGTCAGAAGTGGCACTGATATTCAGTTTGAATAAACAGATGCACATGAACACACAAACAGGATTTGAATTTCTTCTCTTCTCTTCCCTTCAATTCATTCTCATTCCTCATTCCTCGGCTGTTAGTTGAGGTAATTTAGAGCTGTCTCTGTTTCCATGGTGCATCTGAAATACATGCTGTCTTTGTACAAATTGATCTGTAGAATGCCCCTCATACTGTGCCTGGTGTTCCCCTAATTGACAATGCATGTGTTTCTATTTCTGCTCTTTTAAATTTCAAATGATGGATGAAAAAGAAGGCTGCCTTTCTGAGAATGCAAAAAGCACCTTTAGTCTGTGGATGACGGCCACAAGTGTCGTAACCTAGCAACCAGGGAGTCGCTGTGTGAGAGGGCACACACACATAGAAAGAGAGGGAGAGAGGGAGCGAGAGAGCGAGAGGGAGAGAGAGAGAGGGGCTTCCTCTTGAAAACAAAAAAAAAAAAAAACACCCTCATACTCATTCTAGTTTATTCATGCCTTTGTTTGACCAGCTATTTTAGGACCTTTGAGCATTTCTCTCTCACCCAAGGATTCATTTATTTTTAGCGTCAGCTCTAGCTTCCTGCCTTTTCTTTCTGCCTGCCTCATGGGTGAACACTGCTTAACCCCTTTTCTATTTCTGCTGTGCTGCCTGCATCTGCTCCTCAGAACCGCATGGGAGGATGGATTTGTAGGGAAAAGGGGAAAAGGGAGGATAGTCATGATGTGTGCGTGTTTTTCTGTGTGTGTGTGTGTGTGTGTGTGTGTGTGTGTGTGTGTGTGTGTGTGTGTGTGTGTGAGTGAGTGAGTGAGGGCTTAGGAAGAGGGGAGGAGAGATGGGAGGAAAGAGGATGAGGGAGGAGAGGAGACAGAGGGAGTGTTTTCCATCTGTTTTTTTGGCTGAATGTGTTCTTTTTGTTTGAGGCTATCATGCCCAGCGACATGTTTTGTTTTTCGTTTTTTTTGCTTCTTTTTTTATTTCTAACCATCTGGACTATTGCCTATCACAGATAATTTCCTTTGTTTTTACTACATTTGTGCTAACTGTGCACACACAGCCATGTTCGACTTCACAACATCCTATGTGCGTCGTCCTCTGTTGTTCATGACAACACAGTAGAAACACACTCATTTTCAGCGTTCATGTTACCTTACCACTGCCATTTGGATGAAAACCACTATTTCAGTTTTTCTGATGCTAAGAGCAGTTTTAAATCACATTGTAGGCAATTTTCTATATTTTTATCACTATCAGCAAACCCACTAAATCAACACAAGGATGTTTTCAACTTTCCCCAGTTTGTCTGTGGGACTGATCCATGAGTCCATTTGCTCCTAACCATGAGATAAATCTTTGACACAG
>CM076656.1:16105927-16188427 GCA_038496675.1 Rachycentron canadum | reverse complement strand
GAAGTGAAAAAAATGAAAAGAAATGAATCAATAGAGTATCAAGATGATGAGCTAGAAAATGTGTCACTCAGGTTTATTTTGCCCCCCCAAATTATGAGCACTTGTAGAACATGTGTATATTTGTTTGTCTTGTGAGTATTTGCACCATGTGTTGTCAAATTGATGAGAATGTTTCATGAATTTGTTTGTGTTTTGTATACTTGCATTTGTTTTCTTATGTTGCAGTGTGTTGACTGGCCACTGTATAATAAGGTTAAAAACTTGATCGAGTAAATAAAAATCTGAAACTGGAAGTAGATATATTGGCTTGATGACTTGTTCACAGTGGGCAGTTGCCTCCTTTGACAGGTAAAGGTATCCTGTGAATGTTATGGAGACTCAGGCACAAGAGAAATAACATTAAAGTACCACTTCTGTCCAACCTGCATATTAAATGTATATGCTATGTGGTAGCCACTTGCTAGGTTGTGATTTGAATAACTCCTGTCCTTGTTATTCGAAACATGGATCATTCAATAAAAATCTGAAACACACTCTCTTTTTACATGATACTGCAAAAGTGAGATTTCAGCCAGGAAATGTAGCACCCAGCTAGCAAAAGATCAGAGGGGTGGCAGCTCACCATCTGTGGGCAGATCACTTGGTCATTAGCGGTCCCCGGTCGGCCCTTTGTTGGCACGCCGCTCAGAAAGTGGTTGAAACATGATGATTTATTGGAGTTTCATGAAAGTAAATTTATTTCATGGAGCACAGGCTTGTGGCATTTTAAAGTGTACTGTTGATGTGACCCAGAAAAGACAAAAAAAATGGTGTTTTTTTCCCAATTTATTTTAATGGTGTTAACTTATGTTAATGATATGGTTCCTCTAGATCTTCTAGACCGATTACTTGGTAAAAGCACTTAAAAGGTGAAATGATATCACAATGTGCTGCACTGGTTTAATAGTGGGGTGCTACTGCACCAATGACAGCTTCTCTATTTCTGCCTAGAACCCAGATTTGTCCATCAGGAGGACCTGACTTCAGACTAGGCCTAAATACTGATGTGTTTTATGATCAGTTTCTTATGTAGATAACGGATGGATTTGAATTTTGCACCCTGCTGCACAAACTCTCTGGTTCTGAATACAGTGCGTGACAGTTATGTGTTCATGGCTTGTGTAAACATATAGTTAGATTTTATCCTCTGTTTCATCTGCTATGTTCATAGCAACATTATTATCAAAAGGGTTTTGATAATAGTTTTGCTCAGATTTGATATGTATTTCAGGGGATGTTGTGTGAGTGGAATATAGAGTCCAACTGTGATACCAGTACACTTTCAGTATGTGCTTTCCATGTGCTGCTCCTGAGGGAAATGTGTTGGACATGAACACATTTATATGTTACATGGGTGTGTAGAACATTCCACAGTAGCTATGAACTGACTACATACAGCATGAGCATGTTGACTTGCAGACAGTGCGCTTTGACAGGATGTAAATTCCAGTTGCCAGGTGTGGTCTTACTTTAACTTATTCACAATAATAGATCATATAACTGTAGACATGAAGTCATCACTTTTCAGCCAACTTCAAACATTTAAACATAAGTTTATCACAGTGATATCACCTTTGGTTGTGAGCTCATCTTTTAGGGGTCAACACAACGATAACATTTTCTCTGTTGTCTCAAATTTTGGAACATGCAACGCCAAGAATATGGTTGAACTGTGTTTCTGTACAGTGTGCTCTCTCATAGTCATATAACATGCTGAGTCCTGTCTCTTTATATAGCAGCCTGGGGCTCATACTCTTTTTATTTTTTCAACAGCACCTCTTAGCATCTTAGCCTCCATTTGCTTTTTTCTCTCTCCCTTCACGTCTGAGTCTCTCCTCCTGCATCCCTCCTTGTACTCTGCAGGGACACACTGATAGATATAATTGTCAGGATGCTCACATAGCCCGAGGAAGCCAACTAATGCACACACATACATACACACATTACTACCTTACATAACTCACTAACATGTACTTTACGTTAAACAAAGTGGAATGCACATCAGTGGCATTATGACACCAAACACGACATGCGAATCCGTCAGTCTTACGATATGACAGCCTTAAGAAAAATCCCGAACTCCTGTCATTCCTGAATTGCCTTTGCAAATGACTGTAAAGTAAATGCAAATATCTCTTTGTGGGTTTTAACGCTCGCAGCTTAAGCATGCAAATGATAGATAGGATCCATTCTCTTGCAGAGGGTTGCTTTGTTGATTAACATTTCTCTCTCTTTCTCTCTGTTTTTTGTGTGGGATCCCTCCATCTTTTGTTGATCTTGGTCTCTCTGTTCATTCAGGCCTGCCTTGAACATTAACACAATCCAGGAAGGTAAGCTGTCACTTGTCACCAAGTAAAATGTTTTTCCCTTCTCTCTGATGTCATATCTTTGTTTCTGCAAAGGCGTTGTTTCAAAGAGAGTTCAGGGTTGGAGTGGAAAAGATCTGCAGGGATGTTATCTCTAGTGGGATGACTGGCCTGACACTGAACAGAGATCAAATGATGAGATGTGAGATTGATTTGACCATCCTTTAGTCATGTCAGTGATGGCTACTGAAAATAATTCATTAAGATTTGTTTGTCACTTCCTAACCATATAAAAGAACTTAAGCACCAGCAACTCAAAACCTCTGAAAGACAAAAGTGTTTTGTTGCTTTAAAGAACACTCATATCAAATGAAAGATCATTTGTATGTCTAATGCTTTCTCTCTGCCTGCTCTGTCTCTCTTTTTCTCTATCTCCACCTCCCACATTCTGTACATACACCGGAATACATATACAAATGCTGGCTGGATGCAGACGTGGCCTCAGCATCAAAGAAGTGAAGATTGAAGACAAAGTCATTATGATTGAGCTGCAATCTGTGACCCCCCTCCTCGCGGCTCACCCGGATAGATCTAAATGATATTGACAGTTGAATAAATTTTCTGCATGAAATCATGTCAGCTCAAGCATGCCGTCCCCACACCGCTGCCATGCATATCCCCCCCACCCCACCCACACCCAGACTCCCACCCTCCTCTATAGCCCACTGGAGTGCTACATAATTACATTAGTTTCCAGAGGCTAATTTGACTGAGAGCAATAATTCTGGTCCCATACCACCATAGCTGTTTTCATATATTTAATATTGGTATTGGTTACTGTAGTACCAATATTGTGTCTGTTGCAGATTGACAATCAAGATTTTGGACAGTGTCATGGCTTCAGGGTTAATGGCACCATGGGTGATGTCTGTCATTATCAGATATTAAGATCATTATCAGGTTACCTCGGTCATATGGATGTGTAATTTGCAGCCAGTGTTGTAGAAATCAGTAAACACAGAAAAAGACTCAGTGGAGCCAGTGTTGGAGTTGAAGTGAATACTAAGTAATTAATATAACTTTATCTGGGCAAATGTGATTGTCATGTCATCAAATAGAGCAAAAGTAGAAATGTAGTTTAAAAATTGGAGTTCCCTGGGTCCACAGTGGAGATCCTGGAAACTCTGTATCATAACATATCACAAAAAACAAGGACAAATCAATTCATGTAGCAATAAAGAAATCACTAGAACAACAGAAATACACATTAGAGGTAATAAAAGTAAACACAAAGCCATCTGGAAAGCAAGTAAACACGCAATGTAATGCCTGTTTCCTAAAACGAAACAGTGCTTGGTCTATGCTATGTTCATGTATAATGTCTTACCTGACTCAGACACACATCTAACAGATCCATTCATCTTGATCTGTCTGCAAATAGAGATACTTCTGAGGCTTACCCGGCTTTTATGTTTAATGACATATTGTGAGCCTCTAATACTCAGTGTTTATTCCTCAAGACCTGTTGCCCAATAGAGCTACAGTAATTTATGACTTCATCAGGTCTTTTATGTGTGTTTAATGACATTACAATTACAGAAATAACACAGCATTAACACATTGCATAATAGTGTGTTTACTGTTGATTAATGCGTTGACCTTTACATGTCTGCTGACTGCAATACAATGGAGCTGTTTGGCTGCAGTTTCTTAAGATGGTTTATGTGCATTTTGGTGGAGGACACACTGCTGTCTGTGAGTGATGTTGTGTAACTGCATTGGGTCTGACTGGTCTTTCCACTGCTTGAGTTTCTGCCCCCTGGTATTTGGAACAGTGAATGTCTGACTCCTGTGACTACAAGACTTCATTCTTTTGATTGTGTGTGTGTGTATGTGTGTGGAGGGGTGTGATCTAACAGCATAATAAAAGAGCAGTTACATCATCTAAGAAAAAGAGAGAATGCTTTCTCTTTGCCTACAGCCTTTCAGTCAAAACAAGGCACTATTGGACTACTCTGTCTGTGTCTCACAATTCATGTAAGTCTCAATGTGTTTCCCATTAAAGAGTGGCTGTGTGTCTTTTCACTGTTAGGTCATTGTCACATAAATATGAAACACTATTCCAAGTTTTTTTTTTTTTTTTTTCTGGTACATTGTATTATCTTCTGGGAAGAGTTGTGTTGTATGAGACAGGAAGTACAAGGATCGGAGAACAGACAAAGGTCATTGGCTGCAGGGTTAAGGCAACATGGGTTAAGTAGCGTTAAAGCTTCCTCTCCCTGAAAAACCCTTTAATCATGATGAGGACAAACAACTCACAACGCACACACATTCAGTAAAACACACACACACACACACACAAACTCAGAGTTTGCTGATGAGACAGCCATGGGTCACCCTGAAGGATAAATGCTGATAATGATAAAAACAGTGCTTCCTCAACACAACTCTGGACAAACACACAGACATATGCTCACCACACATATAAATAAGGTCTTCTTCTGCACGGCACATAAGTTGCAGTCACTGTATTTTTAGGAACCAAAAATAATGTTTTGTGAATCAAATGTGTTTCCCAGTTTGAAGCCCAGACACACATTTCCACTTCCTTTGTCGCTCATCATCATTCCATCTCGCCGTCATTACCCCTGACCCCGGCACTCAAAGTAGTTTTACCCAAATTTCTCTGTCTCGCTCATCTCATCTCCACTCCCTTGGCAGCTGTGTCAACACACACAGGCCTCTAGCCTTAAACAAACCTTCCACACAGCCATTGTATACTGTGCCACTCCCCTCACACAGCTACAGGAAGGCTGCACTGACAACTCTATAAATGCTGGCAGTCAGTCCCTGAACAACATTGATTTTGTTCCAATCAATCCAGAGAGTATTGCAACGCATGGTAAATGACACAGCCTGTGTGCGATAGCATACGTTCCAGCTTTAATTGTTGCTGGGCAGACTCGACTGGCCCAAATGGTGGGTTGGTCTCGTGAGAGTTACGACAGCGTGAAACATCAGCGTGCTGTCTGTTCGCTGGAGCTCTGTGGGAGGCCCAGCTGTCAGCCATATCTCAAGTCCGACTGGACAAACTTGATCCCTGGCCAACAAAAATGGCCTTCACCATTATTCCGATCACTGTTCAGTGGTAATTCAGGACAAAACACCAAAAACAGTCTTAGTTTGTTTAGATAATAATGGGGAACAGCAACTCAAATTTGTACCAAAATGGCTTTGACATTTTATGAAATATGCAAATTTTCTTTCTTGCTGAGAAGGAGATAAGATTATCAATAGCACTCTTGTAACTGTCCATCAAACTTAGAAATGTACAAGCATAGTTGAGCTAGCAAGGTTAACATAAGGATTGGGAACAGGGGCAAACAGCTAGCCTGCCCAAAGTTAACCAAATCTGCCTACCAGCACCTATAAAGGTCACTAATTAAAATATATCATTTCGTGCTCAAATAAATTCACACAAAAACCAAAGTGTGAAGTTGAAATTGGCTGGCCTGACACAAGTTTCCAAAAGTTTCCATTCATTGTGTTATGCTAACCTAACTGCCTCTTGGCTATAGTTTCATATTTAACAGATATGAGAGTTGTATCGATCTTTTCATCTAACTCTCGGCCAGATAGGAAATAAGCATATCTCCCAAAGCGTCAGTCTTTTCCTTTAATCATTACTTCAGTCATTTTTCAGGAACCACCATTTCCATCTATGAGCTTTTGATTGCTAACATAAATTGATATTGCAGGCCCTTGTTGGCGGAGGATATGCACGGTCAAGGAACTGCTGTGGCTGTTATTCTAGCTGTCAGGCTTTGTTTACCTTTCATTTGAACATTTTCCTGTCTCTCATTCCTAAGTTTTGTATGTTTTCTCTTCACCCCGCCTGTTATTTTGTGTCATAACAAAGTGAGTTATATACCCTCCTCCAATACTTTTCTCATCCTCTCTCCTTATGGTTGATTTTGCTGTTTATGTTTCCACTCCATCATTCTTTTCCCCTCAGACCGAACAGAGATGGGACAAGGCCTGCTATTCTACTCTGTGTGATGTGGGCTTAGGCGTGTTTGTGTGTGTGTGTGGTACGATTTTGGCACTGGGCATGTTTCAGAAAATATGTCAGGAGAGGTGTGAGCTGGCTGTGTGACGTCTGCTGATGCAGGTCTGTGAGTTTGTGTCTTACATGAGCTGCATCATTCTGCATTTTATCTGCCTTCATCTTTATGGACACAGATTGTGAGAGGGTGGGTGGTTAGGGGGAGTCTTGTGCTGACAGGCAGCCTGCTGCCTCCTGACTGTAGAAAAATATTAATGTACCAGTGAGCAGAAACACTGCCAGTGCTCTCTTTCTGTCTGTGTCAGTCCATTTCTGATTGCTGGGAAAGACTTCCTGACTTTTATGAGTTTTGCTGCTGGACCTGCCGCGGGCTTGGCTTAAGGCCCTGACAGGGATCAGAGTAGCATAGCAGCACTCACACTGGGGCACACACACACACACACACACACACACACACACACACACACACACACACACACACACACACACACTTACTCAGTGGTGTAAATGTGTCTGGTTAGAAATGTGATTCGTGTGTACATGTCCCTTTCCCTCACTGGGAATTCTCAGTGAGTGAGGTGCTGATGTGCTGTGCCATTGGCTGTACAGGAGGCTGCTGGACACTTGTCACAGTGTTGACGCAGGCACATGCACACACAGGAACAGTGAGACTGAGTAGAGAGATCCTGCAGACAATCTGAACAGCCCTGGGCCAGCAGACTGGGGATTACGCCACACATGAGCGGCTGCCTGGCGAGGCAAAGGGCACTGGGAGCAGGTGTGACGTACTGCTGAGAATCCAGTACGTAATCATATACGACAGCAGAGCTGGTCGGGGATAATAAAGATAAACATTTGTTCTTCAGGTTATTTCCTGAGCCTGGTGCTAAATTTGGACTGCTGACTGGCAAGCAGTGTCTCACCCAACCCAACCAACCTGTGGCTTCGGGCCATTTCCTATTAGCTTTGACCTTTTCTCCTGCGCTCTCTCTCTTTCGCTCTCTCTTTCTCTAACAGATATAATAATCTACAGTATACAGAGTATATGCTGCATTACCAGAGAAAATACAGACAGGGCAAATTTTTATTGATCACTGACCAATGATTGCACACAAATGCATTGAAAATCTGAAGAAGAAAAGATCAAGAGTGAAGACATCATAAGGCTTGTTTGAGGTGACGGCCGTGCTGTAGAGGAGAACAGAATGACAAGACAGGTACTGTCCCCATTCGTAAAGACAGCTCACTGCCCTTTGTGTTTGGTTCAGCTGGAAAGCAGTAACTGTTGACCACATCAACCACAGACCTTTAACCCACAGCGCAAGTACTACACCACCTTCACATTAGAGTGGTTTTAAACCGATGTCTGGAGTTCAGACAAAAAAATGGGGTAGAAAAAGACTACAATTGTACTTCTCAGAGGACAAAAGCATTTCTCTGGGAAAGTACCCTATTAAAATATAATTCAGTCGCCTTTCTTGTAGAGTTGTTTTTCTCCCCCTTACATTTGGTCTTGGAGACAATGGACAAAAGGACAACTGTGACCAAAAAGCACCTTTAAACAATGACATAATCGTTAGGGAGTGTAAAGAAGTGCCAATCTTACATTTTGGCTACTTCTGGCTTCCCACGAACCAGACTTCTCATTTTTCTTGATTGAGTCAAACCAGAGGTACTGTGACCCCTACCACCACTTTACCAGCTCGTCTGGTTAAATAAAAATCCACCTACCACTTTCTCAAAAGCTTACTAATTATTGTGTTATGTGCCACACTACGTGTTAGCTGGGAAAAGGCAACCAACAGTCCATCCCTTGGGTTCCTGTGGAGATTAAACAAATATAAAATAATGTATTAATTGTTGTTATTATTGATATTTTTACTTGTTAGGCTAGGTGTTTCCCATTCATTCCAGTTTATGCTACACCAAGCTAACTAAATTCACCTAACTTAGCTCTATAGCTAAAATGGCTTTGTATTTAGAATTATTATTTTTTCCACTTAAGTTCTGGTAAGGATTTAATAAAAATATAGATAACATGTTGATGAATGAGCTTTAGCGGTGCTGGTAGGTGGATTTTCTCTGAACTGCAGCCAGCTGTCACTGCTGCTTCCAGTCTTTATGTTAAGCTAAGCTAACCAGTTGCTGGGTGTAGCTTGATATTTGCCATTCAGACATGAGAGTGGCATCGAGCCAACTCCAGCAACAGAGTGAAGAAGCCCATTTCCCAATATGTTGAACTTTAAGCATGATTGGCTACTTTCCCACTTTCTCTTTTAAGTTTGAAACCTAAACATCAAAAATATTTCACATGGGTCCATTTTGTGGCTATAATGGCAGTCAAAATATATTTTTTGACTACCTCCTAATTTGAGTGTGCATCTTAAGTAATTCATTACTGCTCATCTGTCTTTTGTGTTAACTCATTGTTTAGTCCTAGACATTTAGAAAACAGGTCCTAAATTCTCCTCCACTGACTGACAGACATCAGAAATGCAGGAAACTTTTTTTCATTCATTTTAGTGGCCAACTGAGCCAAAAATCTTTCCATTCACTAATGTAGTAAAATGTGATTCATTTAAATTTTATTTTACTGGGAATTTGATTTAGGATTCAAGCTAACTTTGATCACCACACACTGTGACACACACACACACACACACACACACACACACACACACACACACACACACACACACACACACACATACACTTCAATAAAAATAAATCTTTTAATGATCCCCAGAATGGTCATTAAAGCTGTAATCAATAACAATATAAAAATAACTCCTGAGAATCAAAATGTATAAAAGGCCAATGTAAATGAGTTCTGCTCTGACTGCATTTGTTCACATTGGAATACACAGTATGAGGCTTCTCTGTTCTCTCCTGTAGTGTGCCTAGTCTATCTGTTGTGTTTTAACATACTGCTGGCTCTGACAGGGCTGCCTCTTCTCACCTCTGACTGTGTGCATTTGCTAAACACCAGCCTGGGACTGATTAGCTTCCCTCCCTCCACTCTGGCTGTCTCTGTATATGTCTGCTGATGTTGTTTAGAAGAGTACAGACCACTTCAAATTGTCCTCAGCGTGGAATAGAGTGCTGTGGCACATTCTTACTTGTCACTTTTTAGCAAAACACACAAGCAGAGCGCCTATTCTCTGTCTCCACATGGAGTTTGCAGTGTGGGCAGAGGGTGATGAATACAATGGAGAGAAAATAGAGGAGAGGAGAGAGGGGGAGTGGGGATGAAGGAGAGTGCGTGGGTGAGCAGATAGGACTGGAGATGAGGGGGAGGGGGGCAGGTTAAGTTGGTGCCTACACAGGGCTCTATCCCACAGGCTCTCTCCTGTCTCCCACGCCTGGCCCCTCTAACCTGGCCTAGCTTCTGTTTAATGTCTGGCTCTGTCACACCTCAGCCCACTCCCTAGAGATCTGCATGTCTGTGGAGTAAAGTACATTTCAAACTAGTTCTCCAAAGAAAAAAAATGAGAGAAGACGTCAGTGTGGATTTTTTTTGGGCCTTTCATCTCTCAAACAGCTTTTGCTTGGCTACATCTATGGCTCTGTTTCTCTTGTGCCTCTATTATTTTAGATCTTGCATTGAAAATATCGCTTTAGCTCAGCTCATTTAACTTAACCTCTTGAATGTTCAAAATATTCACAAATTGTCACAGTATCATTCTTTTAATTGACTTCAATTACCTTTAATGGGGTGTGAATGAGTGTAAAGTTATATTTATGGTGAAGGGAGGGTGTGTATTGTACGGTTGACCATTGAAGCAATGTGAGACTTTACTGAAAAAATAAATGAAGATTTTTTTTCATTGGTGTTTCCTTCACAAAAGGTCAGAGCTCAGAAAGCCAGTGGGGATTCAATCCGTGCTTGTACTTACATGACCTAATACATTAGGTCCACCATTCATAGAAAATGGATATATCATTAGATTTATTGGACAAAGCCCTGCTCTTTGAGTATCTTAGCAGCAGGGTTCTGGTGAAAGAACAAATCCCCAGTTAATAACCACTCAAACATTAAATCCTAGTTAAATTGCATACATTATCTATAACATTAGCTGGGGGGGGGGGTGCTAACCAGTATTGTTGACATTATTTTAAAAAAAAAACAAAAACGTATATCTTGTTACAGCTACATTACAGTGGCTTATATACCATTTATTACACATCTCTATATGTCCTATACACACAAAAGTGTTTGGTTGCAGTCGCAGCATAAATCTATTAACATTAGACATTCATAATAAGCAGGTAGTTAAACAGCTGATGAATTAGCCCATGAACATTAAGTATGAATGATTGCAATAAAGATAATCAGCTAATGTAAGTGCAGCATTACCTTGCATTAAGCATTGTGTAAATATAAACAAAAAGCTAAAGCCTGGAGTGAAGCTTTTACATGTTACCCATTGTTCTTCAGTAACCACTGTCCTATGATTTGTTTGATAGTATATGTCCAGTTGACCTGTATTAATTATAAAGAAATGGAAAAATAGGAAAGTGAGGGAGTTGATTTACAGAGCACATGAATGAAACTTTGTTGCCAACCTAATATTTTCACATTTCAACGAGTGCTAGCACAACCTTTATGCTAACAAGGTCACTGGGTTAAGATGTTTGCATTGCAGTTCCAATAAATACAGTCTGCTCTGGTTCTAATATCTGTTATCTCACCTGTAGCCCTACTGATGGTCTGTAAACTCACTGAATACTTTCACGGGAGCCTGAATGGGATTTTCTATCTGAATGGTGGTTTCCCTCCTCGCTGCTATTATTTGCTTGTGTTGGCCAGGAAACAGGTAATACTTTATCAACTGCTGGTCTGCATAATCACTGAGATATTCAGATCCACATGAGGGCTGGATGAGCAGATTAATAGTATTGACAAATCCTAATTAGCGTCATGCTGAATGAAATGATTAATGTGAACAGTTGTTAAGGAGGCAGTGTGTCTCCAAATAGACCCAGAGGCTAGATAATACAGTAATAGGCTATGACTCACACTTTCACCGTTTTAATGAGAAATAGACAAAAGAAGACAGAGGGGGAAAGAAAGAGAGAATGACAGAAAAGTAAGAAAACGGGGGAAAGAGAGAGGGAGAGAAAGTGTGTGTGTTTTATGTCACTCTGCTGTTGTCTG
Organism: Rachycentron canadum; assembly: GCA_038496675.1. Lineage (NCBI taxonomy): Eukaryota > Metazoa > Chordata > Actinopteri > Carangiformes > Rachycentridae > Rachycentron > Rachycentron canadum. The sequence goes on along the minus strand of CM076656.1, from coordinate 16,176,858 downwards.
CCTGCCTTCCTGCCTGGCTCCCCCCAATGTTTTTACACCTTGAGTTTTAAGCAGCGATGGGATTAGTTTGTAGGATTGTTGGCTTGCATTGTGTGCTGAGAGGATAGGCAGTGAAATCCCTTTTTCAGCCACCACTACTTATCCTTGTCCCTGTGTTGTCTCTTTCAAACAGAAGCGCCTCGCTCTACATGCATGTAATCTAGGTGACAAGAGAGAGTGAAAGGAGAATTGAATGTGTATGAAGGGAGTGAAAATGGGACAGCTGACAGGAGGGAGAACGCGGAGGGGTTAGAGGAATAGAGTTGGGAGGAAAAAGGGAGGGTGGGGGGCCTAATGTGGGCTGACTGTGGTATATAGGTAGCCCCCTCTTGTTTGGTTCATTTGAAAGTGGGGTACAGGCCCATAACATGAGCACAGTGCATTTATGTCTGACATCAGCATGTGAATAATTCATCCTCAACTTCATGCCTGAATTATTGATGTCTTAAAGAATACAGAAACAGGCTGCAGAAAACAGCAGTCTAGAGGAAGCAGCATGATGCAAGCTGGAGAAAAGAATTATGATTTCATCATTATTTACAGTTTCATTCCAAAATGAGTTATTTGGCAAATGAAAAATGTGACATTTAATCAGATAAAAAGTGCTTACTAGCATGAAAATAAAACTTGTGGTTGAATATATTTTGTAATTAACTGTCTCTAAGTTATAAAACAATGCAATTTCAAACAATATACATGTGCAAAACAAATATTAAAGCACAAATACTGTATGTGTCTCACAATGAAGGAGCTTTAGCATCTGAGAAAGATAGAAATGGTGGCCCTGGTACACTAGACACAAATCATGTTAATACTACTAAACTACTGCATAGTAATAAAGTTATGGCTTGTATATTCAATATAACTATTGGATTCAGACATTCACACGTTCATGGACCTCGATGGATGAATCCTACAGACCTTAGTGCCACTGTGAACACTGTTTGTGGTTTTGAGTGAAATGTTTATTGTTTGACCGCTACAGGATGGTTTCCCTTGGATTCCACTTGCTGCAAACATCAGTGTCGCACCACAGAATAAACTATGGCGTCCCCTGTTGATCCTCTGGTCATCAGGTTTGTTCAATACCTTCAATACCAATATAATCTCAGCCTCAGTCATACTTTGTCCTTCGACATTAATCTTCTATCGCACTGAAGTAAGATGCGTAACGTGGTAAAGAAGCTAAATATCAGCGTTTTAATTTCATTAAGAGCACCTTGGCCTGCTGACATTAGCTTCTGTTTCTGTCTCAGCCTCAGATTACTAACACTGACCTTTTGTTTTTAGATATATTCCTTGAGTTGTCTCAACCAGCAGTCAGTGTGTTTTTTTTTTATATATGTTGCAGCTCCTTGTGGATTGTGCTACAGGACAATAGTGCACTTGAATAGTATACACATACTTCAATATGATTTTGCAGAATTCCTCTCTGAATTGAATATGGTACAGAAAACCCGCAACTGGTAGATTGATAAATAGATAACTGGGATCTACCAAAAGCCAGAAAATTCTTATTACAGAATGGAATAAAAAGACCACCCATTTTCACTCTGTCTTTTGTTTACTTTGTTATCCCCCTTCTGCAGCACCCTGAATGATAACGTGTGTGCTTACGTACATCTTTCTGTGGGTGTAACTGTTTGTGTGTGTGTGTGTGTGTGTGTGTGTGGTGGCTGTGCTGCCTTGTTGGGGAGGCACGGGGCCCAGACACTTGGAATCATTTAGTGAGAATTTCGAGTGTGGGAGGAGAGGAATGTGTGCCCAGATAAAAGAAAGAAGAGTGAAAGAAAAACAGAGCAAAGAGAGGGGGTGGAGAGTGCAAGAGATAGACACAGATATAGACAGAGAGAGGGCAGGCTGGGAGAGTGTGGCAGGTGAGGAAGGGGTGGAAGATAGAGTGGTGGTGGAGGTTTGAGAGGATGGGAGGGGGGGTTTAGGTGCCACCTGAGGGCGAAACATTTGGAGTGGAGGAAGACAGGCTCGAGTCGAAGACGGGGGTGAAAACGATGGCACGGAGTGGGAAACAAAACGGAGAAAGGGAGGGAGAGCGCAAAAGACAGCGATCTAGAGCAAATGACAGACAGTGGGAGCAGCAGAGAGAGAATAGAAGGAAAAGGCTCAGAAAAAAAGTACACGCTGCCCACTCCTTACCTACTGTTCTCCATTAAGCTGATTTTTTCAAATGGCTCTTGCAGGTCTCGCTTAGGGGGAACATCTATTCCTATCACAATGCTGCCTACACACACCTCGCAGTGACAGGCAGAGCGGTAGAGAGAGAGAGAGAGAGAGAGAGAGAAAGAAAAGGGGATGGGGGATGGGGAGGGGGGTGAGGGGGGGGGCACTAGTATAAATCAAAGATGACTTTAAAAAAAGAAGTAGTAGAAAAAGGAAGGGGGGAGTGTCAGTCTATGTGACTGAAGGTGCAAGCCAAAAGTACAACATATTGCTTTTATTATTGGTAATACAGAAGGAAATAGATATACAGACAAGTGACAAATTACAGGAAAAATCTGAGTAAATGAGAAAGGAGGAGGAGATGAGGAAAACATATAATATATATAGAAACAGCGGCACTGTATGGTACAATTGAGCATTTAACATCCAATCAGGGTCTGTGGAGTGTGTAGAGATGCTGAGCCAGCCCCGGATCTTTCTTCCTTTGAAACAGGGTTCGTCATTGGGGCACAGATGGCAGGAGCTTCAGTTGCACAGACTGCTCAGCTGTCTGCTGTTTCAATAGGAACGGTGACACCTGCATTTAGATCTATGGAAAAGACATCAATGCTCATGCATTAGTGAAATATGCAAGGAAAAAAAGGAGCAACTCTTCTTCAGGTGATCAGACTGTCTGAGTAAGAACAGGGATGTTGTAGTAGTTTTGCTGCACATAAACCTCTCATTACAAGGATGAATGCAGATGTGAGTGAGATATCATCGCTCATCACAAGTGGTGGGGAAAAAAAACACAGACACAAGTTTACAGAGATGCTTTTGCTCTCTCAGCATTTTGCTGGTATGGTTTGTTTCCTCTTATCCACCTAGAAATGGATCTAGGATGACATTAGGATGACATCAAATCTCAACTGTACTGAACATCTTTGGGAGATTTTGGAGCAACGTGTTAAACAGTGCTCTCCACCACAATCATCAAACTAAAATTCTGGAGGGATGGAGGGATCCCTCCAGCAGAGACTTAGAGAATTAATGCTAAAGAGCAATTAAGCTGTTTTGGCAGCAGTTGGTGGTCAAACAACTTGCCAACACACTTTATATTTGTTCCTTTAGTTTGTCACTTGTCTGTAGATGCAGGGTGCTTGTTTTCTTACTGCCGTGACTCAGTGCTGATAAAACAATTACCATAAAAACTCCCCCCTTTTGATTCATATTCTCCTTCCAAGCCGCTGGCACACCACTTTTTATCTTGTGTGTTCTTTTTGAATATCCATGTATACAAACTGTTGTAACCTCTTTTCCTCTTTTCTGTATATCTGTCTTTATTTGTTCACTGTTCACAAATATACCCTCCCACATTCCCTCCTCGTGCTTCCGGTCTCTCTTCCCTTGCCTGGTCTGTGCCAAAGCTATCAGCCCTGTGTGAGCATTCGTCACTGCTGTGTGTGTGTGTGTGTGTGTGTGTGTATCAGAGAGGCTATGTGTATCTGTAGGTGTGTGTTTGGGTAGGTATGGATGTGTGTCTGCAGGATAGTCAGACAATTCCCATGGAATAAAAATGACTTTCCAGTTTTTCTGAGGGAGTTTGGACTGCTGGTGACAGCCTTGAGAAAATAGAGCTTTAAATAAACTATAAAATTATAGAAAATATAAGTCTCCAAGTAAATCTAAATTTTGAAATTCAGTTTTCATTTCATTTAGTTTTTTCTGCCAACACAAGAGAAAAAAAACAGGCTATATAAGAAGCATTTCTTTAGGCTCTGCCTTCATGCCAGTTGAAAAAGCAAAGGATTTGATGAAAAGTGTCTACCCATGCAAATCTGCTATTGGCCTCCTGACCCAGTTGATGAGCTATGTAGTTTAGTTGGAAGGGGTATACACTGAAAACAACACCAAATCAGCAACCATTGTTCACTATCGACAAGGGCCAATCCCTTGCCAGCCTCATGCCTGCAGGTCAAGATGATTGCCATCCAAAATCAATCCCAGAGAGTAACGTGTGCATCTGTAAGACCATTCCTCTATCTTCAAGGGAATAATATGCACAGGCTACGAATTAAAAAATTTAATGGCAAATCAGAGTTCAGTTGATGGACGTGAGGAGCTATTGACCAGCTGAGGTCACAGAATGAACTGGGCCAAGCTGACCTCCATGGTTCCTGGCCATGAGGCGGGCACATTCAATCTCACTTGACCCACTCAGCTTTGACCTTTGGCCCCTGGCAATGCTACCACTGCGTGAACTCTCACCTTCAGGGATCAATAGCTCTTGACCATCGCCTCAGGCCTTTGGTCACAGCACTGAGGGCGATGGAGGATGGTAGAAGTGGGGTGCACGATGGTGGCGGAAGCTGACCTCAGAAGGCAGGGCCACTGACCAAAGATGATGTGGGAGATTTATACTGAAATTGGATCTGATGGGGGGAGAAGGACATTGGAATGTAAATGGCCGTTTAAATTTAGAGTACATCAAAGCAAAGAAATGTAATCCATTTCTGAATATCACCTCTAACTATTCACACGATAGTGGTGAAAATTTAGGCTACAAACTTCAAAACCTCCAACTAGAAACTTGAACTCAATGAAAGGAATCCTTTCAAGCTCTCCCAATCTATTTATGTCATACATGGATACCTCCCTCTTCACTTCAAACTAGGTTGCCACAGTTTGAGCCTTAGTTATTGTGGTTTTGTTGTGTAGTTTAACAAGTCAGATCACTAATCCTCTTATACTAGAATGGTGTAGCAGTGTGGCATCTGAAAGTTGAGCTTCTGTGCATTCTAATCAGCAAGGTAAAGTTCTTTGATCTTGAGTTGAAAAAGCTTCCTCAGTTTCTGCTTTAGAAATGATACTGTGCATGGTAACGGCTTTGTGGTCTAAAATCCCCCTTGCATTTGCTTTGCTGTTGCCACAGACTCTGGTATTAGGCGACTTATAAAAACAGCCATTTCAATCCTTATTCCCATATGACTATTTCCAGCCTCATTTTAAAGTTAGGCTTGAACCTCTGGATTTCAACACACATAGGATCACACTGGCAAAAAAAAAAAAAAAACGCACACACTAACAACTGCATAGTGGGCCTCAGTGGGTGTTGGAGAGATATGCTGAGGGTGTTATAACAGCAGTGAGTCATCAGCAACATAACACAACAGAACACTGAAGGCATTCGTCTTTCTGAACGCATTGTGTCGATGGAAGTAAGGTAAATAACACAATAACTACTACAACAAACTACAGGTGGTGTAAGTGAGTCTATGTAGCTTTGAAAGAACAAGTAACGCATTAATGAGTTTGCAAATGAAAAGCTGAATAGAGCAGCAATAAAATACAGTCTCGCTTTAATCGTTGCACTTCTACTACTATGGCCTGACTTCCTCTGGTATGACCATAGCTTCTAGCAGATCGTGTTAGCAAATGGTAGCAAATTATAGGTAGATATTGGTGAACACCATCATCACTTTGACAACATGCCATATACATTTATTCACCAACTTGCAAATCCTTACACAGCAAGGATGTGAGGATGCAAGCAGAAATGTTACAAGTTGTACACACTAGAATTTTCCAAACTGCAGTAAAAACAGATGAAGACAATCACTCAAAGGCTAAAACATGAGCTAACGATAATTATGGCTCTTTTAACATGATAATTCTTATGTTACTGCAGGCGATGGCTACATCTAATGTTAGCCTCTTGCTAATTACAACACTGCACATTTTAGAAACTCAGTTACTGTAGGTTTCTTCTGTGTAACTATCTCCAGGAAAGCATGTTTGAACTAAAAAACACAGTTAGTTTTTAGCATTAAAGCAGTAAAGTATTTCCCACAAATATATGCTGTATTGTGTCCGACTTGCAGTTTCTGTATCAGCTTGTGTTTTAGAAAACCTCTCTGTGCATGTGCTGTCACATCGGCAAATGTGTTAAATTTCCGAGTTTATTGTGTTGAGTTGACAAAACTTTCTCTCTTGCTCTCTCGTTTGCTTGTGCTTTGTCTATTTACACATGTTCTTATGTTGCAGTGCATTAAGCTGTTGCCACCATCCTATGTGTTTCTACTTCTTCTACTATGTTTTAGCATTTTATACTCTGACTGTCACTAATGGTTTCATGTACTCACTGTACCGTAAATGCATGAAAAGTGATACATGAAAGTGATATCCTTTGCTACAGCAGTGTGCATCTGTTGAATAATATCTGTCTTATTGGTGATGCATAATAATAATTGTTATATGTAGCTTTCAGGAGCTGATGTGATAATTAGCTGGCTACTAGCGTAACCCATGAGGTCCCACCTGTGTAGTTTATAGGCTACAATTATCCCTCCAACATTGGTTTACTGGATTCCCTGTGTTACCTGTCATGTTGCTAAGACCAGCATAATGAATCATTGAATTTCATAACATAATGAGGTAACCCCAAATGGAACACTGTCAGACTACAGTCACCGCAACTGTTGTTTACTTAGACCATATAAACACAGGCACAACTGATCACAAGTTGTGGAAAGTACAAGTCTTATAAAACTTGTGTCCTACAAAGCCCCATCATTTTGGTGTAACAGCCAACAATCATTGCGAAAGACAGGTGCTGCAGTTTTGGCTCCGAGCCTGTTCATCCCAGAACGTGCATAACCCTCTGTGTGTGTGTGTGTGTGTGTGTGTGTGTAAGTACATGAGTGTTTGTGTAAGCGAGCATGTGTGTCTGTTTGTTCTCTCATTTCCCATTTCTCATATCTCATGTCTGTGGTTTTACAGACAGCAGGGCCCATCTCACAAGAGCTGAGGCATGACTCAGACCTACGCAGACTTGTGGCTGGCGGCTGTGACTCAGAAAGGAAGGGAAAGGGAGGGGAGGGAAGAGGGAAAGGGAAGGGAGTTGAGTTGTTTGCAGAAACAGAAAGAAGTGGGGGGTGTCAGAGATGGGGTGTCTTCTCCCCACTCACCCAGGGATGCAGAGATGAGCAGCTGGCCATGAATACATGAGTGGCAGCATCACTCAACATGCACTGTGCACTCACATTCCAGTCAAACACACATGCAGACACGCAGGAGCAGCTGAAAATAGCAAAACAGAGGCCTTCCACAACATCTGCTAATTATCTGGCAGAAAGCAGGCCTGGGCCCAGGATCAGAGTAGTCCCAGCTGTGGGCTTGGACTCGAGGATGGCACTGATAGAAATGGAGAGTGAGAGAGAGAGAATGGTGAGAAAAATTGTCAATAACAGACAAAGGGCTTTACAACAAGCAAACTGGCTCCCAGTGCGACAGGCGCATAGATCAGTCTGTCATAAACACATAGATTTATTTTATCCATATGTGCCGCAGAGAAACAACCAGGCCCCCAGCCTTCCAACAGCATTGGCAGGAATCACAATATCCTTGACAGTCAGTCAGTTTGCCCACCTTCCCTCCATCTCCATTCCTCTCTCCCTCCCTTTGGTCTCTTCTACACTCTGAAAAAGAAAGACAAACTCATTTCCATACAAATGGAGTGAGAGCCTGCAGCCCAGGGACCCAGTGGAATTGCAAATATTTCATCTTTGCCTGGGAGCCGAGCGCTATTACTCCTTGGCCATTATCCCCTCTCTTTCATTCTTTCTCTTCTTTCACTTTCTTTCTCTTCTTTGCTCTCATACCTACTCACCTCTGCTATCCACTGCCCATACCCCCATCTATGTATCATTTGGTCTTCTAAATCACCCATCTAACAGAAAAACATCCTCCCACTATTTATTTTTTACAGCATTACAGCCTTTCACTACTCCATCTGTACAGTCAAAAATAACTTCACTACAGAGCTACACTCAAGCTTCACATCTAGTGTTTGTCATGGAGATAATAGTTTTTAAACAAGTTTTTCCGTGAATGCCGTCCTGACTTTCAAGTGCTGCAGCTCAGCCAGAAAGCAACTGCTGTTTTCTGTTTCAACTTCTACTCCTGTCTGTCTTTTCCCACAGCATCGCTCCATCCTTACCTCCTTCAGAGCATCTGCACAGTGCCCACATTCTTGGGCACACATGGCGTCCAGCAGCTGCCAGGTCAGCATAGGTGCTGGAGCGCAGATTGCCTGGCGCTGGCCTCCTACCCAGGCGAGCTGCCAGTTGTGGACACAGAGACAGCAGGGAGGCGCTGCAGAGGGTAGAGGATTTAACAGACTTTATAAGGCACAGTGTGCTGCCTGCGTTCTCTAATTCTTCCACTTGTGATCAAAAGTAAGGAAAAGCATGCAGAGATGAATTGCCAGATATTAATCTATACATGGATGGTAATTGCCAAATGAGTATCAGATTGCTGGATTGAAATCATTCAATTAACATTAAAATTTAAATTTGACATTTTAGCTACCATGGAGATATTGACAGGGGCACTGAACCTGCAAATCTCAAAAGCATTTAGTATTCCATTTCTGTTCAAGCTTGCCAAATTTCCATTGAGCACACAAAACTTCTAGTTACTGTCTGGTGTTTTCTGCTTGCTCTACATTTTATTCTTGAGAAGAAGGCCCTGGCCAGGACATAGGGAGTCCTTTACTTGGCGGATTTTTGCAAGTATACAAAGGAGAGCAGAGGGAGGACAGGCTAGGCCCCAGATGGACAGTGTGTAATGTTGTTAGCTATAGTTAGCCAATTTAGTCACACTGCCAGCAGCTCTCATTACATGATCTAATTCTCTCTCTCTATCCCTCTTCCCCTCCTATTTCTTCAGCACACACACATGCACACCCACGCAGGCCAAAGAGGATGGAGGGAGTGCCAGGAGGTGAAAGACAGACAGACATGTGTATGTGTGTGTGTGTGTTTGTGGATGCAGGCGGAGGTGGTGGATCTGCAGCAGCACCAGTATGTGTTCAGGAGGTTATGCAGGGCCTCCTCACTCAGGAACTTCTAGTTTTCCAACCAGAGAAAGGCATCAAACTTGAATGAAGATATTAATAATTCAATGCCAGATTTCTCAAAGAAAACTGGTTTTCTGAAATGATAAAGCAAAAATCAATGCTGCCTCTCCTCTCTCTGTCTCTCCTTCTCTCACCACCTCTTCATGCATGCGTGGAGGAGAAAGAAAAAAGGGGGAGGAGAGGATCAGTGTATGTGGCTGCATGCCTCTTTGTCTGTGCCCCATGTGTGGGAGCTTCTCCTGGTTTGCCTCTGCCGGTCGTTCTAGCAGCTATCAGCTTCGTGACCGCCATCCCGCACTGTTACTCAGTAAATCCCCTGGAGGCAGGAGCACTGTCTCAGCCTCGCCACCTCCAGACTGGGTCAGAGAAGAGGAGACACCGCGCTGAGGGAGGCGCAAATCCCAGCGGGGCTGGAGGAGAAAACAGGCACTCATGCAAAAGCACAGGTTAGCACACACCCATCTGAGTGCACACTCACTTAACAAAAGCCCTTGCTGTGAGACAAACAGGTTGCTCATGCCTTTGAACAAAGCTGTTCAGTTTACTTGGTCATGTGTCCATTGTAAGGTTGACGTGTTGAGTCAACCAGTGTACAGCATGAGCTAATTATCACTTCTGTATGAAGCTGTCTGGAGATGAGCAGGTACACACCCAGTGCACATGTGTGTCTGAGTGTCTGTTTCAGAATGTCAGACATGCCACGGTGTCTCTGCTTGGTGTTGTCTTTTTTTATATATATCTCCAGAACGCCAACCTGTCTTAGTTCGCTGCCTCTCCCACTTAACCCACAGAGACACAAATGTAAAAATAAAACCAAAATCTGTCATCTCCCTCTTCATTTTTGCTCAGTGGTCGCATGGATGGCTTGTCAGACTTTTCTCCACAGTAATTTTCAGTTAGGGAGTTTGTAGCAAGACTGTGTGGGCAGCCTAGTTTACTAATGTTTTTAGAAACACTTGCCTCGCAAGGTTAGTTGGTTGGGACATATTTGGCTGTGATAAAGAGTCTATAAATCAGACACAGAAAATTGGAGGATGATGGTTTATTAAGTATATATATATATATATTTCCTCAGAGAGATACACAGATTTCACAGAGCCATATGCAAATTGTAATGCAAACCAGGCTGATGAACATTTTGCATTTTGCTGAGCGTGCGGGGAGGTGTTAATTCAACTCATGTAGTGGTTTTACTGTGACTATAGTTACCAAAAGAAAAAGAAAAAAAATGTTTTACTGTCAGAATAACTATAAGACAGCTCATACTCATTTCAGTCATTTTGATGTACATATACATATATATATGTACATATGCATATATTGCTTTCAGCAACTTGGCTTTTATACATTACACAGTTTATTGCTTATCAGTTGAAAATTGTTTTTAAATGTCCAGATTTCTCATCCTGTAAATTTTGTTTTAGGATGCCCTTGCTCTCAATGCCCTTCCCTGTATAAATAAAGGTTTAAATGAATGAACATGCATGTTAAGTACAGCATATAAATGTGATTTGTGTCAAGTTCCTGGTTGAATAGGCAATGTTACATTTGAGGACCTTTACATCGTCGGTAGACATGAAACTCTTTAAAATTATCAGAAAAGATGAACAACTGTACTGAAAAATCTGTAGTTCTTACACAAGCTTGTTCACATAAAAACCTCAAGATGGTGGTTGACTACAATGCCCCAGGTTCATTTAAGGGATATTGTTCAATATGGGATATTGTTGAATACAGAGAGGAGAACGCACCTCCACAACCAACAGCTCCTCCCTCTTAATATCTCTTCCATTCTTCAGATAAAAGAAGAACAACTAAGAGAGAGAAGAGGGACTTGTTACAAACAGCTGTAGTGACAAATTAACTTTTCTTTTCTTTACTCTGTCTGGTGCTGATTGTCCTTATTTGGTGGAACTCATCATCCTTGGGGGAGCACAAACTAACTTCCTGTGATTTCAGGAGACAAACGACGAGGCCTTGCGTGTTTGTGTGTGGGTGGCACATCTGGCACTGGAAGCTAATAATCTGCGTGTGTATGTGTTTCTGTCTTTTTGCATGTGCCTGTAGGGACACGTATCTTCTTCTTTGCATCAAACTGTGTTCATTTGCACTATATTTATTTCTGACTATGTATATTAGTACTTATTTGACGTAAGTGTGAATGTTCCTACGCATGCACACCCCTGAAAGTTTGTGTGTGCATATGTGGGTACATTCGTTCCAGGTGTGTGTTTGGCATGTTGTGAGAGATGGAGGAGGTTCTGCTACTCTGACACAGCCACTGTGTCATGCAGACATATCCAGAGTAGAAGAAATCATTACACTATATTCTCTGTAATAAATTAGTGGGTTGAGGTAACCCTAGGCAAGGTAATACAAGGTTAATAATGTGCTGTTTTTCCCCACTGGCAGAAATAAACAATCTCCTCTGTTTATTTGCCTTCGCTACACTCCCACGAGAAGCCAGAAACAGCAGGACAGAGGCGTCGAAAGAGGGAAATGGAGGGAAAAAAAGGATAGCGGGATGAGAGTGAGAAGGATAGATGACAAATAGATGATGCTCCATTCCCAATCTGACACCCACCTACCCTTACTGCCATGTCCTTCATTTCACTGCAGAGAAAAATTAAAACAGGTCGACCCACGTTTTTTTTTTCTCCCCCCTTTTCTCTCATCCCTTTTTCCATCCTCCACATCGGGCCATCTCTCTCTCTCTCTCTGTTTATCTGTCCTCCTTTCGCTCGCTCTCTTCTTCCCACTCTCCCGGTCATTGCATGGGTCAGGGTGGGAGTCACGACAGGCTCTGAGCTTAACCCCCCACTATCTGTCATTCATCACATCCCACAATTGACAGCTGCCTCTACCCACTCACACTTTCACCTCTGCATTTCTCATGGAAGACAATGTGTTGCATGTGGCTGTGATATACCAAAAAATGCCCATTCTTCAAAGACTATTTAAATATCTCCTCGCTATGTTCACCGTAACACATTATATTTGTGTATAAATAGTTTACTTCTACCCTATAGGATAGAAGCCACAGCCAATTTTTCTGTGAGACACACAGCCACTAACAGTGATTGTCAAGCCAGTATGTAAACTGTAAGCATTTGAACTATTAGGTGTGAGGAGGAGGTGAAAAAAGCTTATAATAGAGTACAGTGTATTTATGTTAACAGCAGTCATTTATCTTGAGTCTGAGAGTATAGCTTAAACTAGGCAGTTATGTCCATTTGAGGATTTCCTTGGTAACCATGTGGTAACCATGTAGAACTGAGATCCAGCGCTCGACCACAACACCTCTGTGCATGCATTTGAGTGTGTGTGTGTGAGGAAGGAACTACAGAGACACAGGCAGTTACCATTATTCAATATATAGTTCTTAATTAGCAACATCACTATAGTTAATTACACCAACAGGAGGGCAAGGTGCTGAGATAACGCACGCTTTCTAAAAGAAAGAAAGAAAGAAGAGTTGTAGTCCCTGTCTTGCTGTGAAGATGTACAGTATTTCGTGACTTCTTCAGGAGCAGTGTGTGTCTTCATTATCATGCAGCGACACAACAAGAGCAGACAGAGGAGAGGAGATGGATTACAAACTTGTCACGTTTTATTGCAAGAGATGGTGTTCCTTCTTTGTGACAGTTTTCCCTGCGGTGACATTCAGGCCCCCACAGCCGTCATCCAATGATCTCACTGATGACACACACACGCACACAGACACACTCACCTTCCATGCCATGACCTCAATGCTCTTCCTGAATAGACAATTCTTAGAATAATGCTGACTTTAAGCAGAAACCTGGTAGGCAACGAGAAGCCCACACAAATGCTAAGACCCACAGAGACACAAACACACACACACACATACAACTACACTCACATGCAAAGCTTCAGCTAAAAGGTGAACCGGACTGATCATTGCACATGCAACCCCTGTCACCTGCACAGTGAAACAGGACTGATAATGTGAGAGTAGGAGGCAGAGGCCAGAGATACAGAGCAGAGTGAACAGCAGTGCAAGAGTCAGATAAGAGGTGAAGTAGCTAAAAACAGAGCTCACATGCGAGGCGAGCCTGTCAGAAGAACTACTAAAGCCCACCACAGGGACTTACTAACTAGGTCACCTAGGACCTTTGGGTGTCTGGGTGAGCACTGTACTTTTCAAAGAGAGACCAACTTCTCTCCATTAAGATGGAATAGAGGAGTTTGGGATCTATCACGTCCACCTTAATCTCCACCAGGGGAATGCTCATTATGCCCTATCTACTGCCATGATCATTTTTTTAGCATTTCCATTTCCCCAGGTAAACACTTATTTTCACCCCGGGCCGCTCTTTTGTGCTGCGTGTGCATCACTAAAATGAGGTCGACGTATCCCTATTGATTCCTTTCAAAGGACTACACTTCTCTGTAAAATTCATTACATCGTTTCATGTGTTTAAACTGAAGCAACCTGTATTAGTGAGAATGTACATTAAGTCGCTTTTCAAACAAGTGGAATACCAACACAGCAATAATGTAGCACATTCATATTTCTATAAACAAATACTGCATCCTCATTTTAAAGAATATACCAATAATGGATGAAAGGGGAGGAAAACCTAGTTATAGAAGATTATTGTCTTTGTTACATGAACACTGGGTTCTCTTTATTGTTTTGAGTCCTTTTCATTGTTTTGGTTAGACAGCTGTGGCTCTCCAACTGTCACAGCAAATCAAGACATGTTTTATTAAGCGTAGATGAAATTAGATAATGTGAAAGTCAGAGAATTGTAGTTAAGACTTTGCAGAGAAGGGCAGGTAATGTTGTAACCCTGCTGAAATATTATTCATCTTGATATTAAAGGCAATTTTGCATCACAAAATAGAGCATTCAACTTGCTTTCACTTTCGCAACATTAAGCTCCACTGTAAAAGTCTTTAGTCTACACTCTCTAAAAGTCTGCATGTACACTCATCTACTGATCTTCTAAAATGTTTATTTTATTGACCAATTGCAATATTAATTGCTTTATAAATTTTTTGCTCATTATGTAGAGAATATTCTTCCCATATTCACATTGTGAATAATTGTTTTCCCTTTCCATTTTCCATTGGATGTTTGAGGGTATTTAAAAATAATTAATTCCTCTGATTCTAAATTCCCATAAACTGAGGTTGTCATTTCTATAGATCTTAAAAGTGTAGAGACAGTCTGGGTTTCTTGTAGAAATTTGTATTTTGGATTTTTCAGAGAAGTGATCATTTGATCATGAAATATGTTGTATATCTGAATAGCATGTATCTTTGTTTCTCTGTATCTTTCTTGTCGGAAACATGATATACACTAATCATTTAAAACTGCTATTCTGATGTGTAACTGAAACCATTGCTCTGGTCTGTAAGAGGCCTGACATCAGAAGCCAGAGCAGGCTGCTGCACTCAGTCTGCTGTTAGATGGTCCTGGTTCTGGGCAACGTCATTAACATATAAGTGCATTGCGATTGACCAGATGGTCAGTGTGGTGCCTGGTTCCATCAGGGTGTTTTATTGACAACTTAACTATGCATCTCCTTTCTTTCCTTTGTGCGTGTGTGTGTGTATATCCGTGTGTGCATTTGATGTGTAACCAGAAGTTAAGAGTTTGGTCACATGATACTCCACATGATATTCAGCTATAATGGCCGAATGATGACTGTAAGATATGGTTGGAAGTTCATTCTCTGTTTGTTTAAAGCTATGATACAGCAATGTGTTTCAGATAGTTCCATAGCAATACCGACCTCTCATATTATTTATATCTAAAACATGTCATGCAATATCAAGTATGTATCAGTCATAAACAAGTGTTGGTACATAATATTTTCATTTAATTTACATTTCTATAGTAAAGATAGGGACTTGACAAAGCTTTATACAAACTGCTAGTACAGACTATAACAGTGTTATCAATGCTTGGGCGGAAAGAGAAAATGTGTGTGCGCGCACATACAGTACATGCAATTATTCTTCTCATACCTGTGTGTACACATCTGCTGTGTTTTGGCTTTGGCTCACAGTTGTGACAGAAGTGCTTCAAGTTCTTGGCTGAAAGACACTGTAATCAAACCAACACCCAAAGCCCACACAAAGCAGAGGGGCCAGCAGCCCACACACACGCACACACACACATACACACACACATGCATGCTCATGCACACAACTGCACACATCTTCATACACAAACTCATACAAACATTCACTTCCTCATACAGGGTAACCTATGATCTCACATAGCTCTAAGCACTTACCTGCACCCTTTAATTGTGCTCCCTGTGTTCTTATTCCACAAAACTTCAGACACCCACAGCCTCTTTGCTGCCTACCTTGTTAATAATCCTTTTTCTTCTTTAAGACACCATGCAGCCGCTTTTCCTGTGACTATGCCTGTGAGTCAACTCATTACATTTCCTTTTGTCTTGGTTTTATTATCTCAACACAGGGTGTCTGATGTCCAGCCTGTTTACATACACACTGTGTACGGTCAGTTCCATATGGGTGGCCCGGCAAGGATGTGAATGTGATTCAAGCATTTCTTTATGATTAATTCAGGATGACTCATTCGCCATGGCTTCCCGTCATACACATACTCACACATAGGTGTATGTGTACAGACACAGACACACACATTAAATACACAAAACCAATACATGTATGTATGTATTCATTCTGCGCACCCACACACATTTCAGGACTCATACACTTCTTGCCAGATGTCAAATGCCTTTTATGCTTTTAATATGTAGGCTGTGGCTGTTGATGTTTTTTATACAATTTGACTACACTTGGACTCTACAGTTGACACTCAGTCCATTCAAAGGCTAGTGCTGGGCACCGAAGCGTCGTCACACGAGAGTCTCCTTTCACAAAGCCTACCCATATTTTACGGTTTTCTGTCATTTTGTGTGGTCTGGAGCCAGTACAGTAATTCCATATGTGTCAGCAAAGAAGGAATTCAGTGTGGGTGATTGTAAAACATAATTACTTGAACATAAAACCTCAACTTTTCCCTGAATGTGAATACTGGATGACACATGCCCCCCTCCTTTTTTTTTTCACCCTCATGTCAATTAGACTTAGTTTGGATGGAGAGGCATCTGTTTTGATCATTTCGATTTCTGTACAATAGCCAATTAAAACGTAAGACACACCCAGATGCTTCCTTTCTTGGAAACACAAATCTAAGAGTTACTCATATGTTATGAGTGATAATATGCATAATTCATATCAACAATATACAATATCCCCTGAGAAGGAGAGCATCTGTTTATATTAATATGTATGACCCTGCATATTTTCAACTGTTAATAAAAACATGCATGGATTTGTATGACAAAGCTGTGTGTATATGAACTGCAGGCCAGTGAGGGCCAGTTAAAGTAATCTATCCTGTTATGTGTGTCTGAGGTTTTCTCTGCCTGCAGTCCCCTGCACTTTGTCACTCACAGCTCCTCTGGTTACGACCTGGCCCCTCTTGGGGGCCTCTGGGGCCCGCTGGCTAAATTAGTTTCAGCAGCACCAGGAACCAGAGCTGCAGGCCCCTAACCTCTCGTTGGATTACAGAACTCTAACCCTCCTCTCTGTCAAGGCCTCCCAAGGCCTTTGAAGTTGTTCATGGCTTTTCCTTCCTCACGCCACCTAACTGAATGAATTATCTACCCCCACCTCTGCCCTCCACCGGCCTGCTCACCTACTCACCCTCTTTTTCTGCTATCTCACCACTCCTCCTCATCCTTCTTTCCATCTCTCTGCCTCCAGGGTGACCCCCCCCTCCCACTCCTCTGGCCTCTATCCCTCTCCCTCTGACTTTGCTCCTCATCCTTTGTCTCTGCAACCCTAAAGGCACCTCTCCTGTCATCTCCCAATCCACCTCCTGTCTCCATCTTTTTTGTCATCCAGTCTTCTTTTTCCTCCTCCTTTAGCATTCTCACATCACTTCTGTTCTCCTCAAAATCTATTTCCTCTCCCACTCTATTTTTTCAGCCCCTCACGTCGTCTTGTATTTCCGTCTTCTCCTCTCCTTCACCTAGTTTTCTTTTTTACCCACTCTCCTCTTCTCTATTCCATATTCCTCCCCCTTCCTTCTTTTCTTCACCCCTCCCATCCTCCCTTGGACTTTGTCCCCAGGGCTTTTTGCATGCCTCACACATTCCTTTGCACTGACTGGCTGTGTTTACATTGACATCCCCTATTCTGTGTGTGCGGACCACAGCACCACAAACCGAACAGCACAGAAGCACACACAGATACATGATAACCAAGTTCATTAACCCTCTTCTCTCCCTCTCCAGAGAAAATAAATGAAAGTGAGAGTAAATAACATGATGAAATAAATCAAAAGTGATTAAATAGAACGAAATGCCTCACAATAAATATTACACAACAAAAATGTGCCAAGTTTTCTTTCTTTTGTTCTGGGACCCCTTGACTTTTTCTCTGCTAATTACGCTTACACGAGGTAGTGGACATTTTTCATCAATGTGCAAGGGACAACAGGATAGTTGGAAGTTTAAATGGAATTCAAACACATTAGAGTACATTATGCCAGCAGAGGTTACAGAGTGAAGTCAAGAGCTGCCAAACTATAATAGCACCCTTAATCATATACCACCTGATCCTGCAAAGTGAGAGCATGGGAGGCACAGCCCAGATTCATTGATAAATAAATGCAGCCAAGTGGATCTTTTTATAGCTCCGGCAGCCAGAGGACAATATGTAGCCATGCGAGCTATGTTTATTTTATTAAACAGAGTAGGAGAGAGAACAAGGTAGCGTGGGCAGGGGGGTGGGGTAGAACAAGACAAAGGACGGCGACAAGCCCAGAGAGCGAGGGAGAGGTAAAGAGGGAGAGAACAGGAGGGAGCATTAACAGTTGATCTATCATAAGGTCATCTTTTTCCACCGCGTACACGTCACCTGTGCATTGCCTACCAAAGGACAGTCAGCACATTCAAATGTCACTGTCTACTGCTTGTATTGTGTAAGGCCATGCTCACCCAAGCGCAAACACATGCTTATGTGTCACGTAAAAGCACAAGTGTAGCATTGAGTGATTGCATGTTCTTTTCTAAGCCCTACCCAGTCCATTTCAGGTACTGAGTTATGCAAGATGCTCCCAGCCCATCCACCTCCTCTTTTAAGCCCATCCATATTAGGATGTTATTTCTCCTCCATGACATACTCTACTGTGTGTGTGTCACCGTTTCCTGTCCTGCAGTGTTTTTGTATTCACCTGTCAATCTGGCTTAATGTGTTTTATTATTTGCTGAAATAATGCTCCATTGTGGACAAGACTTAGATATTCAATAGGATGACACATTAACAAGTGGCTTTATCACTAATCTGCTATTGTTCATGGTCCTCATATAGCCAACATTCATGGTTTAGTGCAGCTTGACTAAACCCAGTGTTTATGGGTTAAACACAGGCGTGACCAATCCACGGCCCCTCCTCAGACTACCCTGTTTCATCTTGTGTTGTTCCTTCCCTTACTGATTGATCCTCCACTGTATCTGTATGTGTGTGTATGTGTGCTGACATGTCCCTCATGCCAGGTCACAGTTAATTGCCAGGCGGATTACAAGGTGTTGCAAATGGATAAAAAACATTCGTGTAGTGAATCATTTCGACTTTACTGGCACACACGCCTTCACTTCCAGTAAGGATCCGTAGCAGCACGCCCGCCTCTTCTTCAGGCCCCCACGAAAACCGTCGCCGGTGCCAATGGCTCTGGAACTGCCCAACAAGGAGTTAACACCTCAGATGGAGAGACATAGTGGAGGGAGGAGTGGGAGGAGAGGGAAGAGGATGGTGTGAAGGAGAAAAGGAGTGGCTGGCAGTCGCAAAGGTGGTGAGCTCAGGACTGTGGAATCAGGAACTGCTCTTTGCTCTTTACTCTGCAACGCCCCTGCACTACCGCCACCGCAACACCCACACCTCCACCCATGCTCTCCTTCCGCACAACCTCTGCCCCACTCTGGTCTAGCTGGAATGCTGACTTTCACCCCCACCCACTTACCCTCTGTGTTTCTCACCCCTCCTTCTCCTGCAAAAGATTGGAGGAATAAAGGGGAAGCAGCGTCCCCTGTAACAAAATGTGGCTCTGTGTGACCAGCAGTCTTTCTGTGAATGCGAATCGCGTTTGTATCGAAAGTCACAGAGAAAAAATAAATGCAATCTAAATTGGAAAAAAATTCCTCTCTGTGCTGTTTTGGTGTACTTGAGCAGAAGTGCCCCAGTCTAACTAAAAATATCTCTCCAAGCAGCAAAGGGAAAGTCTGATTCCGCACAAGGCTCTATTAAAACCCACAGATTCAGCAGTGCAGACCTCTGTCTGATTCCAGTGAGGATCATTTCTGCCTCTTCCAACTATAGAGCTGGAGTTTGGACTGATTGAGACCAGGAAAAATAATAATACACAGTCTCAGTTAGGGCAGATTCCAGTAAAAGCAATTTGTGTAAAATTGTGTCCAGGGAAAATGGCTTCACGGTGGGCGTGCTAAGAAATATTACTTTCTAGATTCAAATGAACAAGATATGTCTCAGCTATGAACACATGGTCAACAGTTGTGATATCTGTCAGTCATACATTTCCTCTATATGGTTCAGGAAAGTCATGCTGCATCTTTCATCTGTCTGCTTCCTTTAGCAGCTCAGGCTCTCACACAAGCGTGGTCCAGTTAACCTTCCCCCAGAGTTCAGACACTTCGGGCATGGCTGGCATGGAGTACTCATCAACAAATTTGTCACAATCTATCTTTGGTGATAACGGACCACAGACAGTGTCTGTCTCCTGTTCCAGAATATGAGTCACCCAGCCATACTGTATGAATAAAAGCCTTGTGTTTTCTGATAGCAGAACATTTCCATTTGGCTTTTTCGAGGGTGAGGTGGCCAATGTTTCTGATAAAAATGAAGATAAAGATGTTTATCTGATGGAGTAGCTTATTAAAAAAAATAAAGCTTTTCCTTTCAAACAAGTTCAAGGCTTGTTTGTTGTAGCTAGGTCAATAGAAAGAGGAATTGTTTGGGGTTTAGAGGGAAAACAAAAGAGAGGAACAGGGAGGTAGCTGGCACATCTGTCATCCATTTGGGGTGGGAAGGCTTTCTGCTTACCTGTGCACCGTCAGCCAAGGAGGGGCGGCAAGGACATTTGTCATGGAGCCGAGGAGTAAATAGTGAGGAAACAAACCGCCATCTGTCTGGACCCATTGATTTTCACATGAAAAGCAAATACATCCATTCTGTTTGCGCTGCCTTCCAGCCCTGTGTCTGCCTGTTGGGCGGGCGCAGGGTTGAAGTTTACCTTTCAACATCATGTTCCTTTGATAATGCTTATATATGACTGAACCTCCAGCCTGATGACTCCCTTTTGTGGGGTGCCACTGGCTGAAAACAGGAGCACACAAGTTCTTGAGCCATAGTGAGTCACTGTACAGAGGTTTGGCCTTGCCAGAACGGCGACAAGTTGGCGAGCTAAGCAGATAGCATGTCTGCTCTTTATAACAATGAACAATACAAAGAGGCATTCGTGGATTCATGGCTGACAGGAACAGAGGGAAATGACAGCGATGGTCAAGGATCCAGCCTCTCACATCCTGCGCTTTTGTGGCACCTTTTGAAAATGCAGTGTTTGTTTTCCTTCCACCTCAAAGCAATGTCCATTCACATCTGCAATGTGTCGCAGATGTGTTTGGGGGAGGAAAGACAGAACAGAAGCACAAGATGCAGCGATTGATCCCATGAGAGAGAGAGAGGGAGCTTTAATGTCTTGTGTCACCACCACCTGCCTCCTCTTACGAAATCTCTTCATGTTCCACCCACTGAGTTTCCAATCCTCCATTCTGCCCTTGAACAGACACTAATTCAACCACCGAATCTAATCCCTAATGTAAAGACCTGATAAATTCCTTTCACTGCTACCGTGTAAATGTTTATCATTAAATGTGGGGTATTCACCAAATTATCACTGAGGGGCGTAATGACTTTTTATGAGGTCTGACTAAGGTTTGTGGGTAGATAACCTCACAAAGAGCACCTAGGTGCTCTCTGTGTGTATTATACTCCCTATTTGGCTTTGATCGTTTTGGCATTTTGCTGCAGACACTTTAGATATACAGCTGATGAAACCAAAATGTCATCCCTCTTTCTGTACAACCGCTGGAGAGAGGGCCTTTTCATTTAGGGGGAGAATTTGAAACAGCTCTAACCTTTCATCAACAATGCTGCCACTTTACGCTGTGGAATTCCTAATTCAATGAGAGGCGTACCAAGGCACCTGCTTTCATCAGTGTGAAGGTCCTCTGAGAAAGTCTGTGGAAAGAAAGAGAAGGGACAGAGAGAGACATTTGCAACTTGTTGACAAGACTGGGGCGTCACAAAAAAGAAAATGAAACATACACCTCCAGGCTTGTGATGTCATGTGGCACAAACAGGTTTTTACTGTCAGACCAATAGCAAAACAGACAAAGATAGACACACAGTGCTTGATAGCACACACTAAATATTATTTGGATCACACTGTGCTAATGATTGGGACACTGACACGTCACACCATGCCATTAGATAATTACAATCATGTGTTCATTTTTCATGTGTATGTGCACATACGCTTTGTGTGCACATGTGGGTGCATGTGTCCACGTGTGTCTGCCCTCTCTTGATTCCATGTCAGACCCCACCTGTTCAGTAAACCCCCCCCCCCATGTCCTCTTCCCGCATCGTGGGCCCGCATGATGTGTCATCTGTGCTGGCTTTTGTTGTTGCGTTCCCATCCCTGCTCTCACATTGTCTCAATATTACACACACTGTCTGACGAGAAATCTCCCGAGGGCTGTTTATTATCGTTGCATTTCAATTTTTGTTTTATTTAGTCTTTCCTCATCTTTTTTGGTTCTGTCTTCATTCAGTTCTCCACCCCTCCCCTCCCTCTATATACCCCATCTCTGCCTCTCTCTTACAGCCCCCATCCTTCCCCTCCCTCTCACCGCATTCCTTGGTGAGTGGGTGGAAAGTTCAATGGGGATGTGGGATCCCAGAAGGGCGGGGGGGGGGGGGGTTGCCTCTTACCAGCGCATTGTATGTGTGCAAACCAGGGGCTTCTTATCACCCAGTCCAATCTCTCTCCCTGCAAAGCCACAACTCAGCAGCAACCCTTTGCTGGTACAGAGTGTCAGCTTGGTATTGAGCTTGTTGAGAGGGTCCAGAATGTCTCACAAATAACAATACTTAAAAGACTGAGACGCTCAAGATTTACGATAAATAGCAAAAACTTTGTGAGCATCTGTTCCCTGTTATATTGTTATAGCTGAAATACTGGAATTGTTATGGTTCCCCTTCATCACCTATTCACTGCTGCTCCTCGCATCAACATTGGCTTCAGACACAGTACTGACAACACTTAATGAGAGAAGGACCTCTGCTGGATTTGTCCAATACTGCACTCCTCCTGTTATCTGAAGAGGGGCATGAGTGTCAGCTTTGTTGACTGCACAGTCAAGACTGCAAAACTAGATCAAAGATATGTTAAATCACACTATTAATATTTATACTAGGCTTTTGTTATGTAGGATAGGATGTAGACAGACAGCTCATCATTTCAAATGCTTTATCTTGTTTATTTTGTCATTGTATCACTTTGCTTCAGTTAACTTACTTTGCAAGCAAAAAATGAAAGGTTAGGGCAGTGTGGACAAGTCAATCCCAGCAACTTACATAACCTTTCAGTGGTGAGAAACCCATAACAATTTTGTTTTGTGGCATTCCTTACCCTCTTGTCACCGTGTTTACCTTTCGTTCCGTCTTATCTTTGTTGTGCTGCAAGCAAACAAACTGGTTATAGAAGCAGCTCTGGTCCGTGGGCTGCAAGTGTAGGAGACACACAGGAAGTGGTGGGCGACCAGCAAACTGTATTTCCCCTTCCTGTCTATGTCCTCCCTCCCTGCCTGCCTGCCTGCCTGCCCTTTGGCTATTAATGTAACTCTGAGCTACCCACCACACACCCACATAGCCACTGGGAGCTGTTGTGCACAAGAAATCACAGACATACATGGACACACACATGCATGCACAAAAACAAACACGTATGCAGTCCCAGCAGCAGATGCCAAGTGATATCAGTGTAAATAATTAGTGCAGTTAAACAAACAGACAGCATATTAGGTTGTGCAGAGAGCCACAGAAAGAGTCCAGTACAGTATGCAACCTCATCACTGGCTCTCAAGTAAAACATTAGTACTTGCCTCTCCCCCCTACCAGGCTGGTGTATAGACAACAGACAGCAGGGTGTAATTAAATATGTGTCCATCACTCAATCATGATGTCTATTGCAGCCAAGGAGGAGGTGATGCACAGTGGGAAAATAGCAGCCGCGTGATAACAAGGTTGCCTGTTTTTTTAGGTAGGTTTGTGTGCCCCTGCACACAAACAAGCACGTGTACAGTACGCACACACTCACAGCCAGACACATTACAGATGTACCATTGCACTGCACTGTGAAGGAAAATATTGTTCATTCCTGTTCGCTATTTCCCCCCCCCTCCTTCAAGTAGGTCTGATATTTTCTGAAAGTGGGCTCAAAAGTGTGCTGACAAATTTAGCACTTTCGATCTCTCCATCTCTTTCCCTCTTTGTTCAATTTACCACTTACACACGTGGCATAGCCTACACACACACGCAGACACACACATACCCATGATCCATGTTCCCATTGCAGTCCTTATCTCCTCCCCCCGGTCATCCAGCTCATCTGTGAGAACAGAGAGAACACACACTGGCATGAATCACAGTGAATCATGCAGCCCAAATAGCACCCAAAGAGAGGTGTTGCATTTAACCAGGACACAGGCTATTTATTATGGCCTGGGCGTGCACATTCTCATTATAGGCCATGGAGGAAGCTGACAATGGTCAGGCAGATGAGGGGGTAGTGGCTCTTTTTAAATGTCACCGGCAATGTATCATCTTATCTACAGGCAGTGTCAGTCTGTTTGAATACAATATTTAGAGCGGGGTGAATGAACTGGAATGGAAGGGGAGAATAGATCTTTTATAAGACACAATGATTTGCAGACGAGGGCACATAGACACTGTATCACTACATAGGAGTATAGATTTTTGTAGTTAAGGACTTCACCTGCTTAGAGTCAAGTCAACTAATTTGATTAACAGCAACCTCATTGATTTAAAGTTGACAATAGATGGTTTATAATCAAATACACATTTTTTTAAATCATCATTGACTTTATTTTCATTGAAAGAAAACTTCTAACATCAGCATGGCACCAAAGTGTCTTTCCCATGCAGACCTCTGCCTAATAAGCTTGTTAAAGTCTAATTAGTATAACAAGTATCTTGAAAATAAATAAACATAATTATCATATCAAATACATTAGCGTTTGGGGAGGGGGTAATAGATTAATTTGACAAACACTTTGTTCCTCTGTTTTCTTTTGGCTTGATTTCTCTCCCCACATGCCAATCATACTCAATCCATCACATCAGGACAGAGTTGGGTGCAGGCTCATGAATCTGTGGAAAGCTAACATTTAAATTACAGCATGTCTGCACTGCACACTGTGAAAGCAACAATGCAACGGAACTTCCCGTCAAAATTCAGGTATAAGAGCCACATTTGAGATGAAACAGCTTCCGGAAGCAATCAGCACCTGAACAATTACATTAAGTGAATTGATTAGATATTGACTGAGGGTATATGGCCAGACAACTGACCAGAATCTGCAGACCCTCAAAACCTAGGTTACAAATCAACACAGGCCTTTACAAGCCAACAAGAAAAGCACAGAGTCACAGTGTGATGGAAGAAGGTGCAAAATACTGGAACAATGTCTTTCTTCTGTTTCAGTGCAAGGAGGAGAGGAGACGAAAGGAGGGGCAATTTCATTATCAACCAACAAGTAGACTCATGCCACACGGCTTTACCCAACCAACTGTTGTCATGGCAGCAACTTGTCACGTCATCTGCATCTCACCTTGAATGAATAGAGACCTGCAGGCTTTACGAGCAGCTGGGGACACACCCACAGCAACCTGTGTTTCTGTTTGTGTGTGTGTGTGTGTGTGTGTGTGTGTGTGTGTGTGTGTGTGTGTGTGTGTGTGTGTGTGTGTGTGTGTGTGTGTGTGTGTGTGCACAATGCATATGTGGTTGCTTTCTTATGGAGATGACAAGCAAAGCTGGCCTCCTCTAGACCTCTAGTTGTCAACACATGGACAGCAACAACAGCAGTCGACCAGCTGCTCCTTCGTCTGAAAACTTCCATGCCTCTTCCTCTTCTTCTCAAGGAGCCCTTTCAATGTTTAGTTAAATGTAGCCATACATCTTGGCCTACAGGCTAGTGCCACTGATTTGTGTATAAATTAGTGGGTAGAATCAACGTGTGCAAATTCTGTGCAATATGGTCAATATTGCAGCCAAAAAATATATCATCTATGCCATAGAAGAACCTTGTTATCTGTACTGCTTTTCTGTAATCATGTTGTGTTGGTATTGTCCAATATCCACTGACATGAACAAACAAACATTTATAATGAAACCAACTTTATTTATTTATTAATTGTATACGCAATTTATATAATTTATTTATTGGTCTCTTTGGAAAAAGCTCAACTTATAGTATATAAGTTGTATATATATATAAAATCTGAACTGTAGTGGTTTGCACTTTTTATAGTGCTTCTCTGCATTCTCACTCTGTCTCCGAAGAACTCTTTTTCGTGCATTGCCTCTTGAAGTAGCCCATGTCTCTTGAGTGTTTATAGAATAGATTCAAGATAGCTTTGTGTGTGTGTGTGTGTGTGTGTGTGTGTGTGTGTGTGTGTGTGTGTGTGTGTGTGCATGCATGCGTGTGCACACACGTCTGACTACAAGTTTAAGTGCGCTGAGGTGATGATGAAGGGAGCGGAGGAAAGAAAGGCATGGCAGGTTTCCATGACAACAGCTTTTTATTTTCACTTCCTCAATGGTGTTGGAGAAGATGGATAGATAGATAGATAGATAGATAGATAGATAGATAGATAGATAGATTATTCGGATGAGACAGGCTAGTGGGCTGGGATGCATGGGCAGACGGGGGTGGAAGAAGGCACTAGAGTCGTATGCCTGCTTGCCTGCTTTGTCTAGAACAGAATGTCCTCTTTGTATACACCCCTCCCTTGTTGGATGACAAGTAACCAACAACTTGCTTGCAGTCATCCAGAAACACCTTATGAATAATAATAATTCATTTTATTTACAGAGGGTACTCAGAGAGACTCTTCACAAATGATTGTAGAAAACAACTAAATAAAACGCATGACACACAACATTAATCACAGACAGATTTGGTGTAGTCTTGCTTGTGTTTGCAGAAAGTGTTCCAGAGGGAGATGATCTGTTACAGCATGGAGCAGGTTGTTTTACATAGGAGGGGGCCTGGTTGGAGGGTTTTGTGCCAGTGAAGCTTTTGGAAGACAGGGGTGATGTGGTCACAGCAGCAGGAGTGAGTAAGCAGGTGAGCAGCAGTGAGAGTCTGGAAATGTGCTAGAAATTTTCAGACTTTAGACTTTGGATAATATACAATGAAGAATGCGGTCATGGTAACAGAAGTCCATTCAGAGAAGGAGAGCGATAGATGGAGGCAAGCTATGTTTTTTAGGTGGAAAAGGGTAGTTCTGGTGATTTGATTGACATGCTGTTTGCTAGAGACAGGAGACAGACAGGAGACAGAGTGGAGTTATTTATGGAGACAGAAGTTATGAGTGATTTTGGTGATGACTTGGGATAATGGTCATGTGGAGTGTGTGTCTGGAGTGAGTTGCAGTGGTGATGGACTTGGTACAGATGGTGGTCAGCGTAGTAGTGTCAGAGACCATAACAACATACAATGTTGTAAAGTGGTAAAGGGGGGGTAGCATCAAGATGATGAATTGTGGAGGACCAAGCACCGAACCCTGGGGGACACAGTGAAGCAATGGAGCAATGAAGGATGAACAGGTGTTGACGCCGTTGTCTGTTTGTGAGATATGAGAAAAGGGTGGTGTAGTTGAGTAGGTGTAGTGTTAAAAACTGCAGTGAGGTCGAGGATGCTAAGATGACCAGAGTCTGAGAAGAGTGAATATAGTGTGCCTATACTATCTGTTGAGCCTTTCAAGTGCAAATGGAACAACAGGAAACCCATGCATGCCTAAACAAGCACTGTGGGTGGGTGTTTGTGTGATTGCATGCTTGAGATCGAAATGATTTGCCACTTCATCCACGACTTGTGAAAAAAAGAGGTCTTAACCTCAAGAGACTATGCTGGTGAGATGAAATATGAAAAAAGTAAAAAAAGCTTGGTAGTTCACAAAATCATCTGATTTCCAGATCAGGAGAACACGTCAGGACCTGCTATTGAAACCTCTCGCTGCCCTCATTTAGTTTGATACAGAGACCACATGAATCTGACGCCCACCTTTGACAGCGAGAGTACAGTGGCCTAAAAATACAGACACTATGCACCTGCAACAAACTAAAATGAACTAGATCTGATCTTTACATAGTTTTGCACCCATAAATGTACATAGATGCACACAATGAAAAGTGCCTCAATTGTGCCCAGATGTAAGAGCCATGTAAATCGCATGTCCACTGGAGTCAGGTGACCTAAAGACAATAGATACAGTCACTCATCTGCAGAAAATGCATGTTAAGCAGAGATATCCACAGCAATCAGCACACAATTTTACAAAAACAAACACACAGAGATGCGCAATGTATACAGTGGCATGCATTCTTTATCACTCTGCTCACAGCAGTATTTTATTCTCTCAGCAACAATTTGGGCAACATGCACAGATATGTGCACACACATCGATAGACTGTCTGTCTGTGTGGGGAATGACTCACCTCCTCCACCTGGAGTAGAGCCAAGTCTTTCTCGCCTCCTCCCCCTTCATCTGTGTGAGCCCTTCACTTCACTCACTCCAGCTCCACTATGGAAGCATTTCAATCATTCAAATTAGCTGTAATCACAGCCAAAGGCATAGAGTGGGAATGGCAGCACGTCACTCTGCATACTTGAGAACACTTAATACATCGATTTTATATTGAGCATGCTGTGTTTCAAAAAGGGAGCTGGGGAGGAAATAAATAAGCTCTCAAGGCCAAGCCTTGTCTGCCATGCATGCTTTCAAGACAAAAGGATGGAAGCAGGGATGAGAGGCTAGCTTTATAATGAGCAGTGCAAAGACTCCTTTCAGTCTTCAGCTCTGACATGTGAGAAGCAGTGCATCAGTGGCACCAGCTGCAGTCTTCACATAATGACACAAATTATTGGCTCGTTAATGGGCAGCTTAGCCTTGAGTGTTCAGCCTGCAACACCATTCTCTAGAAGAGGGGAACACAAGATCAATCTCTGCCTCCTTGGACATGCTGTAAAACACGGGATGCATCCAAAGGACATCTCTTCCTCATCGCAGTGTCTCTAACTCTCTTTCTCTCTCTCTTTCTCTCTTCCTCTTTTTTTAATCCATACTGGTCCCTGGAGACTCATATTAGGAGACTCCTACACACGCTCCTCCCACACCTTCTCTCTCCCCCACACACCACCCTCAGAACCACTATCTGTCCACCTCCACAGTCGGCTTGTGGACAAACCCAGAATAACAATGTGATCTTGCCTCTTAAAGGCACACAGGCAGCATTTTGCATCATTATCTTTCAGTTCAGGACACGTAACTTTATGCATGTGATATTTCCAACACTGATATTGGGTAGCATGAGTAAAACCAGTCCTTCTGACACACGTCCTGTGCATATAATTATTATCACTGGAATAGATTCAAATGTGCATTGATTGTTATTATACAGTAAAATAAATAATTATAGATGAATAATCAGCTGAGATAAATAAAGCAGGTGTCACATTCAACCAGTAAAGCATCAAAACACTGAGCCTTTGTGGCTCCAGAATAGCAATCAACATCACACAGAGAGTCAAGTGCAGGACAGAGCACTTGTAGGCTGCAGTCAATGAACCTCTCAGACGAGGTGCTGGTCCAGACTCCAACTTGCATGAGGAAGACTGCTGTAGGTTTGCTCAGAGTGCCCCCTTCTGTCTCCTGTCCCTCTTTTATCAATTGAATTTATAAAGTCCTAAATGACAAGGCAAAAATAAAAAATAATACAAAAAAACTATTAATTGTCTGGGACACTGAAAGAAGGAGTAATACCACACACACCATTACTATAATGTGACTAATTGATTACTAAATTGACTAATTAATTAATGATTTTTGCTTGTCAGGGTGACTGACATATACAAAGACTTAAATGCACTGCATCATAAATCAGCAGTTCTGCACCTGAAAAACATTTTGTGAAATTAAGGCATTTCTTTCTATTTAGCATAAACAACATTTTTCTATGTACATTCTTTTCAAATATCTTAGCAGGTTCTCACCTGACTAAAGTCTTCAGTAAAGCTCACCACAATGGAAAACGGTGGTGTTGCACAGGAAGCCATGAGGTGCACTTGTGTGTAGGAGGTGCTGAGGTAAAAAGAGGGTAGTTCAGAAGTTAAAGTGCTTACTGCAGCGGTATCTACTTCTATTTTTAACCAGATGGTAGTAACTTTCTAATCATAATTGGCTACAACAAGCACATTTGGTTTTGAGATAGTCCATCATGTTTCAAAACAGCCAATTTTTCCTCTGCAGTAAACATAGTTAGGAATAAATCTGCATTATCTCTCTACTGTTTGTGTCTTTTTTTCTTTACAGCTTTAAACTCTTCACAGTTTACCTTTTAGACCTCATCTCATTTATGTACTAATTTTCCTTCCCTGCCATATATAACGCTAAATGTGAATATTATAATCTTTGCTGCATCTAGTTCAGCCACCACTAAATAAGTAAAGGGTCCATCTTTCAGTTTTATGCCAAATTCGACCCAAACTGCATGCAACAGAAAAGATGGCATGATAAGATTATCTCAAGATTCAGTGCTGCCATCTAGTGAACCAGAGTAGCATCAATCATTTGGTGCAATTCACACATTCACTTTGACGGATGCCACAACTCTTTATTGCACTTATCAAAAAAACTTCTCATAACATTAACTCACCAGCCCTAACAATCAAAACCTTGTCCACATGTGCCAAAAAAGTCATTTTCTACATTGTCAGCAGTGAATTTAAATAAATACCTTACTGGCTTTAGAATTGCAAAATAATAATAATAATAATAATAATAATAATAATAATAATAATAATAATAATCAAAAGTAAAAAAAAAAAAAAAGTTTAGTCACAACAATAAAATATGAATGAAGTCTTTGTAAATTCACGTGATGTATTTGCTTTAATTGCGAAAAGCAGAATGACCAACATGGAACCAGAAATATAGAAAAATATGTAAACATAGCACCAGTTATCTACAGTAAATTCACAACAATGCATACACACACAAACACACATACATACACTGTCAGACAACCTAAGTAGATGTATCTATAATTATTCAACATCATTCAGGCAAAACTGGAAAACTGTTAATTCTCTATTAAAGAACACCAAAGTAAAATGGACCTAAATGCTTCTTGCAGACATTCAAGAGACAGATAAATTCAATAGTGAATAAATATGTTACACACAGTGGGAGGAGAAGTATTATGATCTTTCATGGATGTAAAAGTAGCAATATTTCAGTGTAAAAGATATCCCAGCTGACATGTTTTTGGTTCGGGGAATGTTTGCTGAAGGTAGTGAAAATCTCACCTGTAGGAATGTTGACTGAAGGTGTAATCTTGACAGAACCTTTAGGGAATGTTTGTTTGCTGGGACAACAGTTAATAGTCTTGCATTTAAAGTATGTTACCAGAACAGATAAAGTAGTTTAATGTGCCAAAAGTAAAAGCACCCATTGTGGTAAAATGACCCCATTAAGAGTGTTATCCTTATTGTGGAATATTTTCAGTGAGACATTACTGTAAGTAGCTAGATGGTGATTTCCCAGACAGCAACTGTCAAATAAATGTAGTAAAAAGTGCAAAATTATCCTCTGAAATGTAGCACAGTTCAAGTACAAAGCCACATAAAAAATAAAGTACAAGGCTGAACAGTTGATGATTGAATGTACTTTGTTATGTCCTACAATGCTTATGCCTCTAGGCCTTTTTCCATGCACTTGAACCTTGTTGCAGCAGGATGAGCGCAGGTGTAACAAATAACATCAATTATGGCTGTATTCCATTTTAGGTGAGTCACTTTCATGGCCCATGATGTTGTGTGTGTGTGTCGGCTTAGGGGCATAGCTTATCAGGACAAAACACAATGAAATGGAACAGAGCCATCGTTAACATTATTACTTCCACATGAGCCTTTGCCGTAAGACAAGACAAAACTTCTGCTGGGAAAAACATGCTGGTGAAATATAAGTTAAAGATAGCCCCTGTAACAGGAAAAGAAGGTTGTGGATGTTATTCATCTGAGTGTTGGTCTTACAAAGGCAGTTAAATCTTTGCATGGTTTACACGGTACGCAGCAGATTGAGATGCTTATACTTGTCTAATATTACGCACATATAAAAAGCCCCACATTTGGTACTTTATGGAAAACATTAATAGTTGCTTTATTTATAGAAAACCCTGCTTTTCTCTCACCTCTCCGTGCCTCCTTTCGTTCGTAGGTGCGAAATCGTGAAGAGAGACGAAGACTTCAGTGGGTATAGGAATGAGGCAAAAGATATGGAAGGAACATTGCAGAAGAGCATACAGGAGTTGTGGAGGAGTAGGACACAAGGAAAACGTGGCAATAAGTAATATTTTCTACAGAGCTGTGTTATATATTATATATGTTTCTTGTTTGCCCTACATTTCAGGAGTGAGGGATGAGATGGAGATCCACTAACCAGCTGGGTACAGTGTAACAGCCATGCTGAGTATCGTAGTGATGTAACTAAAGTAGGTTGTCATGTAAGAGTTTCCACTGCTAATGTGCAGCAATGCTGAAATGTGAAGTCCTCATCAGGCTGTGTTGTGGATGTCTCTAAACGCTCTAAAAGCTCTTACCCTCAATTATTAGTATGATAAATGTTCAGCACTCCTTTAAACAGTCCATCTACCCACCACAGAATAATGTTGAACTATGATTTAGCAGTCTTCATTTTCATAGTGGTACGAGATCTAAAATGACCCTCAATACAGTCAGAAACATGCTCATAAACTAAGGTCTGTCAACATAACATAACACACAAAAAAAATACAAATTATGATGCAGTTGTGTTATGAAACATTTTTCAGTTTTGCTTTACTTTTAAGTATTTAAGTGATACTATGGACCATCATGTGATCATTGCGATCATTGCAACAGATTAATTAACACCAACTGAAAGCTACTCAGGTTGACGTTACTAGGCGATAGATAGAAAGTGGGCCAGTGCCACAGCTGCAAACCACATATGATCAAAATCTCATAGGCGAGCGAATGGGTAAACAAAGTGGGCAAAATTCTTGTAATAATGAAGATGGTAATGGTTTCTGTTACAACAGAGCAGTGTATTGACAGATCTATAAATATGAAGGAAAAGTAATTTGCTTACAAAAGCCAGTAGCAGTTCTCAGAAGTGTCAAGCAGAAGTTTCTCTCTCTGTCTTTCTAAGTAGTCCGAGTAATCTGCTGTGCTTCTCCAACTTCTTCTCGTGTTATTAGGCTGGTGTGGTCGACCTCTGTTAATCTTCGCTGTTGAAAGATGACCTTGCTTTCTCTCTTTACACTGCAATTTGATTTAACTCTGCATGAGAAACATAGCTGATGAGCAACACCAGGCTGATTTTGTCCTTTAGATTTTCTCTCTAAAATTTGTTTCTTTATAGATTCATATTAAATTTGTTAACTTTTAAAGTAAAGTTACTACATAAAATGCCAAATTCATTTAATGGCTAAACCAAAAATGGAAATAAAAGACTTGATTGGCTTGTAATAGGGGGGCCTGAAAAACAAGTTATTATTATTATTTTATTTTTTAATTTTTTGCCAGGATCATTTCATCTGTAAAAAACAAGCTCCTGAGAGGAAAGCCACGTTGCCTTTTCAAGGGTTGTTTTCACTTATTCAGTGTTTTCATTTCTGTTAATGTTTGCTTTGGTAATACTCATTTTGGCCACAAGAGGCTGAAGAGGCAACCACAACCTCAATCTTAATGGGACTAAAAGCAATTATACTTAATTTGGTGAGACAGTGTATTGAGCAACAAAAAATGACACTTGATTGTCAGCCTTGTCTTCATAGATGAAAAAAAAGATAAAAAATAAGATCACATGTCCTTCAGGACTTATATTGGTTATTAATTGGAAGACACTTTCAGCTCTGAGCAGTGAACCTCTTGATGCAATACACTTTGTTCACAAGAAGGCACTGTTGTCTTTTTTAGAGTTTCATTTCTTTTCAAAGAGAGACGTTTACAGAGGCACTGAGAGAACATGGTAAGAAAGCAACTGTTTATTTTTTTAAAAAATGGTGTAGAACAAACTTGTTACCCAAGAACAAAACGCTAATGTATTAATCTACATGATATTGTACTACAGAGCATAGGACATATATATGAAAGTAATATATATTATATCTGCCTAATATATACCTGATTAATATGACATGATTGGCTTCTTCAAAACCCACCTGCTTAGTTTAGAGCTTTTGCATTGCATCTTTTTAAACAAAAGTTTCTGTCATTTGGAGTCATCAAAGTAAAGCCCATTTTGATTAGATATGTGTAAAGCTGTGTAAAGTTAGTCTGGCAAGTAATACTGGCATCTCTGTATATGTAAAGTGTAACTTTAAATGTCAAGATTTGATGCATTTGAGCTTTTTTCACCACCTCCGATGACTGAATCGATCCACTTTTTATATTCATTAATTTTAGTGAAGAAGTAAATTTTTGATCCATCCATGTTTAGTTCACCTGAGGCAGACACCACCCCATACGCCTTTCCAGCTTCACAGACCAATGGACCACCGGAGTCTCCCTGGAAGGACAAACATAGTTCACAGTCCACAACAAAGATTGAATTATCAGTGTTGAACAAAGTGTGTTTGATTTCATAAATACACATACCTCAGCTGGTCCATTTTCTCCCTGAGAGCAGTACAACTTTTCCTTAGCGCACCACTCATTGTGAATGAGTGTTACATTGACTTCCATGAGTAGGGGATTCATATAATTATTGTTTTTGTCGCTTCTACCCCAGCCAGAAACTGTGCATGATTTTGGCAGAGAGCCATCACCTTGACCTGTGAGACTAATGGTTCCCACTTTTTTGTTGAAATGGACTTTGGATTTCAACTGGAGGAACAAGGAATGGTCAAATATAAGTACAAATTTACATAAAATCTCATTTATGTATATACAATATCATATGGGTCATTTTGATTAAATACACCATTTGTTACTAACATAATGAAAAAAATGAAAAATTGACAAAGCCAAATTTCCACCACTAAGTACAAGGATTTAAATAAATACAAATTCTATTCTCTATTACCTTAACAAGCATTATGTCATTTTGAAATTCAGTTGCATGGTAGTCTTTATGTGGAAATACTTGTTCTACAGATATACGCTGTATTTCTTTTTCATCACGGACATCATGAAGTCCTAGTAGGACTGTGTAGGACCTGAAATAACAAAATTAAAAGTAAAGGAGCAAATTGCATTGTTTCTTGGTCAAAGAGGCATTCTGTCCATTAAAATACTGACATTAAAAAAACATTGAATTTATGCCACAGTTCATCAAGGCATCAGTAAGTGTATCTCCGGTGCATGAGTCAAGGTTGACATTAAGTTAAGAAATCCCATCATGGGAACTAGAAATCCCAAAACTTTAAACTTACTCAGCTTGGCAGTGGGCTGCAGTCATCACAAATTTCTCATTCAGAAGGAATCCACCGCAGTGTTTAGTTCTACCATCCATCATGGATTGCTCCAAGAGCACCATGTATGGTCTGCTATGCGGCACAACCTCATGGCCTCCATAGATTTCTCCTGTATTCACTGGAAAATCATCATGTATTTTTATATATATATATATATATATATATATGTGTGTGTGTGTGTGTGTGTGTGTGTGTGTGTGTATTGTGATTTAGAACCAATAATAATGATAAATGTATTCATATAAATGGTAGACTTACCTTGATCAAGAGTCAGTATCAATATGACCAGTTTACAGTGAAAGAACATGGTGAAATCGAGATCACAGTCCTGGGCTTTTGAAGAACAGTGCCACATACGCTCACAAGTTCAGACTCTAAATGCTTCCTTGTATTGAAAAGAAAAGGAAGTGATTTCATAACTTGCTTAGTTGGCAGTCATCACCTAATCTAGGATTCTATCGTTTTTATAGACTCACATTACACTAAACGCATACTTTTGTTGATTTTTTTGTTAGACTTTTTTCAACTTTCACTTTCAATGGAGTAATATTTTACTCTGTTTATGACAGCTGCTTTGNATATATATGTGTGTGTGTGTGTGTGTGTGTGTGTGTGTGTGTGTGCGTGTGTGCGTGTGTGTGTGTGTATTGTGATTTAGAACCAATAATAATGATAAATGTATTCATATAAATGGTAGACTTACCTTGATCAAGAGTCAGTATCAATATGACCAGTTTACAGTGAAAGAACATGGTGAAATCGAGATCACAGTCCTGGGCTTTTGAAGAACAGTGCCACATACGCTCACAAGTTCA
The DNA here is from genome assembly GCA_038496675.1 of Rachycentron canadum. Classification (NCBI taxonomy): domain Eukaryota; kingdom Metazoa; phylum Chordata; class Actinopteri; order Carangiformes; family Rachycentridae; genus Rachycentron; species Rachycentron canadum. The sequence continues at coordinate 16,141,007 of CM076656.1, read as the reverse complement.
GACTCTAAATGCTTCCTTGTATTGAAAAGAAAAGGAAGTGATTTCATAACTTGCTTAGTTGGCAGTCATCACCTAATCTAGGATTCTATCGTTTTTATAGACTCACATTACACTAAACGCATACTTTTGTTGATTTTTTTGTTAGACTTTTTTCAACTTTCACTTTCAATGGAGTAATATTTTACTCTGTTTATGACAGCTGCTTTGGGGCCAGTAGAAAACTTCTGTTCATAATAATGATACTCTTTGCCAGAGAAAAAAAAAAACGTGTGAAAACTTGACTGGCACTGCTGCAAGGTCAGTAGTTGATTTCACTATAACAGGCAGCAATCATGATACTGCAATTGATTTACTGCAGAACTGTTGGTAATAGCTATAAATCCACATATATAAACTCTGTTGATAAAATCTGTGTTAAAATAATCTGATATTAAGGCTCTAAAATAGTTATGATGAATGTGAAACCCAGAGCAGGACTGTGTTGCCACTGTACTCTAGTTCTGTGGTACTCAGAAATCTCTCTACATTTCCTGCCTAACTTCTCCCACCTTAGCCCCTACATCTCCAGCCCATCTCCCCCTGCTTAAATTCCATCTTCTCTATTCATCTCCCCCACATTTTTCTCACTGTTAAAATATCTTGAATAAAGCTGCCGGGTTTTTGTGCCTGCACCCAGGTATATCAAACAAATAAAAAAAAGCAAAGGACAAATTTGATCATTTATATTTTTTGATTAATTTATTTATCATAATTTACTGCATCCTCTTTCTTTGGCCTACATGTGCCTTATGCCTGTCATCATCAAACTATAATTTGTATTTCAACTAACACAAATATTTTTGCTCATTCTAGGTCTTGTGTATCAGGGTGTTCATATCTGTTTGAACTGCTCATGCACCATTTATCTTGTTTTAAATAAACAGGAAACACTGATGATATCACAAACCATTTCCTCCGCCTGAGTCATGAAACAGCTGTATATCAAACCGTGGTTATCTCTTTCATCAGATCTTGTTGTCAGTTATATGTATTCTTGGAACAAAATCAACCCGCGTTTCTTCACTACTATCTAAGTATGCAAATTGTCTCAGGGTGGAAGGGTGGGGGGCACAACTTAATGTCACTTAATGGTTTCATTGTCCATCATAAGTGCTTCATATACCAAGGTGAGACTAACCTCTAACCAAATTGGAGTCAGGGGTTTCTCGCTTTGTTGCAATAGGAGAAGCTTTGATATGAAAAGACTGGTCAGAATTGTTATCAGGACATTCCAGACCTAAAGAGAACCTGAAGAAAAAAATAAATAAAAGCATGTCAGGACTCTTTTGCATAATTTCTCATAGGTTCAAAAGGCCTGAGGCAAGAATTTGGGCTGAAGAGTAATATGGAGTGGGCTCAGTTGAGAATGATGGCTGACAACAGTGAGACTGGTGTGGCATAGGATGCAACATCTGGCGCTAGGGATTGGAAGTAAGTGCCCCCAAAGAAAGGCTGTGAGGAAGATGGTGTAGTTGCAAATAGGAGAGGAAGGTGAGAATGAGAACAATTCACGTGGCTGTGCACAATGGAATCACTTTCTACTTTAGTAACCACTAGTGGGGGTGGCTGCATTGATGAACAGTTGTATGTCTTCCTGCTAAGTGATGTGTTCATCATCGTAAAGGTAATGTTATTCTAAGAACATGTGGGATGATGTGGAAGGTGTAGTTATGTTAGCCAGGCAAGGAGAGGCATTAGGAGATATATGTAAATTTAAAGAGAGATGTGCTGTCTTTGTTGGCAAAGAGGCTTGGAAGCGTAATCAAGGAAGTGTAATGAAGTGCCTGGGCCCTAGGGGTGGCATGCATCAAGAAGGCTCCAGGCATGAACCTGCTGTATGGGTGAGGCTTCCCTTGTGTGGACATTGCATGTTCTCCTGATGCCTGCGCAGGTTAGGTTAATTTGTGACTCAAATTTGGTGAGAATATGAGTGTGAATGGTTGATTGTCTCTGTGTATCAGGCCTGTGACAAACTGGCTACCTACTGAGGCCGTACCTTTACCCGACGTCAGCTGGGATTTGCTCCAGCTAAAGTTGGATGGATGCACTCCCATTTAATTTAACGTCTTGTTTAGTATTAACATTAAATATTGTGAGTTTTGTCCCAGAATTCAACATACTTTACATTTGCCAGTAGGTGGCAGAATACACCATGTGTGACAGTGAGGAAGCATCACATGTAGTTGTTGATGGGGACCCAGCACAGAGCACAGTGCAATTTCTTATTAGGGATTACATTTATCGAAAGAGACTGATATTAGCTTTAGCAGCTTGACAGACAGATGACATTAACTGCATAATATATCTTAGTGTAATGTAATGAGGAATCTGGACTAGGGGTGATATGAGATGTTGAAGTACTGGTTGTTGATCTGGGATGTTGAGAGGCCCTGTTAGGAGACTTCCTGGTTGCAAAACAGATTAGCTTGATGTGGTGAAGTGGGAGAGGAGGGCTGACATGCAGCAGTTTTGCATTATTAGTTTTTTATTATTAAAAGTGATACTTTAAGACAGGTTACTTGAATATCAAGTATTGTTATTCATTATATATGAAAGAAGGCTATTATTTATAAAGATCAAAACATTTTACCAAGCTTACAATTGGAACTAAAAAGTGCTTTAATAACTGGAAAGGGACAGCAGATGCTGTTCGTGTCTTCTCTGAGTTTGTCTGTCAGATGTTGCTAAAAATATATTGAGGGTCTGTTAAGCAACAGGCGGAGACATGATTAGGTTTAGAGCTTATAAATAAGAAGAGACTATCAGATCTGATTTCAACCAGTGAACAGTGGACCTCTCTCAACACTGCCTCCTTGTAAACTTGTAAACTTGTTTTTTTTGTTTGTTTGTCTTTTGGTTCAATTCATGTTCAAAGTGTACAGAGACACAGGGTGAGAGAGCAACAGTTTATTGTTTTCATAATGATGGCACAAAGCAAACTTATTCTCATTTGAGCTAGTCTAAAAGAAGATGCACAAAGCAGCAATGCATTTAATATATGCAATGTTGTATATAGGAGCATATGGTAAATATTTTCTAACATTAGTCGATATGAAACAGCAACATCAAGAACACAGTTAAATTTGTGATTTCAAGCCATACCCCCTGAGTGGTTTGTTTAAAGGTTTAAGTTCTCAAATATTTTTGTTCCATAATTTCATTGATCCACGTTCTATACTCAGGAATTTTTGTATAATAATATTGGTCCTGGGTTCGTTCTTTTGATGTGACGGAGGCAGATACCACACCGTATGCCTTTCCATCCTCACAGACAAGTGGACCTCCAGAGTCTCCCTGGAAGTACATACACAGTTTGCAGTCATCGTTTCAACAACAGTTGTTCAATTATCAATGTTGACCAAAGTGTATTTGTACATTTCATGTTTCATACGTACCTTACCCGGTCCAATCTCTCCTTCAGAGCAGTACAACTTTTCATTAGGACACAGTTTATTGTCAGTGAGTGTTACATTGACTTCCATGAGCGCAGCAGTCATTAAGTTACTGTGTCTGTCATTTCTTCCCCAGCCGGAGACGATACATGATTTCGGCAAAATGCTATCATCTTGGTCTGGGAGAGGAATGGGTTTCACATTATTGTTGAAATGAGCCTTGGATTTCAACTTGAGGAAGAAATGAAATGAGAAATGAAAAGAAAAATCAATACACAAATGTTAGATGTCCACATTTGCCTGTTGTCTAAGACATTTCCTGCTCATTCAACAAAAAGTTGAATGCAAATTATATTATAATTTCAAAAATAGACAAAAAAAATTTTTTACTAGTAACTGCAGGGATTTTCTTACCTTAAGGAGCATTATGTCATTTTTTAATTCATTTGCATCATAATCTATATGTGGAAATTTTTCTTCTGAATCTATTTGCTGTGTTACATCTTTGTCATGGAAGTTGTGAAGTCCTAGAATGATTGTGTAGCTCCTGAAACGGCACAGTTGTAAGTAAAATGTTATAAGGGAGTAAACCATATCTTGGTCAGAGCATTGTATTCAGAAACATAAGCACATTATGAAGACTATTACTTATGTCATAGTTTATTGAGACATCTTGAAGTGTATCTGCCAGTGCCATTACACAAGTCTAGGTTGTTATTGGGAGAAAGAAATCTCATCATGATAACTAGAAATCTCAGTACTTAAACATTAAGTGTATTAAACTTACTTGGCTTGGCAGTGGGCTGCAGTCATCACAAAATCCTCATTCAGAAGAAATCCACCACAATATTGTATTATGTTATTCTTCAAGTGCAACTTCAAAAGCACCATGTATGGCCTGCTATGTGGCACAGCCTCGTGGCCTCCATAGATTCCTCCAGCATACACTGGGGAAAAGAGTTTACATTAAAACTTGTTTAAAGAGGTGCTGAATCATTATTCTCATTTTGTTCTTGTTGGTGTACTTGGAGTATTTGTAACAAATAGTAATTTCATTTTTACTTTACTTTCAATTTTACTGTCTGCTGTAGCCACTGGAGTTAGTCATTGAGTCAAAAGCTATTTGATTTATATAGCTTAATAATGATACACTTCTATGTTGTTGTAATTATCAGCTGTATCCATAGGCTGCAACGTGTCTAACTAGAATTTATTAGTTGATCCTTGCTTAATTTAATAATTTTTTAAAATATATTATAATTAATTTCACCACAATATTTTTACCTTTCCAATTTCCATTTTAAAAACAGAACAGTAACATTTACTCAGAGTACATTTTAACACACACATAGCTAAGAACATATAAAATATGCCTATACTTACCTTGACCATCAAGAATCAGTGCAAGCACCAATATGACCAGTTTACTTTGGAAAAACATGGTGAGTTGGAGATCACAGTTCACAGTCACAGAACTATTGCAGAACAGTGGCACACATCACTGGTAAGTTCTATCTTTAGAGGCTTGCACTACAGGGAGAAGGAAGTGCTTTTTCAGCAAATGCAAATTATGTGGCTTTGGACCACATTTAAAAGGAGGGGCATTACATCCAGAATATGAGAAATCTTAGATATTCATACAACAGATGTAAATTCTTTGGACAACTTTATATTTAAATGTTCATACGTTTTGGGGTTCTTGATGAGTCCTGCAAGGATCAGGTCCACAACTGAATAAGTTACCTTGTTTACACTTAAGAGCCAAAAAAAAAAAAATCTAATCTGTGATGCTCCACAGCACAGCAATGCTGACAATTACCCAGCTAGTGATAGCAACATTAGCTGAACTAATAACTTTATCATGCTACTGTAGCTGTCACTGATGAAAACTCAGAGTCAAGCTGGAGCCCTTTAGCAGCTCTTAAGGCTTTCCATCTCTGTAAAACCAGTATTGGCTGGGAATTCTGCCTTGGCCTTTATCCACAGTACAAAAGTAAACATTCTAGATGTTTTGACTGTCCACTGGCTAAGCAGTCCAATTTGTAAAGAAATCCAGCATTGGATTTATCCTCGGTCGCACAAATGTCCACTGGCCGACCAGGATTTGAGCCAGTATAGTGCATGTATATAGCATGTCAGTCAGCCTATGCTCTGGTCTTTTCTCTCATTTTCAGAGGCCTATTTAGATGAACAGGAGCTTTCTTCAGTGGAGGAAATTCTGCAACGTCGATATCACCTGAGCACTAGGCGGTGCCCCAGGAGGAACTCCTGAAAACAGACATACTCAGCTTACAAGTGCAGGTTGTATTTAAACATGGACATAGACTCCAGGTCTGAAAAGTGAAGCCAATGCAGAAGCTCCTTAAACCTGCATTCTATCTTAATGACCATCACGGGATGACACTGGGGAGAATGGCCCTGCTTCTCATTTGATTTGTTACCTCAGTAAACGTTGAGTTGGTGGTCCCAATCGCTTGTGCCAAGTCTTCCTCAATACAATATGATGTTAATTTTGCTTAATTATGGCAGCATTTGGAGGGAAAGGGACCATAAAGCTGGGTATGTATTAGGGTGTCGCAACCGTGCGTTTGATGGACTGTACCATAAAAGGTGGTGCTTTGTTGTTGTTGAAAAAACCCAGGACATGATAGTTCAAATCTTACTATAACATTTTCCCAAAACAAAGCATCCCCAGCATGTACTTTTGTATTGTATTTTGAATTGTATTTTAAGATACGGAATAGCTATGTATTTGGTAGATACCATGCTTTTGACTTATAGTCTATTGTTTTTTGCCCTTCTTGAAATGTTGCAAAACTACATGTTTAATGAAAACGAAATATTATTTCTCACCATTACTTTAATATAAATTGGTTACTTTCTTCCCAAAATATACGAAGTAAGGCGCGCCGGGAAATCCTAATTTGACCAATGGGCTCGCTGTCTGTCATTTTACATAACTTAACCATCAAAAGAGCAGCACTCGGGAGAGGAGGGACAGGGGACTCCAGGAAGAGTTTACTGCTGGACGGCCGAAATGAAATAAATTTTTCACTCGGCGTGATTCAAGTTCATTGAATGCTAGCGCAGTCTACGGTTAACATGCTAGCGTTAGCTGGATTGGCTACAATGACTTTGCTGAGCGTGAGACCCGGAAGATGAGCTTCTTGCCGGTGAGTACAGGTTTACCCTGTTTTATAGGGATTTAAATCTATGTAATGTAATTGTTATGTCTCATGTGATGGGAAATGTGTGTGAGAAGAAAGTGTGGGACAACATGTGGCCACTGTGTCATGGATGATGAGTGATGAAATATATATGTATATAAATACCGTGATTGTCTGATCATCTTCCCTTCCTCATGCTGTATTAATAATAATAATAGTGGATTTTTTTCATGGCTGTTTGTTCTTTGCTTACTGAGACACTGTCAACCACCTTAGTGTTGATTTCTTAGTGATGCTTAGCTAAAGCTATTCCAGATGTTTGGTCTGAGTCCTGGGCAGGATGTTGGAGTTGATCAGTTTGACACCAAGCTTGCTGCCCAATGTGCTGAGTGTTTTCAGGATGGGAGTTATGTGCAGTGTTTGTGTGTCTGGGTGGTATGAAATACCAAACTAAAAACAGCTTATATATTTGCCCGTTTGCTCCAAGTGGGTGAGGATGATGTGGAGGGCATGTGCAGTGGCATCAGCCTTGGACCTGTTTTGCTTGTATTTAAACTAAAGGGGGTCCAGTGAGTGGTACGAAGGTGGTGAGATGGGCTTTGACTAACTAAGTTGGTGCTATTGTGTGATAGTCATTATGGTAGGCAGGCGGCGTTTATGGCGAGTTTTTAGGAGAACTGTTTATAATAATGAAACTGCAACCTAAGCATTAAGCATTAATTTACAACAAATTAGCAATATCATACTTGATAACCTGGTAAGTACCTGGATTTTTTTTATTTTACATTTTCATAGATATCCTAAAACCCAAGGTTAAACATTTTCTTGTGCTCTTAAGTTCTGTCTTTTCCTTTCCATTAGTCAAGGAGTAGAGTTCACAGCCAAACCTCACCACGTGTACCACTGGTTTTGGACCCACTTATTATGTAAGGATTTGGCAACAACGCTTGTGTCATCACAAGTTGTTGAGATACGACAGAGCTTGTTTTTGCTGCTTTTTATTACACAGGCGGCAGGTCCTGTAATGATTGTTTATTAACAGGACCCAACCTGAATCCAGATCTGATGAGTATTATGCTTATACATTAGTGAGTGAAAGTGAAAAGGCAAAAAAAGGCGTCGAAATCACACTGTCTGCTTTTCATTTTGCTTTTACGTCTACAACGTTCACTCGCACAAGAACACAACACTCATTACACATTAGACACTTAATTCAAGCCTTAAATCTTGCACTTGTTTGAAAAGAAAGCACTTTAAAAAAACAAAAAACAAAACTGAAACACACACCTGAATATCACACCAGCAAAGATCCACCTGAAAACACTTAGCTATAGCTAAAGCTATGTATCCCAGTAGGAAAGTGAGTATTTTCACTATCCGATGACATAGAGATACATTAAATAAACAGACAGTTTTCTCAGGGTGTGTGTGTGTGTGTGTGCGTGCGTGCGTGCGTGCGGGCATGCGGGCGTGTGTGTGTGTGTTTGTGGAGGGAGTGTTGCTTGTTCACATCCATCTGCTCTTGCATCTTTTATCTTGCTTGTAATTGACAGGAAGCACAGATAATATCACATACCATTTCCTCTGAGAAGAGAAACTTCACTAGTTCAGCATGATGTATATCATCAAATTTAGTTTGAATGGTTTAAGCATGCTTTATCTTGTATATGTTAAATAAAATATCTTTACAAATGTTTTGTAATGTTACTGCCATTTTGATAAGGATAATCTATGAATTGATTCAGATTCATAGAGTTCATTTTGCTGCCAGGTCATATTGAATGTAGTTTACATTTGGATTGCTTAAAAAGCCAAATGACCTTATTTAATGCCTAAAGTTATTTTTTTGCCAATTCTTGCAATAATGCACTTCGTTCACAAGCAGGCAACAACAGAAGTGTACAGACGCACTGACAGAACAACAGCAGAGAGTTTATTAGTTCAGATGGTACAGAACAAACTTAGAGGAGTCCGTGATCTTATTTGATTTAGAAAGAAAATGCACAGGGTTAGTAATTTATTAATATACAACATGTTGTGTTTAAGAGCCTACAATAAGCCTCATAAGCCTTGCAACATATTTCATTTGTCATGATTGGTATGTTTAAATCCAGCCTGCTTGGTTCCAACTTCTAATTTGCTTAGAATAACCTTTACAGAGAGCAAATAAGGAGCAACTACTGAGAAAAAACACAACTCACCAAATCACATTCATATATTTTTTGCTATTTGTCTTTGCTTTTCCAAACAATTATTTGCACGCACACACGTCTTGTATTTTACATTTGATGATCCATTTGCATGGGAGGTGAATATTCAAACAGGAGTTAATATTCAATGCAAAGACTTCAATAACAAAATTAATATTTATGGTATAAACAGATGACTCTCACCCCTAAAACATTCCTGGAAAATAGACCAAAAGTTTACTTTTGATTAAAGTCCAGACTTTGGTGTGGCAGTCTCCTTGATATGGCATCAGCTATAAATATTAGCATTTCAGTTTTCAGTCTGTAGTTGAATGTCTGTCACAGTTAATGAAGATGTCAAGAACCAACACGAGTCTTGTTGTTGGAATCTCGTCATGGGAACTAGAAATCTCAGCACTGAAACATTAAGTGTGTTAAACTTACTCAGCTTGGCAGTGGGCTTTAGTCATCACATTCAGAAGAAATCCACCACGGTACTTTGTTCTACCATCCCTCATGTGCATCTCCAGAAGCACCGCATATGGCCTCCTATGTGGCACAGCCTCATGGTCTCCATAGATTTTTACTGAATACACTGGAATACACACACATACATACATATGTAGTTTCTCATGTACTGTGATGTAAAATGCTTAACATCCTCAAATATAAAGCTACACTTACCTTGACCATCAAGTCAGTCATCAGTATGACCAGTTTAAATTGGAAAAGCATGTTAAGTTTTTTGGTAAGTCCAGCTCAGCCACTGAATAAAAGTGACTCTCGTCACTGACAAGTTCAGTCTTAAAATAAATTCTTATGGGAGTGTTAGTGTAATCTGCATATGCAAACAATCTGAACCACACTCATTAGGAGGGGGGGGAAATGATGACAAAAGTTAGATGTTTATACTACAAGTTTCAGTTCCTCAGACAATTTTTTATTACATGTCTTAAAGCTTTTATATCAACAACCGGAAAAAGACATGATTTTCAGACACTCAGAGTACATCCTCAAGGGAAATTGTTTTCAACATTTGTACGCTACTGCACTCTTAACCCCGACATATATTACAGTCACGGCAGGCTAAGAGACTAAGAGCATCCTTTTAGCCAGTTGCTGTATTGTCACCTGGAGCAGTGGTTTTCATGTTTTCATGTCATTGACACACAGATACACGCCTATTGGGAGCTGAGACCAAGATAAGATCGATTTATTGTTGTTCATTCAGTGGTTAATTGTAGAACTGTCTACATGAGGAAATAACAGGATGAGACTGACACCTAAGATTATAGTAATCAGCCATTATTGTAAGTTTCTTATAAATAACTATTAGGGTCTCCCTACAGGCAATGTATGTATGTATGTATATGTCAAATTAATTCAAAGTAAAGAAGCCATGAATTTACAGCTACACTATAAACAGCTATCCAGAGGACAGGAAACAGTTTATCGTGTGAGAGAGCTAAACACAAACCTGAGAGATTTATAGACTACACAGTTGAAATCATTCTTTTTCCCCGGGGAATGTTTTTGTACAGGACATAGGGATGTGCAGTAAATAAAAATTATTGATTATGTATTATAGTCCAGTATTATACATATTTAAAATGTAATCAACAATGTAAGTATTTGTAACTCAAAGTAATGGCTTCACAGATTATATCAGAGCAAATAATGCTTAGGTGTAATATAGTCATTATGTTTTTTGCTCTTATGATTTCAATTTTGGAAAGATTATTTAAAAAGACACGACTCTTGAAGACAAAGCTGCTCTAACAGGTTTGCTAAGCTATGGTTGGATGGTTGTTTCAGAAAGAAGTTTAGAGAATGATTGGATGGTGTGGCATTGTTTAATCAGCACACAATCTTTTTTGACATAACTGTACCCTGAGGGTCTTATCTAACCAGCAGTGTTTTTGTTTTTCAATTGGTCCATTTATTTATTTATTTATGGTGCACCCTTTTGTTTGTCCTATGTAAGTCTTGTCTTTTTTTTATATATATATATATATTTAGTGATATCTCCTCCATTTCAATTAATTGTAAATAAAACCTTTATATTTGGTAAAAGCACTCTTGGATTCCAGTTTACTGTGGATCTTGTATTGCTTGTTCACATCTATTTTATTTTATCTAGTTTATCTTAAGGACAAATAATAGCACAAACCATTTCCTCTCTCAGAGTTGTGTGGGTGTCTACTACCCCTTGGTTATCTTGGTTATGTCTTCTGTAAACAGACTGGACTCCTTGCCTCCACACTTTTATCACTAACCGTTATCACACCATATAAGAAGTGTAGTGTAATGATTACCATTGTCACCTCACAGGAGGGTATGAATCCCTTTCCCGTTAATTTGTGTCTCAAATTAGGTTCCAATTCGGGCATGATGGTTGTTGATGTCCATGTGGCAGCCAAGTGGCAACCCACCATGGTCATTGAGTGGTTTGTAAACTGCCATTTTGAAGCCTTGAGTTTGTAATTTGGCCAACACCATCTTGGTTTTTTTTAAAACCAAAAGAAACCATATTTGGCCCTGCTCTGTACTATATCCTGATTGTCAGGTTGCACATGTTATATTGAAGAAGAATTTCTTTATTGAGGTATTGACTCAAAAGAGAAGTACCCCAATGAGACTGATTTTTTTAACCAGTGGAGTCGCCCCCTGGTGGTTATTAGATAGACTACAGGTTTAAGGCTCTTCTGCATTTCTTCACTCTTCTGACCCAGTGTCTATGGCCATTTTTATATAGTCTGTGATGTCAACAATTTGACCAGCTGAGATTACTATTTTATTTTAAGTTTCTTTGTGAGATATGGTTTGGAATCTGAGCGACTAGCCAGCGTTTCTGTCATTGTAAGGAGCAATACCAGCAACAATGCCCAGTTGAACTGGAATGATAAAAAAATATGTTGCTATATTATATTTAGCTATTAGATAATTGGAGCTTTAGAAAACATTGACCATTTGACTCGTCAATGCGGTACCTATACCAGCGTGTCACAAAAATGAGATGATGGGAACACATTATCATCCAGCAGAACTGCCAGCTAAGCAAAGCAGTTATCTGCCTTGAGGTTCCTTTGTTGCTTTTTGATGATTACAAAACTCTTTCTGTTGTAAGCATGTGATCATTCAAATACTGTGACTAACCACTTCAGAGCAATGGCACAAAGCTGTGACATCTTGTGGTTCTTTCGGCATGTATTATGGAACATCTGCTCTCATTAGTTCACAGAAGCGTCTTTCATATTTTTAACTTTCAATGTTTACTTTATCTTCATGTATTTAAATTTGCACGTAAAAATGGATGCACACATTCAGTAGTGTAGTCACTAATATGGTCATATTAAAAATAACACCTACACTACCTGAGCTGTGAAGGATTTGTATTAGAAATCTGAAATTGTAAAGATGGGTGAAGTAGGTGAAAAAACTACAATAAATGACAGGTGCCTCTGTTACAACATGGTTAAACTTGCTAGTGACCTGGTAGATGGATTTAACTGATCCACATGTATAATATGAGATTATATGCTTCCAAAAGCAAGCGGAAGTTTTAAGTGTAAAGTAGAAGTTTCTCTATATGACAACTTCCATCTTTATAAGAAAAAGCTTTGAATGCCACTGTAAGATCTGCATACAAGATGATAAGGAGAGCTGAATGTCAAAATAGAGAATAAAAGTGAAAATGTAAAATTGCAGGTTATCAGAATGTATTTACCAGTTTAACTGCAATATTACACCAAAGAGTGAGAAGTGTTAAATGAATAGCAGTCTGTGTTAGTTAGTCTGTGTGTGTTTCTTATTTACAGCTTGGGAAGTATTGCACAAAAAGTAGTCTGAGTGCTTATATGAGTTCAGTGTGCTCACTGGCCTAGGGGAAGAAACTGTCTCTGAGTCTGGAGGTGCAGGTTTTGACAGACCTGTAGCAACTACTAGAGGACAACAGTTCAAACAGGTGGTGAATATGTGGAGTCCTTAATGATGTTAGTGGCTCTGCTGAGGTTGCTGCAGCTGGTGATGTCTTCCAGGGATGGCAGCAAGCCGACAATGATTGTCTGTGCTGCATTTGTTATTCTCTGTAGACCTTTCCTGCGTACCTCACTGAGATGCAGTATGCTCTGGGTGGCTGCACAGTATAAAAGGCCACCTGCAGCTTTTTCTTGAGCAATCTCAGGAAGTCTCTTCTATGCCCTTTTTAAAGTCACTGTGTGGATGGCAGACTGTGGAGAGGTTGTCAGAGATCAGAGTTCCCAGGAACTTGGAAGTATGAACTCTTTTGACACAGTCCCCATTTATGTAGAGCTCCACTGTTTCTTTGTCCAAGCTGTCAGATTCTGGATCTCATCCCTGTAGGCTGACTCCTCTCCCCCTGAGATGAGTCTGACCATGGTGGCGTCATCAGGCAATTTAATGGTGCTGTTGGTGAAATGGGTCGGTGTGCAGATATACACAGGAAGTAGAGTGTGGGGGATGCTGAATGTGATGGTTGTGCAGAGGTGAGGGCCAAGTTTAACTGTCTGTGAGTGGTTTGTCAGGAAGTTTTGGAAGGGATGGGGGAGAGGGGGCTCAGATCCAACTATTTTCTGATGAATATGTCCAGGATGATTGTGTTGAATGCTGAGCTGTAGTCTAAGAGCTGGTGTTCTAGGTGGCTCACTTTCATTGTATATGGCTAGGGCAACTGTGCCATCTGTGGACCTGTTTGCAAACTGATGACTTTGAGTATTTTGCTGGGTACTCCTTCAAAGCCAGCAGCCTTTCTTGGGTTCCCTGACTGAGCACACATCTCACTTCATGTTCCTGCAGAGGAGTCAGACTTTTCTGTTATTCTAACAACAGCCACACATCCCCTCTGATCTGCAAAGTCTACAATGGGAGTCTCAATGCCTTTTATTTAATGCTTGAATTGATTAAATGCCTAATCAATCTGAAATTTGAACAAAAAATGTGCTTTGATATGTGAAAAGTGATGACAGATGTGGATTTATTGTGCCAGATGTTTCTAAAAATGTACTGACAGGGTCTGTTAAGGAACAGGCTTGAGATGTGATTAGATTTAGAGCTTATAAATGAGAACAGACTATCAGCTCTGACTTCAACCAGTGAACAATGAACCTCTTGTTGCATACACTTTGTGTATTGACGTTTTTTTTTTTGCCTGGTTTAAATTCAATTTCAAACAGACAAGTGTTCAGAGACACTAAGAGAACATGGTGAGAGAGAACAGCTGGTTGTTTCAAACCATAGAAAACACACTTGGAGGAGCCTGTGTTGCCTTTCGATCTAATATAAAAAAAAAAAAAAAAGATAAATAAAACAGTAATGTATTAATATATAAAATGTTCAGTAGATAATACATCTTAAACAGCATGGAAGTTAAGTGATTTCACACCATAAATCCAGCCTTCTTGGTTTCAATTTCTAATTTGCTTAAAATAATCTAATGTTTATATACAGAAACTGAAGCATACCTACTGCTGCAGAAAAAAACACAATTCACTTTGTTTAATAACCAAAGCATGGTGATGCTAACTTCTGGACCAGCAAAAAAATAGGTCATCCCTTCTGCACTTGATACTCAGTGTGTTTTACATATTTTTCAAAGCCAAATTGAATTGATTTTTTTATTTACCAAAAATTCCAAATTTTGCCACAGAACATTGCCATAGTCACTTACTGTGCATCAGTACGTGTTGATTCTCAGCCTGATAACCATCTTAACAAAGTTGAGGATTAAGACAATCTATCTATAAGACATCTACTGACATGTAAGTTTGTGGAAAGTGGTTTTGAGCCAGCAGAAAACTGCTGTTCACAATAACTATGCTCTTTGCCTGGGGGAAAAAAACAAGAACAACAAGAAAAGGAGAAATCATAAGCTTGACAGGGTCATTTTAATCACATTTGGTAAGCCATGGTTGGACAAGCACTGTTCGAGGAAGAGATTTAGAGAAGAAGCAGATGTAGAGTGTGTTGTGACGGTTTATCAAGACTGTATCTCATTTTCTGCCATGCCATGACTTATTTAATATATGTTTAGTTCCATATAATCTATACAATGTTGCAATGTGTCAGAGTTACACTATTGCTCAGGACCCTCTCAATCTCAATAACTATAAATTATTTTCGATTAGAAATCCACCACAAATTAATTAAAAATAAATTTTTTATCAACTGTCTCTATCTCTATCCATAGCAATTTGATATTAGATCTAACTTAATCTGCATCTACATTTTACATTTTTTTTGTTTTTCTTTGGACAAACAACATGGCTACATGAATAATATTTATAGATCTCAGTGCTTTTGACATGGTTGATGACAGTTTAGCCGAGACAGTCAACTACCAATAGCCAACCGTATTTATGATATTGCATGTGTTGTAACTGAACTTGTAACTTTCCTTTGTTCCTATACGCCTTCTCAAGAGATTGGGCAAACATGCCTTTGAATTTCCACCTGACTACAATAATGTGCCCAGTTCCCCTCTTTCCATCACCTTGAATCATCTCTCTTTACTCATCTCTCTTGCTTCTAAATTACATTTTAGATCGGGTAATACTTTTGAATGCAATGAAAGTATATAGGTTTGTAGATGTAAGTGTTTTCTCTATCACAGGGGAACCAATGGGTGAGGGAGTGGCCTGGAACACCTTTTGTATGTGTAAGTGCATTTTTGCTGATTTGACCCATGTATAAAGATGCCTTAAGAGGTTTATCCTACTAATCAATGTCTTCATTATTTATAATGCAGTTTCAGTTACATGTGTTTAGGGAACAAAATGGAAATCCCTTGCCCTTAACTTAACTTAACTAAGCCAAGGAGTAAAACTAACATGGAGACATTTTGGAGATTTTTTTTTGATACAAGAAAAATGAAAAATCCATTGACAGGATCCCTAAATGATGAGAGGAGACTTTCAGTCCTGAGTTCATCAAGTGATCAGTGAGCGTCTTCTTGCATCAATACAGGTTGTTCACAAGGAGGCAGTGTTGTCTTTTTTTGTTGATTTAATTCATGTTCGAACAGAAACATACAGTATACTTTCTCTCTGTTGACTCAGTTTTTCAAATGAAGGCTTGAATCATTCAGTGTATAATTAGATTAAAGCTGTGTAAAGCAAAGCAAAAACTTTGGTTCTGCAGTTTTATGCCGAAAACTGATTATCATTATGTTCTGATCAATCAAGTGTTACATGCAAAGGATAGATCATTCATGCAGTTTTCATCAAAAGATTTATCCAGCGTCTGTTCTCAGGTATTTTAGTATAGCAGTGTTGAAATGGTTCACTAGACGTGTAGGACACCACACCATATGCCTTTCCATCTTCACAGACCAATGGGCCACCAGAGTCTCCCTTGAGGAACATACACAGTGATTTAATTGTCAGTGTTGACCCAATTGCGTTTGTACATATTATGTCTCAGAAAAATATACTTACTTTTCCCGGTCCAGACTGTCCCTCAGAGCAGTACAAATTTTTCATGGCACACTCCTTATCGTCAATGAGTGTTACATTGGCTTCCTTGAGCGTGTCAGACAAATATTTACTGTTTCTGTCACTTCTTCCCCAGCCAGAGATTATACATGATTGTGGCAGAGTGCCATCATCTTCATCTGGGAGAGAAATGGGTTTCACGTTGTTGCTGAAATGGGCCTTGGTCTTCAACTTGAGGAAGAGGGAGAGAAAAATATCTATTAACATTTGTCCAGTACTCCGCTATCATTTAGTGATAATAATGCATCTCAGACATCCTGTTCATTAATACATTCAACTGAGCATTAATTGGCACATTACAATATAATAAATAAAAATTAGAAATTAGAAATTATTGACAAAAGCCAATCTTTGCTTTTAACTTTTCTTACCTTAAGTAGCATTATGTCATTAATTAACAGTTTATCGTCATAGTCTTTATGTGGAAACTTTTCTTCCACAAGTATGCGCTGTACGTTAGCAGTGTCACGTATGTTGTGAAGTCCTAGTAAGACTGTATAGGACCTGAAATTTAAGAAAAAAGATTTAGTGTACAAAAGCAATTTAAAAAAATAAATCTTATCGTAGGAACTAGAGTTCTCAGTATCTTAAATATAAAGTGTGTTAAACTCACTCAGCTTGACAGTGGGCTGCAGTCATCACAAAATCCTCATTCAGAAGGAATCCATCACAGTATTTTTTTTTACCACCTGTTACGTTCTCCTCCAAAAGCACCATGTATGGTCTGCTGTGTGGCACAGCCTCACGGCCCCCATAGATTTCTGCTGCATACGCTGGGGAAAAAAATGAATCGCTAACCACTGATCTTATTGATGTTATTGATTATATATGCCTAAACTGACCAAAGAAGATACAGATCCATCTTATGCATCACATACCCTACAACGTGGATATTATTACCTAGTGTATTGTAGTCTAGTGAATGTTCTGTAGCAATGTGGATAAAAAAAATTAAATGTGAAAAAACTGCTTACCTTGACCCTCAAGGGTCAGTGCAAGTATTGTTATGACCAGTTGGAAAAACATGGTGAGATCAGAGTCCAGTTGAGCTACTGAAGAGCAGTTCCACTCATCACTGACAAGTGAAGTCTTTAAATGCTTCTTCGTAACAAGGGGGAAGGAAGTGTTTGTGTAATTTGCATATGCAAATAACTTTGAACCACATTTCTGAGGATGGGTCTCTATCACCTTCAGAGTAGTTATAAAAGTTTGATTTCTACAAGCCTATTTAATATGCAGTTTAACATTATAGTTGAGCTCACGGGAATGTGCAGTAATGATACTAATAGCCTAGTCATTAAGTAGATAGTATTGTATCTTGATATTTCATGTAAATACTTTTTCACTAAACATGTTTTTTTAATCACAGATATTTGGCCTGGATTGACATTACTGTAAATTTTATATCAAATAGGGAAAGCATGAGCATAAATCAGTTCAGTGTAGTTATAATTGGTCATAATAATGATGCCTCTGTGGTAGCATTCACAGCCTTAAAGATCTCTGGTATTTCATGTTCAAAGTTGTGGCTTTCACAGAGGAGCCACCGTGTCTGTCACACAGCTCCAACGTTAACATTATTATGATGTTATCACGTCATAAGACAAAGCATAAAAATAGGATTTGTTTGAAAGTGTGGTTCGTGGAGCACTGAAATTTGACCCTTCTGCTACTCAAGGAATGAAGAAGTCATCAGGCTGCTGGTGAAGGGAGTAGGAGATCAGGCAGCACACTGCATTTTTTTAAACCCACATTATAGTAAAAAATAATATTCCAGTCAGGCTTCTTCTTTTAAGTCAGGAGCCAAATATGAAAATTTCTTTATTAGAAAAATGTACATGTAAAATAAATCAAATACAGCTTATGTTAGTTCATAGCATGGGATTTCTGCAGGCCTATTCGTTTCATTTTGGCAAAGAATAAAGGGAAACACACCTGTGAGGTACTGACTGCTGTATCATTTTAGCTGAAAAGGGAATCTGGAGGTTCACTCAGAACAAGGACAGGGCATCAAACATGTGACTGAAGTCCTGCAATGAAAACCTTTTGAAGGGATACTGAAAATAGTTGTGGCTATAACCTGTTCCCCCTATTTTTCAGAAAGTAGTCAAAACTAAAAGTATGCAGCAATGCTGACCATGAGTACAGATATGTCTGTTACATCACTTCCTCAGTCTAGACTCAAGTATGTCCCTCTTACATCTTAAGCACAAATGTTATTGTAATTGTTTTATATGATGCAGAATAGAGTTTTCATGTGTTAAAGAAAGGAGGAACATGAGGTGAGGGAGGAGGAGAAGGGAAAGGTTGAACAGGTTTTTGGAATGTGAGCTTCTGGAGTCCAAGGCAGTAATGGGAATGGGAGCAGAAGATGCAGTAGAATCCAGTATAACACCAGGATCAAGTTCACCATTCACCCTTAGCCTGTCACAGGGGATACTGGGCTGAAAGGACTGATTAGTTTAGCCACTAATCATAGCAATACATAAAAAAATAAAATAAAAAATCACAGTGCAAATTACACATTAATGACAAAGAAATTAAAAATGAAAGCCAAAACACAGGAAGTGACATATCTACAACAGTCACAACAGTTGATAGAACTGGCGATTTCATTAAATCGCATATTGAAGGTTTGAGACATGCTGATATGTGTCACAACCACGTTTAGCAGTTGTTCTGATAGGTTTCATGTCATTTCTGTTCTTACAAAAGGACACTTCATACCTTACAGAGATTGTCTCCTCAAATTTTTTTTCGATGACTACAAATCCATGCTGAGTTAGTCAAAGTGTGCAAAGAGCAGTATAACTACAGTGCAGTGTAGTGAGAGAATTTATCAATTCATTTATAAAATTAAGAAATGCGATATCCCATTCCAAACAATTATATATTTACAATGTTAACAGATGTTTATGCGTGTGGTTTTTCCAATAAGCAGGTCCTGCTGATATGCTGTTTCTGTTGGCTTAGGGCCCTTTGAGTGTGTTGTGTCCCAGCGTTCTGAGAGGGAGAAACTGCCAGACAGGAAGACTTGCTGCCCCCAAGAAAGGACAGGACAAGTCTAGATTCCAGGACTGTAGCTCAGCCTCTGTGATGGTAAGAAGCCATCACCACCATCACAGAAATAACTGTTCTTGGGCAAAAGTAAAAAAAAGTATGGCATTCTTAAACACTCTTCACACACTCATTCTTGATTCAGGGAAACAGTTCAGACAGCAAAGCTCACTGACCTCATAAGATCGTTGTGATCAACTTTCAACAAAACCACATTTTATCTCTTCGCACTCTTGACACTTTTGCTCATTAGTTGCTTCACAAGAAGCCTAGAGAAGACGGATGATGCATGACCTCATCCATACATTTATCAATTGCACTGTTGCACAATAGCTCAAGCTGTTGACCATCATTTGAAAGCTGAATTTTATTTTTGAACATTTCAAATACACGTTCTGAGAAAAGAAATGGAGAAAGACTTTGGGGAATTCATGTACCACATTCTGTCTTCTATCTTCATTTTGACTCAGGAGAAATATTGTAGATATTTTTGGTCACTACTGTGTTGCACTCGAAACAAGTCCTTGCGTTGTTCATTTCTTACTGAACATGGTTTCCTTCTTCTTCTTTTTTTTCTGAATAACTGTGACTCTAAGAAATATACCATCAATGAACTGAGCACTAAGGTTCTGTTTAAATAACTGTCCATTAAGGTGTTCATTTTCAACTTCAAGGCCAAACACTAGAGCCATTTTAGAGCAAACAGGCAAGAACATCCTCTTCAGGTTTGTAATCAGACCTCCTGCTATATGCTTTAAGGCTGCATTAATAAAAATTCATTCAAGTTTTCTAAGCAGTATTTTCACAGCTGGAAATATTATACTCCAGAGATAGACAGAGTTGGCTGTTGGTGCCTGGAGAGATTTTACAAGAAGAGATCAGAAAGCATTCTCAGGCGCACCTGCGATTTCAATAAAATATTTTTCTTCCAAACCTGACTCTGAGTGTTTATACTCATTTAAAGTTAGATATGTGCTGTTCAAATTAACTTTGACAAACGTTGCATAATGAAAACATCCAACAAACTGGAGGGGGATGTAGAATTGAGCAGTCATTTTTCATTTTGCCAGGAGCTCAAATGACTCGACATACTGTCTGTAAATGTAGTTTGTGTGTAGTGCAGCTTTCATCAGACTGACAAATCAGAGTTGAAGTACCTCATTACAAAAAGCCTTGTTTTACTCTGCCTTGTCATTTTGTCCTTATGAACCTGCACAAACCTGTGGTTTCCAATGTAAGCCAAGAGAAAGGTATTGGTAACCCACGTTATAAATATTCATATATGACACGTATGTGTTAACCAAGGGAAAGCAAATGTTCTTACTTTGACAATCTTGGTGGCAGATAAAACAGTTATGTGTATGTGTTTGTATGTGTGCTAGACATATTAGATGACAAAGAGGAATTCTAGAAAGTTCACTTTGCTATCACACATGTACACATTTCTCTGAAAAGACCTCTGATGAGTTTGTTTTACCACATTCGCCAGAGCCTCAGGAGATTAGATCTTGTGATTTTGAATGATCTTATGTTGCTTTATCTTACCTTAGCTTGTTTGACAGCTCTCTGTAACCTACATTACATGTGTAATTCTCAAGCAGCATTTGTCCAGCACATACACTCTGAGTTTGCTCAACAACTCTGAAGCCATGCTTCATTTGTCCCATGTTTCTTTCCCAGACTACTGCTTTGTTCATATATCACAGCTGGCCAGTGCGGCTGTGTAAGCACCCATTCCCAATATTGACCCAAACAACAAAATGGGAATGGGCAGACAGTTAATGACTATTTAATTACCACAGCAAGCCACGTGTTCTTCTTGTGAAAATCAAGCTCCTACTCAAGTAACATGGATGGCAAAAAGGAGAGAGAAAAGAGACAAATCATTTCACTGAGCCTTGAATGACATAAATTATGTCAGCTCTATGGGTGTTTTTTTGCTCTGCTTGACCCATTTCAATCCAAAAAACATATGGCTTTAGACATGGGATTCATATTTAGATGTATCAGATTTAAACCAGTATAATAAGAGGATGGGAATTTTCTTCTTCTTCAACTTTTTATTTTGTTGAAGAATGAAGCTTTTCCACCGAAATAGTTAGGCCACACTTTTACACAAGAAAAGTGATACCAAAAGTGATACCAGTAGCTAAAACTGACATGTATTAAGTCGTGCTTATCAGGCCTTTGAAGAAGACCTCACAAAAGCAAGAAAACTGTGATGAAACAACTTGTAATCTAAAAAAAAGAATAAATAAATGCATGCACACTGGCTTGACAGGCCTGCAATGTCTGGTGACAGTTTCTAAGCTATGTTTTGACAATTGGTCCACTCAACTCTGATAAGCAGAGTTTAGCAAATGGTCAATTATTATGTTCAGAAGATGCAGCAGATCTATTTTATTCTTATTTTAGTCTGACTGATACACAGAAACCGTCAGGGTATTAAGAGATATAAAAGTGGGTGACAACTGTCCCTCACACTGTGTGTAAGCATGCATATATTCGCAAAACCTTTGTCTCTTCATCAGTTCATCTGTCTCAGATCCTGTGTTCTGACCACAGAGAGCGCCTCTTAAAGAAAAATGTGTCGGCCGAACAGCGTGGAAACAAAAACAGACCTTTGAAATGGTGCTGTATAGGCTTTCACTGTGGTGCAAAAGAGCTCTGTAAGCAGGCAACATAAGACTAATGCATCAGCCCTTTTTACTGAGGGCACACTAAGGGTCAAATGTAATTAATAGGAATGGTAAGCTGATATTAGACATTTCCTTTAGCATGGTATAGCTGAGGGAAATGATTGAAGTGCCAGATGTAGACGTTAAAACTAGTTTGGTCTGACAGTGTCATATTGGGTCATGGTATACACCATATTTCACTTCAGCATTTCTATTTTTATGTTGGGTTGTGAGCAGACTTTTTTCTTTTCTCTTTTTATTTCCATATCTAGCAGTGAAGTCAGAAAACACTTGGAAAAGTTATCATTACTGTAAAGACTAGTGTGTAGAGGAACTGGGTGACAGCTACCTCCTTTGATGTTTAGTGTCATCCTCTAAGCCATAAATCTCTCTAACTTCTCCGCTCCGGGGAGCTTTAGTGAAATTAACAACACGTCATTTTGCATTTGTTTTCAGGTGGCTGCTTCTGATTTGATGTGTGTGAATGAGTTTAAGAAGCGTTTCTTAAATTTGAGATTAGATTACCTCCAGAGTTGACGTGTTTTCTTTCATAACTGTAGTCTAGATATGAATCAAGTGACGCTATTGAACTGTCAGTCATTCTACCTAACTCATTTTTTGCAATGTAGGGATTTTTATAAGGGTATTTTTATCTATTTGTTTAAAGCAACAATACCTGTGTGGAAAGCTCAGTAGCCAAATGCCCAGCTCCCCAAGGTTCACTTATACAGGAAACCTTGAAGAAATTGGGCCCACCAAGATGGAAATGTGCACTGGTATTCTAGGTATTTGCAAGCGTATGGGGAGAAGAAAAGGCAGGTATTTGGCAGTATCTAGATAAATAGTGGATAGAGACGATGAGAGTGAGAAGAATAGACTGTATATCGAGTGGCCTGCCTTGGGTGGAAGAAGAGTCAGACAGTCTGTGTTTGTCATTAAAGTTATCTTAAATGAAGAAAACAGATGAGCATTTCTTATCTGATGGGGGGGGGGGGGGGGGGGGCAGCGTGTTTGTGTGTGTGCATTATAAGTCCGACTAAGTGCGACTACATGCTCTGCTTTCTGTTTAAGGTATTGTTGTGATAGTGTAAATGCAACATTTGGCAGAGTTACACCAATAACACGATAATGGGCCTTTCTATCCATTCTGTAAATCACCAGACCTTCACCATCATAACCACTGAAACCCATCACAGTCAAACCTATTCAACTGCTAAGATATGAATAATTTTTCTGGCATCATGTCAAAATAACTGATATTTTTAGTTTTGTTTTGTTGTACTGCTCTACACCAGGGTGATCTTTTCTTTTATGATTTAGGAGTTGATTACCGTGACATCTACATTTCAGTCGCTCACTAATGGCTGCTATATATCACTGCCACACCTGTTGTTTACTGACCTGGCTCTGACTCCATGTGGCTTAGTAATTCAAAGCCATTTGGAAGAACTGCTGAAAAAGTAATGAGGAAAGACAGAGGAATAATCGGGAGGGAGCATGGTGATGATGGTGAAGACAAACTGTCATCTGATGGGAAGACAAGTAATGGGATGGGACACCTGAGGTGGTGGGGATGACTGTTACAGCAGGTATCTCATTCCCATTATTCCCAAGATAGGGAGGCTGTTTGTCTTTTCTCACATTTGAACACACAGTGATGATGGCCTGATTGTTGATGTTGCCTTTTCTTGTACTTCAATGGTAGTACAAGAGTATAAGAGGCCACATTTTGCTGCAATGACTGCTTGTCAAGATTACTGATAGTCTGCAGATAAGAGCAATGCACGTTATTTTTGCAAACATGACTGATATTCTGCGGTTTCCCTTTACGTGAATTTTGGTTTATGTTCTTGTTTTGGATAGCTGATACTGTTATTGTAAACAGGAAACATGTGAAGGGTAAAAAGGACACTCTAAATCCCCATCATATATGTCCCTTAATCATTCGGCTACTATGGTGCCTAGTCTTTCTCATTAGTTGCGTGCGTGCTGCATATGCCCTTTATTTTGTTGCAGAGAAGCCTGGTCCACAGGGTGAGAGAACTACAACCTCTGGAAAGACTTATTGTGTCCTCTTCTACTTCTTGGGTTTCACATGCTTAAAGGATGAACAGCAACTTGTTTTGCCACAGTGATTCATGTCTCAAACTTCTGGCCTACAGATGCAGTTCCACTATGATATTCCTTTCAAGGTCTCTGAGATTTCATATAACAGGCCATTCATGATCTGGCAAAACATGTTGTGAAATAAAACAGGTTATAGCTGAGGTCAAATGCAGACCAGTGAGGTAAGATTTGTGAATTTATTATTGTGAAACTCATTTTAGAAAAAAAAATGGATCCAAAAGTTGTAATAATGGCTCAAAATGAATGTATTTTCTTAATGTCTCCCACAACATTACACAATTTTTAATGATTGTAGGATGTTTGTGACTCTTGGGCTGCTCCACAATTCAGTTGTCTAAAGAAGTTAACTTTGTACAATTTTAGCTGCAGATGCAGTATAATCTGTGGAAAAGGAGAGTAAGCAGTCAGGACTGAGGGATGGTATTTGGAGCAAAAGAGACGGCTTGAATTCACCTCTTTAAAATTATGCATCACTGCAATTTCAAACAATAAGTAGAGATTCAGCAAACCCATACAGGAATTCATTTTTAACTTGGATGAAATGGAAATTTCATATTATTCCCATTTGCTGAAGTAATTTCAGTGTTTTGCTCATTTGTTCTTCCACATTTTACCCCTCCAAACCCTTTAGTCGAGTGAAACTAAGAAAGTTCAAGATGAGCATGCATGAGGCCAAGTATCAAGGTCTGAGCAGATGCTGCAAGGAACTATGATTTGATCTGAGACTCCAGCAATACACAAAAGTAGTGCATAAAAACCTGAAGTCAGTTTGAATTGCTCTTGCAAATACTATGTTGTTTCAAGGAAGTGTTGATTAATATCATAAACCTCTTCCTCTGCCCAAGTGATTACAAAGCAAAATATCCCACATTTTTATCACTCTCAATCTTTGAACCTTTATTTTCAATTTTGTTTGTTCAGGGGCCAGAATGTTTTTTATTCTCTCTAGATCCTTTTGGACTGGACAATCACTGGACCTTTGGCCCTCCAGATATCAGACTGGAAAGACACTCAGCACCTCATCAAGTGTTCCACTGCGGCTGTAATGCTCCCAACTCACACTCAAAGGAAAGTCGGGAAGACATGGAGGATTCCCTGGGCAATACGCAGGTTATTCCAGCCAGGTAGCTCCTGCCCTGACCTAGTTTTCAGCAAGTGAAACTTATTATAGTCGGCAGAATTGAAGTGAAACATAGGAACATGTGGAAGACAAGAGGTGCCCAAGATTGGGGCAGATTATTCCGCTCCAGATGTTGAGTAAAGTGTGCAAAACGGCAAATTCCCACTGTTTCCCCAGCTGTTTGATGCAATGAATAAGGGCTAATTGAAGAAGCCACTCAAAATAGACCCATCCTTTGATGTCTGAAAACTTGTTGTATTCATTTACACAACAGTGCATTAGGGATCAGATCAGGCTTGTTTACCGAGTGTTTATTGCCTAACTGAAATGAAGGTAATAGTTCTATTCTTACCATATGTGTTAAGGTGGGTGTAGAGAGATGACAGAGAAATGTAACTAGAAAACTTAAATTTCGTGGTGAACATTGTGTTCTTTTAAATTATTATTAATTAAATTACTAAAAACTGGGTTCAAGGCAAAATATAATAAGGCTGCCATGTTTATACACTGTGCATGATGGGCAGTTGAATGGTACATATATATGTGTGTGTGTGAGTGAAAAGAACAAAATATATCACAGTGGGTTACAAAGTGGGCAGTCAAATTATTTGCTACAAATTTGGTGTAATTATATATATACACACACACACACACACACACACACACACACACACACATACATACATATGTGTGTGTGTGTGTGTGTATGTATGTATATATATGTATATATATATATATATATATATATGGTATATATATATATATATGGTGAATCAACAAGTGATCTCTCCTCCATCAGTCTAAAAGGAAAAAATTTACAACTTTACTGTTAAAAAAAAGTGCTCTGACAATGCATTATTTGCCTTCCTTATTGCTGGGTTGGATTCAGGCTGCCAGCATCTTTGAGATTTTCAAGTGGCCCATGATATAGAAAAGGTTTGGTACATAATAATTAAGATATCTGGTGCAAATCACCTCTTTCTCAGAGTTACTTGAGATGTGTGTCTGTGATCTCTGCACTGATACAGATTTCAACACTACCACAGATGAGATGTGGGTGATAAGGATTCCTGCATTTCGCAAAAACAACAAGCCTTGCAGATTTCAGTTTGGAGAGTTGTAGATACCATGTTAAAGCATGTGAGGTAGAACATTGATTAAATACGGAGCTGCTGAACTGCAGTACTATAACAATTTAGTGACGTAATACTGCCATTTTCTATTGTTAATAATGCAATAATGTCTTACTTTTCCATTCATAACAAGGTATTTTGGCCCTCTAAAACTTGCCAAATTATTATGCAAGCATGTGATAATGAGATATCAAAGCTGCATATAAAGAGTGTTAACCTTTAGTAGATGGTGGCAGTTATGTGTATGAATCTGAGATTTAATTATTTTTTATTTTTTTTTGCATCATTTTGGCATAGGACATCACTTAGATCAGCAATCTTTAAGTAAATGTAGATGGATTCAGTATTTGGCACAAAAACAGTATTTGTCAAACTTGTGCCTTTTCGTGTGAAGACTGTCTCCCTGAAGATGCAGCAGAAGCAGCTAACATGTTGAATTTCACTCCATCAGGCCTTTGTTTCTGGATGTTCACTTTACCAGATGGATGGGTTCCCCTTTACAAATCAATCCCTCCCCTCCCTGTACTGTAAGTCCTGTGTACTCTTATACCCACTGAGGCGGCCTGGCTGGAGAGGCCGTTAGCCTGAGTGCTGTGATGTGGTTTGAAGCTGGAGGCCAATGCAGATTTCATCTTTCCTTTCATGGTCTATCAAATGGCCTTTTATAGAGCTGAGCTTTCTTTTCTTAAATCCTTACATTCATCTCAAACTTAAGATTGATAGACATGTCCAATTTTGCGTTGTTTTTTTGACCTTTTACATCTCCTCTGGCCATTACACCATCCTCCTGAAGGAAACTGGGGAACTCGTTAGATCTATTGATGCTGCCATATAATTATGGCAGAATTTCTTTGCTTCTGGTGATCTCTTGGGTAAACCAACTATGGAGATATATGTCTTGCAAGCTCACAACCTGGGAGGTATATCTCAGCAAATGCATTTTTTCCATAATCTTTCTCTAATATAACACAGGACAGGCAGACATGAATTCAATTTTTTGTTTACTTTGTGAGAAAGCCATTGGCCTCCATTATCCAGTCTCTGATCTATCTTGTTCCAGACTGTAATATTCTTTCATAAAATGCCCTATGTCTATTTCTGAAGGCCAGAGAGTACAGTATGTCTCTTTAGGAGTGCTGTTATGGGTCACATGCAGATCAGTGAGGCTTGAAGTAAAACTAAGACTTACTTTGATTCGAAGATTGAATCTGCAGCAGCAGTCAGTCCTGTTGATGGAAACAGATGGGAACAGACTAAATGTCTCCATGGGCCACTTTCAAATGCAATGTTCCAACAACAGTTTCGCTCTCTTTTTTTTCTCTCTCTCTCTCTCACTTATGGGCCCTAGTTACCAATATTTTCTGGTCCAAACTTTGATCCAAATGTGTTTTTAACTTGAATCCATGCATCAGGCATTCAGTGACTGTGCCAATTCTGCTTCTTTTGCAAACTGCCATCTCTAGGAAGATGGTGTTTTTGTCGGCTTACATATGAAGTGTTTTGCTTGTTTTTTGTTGCCTGGAAAAGTACAAAAGTTGCTCTCAATTTATTTCATGTGGTTAAATTAGCATCATGGGTCTCGCGGTGTAACAAATAGTTGTTTTTTGGTCTAATGGAGCCAAACTTGTTCTTTGTGCGACTCAGGGGTGAATATGAATGCACTGATATGAAGCAGCTTGACGCTGTTCAGAGGGTTAGGTGTGCATGGATCTGCAGACTTGCAAGGTGGGTGGAGTGATTATAGGTCAGTAAACAGAACATTATGTCCTGTGTTTTTCTTTTCTTTATTTTTTGTATCTGTGTTTTATGCAGGTCAGGTGTGTGAGCCTCTTGTCTTTCTCTCGTCTAACTTCTCCTGTAGGTGTGTGTTTGTGTGTGTGTGTGTGTGTGTCCAGTCTTCATGGTTCAGTGTAATCACCCAAAAGCACCAAAAGGGTGCCTGCCAGTGATATCAGTCCACCACATATCTCAGTAAGTATTGGATGGCTTGCCATGAAATTTGATCCCAAGAGGATCAATCCAACTGATTTTGTTTCTTTAAGCACTACCTTGAGATTTAACATATGTACATTACAGTATGTACGGTTACATTGTTAATGGAGGAGACTTAATCTCGTATGCCTGAGGCTCAGTCAGATACAGGCCCGGATGAGGAGTCTGTACTGCAACAAAAATCAGCAACTAGCAGATGTAGCCTATCAAAACAGTTAGCATCTTATTTGTTTATGTTGTTTGATAGCTTGTGACTGGCAGTGGCTGCACAGTGTTACTAGCTGCGGTAATGCAAACTCTCGCTCTCTGGACTGACAAGGTTTTGGGTTTATTTTCCCTGCCCTCCCATTTCCACAAGTGGATGGGACTGGGTCCATATTTGATGTATGAACCCTTGGTTGTCTGAATCTGTTTTTATGGGACTGCCACTGGATCACTGCAGCTCTAAGATGCTCACTTTAACAAGGATTAAAACTTGATATCAAATAGATCGCCACAACATGCTAACATTAGCATTTAGCTGAAGTGACCTCTGTGCCACACTGCAGAGTCACAGTTGTGCATGGCTGCACACTCTTGGATTTGTTAATTCAGATTTGAGAAGCAGAAAGAAACTGTTTCATACACACCTGCCAGATGATGCCTAGACTGTGATGTTTATCTCGGGTAAACTGAATACAATATATATTGTATAACTGTAGCCTATAATGGCAATAGTGTAGAGGTTGTATACAACCGCAACACAATTTGTAATCTGCAGTTACTCAAAATCATGTAGTATCGTATATCATGTAGTATAGTCGTGTATTATGGGCCACATGCATGAACTAAATCCCAACGACACAGCGCCTAATCAATAGCATATACCTTATCCTATTTCCTCCAGTCAACGCAATACTGTATATCAACACAATACAGCATAAACCATATGGCGTAGGTACATCATGATAGGTACACGTCTGCATTTTCAGATGGTGAACTCTTGCCTCTTCAGTATTTAGACCCTACCTCCCCTAACAGTCTGTCTGCTGTGCTGGGAACCATGAGGAACAAGACGTATTGTGTCTGGATATAATCAGGACTGAGGACATGAAGGAAGGAATGTAGCATAGTCTGATCTGTCCTGCAGACATGTATGCCGTGGAGGTTAAGAAAGGGGGGTTGGACTTTACAGAGAGTGACTCAGCGACTCAGTGTCATGCCTTTGCTGTCTCATGGGTGCAATTAAATGATGTATTTCCTCTACAAACTGGTTAGAGAAAAACATTCTAAGGTTTGAGATGTGTGCGGGTCAAATAAGGTGCACTGAGCGATGCCCCCCCCCCCCACAGTCAGACTGTTTCTCAGTATTTCACCTGAAGAAATTATGCTGTTCAGAATCACTGCAGTTCACATATATCAGATTACAGATTACATTATATGTCAGATTACATCTCCAGGAGAACAGCTCCCTGCATCTCAATGGCAGTACTAACCTTTATACATGAGAAATGACTTTGCTTAAGTAACATTAAGAATG
This sequence comes from Rachycentron canadum, assembly GCA_038496675.1. Classification (NCBI taxonomy): domain Eukaryota; kingdom Metazoa; phylum Chordata; class Actinopteri; order Carangiformes; family Rachycentridae; genus Rachycentron; species Rachycentron canadum. Next base: position 16,111,086 of record CM076656.1, on the reverse strand, counting down.
TCAAAGTGAGTTTGGAGAGAGATCTATGTTGACAAGTTGAGAAAGCAGACTGTGACAGAGAGAAAATTAGCAAGTGTCTGCATTCACTTACATTTCAACACCATCAATCACACTAATATGATTTAACTTACGAAGTCCAATCTGAAGAGAAACAAACAAGACCATTAATCAATGCTTCAAACTTCACTTGCTTGATTTTTTTATTCGAATTTTGATCCACACAAGTAATCTGGGGTGATAAAGGTAGGGGAAAATAACAAAAAAAAAAGACTGACCTTGAAGTGTGTGAATCACAATAATAAATCAGACTTCAGAGGTGTCACGCTAAGCTGATTACCAATTAGAGGCAGGATCTGCTCATTGTCCTGTGAGTTTCCATAATTCCTAAGTCAATTTAGTCCAATGAGTCATCTTGCCTTTCACCCTTTTCCCTTCATGCTTTATGTCTGGAAAAAGCCAAAGGATGCCTTGAGTGTGCACTGACTGTTGCCAGCATTTTAATTCTGTGGGTTTGTAAAGGTGTCACCAGCCATGTCGTGTCATTAGATCTGATTATTGCTCTGCGTGGTCATATAACAGTCAACAAATGAGACTGTTTTACAGGCCCAGGTGGTGCAAACACTGTTCCCTAGCCATCGTCCAGTTTTCAGAGATCCAGGTGTGCCCATAAACACTGCTAAACAAATCAAAGAGTGGTCTCATGAACACTATTAAGAACAAGATCCCTCTGTGAACTCGCCAGTAAGCAGATTTAAAGATCATCAAACCTTTATGAGATTGGGGGCAAAGAGTATGGAGTTGGTATGGACTGTGGGGTGGCGGGGCACTTAACCTCTCAAAATTTAATTAACATCACCTGTGTGATCAGTATTTATTATTTACCCGTAATTTTTATATTTCCAGCAGGTGATGAGGATAAATCTTCAGTGTGAAAGGGAAAGCTTTTTCATTGGACAGCACTTGAAATCCCATGCTACCAGGGCCAGAGGCAGTTCTGTGACCACCAAAATGTAACAATCATTTACTTAAGACTTTTGCAGTCCAAATCATCAAGTTCATGAAGATCCTGCAGACTGTCTGCTTGGGTTACTGACTTCATCAGATTACCCATAGGTCATAGGAATATGGATTTGATCATTTAAAACAAAGCAATTACTGTATAATAACTACCATGTATACTGAGATTTAATATGGTACACACAAAATATGCACTGTCTGAATCATTTGAATTCATCTCTTATAATCTTGTGTCGATGTGAAATCTCCCTGTGCAGAGGAGATTGCAGACATGATGTACACGCCTCTGAAATCATAAAAGAAAAAGTACATTAAGAACTGTCCCATAAACGTATGCACGCTCACCTACATGTTCAAAGTTGTATGGTTCCATCTCGAATATAATGTAGGCAGTGTTAAGTTACTCAAGTGGAAAATTTTACTGTTAATTTTACAGCCATCTTTATCTCATAAGTAAAGCAGCAGACCCTGAGCATGTGCTGCATAAATTGCCAATGTCAGCATCTTTACGAGCCATTGAGACAAATAGCATGAAATGGGTGATGGGATCAAGAACTTTGATTCATCACCATGAAAATGAGTGAGGTCTCATTCCCTGTGTCATAGGGCATCAAGCCCTCACAGACATTACATGATGATGGTGAACACATCATGGTATGTATGAATGATGTCTATGATGGCTCAATTTGAATGTCCAGAACATTGACAATTGGATTTAGCATCTGTTGCTCACTTTCCATTGATAATAATCATATACAATAATCATTATTAGTAAAACATATAGGAAGAAGAGACTGTGCTTGCTGCTATTTATAAACTTGCTCCTTGTCATTTCAGACTACTTGTCATTTCCATTTTTAACATTAGAGGGGTTGTGAATTTTGGGTTATTCCCTAAAGTCAGCAGCATTGCAGACTTACATAAAGTGTATGTGCATAAAAGGTTCTCTACGACTTATCGTTTTCACAGTGGGACGGCACTGAACCCCGGGGTTTATGGGGAATCCAGGTCTGTGAGTCTGTGAGGGCAGACATTGGGACTGCGCCGAGGAGCCAGTTGTGGCTTCAGTTTCCTGTCCACTAAACATCAAAGTTGAGTCTGGATTTGCATTTGAAGTGACATAACGACATTATGGCTATCCATGCTCCACAGTTAGAGAGGGCATCAAGCACCATATGCAAACAATAGTGTTGTCCTTATACACAATTGGAGTCCCTATGGGAGCTTTAAATCAGGTTGTCTTCATACTGGTGCACGAACCAAGAACCACTTGATAGACAAGATCTGTTAGAACAAGGAGCAAAGCAAGCAGGTAGTGGTGTTTTGAGTTTGGCTGAAGCATTTGCTTAGCTCATGAAAACCACACTGGCTGGAGAGCTGGTCTTCCATCCATCCTTGGCCGATGAGTTAAGAGACTTTTGAGGGTGGTTGCTGGGTTGTGGACAAGATGAGGCTAATGATGGATGACTTTGGTCTTCATTCTCAGTCTAGGATCTCATCTGAGCCAGACTTTCTCTACACCAAATTTTGCCCCATGCAAATAGTAACACTGTCCAGTGGTCAAAGTACTGGATCAGGGAGACAATGGAATTTATGGACAGTCCAATGCTCCTGTGATCATTTTGGCCCGCTTCTTACTGTCTGCAGATTTGTTTATTAATCCCATCCAGCCTGCTGATTCAAATTTTCCACAATACATCATTTTGATTTCTGTAATATTTATTTTTCTCTAATGGCTCAAATCACCTGGAGCTCATTTAGTGAGATTCACAGTATGTGCGCAGTAAGTTTTCTCACCTTTCAGCATGCCAAAGTCGAGCTGTTGCTGACAACTGTCAGTTCGCCAGTGCCACCTCAAACTTGCAGACTGTCCACTTCACTGTACGGCTTTTCGGCTTAAATTCTCCATGATCTATTTCATAACCTTGGGACCCCACCCTGTAATAAAGTAATACTTGGCAGCACTGTTGAAAATAAACACCTTTGGGGATTTTCCAATCTAACCAGGCTGTGTGAGCGGAGGCTGCATGACTCAAGCCTACCTGTGATAATCAACATGTTGAAATATTCCCAGCTGTGTTTCAGTGTTGGTTGTTAGCATTTGGTTAAACTTATCCTGGGTATTTCCACAGAAATGCTGTAATGATTGGATACTGTTAAACTCTATAAGTTTAAGTTGACAGGAAGTTATTGATTATTTAATCTTACATGTTCAATAGCTATCGTTTGGCAGTGGTGAAAAGGTTTTGCTTTCATTGAAACATACTGTTATGTTTGAATATTACTAGACTAGACTAGACTCATGTGGGGCATTGTTTTTGAGATATTACACACAGAAAGAAAAAAATTATCACAATTGTACTAAATCATACCGAGCAATGGACAAGCCAGAACAAAAAAAGTGCTACACCTTAACATTTAAATTTCATTCTAAACTGTTGCCATGTGCAAGTCTTTTGTGGACGCACTTCATCATCTTTCACACTAAATGCATCTACATGTAAGGTTTTAAAGGTCATGGATTGAAACTTGCGAAAAACAATACCATTAACCTCCCTGTCAGTCTGCTTAAGATGTTAGATTAGTACAAAGCATACTTGAGAATTCGGTCACTTTTCTCCGGTTTCTTTACACTGGCTGTCCATATTCTTTAATGATTTGACTTCACATTTACTTTTGCTGGGATCCAACTTCTGACAAGACGCAGTAGCATTCTTCCTCACTGCCCATGACACGTTTTCACGGCATTACTGCTCACATCTGTGCTCATGCTGCAGCCTTACATGAGTCAGTTTCTCAAAGTCAGGAATCAGAACAAGTGGCCTCTGTTATGCATCAGTCCAGTCTAGACAGCAACTCACATTACTTACAGGCTGAACTGCCAGCAGCATTATTACTGGCACAATAAAGCAATGAAGACAAAGTGAATAAAACCTGAAGAAATACAGATCATCATACATGTATTTTTGTTTTTTTGCAATTTGCCAAATCGACAAATTTGCAGGTTCCATGCAGCTCAACTTCAATGCTACCAGATCAGTCTTATACACTAGTGATAATTCCAATCACTGATCACTGATCATAGACAGATGGGCAACTTTTACAAATTTAAGACCTCTCAGAAGCTTAAGATCATGTTTTATGATGTATATTCCTCTAAGGTTAGGTTTCATCTCCCTAGCAACCTTTTTCTGATAAAGTTTGGTTGGCTGAAAGGGAAATTTGCAGTGAGAGACACTATCACACAGTTGTCTTGCAGGCTCAACATCTAAAATGCTGGCAGAGATACAGAAGGTCACAAACAATTTAAATTGTAGTAATGCTATGGAACTGCACTGTGGAAAAAAAAATTCAGCCTGAAGAAATCAGCCAAATACCTGTCTGGAGCACAGATCAGTATGGAGTCTGCCATGAAAGAACAATAACGGGCTTTATAACTGATAATTGAGAAATGGTTTTGAACTGTTTGCACAGTACACAAAAAAAACAATGTTTCACATTTACCACATGCTTTGGGAACATGTTCAATACTCTGTAGTTTAAGTGGTCTCAATAAACCCAGTAGGCCACCAGAAGAGCTCAGGGAAGGGGTAACGTTCATGGCAAAGATTGACCCTAATCAAAGAACAGGAAGGGTCTTTCTGGGCCCATTCATAATGCAGCGCATATTTATGATGGGCAGCAGCCACATTAAGCTCTTTGCTCAGGTTTAACTCAGCTGGCTGAGCTCAGGGATTATTTCCATAGCAGCTGCACAGTTACACTTCCAAACAACAACCAATCAATCATCCTGTTGGCCTGTGAGTAATATCCGCTCATTTATTATCTGTGGCGAACATTTGTTCGCATCTACAGTAGCTCGGAGGCAGCGCGCCGCGTCGCGCCGCTCCCCGGCCACGCCGCACGGCGCCGCGCCGCGCGTCTCGGTGTGACGACGTCCCGCCTCACTTGGCCGCAGCCCGGCCGGAGGCAGCTGAGTCCGCGCGGCTGGCTCCGCTACCAGCCGGCCTCGCGGTTAATATGGAATATTTGCACAGAGCGAACTGCCACATGCATTTGCCGCGGTGGAAAAACAGCGACCTGTAGTATCGCAAATTAGAAAAGCAGTTCATTTCGCCTTTCTAAATATATATATATATATA
>CM076656.1:16088981-16105537 GCA_038496675.1 Rachycentron canadum | reverse complement strand
TATATATATTTTCTTGTGTCTTTTTTTTTTTTTAATGGCTTCTGGCTCCGGGGATGAAGAGGGAAACGCGGGAGGCGTTTCATGGAGACTCATAGGCCCGGCCTCGGAGCTTTCCAAGAAGCGCTGCCGCCTAATGTACTCCTCCCTCGGCTACGACTCTGACGTCTGCCTCTTCTATGTGAAGGGGGAGTTTTTTGCCATGGATGCCCGCTGTTCACACTCCGGTAAAGCCACAACCTATCAACACCCATATCCACCCGAGGTTAACCCTTTAGGTGAATCGCTCACAGTCTATCCCGTTTTGAAAGGATGACAAGTAAAATTGCGTACGCAGCTGCGCATTGAGCGTAAAAGGAAATAGAGCCCTTTGTAAAAGCGTCTGTAATTATAACGACGCCAAAATGTGAGGGTCTGACTCCTGATGTTGACCATGTCGTGCTAGCCCCACAGTCACATTTTCCAAAAGGGAAGACAGCAGTAGTCATTTATTTTGAAAAGAAACCGTGATTTCCTGTCTCCCCCAGGCGGTCCACTGTGTGAGGGGGACATTGAGGAGGCTGGTGGAGTCCTGCGGGTCTTCTGTCCCTGGCATGACTATGACTTTGACCTCAGGACTGGAAAGTCAGGGACCTCATTACAGGTCAGTCATGAAATACTGTATGTTTGTTTTGTCTCATTGCACTAGTCCACCTAAATGTCTTCTTATGCTCACCGGATGAGCCAAATCTTGATATGTAGTGAAAAACATTCATACTTTTCTGCTGTAAAGATGCCCACATATGACTATATAGGTTTAAAGTACTAGAAGTATCTGAATTTCTTATACACGCTATGAATACTTAATTGTGTACCCAGGAGGCAGGAAGCTTCAGTTAATGACTACAGCTGGGAGTTGATGTAAATAATCACTGTTATGCAGTCAAATCATCCATGTTTATTAGATGTTGGAAGTTGTAGTGATTGAAATCAGTGAGTTTTGTTCTATCAGACATGTTTTCTTCCCCTCTTCTGCTGTTTGCATGAGCGAATCAATGATCAGTCCAAACAAGAGCTTCACTCTTCGTAAACACATCATCCTCTTTTCCAGTAATCATTTTCATAAACAGTTGTAACTTTGGTACATCACTATGATGAAGTACAACAAATGTTCTGTCATTGAAGTCGGAGGTTTTACAGGAGGATTTACTATCCTTTTCAGTGTAACACAATGTGTGCTTACTTTGTACTTTGAGTTCGTATTGTTTCTGCAGTACCTCGAAGTGGTAAGTTTCTTATGTACTTCTTTTGATTGTTTCAGCAACAAGTGTATGAAGTCAAACTGGAGGACGGCAACGTGTACGTGAAACACTCCAGTCATCTCTCCTTATTGCCTTTTCCAGCAGATCAGAAACACTGAACAACCTTAGTCCATTTGCTTCGTCCTTCATCCTTGGTAAGACCTCAGATCGCCTGATTACGACGCCTCCTCCCTGTAGCGGGCTCAGTCATACTATTTTTAAGACTTGTTCCACAAAGCCCAGGCTATACGAAACATTCCTAAGCCTTATCTGTCATTTTCTCAGAGCTGTTTTTGCTTTGATTGCTGTGAACTCAGGACGATATCAAGAAGACTGTCTGAAGAGGACATGACATCATTAAATAGTATCAGAGTTTTTACTTGCTGCGATGCCAGGTAGAGACTCATCACAGACACTGAAAGTGAAGAGCTGCGAGTTCCACCAAACAGGGGCAAATATGCAAAATCTCAGCAGATGTTATCAAACTTACCAGCATATTTGATTCTTGGTAGTATGAGTTATTTGTCGATTGATAATTTTATTATGTTATTACATCTGATGGAAATATTACAGAGCGAGTACATTTCTCTTCACATTTGAAGCTTTTGCACCTTTTGTTGAAACCTACTTCTTAAGTTGACCATTTTTGATCTGAGTTGTGGTGCATATCTTTAAAAAAGAAAAGTCTTTACAAAAATCAGAAATGCTATTATGGGATGAATTCACTTTCAGGCAGAAATGAAGTCTTTGTGTTGTTTAATTTGAGGTCATTGGAGTCATTACAATATATGCAAAATCCAGTGCTTCTGAAGTGACACAACTGAACTAGACCATATAGATAAAACACACTAAATAGGCAAAAAATGTCTCTTAATAGTATAAAGCTCCAGTGGAGGACTCAGTATGTAACAATAAAGTGATGACGTATTAATGACAGTGTATCTCAATCACTACCAAACTAAACTATGCCACATTCATAACCACTCATGGTAGTTTACCTTGTCCTTAACAAGCATTACCTATAGTCTGAAACAGTTTAACTTACAGACAAAAAATAACACTTGCTGAGTTGTGGCCTTCAGATAAATTTAGACACTTATTCCAGTGATGTCATGCAACACAAACTACCATTCAGGATTTGCGCTTCTGGATTAATTTTTAGCCCAAATAGAATTCCAGCAAGCAGAACACACATGAAGGGCACTGCAATTCCGACTGGTGGCAGTCGTGGTGCTAAGATGTCTCCATCAGCATTTTTCTCCATTCCTGGCCCGTGCACAGACAGGTTTGTCTGTTACTGACGCAATGGGATTTAAAAGACATGGTTAGTAAGGCGCCGGAGGAAGGTTCACAACCTGAAATGCACCATTGACTCAAGAAAAATGTGTTTTTCTAGTTTTATGTGTGTTTGTGTGTGTGTGTGTGTGTGTGTGTGTGTGTGTGTGTGTGTGTGTGTGTGTGTGTGTGTGTGTGTGTGTTGATGCGAGCTTGTTTTCTTTATTCCTTAGTGGTGAGAGCAGTCACTCGCTATATTTTCTGTCAGCTTCGTTTTCTGGCAGACGCACAGAGCCCAGTCAAGAAGGTGTCAGTGACAGTGTGGCCCAACACTTTCCTCCCTGCTGCGTTCCCTGTTGTGCAACTTTATTACAACAATAACTAAAAATCTGTGTTATGTGCTGCAGAGGTCTCTCTGTGTGCATCATAACTCATCACCAGGAGGGTAATGGGCATGCATAATGGAGACGCTGCTGTTTTGTGTCAGTAAAAAAGTTAAAGTAAATATTGTTCAGGATTCCACAGAAGCCAGGAGTGGTCTGTACATTCTTAGATCTTGACAAAACATCCTGACGGTGTCACAAGATGCTGATAAAACCACCATCCTGTCAGACCTTTTCATACGTTCAGCTAATTTTAATCTGTTTGTTCCTTTCTTGTTTCTAAAACTACATGTCTGGTCTATGTGTGGAAAATATGGGCAGACACTGTAACTTGTGGCAGATTTAATTTCAGCAACTTACTAGTTTTTTTATGTATTGTACACTGTATCTTCTGATTTCTTCAAAGCATGAAAAGTCTGTATTATTTTTGATGTGATATACTTATTATAAAAGTTCATTTTTCACACCTTCAGAAATGTGTAACTGCTGATTGTTCAGTGTGTGTTGGATAATACACTTTTCAGAAAAGAATATGAATCAAAAGTTTACACAAAATTATTTATTTACAGTTTCTTGTTCGTACAGTTATAGTAGATTTCATAAAATACACAATTTACACATTAAAACGTAATTAACGAGAGAAACAAAGAGATTGGCATCACCATGCAATAGTTAAGCAGTTAGAGAATATCAAGAGTTTGTGTATGCAATTCTTTTACTGGAGCACAGTGGCAAATATACAACTTTCTTCGTAAACTCCAGAAAGTGGTGGAAAAGTTCAAGGAGGACTTCCTGAATAAATTATGATCTCCCTGAGACCAGCTGGACTGTGCAGAGGAGAAAAGGGTTGAATCCGTTCACGCTTGAGTTTTCGTTAAATTGCTTATGGTGTCTTTTGGATTGAGAGTTTTGTGCTCTTCTGCCCCGAAGTTAAATGGCGTCAGGCGCACCCACTGAAACTCTGCTACAAAGAGGCGTGATTTTCAAAAGAAGCCAACCTCAGATGTGCTTTTCAATTCTCAGTCATTACGAAAGCATAATTTTCCCTTGGGAATGCCACATGTCATGCAAGTCATCAGAACTTCTGCTCATTCACTTTCTGACCCAGAATTAGGTGAGAAGATCAATAGCACACTCATGTCTGCACCATCAAAATGAAGCCACAGCCGGCAGCTCCTGGTTCCAGTCTAGTATGCCAAGCCAAGCTACCCGAGTGTTGCTTATAGCTTCACATTTACCATACAAGTATTAAAGTGGTGTCACTAATCCCATCTAACTCCTGGCAAGTAAGCAAATAAGGAACTTTCCCAAAATGTTAAACTGTTCCTTTAAAAGGTCTAAAATAAAAAATGCATAATGCTCCATTTATCTGTATTTGAGATATGGTTCAATGATTACTACATTTCCCACAGAGGTTCAATGTGATGAATATTTTCTTTCCATTAAAAATAAATCTCTGTGTTTTATCTTTAGGATTCAGGCTGAAACTCCCCTTATCCGATTCCTAAGACTTTGGAAACTTTCTCTTAAGTCATTAAACCAAACATTGCAGAGCTTCTTTAATCTTCTTTGAAGTTCCCCAGAAGACAAAGAAGCTGTTTGGAGAGCCCAGCTTACTCTCCCATGCAAAGTATTACATAATTGTTTACTGAGCCTATTATTGTTACCTGGTCCTTCAAACTCCCCTGATAAGTTCTCTTGAAAAAGCCAATTCTCCTGTCAGAACGTTCTCCTCTCAAATCCTGCATTCTTCCATGTGCAACCACTTTCGAAGCCCAAGATTCAGTAAGTGATGGACTGTGAGGCCAAAAGCCACTAATATTTTCCCCTCCTTTTTTTCCTTTTACCAAACAGAACCCCAAAATGATTAAATCCATCACTAGATTATCTTGCTCCGTTCTTTTCATGTCTTTGGTCTAACATTTCCTCCAGTTGCTCTACAGCTGTTTGACCTTCTCAGCTGACCTCACACACCATCGCATTTTTATAGGACTTATCTCTTTTTACACCTGGGTCCAATCATCATCCTTCTTACAGAGTGGATTCTACATCTGCCGTAGGGAGATGTTTGTTTTCATCTGGAGATCTGAACTGTTCAGCCTGTGCACAGCCCACAGGCCTATGATTAGAGAGGTCAGTGGTAATAGTGAAGGTATCACAAGCTGTCACTACATTTTTCTGTTTTCCGAAGTGCTCATAGTATAAAATAGAAAAGGATTGCTGTTCAGAGCAGGGCCAAGTTCAAGTGTGAGGTTGGTTTTCATTAACACAGCTTCACACTGGCACCTTTTAGCACATGAATAAACCGTGAGAGCTGGGTGTTGTTTTGATGGTAAATATCTTTGATAATAATCCTCTTGGGCCCAGTATATTGTTGATTACTTAATTACTTTAAATTAACTTGTTTAGCTGTTTCAGGAAGTTGGGGTCAAACTGTTTAAATAGTTCTCAGGAGAATATGTAATTCATTTTCTAATTAGAAGCAGTTATTTACTTGTCAGCCTCTCCTAGTTTTCTCCATGGATCATGGTCTCCCTTATTTGGTTTTGGATTAGTTCAGCTTGAAAGGCTTCTCCCATGGGTCTGCAAGAGCCTATTTTGCAGATAAACAAGTTTGGGGCTTTTATCACCGAGTGAAGTTTCCTCCTATTGCTGACTTCACTTTAAATACCAGGTTATTCTTTTACGGAAGTCTGATAATGTATCCATCTCAATATCTTTCAAATTGAAACTGGAAAGTCTTGCACATGTAAAATTGACAGTATGGAAATCTGGCAAGTAAATTCATTAGTGTGGCACTTCTTAATTATCGCTCTCGTGTGTAAGAATCCTGCAGTGGGTTTCGTTAATGAGGAGAAGGCTCCGCTGAGAGCTTTAACTCCCACTAACAAGATGGCTCTAAAAAAGAATAGATTACTGTAATGAGCAAATTGTAAAATCAACTGAGTCATGCAGCAAAGCATGAAAAGGTTAATAGATTGTATGCAGTTCAGAAAGTTGAAGAATGATTACATAGCAGTTAAATCACTTGAGCCCTGCGCAAGATCTCTTACAAACACCTTAACCACACTACCTACTGAAGGAGTTTTGTCATTCACCAGCAGCATTATTCATGCACTGTAATAGTTTGTTACATGCTTTTAATAATTATCAAGTTAAATTATACTACATAGTTATTGCACATCGTGATATAAAGGCAGCCCACAAACCCATTACCCAACAACAAAAACAATGTCAATTTAGACGTTAAATGAGCCACTGTAACAGTTTCTAAGAAAATGAAATATTGGTGAATGCATCAATTTTAGTTACATTTTGCTTGGTGATGTACTAATTTGGAATGTGCAGCAAACAAAAGGACATTATGTCATACTTTATTATTAACTCGTGAGATCCATGCTTGTCTTGGAAAAGGTCTTGCACATTTTAAGTAGGTGTGGAAGGACATTTGCCTGAATCACAGTGCTAGTGAAAAACATTAAGAAGCATGACTGAAAACATCCTCTGTTCCCAGGGTGGCATGCCTCACCCCACTGTCTATTTCAAAAGTTTCCCAGTTTGTAGAAAAAGGACTCAGTGTCTCCTGCAGACACCAGGACCTCATGTTTTCTTCACTCAAAATTATGAGTTCAATGGCCAATTATGAAGTGTTTGAGGGATGGCTAAGTATTTACAGTTTTTTAAGGTTTGGTTTCAACCCAAGTATTGAGAGAAATCAGCAAAAACACCCATAATGGGAAAAGTGAAATGCCAGAAATTTGATGTGGCTTAATTAAATGTCAATGAAGTGTATTCACTCCTAAAATTAGTCACATGTAGACAAATAATGCATGTACCAATCTCTTCAAGTATAAGGCTAATGAATATATTCAATAACACAATGAGTTTGCTGAATTGCTGTCTGCCTTGGTTTTGTGATTTTCATAGTCAAGAGGGAGTTCATACTCAGACGGACAACTTTCACTTTCTTGACTTGATGCCATCATATCAGTCTCAATTGAATGCCTATGGGTGAAAAGGAAAGAACATATAAATCATTGTGATATTACTGTCAGTTTAAATATGCATCAAACTATATTAGCTAAACCTACCTCTTGGCACCTCTACTGGCGCTGCTGGGTGCGCATAGACATTCTCCTCCTGGTTGTAGTGCTAACTCTGCGACTCTGGGTCCTGCCCTGCTGCTCTGAAGGATAGGCCACCACCTGGGTGGATGATCTTCGCACCTGTAGTCCCTCCAACTCCCTCATGTCCCTGGCCATCTGAGACAGTGCCTGACCTGGATTGGTCTGCAGGCGCTGGAAGAGGCTTTCCCTGTTAATTTTTCTCTCAGGACAACTGAAGGTCAATGCTACTCCAGAGTCTGATTTCATCTCCCTGGAGAAACCATCTGAGGTGCCATCAAAGCAGCGTCCAATGGCGATCTCCTTGGCGACCCTGGGATTCTGGTCTGTGACTGTGTAAATGCCATAGTTATGCCCCAAAGGATCAACGGGAGCTAGCATAGTAAATCCATGGGACTCGTTGTTTTGAGCAACTGGTGGATGTTTGATGAGATATTCTTGTAGCAGGTTGTTGGTGCCAATCTTGCGACAGTTCCCCTGTGGTAGGATTGATATGAGGGATCTGTCCACCTCTGCTTGATCAAACAGCATGCCGCTGCATTTGAACTCCACACAAGCCGCTGAGGTGTTGGCCTCTCTCATGTCCCGGGTACTGCGAATGTCTCTAATGCCATAAAGTTTACCGTTTGTTTCTCTGTGTGTCCCTCCCAGATTCCGTGACCTGACCATCACCTCCTTTTGTCCATGGATCTTAACCTTGATGAAGCATGCTCTGAACTCCTGGGGATTAGGCCACCAGGAGAGGTAGTCTCCTGTCCAGGTCGTCAAATCGTTTTCCTCAAAGGGAACAACGTTGTATTCGTACTTGTCCTTTTCCACTCTGAAGAATCTGAAATGATTAGCATCAACAGGTGCATTTTCACAAGCTATTAAATTCTGATAAGGATATATTGGCCCATTGGTTTCATCAAAATTGTTTTGGTTTGGTTTTGCCAAGTTGATTCTGAAGGCTGTTTTCTTCAAAGCTGGATCCTCATGGTCTGAACGTTGGTAGTCTATTTTATCCAGATATGGCTGAGACACTCCAATGATGTTTGGATTCATCTTTGGGGAGGAAGGAGCTGCCTCAAGTTCTTCCCCACCCATCATCGCTGTGACATAAGCTGTGTAAGCATCGGGCCTCTGCGCATCACAGAAGGCTGGTAAACAGGCCCCATTGCCTCCAGTTATGACGCTGTCGAAACGGCCCCATGCCCTAGGATTAGATGAATATCCAGGCTTGGGCTCCAAATTTATCAAGCTGATCACAACACCTTCCAGCTGTTCATTAGGAAGGAACTTGTCACTCATGTAGGCACGGACTTTGACATAGCAACGTCTGTTTTCAGGCACATCTAAGTTAAAGAGTCTGCGTTCTCGGATCTCCATGTTGCCTATGAGGAATGTACGTTCCTCCCGTTTGCTCCGCCCATGACCTCCAGTGGTTGTGGTATATGCAAAATCACTCTCCTCCTCCCAGACTCCCGTGTCTGGGTTTAAAGACCAGAGTTTCATTTTCGGAATATGCTCTTGCATTTTTACATGCTGTGTGTCAAGAAGGACTTGAACTGCTCCAGCTCCAAGCACTTCCTTGTTGGTCTCATCTCTGAAGTCTACAGAAAACATGCCATAGGTCCTCAAAGGGAGCATGTCACCTTCATCGTCCACAAAGTTTAGATCGCCAGGTGTCGCAGCAGCTGTGGTTATGTTTCTAGGGTCAATGAATGTGACACTGGCTTTTACAGTTCCCTCATAGATTTCTCCATTTTCCTTATGGAAGGAATTGGGAGGAATAACCAACTGCCCTATGGGGTCCTCCCCTTTAATTTCTCCTAGGTTAATAGAGTTGGTCTCTCCTGCATAGATATCAATCGGTGTCTGCTTCCTCATTACCTTCACATCATGGTAGATGGATCCTCCTTTCTTGTCGAAGATAAACACCTTTGGAGTGTCAAGAAACTTCTCATTGGGGTCAACAAAATTGACCACTAATCTCTGAGTATCAGGAGTAATTTGTAATGTGAAGCCTCCTTGGTAACCAGTGGTGCCTACCCTCTCTTTACCAATATAGATGTGGCCAAAACGCAAAGGCTCATCATTGTCAGCCGTGACCACTCTGCCACGAACAAGCACAGTTGGCTGCACACACTTCTGGCAGCCACACTGTGTCACAGCCCGGATAGGGAGGCTGTAGCTCCCACAGTCAATGATTCGACTTTCCATATTTTCAACCCCGCAGCAGAATCCAGCTCCATCTCTGCAGCGTGTATCAAAGTCTAGAGAACCAGCACATTTATTGTGAGGGCAGCGGCCGGCATTGTAGTATTTGGAGTTAGTCCCGGGTTGAACACAGTCCAGTGGCAGTCTGATGAGGTGCATCTCAGGTACTGAATTGCACGCTGGTGTTCCTTTTGCTGTGAATTAGACGATAATTTGAATTAGGCTGGTGTCAATATAACTCTTCATCTTATATGCATAAAACATGAAAGGTCAGTTTTTCGGTGCACAAAACAAGTGTCATTTTGCTGCTGATTTGGGTTTGAAATAAAAGAGACTTACTTTCTCTAAGAAATTCTACCTAACTCTTGGAAGCCTGACAAATATGTTCAGGTATTAATTATAAAATTGCTGGGTATCGCATAATTATGCCCGAGTGGAGTGGGACTGTACAGTGAATAAATTGTAACTTGCAATTGGAGCATTTAAAAAGTATTACTTTTTCCTTTCCTTTTTCATACATGGACACACACAAACACATATATACGCACACACAATGTCTGCATGGCCTGAAAGTACCAATGAGCGGCCAAGTTGGACGGTGAAATGTGCATGAAAGGGTAATTAGACATGGATTTGAAGAGAACATTTATTTACCAACCATCCAGATGGGAGCTGGAAAGAAAGAATGATTGTTCACCCAGACATTGGCAGAATAATTCATGTGCATGATATCATGGTCGAGCTTATAGTCAAGTATCCTCGTTAAGCTCCCCATCTCCCAAGTAAGTCAATAATTGCAGACACATGGAGAATGATTCCTATGAAATATCATTACTGTATTGCTGATAGTTTTACCAAAAAACTTTGAGGTTCCTTTGATAATAAACTGTGTGACTTTTATTCACCTAAATGAACTGTGGTTAACACATTTTATGGGAAATCAAATGAAACTTCTGCATAATGTAAAATGTGAAACGAAAGTGTATCTGTGTGAGGGAGGAAGGCTTGTTTGTAATCCTACTCTAAGACACAGGTGCTGTCCTGTACACAAACAGTGTCCCCTGTTATAATGACTTTTGGAGTGTAGGGATTTGTCTGCAGCCTAGGATAGATTGCTTTAGCACTCTTCCATAAAAACCCTGTTTGTTAATCGGTGTCTTAGCTAACAAGCACCTGGAGGATAGAAGCAATGTGTAACTCTTCCACATGGATGTGGAAATGTAAACATGTCTGCCTCCGAGAGAGAAAAGAAGCAGTTTTTATTAACAGTCTTGGATTTCACCTCAACGCTGGAGAAACTGAGTTTGAGGTTTTACAGTGTCCAGAGCTATCTCGCACAAACAATCCCAGTCTCGAAAGCCGTAGCTTTATCCAATGTAAACATAATAAAAAAAGAAAATACTCCTCCAAGTGCAGCCAGTTTGAGCGAGTCCTGGTATTTTTGTTTTCCAATTTTCTTTACTTGTAATGTTTTTTTTTCCAATGATAGTTAATAATGTGTTAACTTTTCTCTCTCCCCCAGTTGTAGGACACTGTGGTTTTGTCTGAATCCTCTTAATGCATGGACATGGTTCGTGGATGGCTTGGTTGGATCTCAGCACTGACATTTCTCTTTTAAAGTGTGTATTCAATTTCCAAGGCAGCTGTTCTTTATACAGTGAAATGAGTTGCGGCTGTTTGCTTTTTGTCAGTGGTTTCACTTGAATCTGTGTATAACTTTGACTAAATACATCACTGTCAAATGCACCGGGATAACAGCCACCCTAAGCTATAATCCCTGTGTGCTGCTTACGATCATCATAGTAAATTAGTTTCTCTCATGGCTGATGATGATGAATTACAGTTTACATGACATCACTGTGGCATTTAATAGAAGGGAGTTTTTGTATCTCTTTGCACATGAGAAATGTGTTTTTAACAGAACTATACTGTACAGCAGCCTCCAAACCAGCAGCTTAATGTGTTAGGTCCAGCCCTGCACATTGCATCTTTTACTGTATGACTGGGTTCATATGAAGCCTCCAAAGAACCACACTTGGGTTCACATACTTTCTCAGTTAGAAGTGCTAGATAATACGCACCAATTACAGTGAGGGAGGCTGGAGAGGACTTGATGCTGCCTGCAGGGCTGCTGGTCTTGCAGTAATACTGTCCTGACTGCTCCAGCTTCAGGTCGCGCAGTACAAGGTCCTCTTCATACTTGTACACCTTCCTGTCCAGCAGAGTCCCGTTGTGATACCTTGTAAAATCGAGACAGAATGAAGAAATAAAGACAATTTTTAAAAAGAGCCTGTTCATTGAGATGTTTGACAATGTTTTATGTATACAATTTAAATGTATAATTTAAAAAGGAATATTTTGATAGAACCAGTTTTATTTAGAAATATATGCTTTAGTCTACTAGTTTAGAGTTTAGGTAATCAGTCATTTATATTCCCAGTGGCTCGAATGACTACAGCTAATGTTAAAAGGGTCACTTGTAGTGCTGAATTATGATGAGAATTATCACCCACAGTTCCCCAGAGTAATTTAAGTGTACATCTCTCAAATCATTGTTTTGGTTTCTTTGCCAGCAACCTTACTGTTTGTAGTTTGACTCTCACTGCCCTCATGAGTGTAATTTCCATTGATAGTTTGAAGGTCTTTTCCAGAGAAAAAGTTTTGCTAAACCTAAACAGCAGATGGGAGTAAGCTACTTGCTGGTGAACATAGTAAAGTATCAAAGAAGACTACTAAAGAGACTACTATTTTTCATTAGGTTCAATTGGACACCAAAGTGATTTCCAAGAAACTGCCTTAATAATGAAATGAAAGAAATCTGCCGCCATAAGTGTCTGAATCAGGGAGATTTGACTTTTTACTAGGAGTTTCCACAGATAAATTCCACCATATGGCAAAGTAACTTCTTGGATTCTAGCTATTTCTGGATGTTTTTCTGTGATAAATGGGCCAATACTAGTATAAATCTCACCAGTAGTATTTGTCAGGAGTTGGTGATCCCGTTGCCTTGCAGCAAAATAGCACCCGTCCTCCCTCATAACGCACTTTGTCCTCTGGATGCTTCACAATGTATGGCTTTTCTGAGGAAAGCAGAAAGGAGCAAATCCTCAGGACCTCACTCTGACTTCTGCAGATAGTTCTGCAGAGCATCGAGACCTCGTAACTGTACATTTTACTCTCAGATTAGATTCTGTTCTTATGAGAAACCATCTCAAAAGCTACTCTATTTTTATGTGGTTTCCATGCAACCAAATAAGTGCTCCAGTACAATGGGCTGTTTACATTGTAATTTTGTCACTATCCTGTTTTCTGCAGTCTGAGAATATCTATCTGTGGAATGATAGGGCTCTGTGGAATGACTCAGGATTCAATTTCTTATAATAATAGCTTTTCCAAGAATAAGTAACAGTATCCAATACTTTTACTTATCAGCACTCACCAGCTGATTTGAGGACAGCCTGTACCCAGGACAGCCCTGTGGTGTTACTGGAGGTGGAGACAGTGATCGGGGCAAACTTCTCCTTCCTGATGGTGATCAAGGTCGAGCTGGAGGAACAGACTCCTGTAAGCCTAAACTGACCTTTGTCGTCTGTACGGGCATGGACGACCTTAGGCTGGCCAGCCAGTGTCACCCACGCTCCTGCCACAGGGACACCGGTCAAACTGTGGACCTCTCCATGCAGCACATGGCCGTCACAGACGCAGCGGCTGCAGTCCTCACTGGGACGACCCTCAGTGCATACATGCTGACATTTAGCTGTTGGGACAAAGGCACAGAGATGTTGGCATAAAAACACCAGCATAAAGAAAGACATTTGAACAATGCACTTTGTCATACCTGGGCATGTAATCTTCCCACATTTCTGTATTTCAACAGGCCGCCCGGTGCACTGCACTGTAACTGAGGTCCTCACACAGGTCCTCCTCCTAAGTCTGCGACCTCCTCCACAGGTCACTGAACACGTCCCCCACCGACCCCACAAACTCCAATTGGCTGATCACACAGAGATCCAAGAATGAGGTAAGTTTTAAATTCAACACATAATTTATAGTTTCTGTAAAATCAGTGATCAATCCCATTAATTAAATCATTTAAACTTTGTAAAGAAATAGTCTTCCAATGAGTGCTGTTAAGCCTCTGGTGTATAGATGCCCTGTGTACCTAAGAAAATAAATTATCATTAAATATCATTGAATAACTCAATTATACATGAAAACATTTTAAAAAGGGCTGATTTAGCTGAAATTTAAAAAAAAAAAAAAAACTTGATTACAAGTAGCTCAATCAAGAACACTTGAACTAATGGTTTCAAATTTCTTTCGAGCAGAGGAAGTTATGCTCTGGAGGGTGCTGCCTCAAAACAGCAGAAAATGGCACATAAATATCAGCACCAAGATTTTTGACAGAACGGGCTGAGTTGACAACGATATGAATGAAAAACTGATTCCATTTTAAATTCATCACTGCATTTTATACAACCAAAGACAAGTGCAATAGATTTGTTGCATATAGCCGTATAAAGAAATCAGATATATTACCCTCTCTATTACCCTTTTTGCAAGGGAGGTCAGAGGTCTTGGTCAGGTGCAGTGACCTGTGAGGAGTTCAACTTCAGAGGTGGTAATTATGAATCACTTACTTCCTTAAATCGCATTATTTTGTACAATTCATGTGCAGATGTGATCACGTCACAAAGTGCACTATGGTTTGCACATCAGTAAGTGAACACATCACCAGCCTTATATTCAGTGCTGATTCTTGTGGTCTTTGGTTCAGTAGTTAATTTACTGCTAATTCAAGCTTTTACGTTCATGTTAATGCATCTAGGTCAACACAAGCTCTGTTCATAAGGTAAATCACTCAGAATTCAACTATTTGTTACAGAGTTCAGCATCAGTGTCAGTTCAGCTTGAAGATTTAATCTTAAATATTTATTCACAGCATGTAATTGCTGATATTGGAGCTTAACAATTTCTCCTTTGTTTGACAGTGGGTCACTTTATTTGCTATGACACCCGACTGCTTGTTGTTTCATATTAGACCTGCTGGATTGCACGATTTATTATACTGCCATAAATGATGTGCAGGTTAATCTTCTCACCTGTACATGGAGGGGTGGAGCACTCCCTCCTCTCTGTATGGTGCCCTTGGCATGCCGGCACCAACAGGAGAGGCATGGGCTGCATACTGATGCATTTCCTCTGACGAACCTGGATGCCTACATCATCACAAGCTGTGGTTGAACAGGGTCCCCACTCACTCCAGTCACTCCAATAGCTCTGCACTGAAAATATAAATTGAAGAATAGGAAATGAACAAGTAAGCATGACAGACACTAAACAGCTAAGAGGGTTTATCACCGTTGAGTCCTTGTAGCCAACGCTTACAAGCATTTGAGATGTGTTTTCATGCACGTGTTTGCCTGCATGTTAATATCTGTGAAGTGAGAGTTTGTACAGGCCTGAGCTGCTCTCATCACAGCTACCTGGGGGACACTGAAAGCGGACATGGTAGTTGGAGCAGACGTGTCCATGGGGCTGTTCCTTGTTGATGCACCAGAAGCCCTTCTCCAGACTGGAGTGGACAACTTCCCCGGTGTCTGCAGCTGCCACCCAATCTGTAGTGCGAGCCTCCATGGCTGTTGGCCGCGCACAGACTCTTTCTCTGTAATAGAAACGGATCGCCTCCAGGCGCTCATAGTCTCCATTCCCCCCAGGATGGTCAATGTTGAACCAAGACGTCCACTCTGTCACGCCTGGAGGCACATGGAGTGTAAACATGGATGGAAATGCAAAAAAAAAAGAAAAAAAGTTAGAGAGAAAGAAAACAATTGAACAGGATTCAAGGATAATGAAGGAGGGATTTTGGAGCTGATCTTACATGGAGGGGAGACATGGGTCAGAACCAAGAAAAAATGATCAGTAGGGAAAACAGCAGGGATGGGTTACAAACTTTAAGAGGAGGTCTGCTACTGCCATTTCCCTGTGACTTCATACACCCCAGGGAGTCTCGCAGTGTCCAGGTTCTTTCCAAACCTCCTGGCTTGACTGATGAGGCATATCGTCTAGTTTTTTAGTCTGGTGCATGTTCTGAAACCTGAGTATTTCCTCAGGAGAAATATGAGTAATTAAAAATGAAAGGCATGTATTTACAACATACAGAGGGCGAATTTTTCATTTGTTTCATGAATGAAGTCCTTTGGTGAAACAAAGGAGGTGATGGAAGGGACATGTGCTGCAGACATCATTCTGGTTACAGAGTGAGATTGGTGCTTCTTTTTTTTAATTAAAAATGATTATTATCAAAAACTTATTCCTTTCAACTGCACAGTGACAAGACACTTAATTCTAATTAGTTTGACACACAGACGGTATCTTCCCTTCTAAAGTCCCACTAAATCTAAAAGTAAGTGTATATGTGTGTTTGGATTTTATTGAGCTATGACTCCAAGAAGGAGTGAAATTGTTGACACTAATCTGGGCAATTGTACCCTAAGGGTTTCAAAGTACTTAAATTGCCCCACTGAGCTGTGTGTCACAGCCACTGCTGCTGCGCGTCACAGCCACTGCTGCTGCTAATGTACATTGTGTTAACAAGCGGGCCAACCCAGCAGGTTAAACTACAATAACTGTCTTCATGTTGTTTGTAGGCCGCTGATAGACCTGTCCATTTCTCCTCCATGCAGTCTCTTTGCCTCAGCACCGTCCCGCTGCCCTCCCTTTCAGCTCTCACAGTCTGAAAAACCACTGAATAAACTGTAAATATTAGTGCAGTGTCATCTGCCAACGATTCATTCACTGAATCACTTCCTGAAATGATCCATTCATTCAAGCTTATTCTCTGAGAGATTCAAGTCATTTCATTCGCATGGGGCGCCCTTAAGTCTAGGTACTTTACTGAGAAAGGGAAAGGGAAGGGAAATCACTTCTCCAAGCACATACAGTACAACACAAGACACAAGACGCCACAAGCAGCACATAGAAACAATTAACAATAAAACAAAATATGAGTGAGCAAGGCGGCATGATGGTGCCGTGGTTAGCACTGTCTCACAGCAAGAAGGTCCTGGGTTTGATTCCCAGGCCTTTCTATGTGGACTTTGCATGTTCTCCCTGTGCCTGCGTGGGTTCTCTCTAGGGTTCCTCACGTAGTCCAAAGACATGCACATTTAGGTTAATTGGAGGCTCTGAATTGCCCGTAGGCGTGAGTGTGAGCATGATGTGTCGGCCCTGCGATAGCCTGGCGGCCTGCCCTCTGTACCCCACCCTTCCCCTGTGTCAGCTGGGATTGGCTCCAG
>CM076656.1:16049085-16088592 GCA_038496675.1 Rachycentron canadum | reverse complement strand
ACCCTGGATGGATGGATTTATGGTTTAAGTAGTGAACAAAATGTCATTTTATATCAGATAGCTCTGGCTGAAGACTCAGATCCTTACATTGTACATTGTGTATTAGGTGTACGTTCGGAGAGCGAATCACTGAACATGCACTGTTGCCTCATAGTGAAAGGATCTGAGACAATCTCAGAAGCTGCTGACTCTGATCACTCACTGATTCGTTCACTGAATATACTATGAGGGAACATGAGCCTAGATTGACGATCAGCAGCTCAATCTGGAGTCAGGCTCAGGAGGTCCAAAAAGCATGGATCAGTTAAAAATATTGAAAAGTTATTATTGAAAACCTGTCTTCACGCTTTTAAAACATCAAGAACTATAAACAGAGTTTGGCATCAACACTTTCAGTTCCAGAGTCCGGGGATCATGATCATAGATCGTTCAGCCGTGTTTCAGTTCAGAGCGGAACTTGGCAGTTGAAGCTCTGGTCAAGTGCTGAACAAGTCGGTCAGTAAATCTTTGGAGCGAATCTTTTAAATGAACTGATTCCAGTGATTCAGGACACTGAAAAGGAATGCATTGCTCATCACTTGCAAATATCACAGTTGGACTCTGTACCTGTTGTGTGTGAGTCAGTGAATGTGTTGAGGGCCGCCCGCCTGCTCCTGTCAGACTGGCTCCTGGTCCTTACAGATCCTGCAAACAAGAAGAAAAACAAATATACTTATTCAAAATATCTTTGATATCCTTATACATTTCTCCCCTTATGCTCTCACAGGCATAACTCCAGAGTTTCAGTTCAGTCTATCAAACATGATTATACACTCAATTAGGCGCATCCATCCACAAACTAGATCTAATTTGCCAGTCATCTGAAAAATCCTTCATGAAGTCACACACATAAGTCTGATTTAGGTTTACTGAATGTGGTGGTGTGGTGCACACATGCATGTGTGTGTGTGTTTTGATGCCAAATAAGCTGTTAAACTCAGCATTTGCATTCGCCACACAAACATGCACACACAAACACACACAATACAACACACAAACACACACACATATGCAGTCTGAGCGTGGTTTGCTCTTTCTTCACGGTTAGAAGACTCCTCTAATTACCAGCCTTTCCTCTGCCCTTTATTTTCTATATCTCCTGTTTTTCCACTGTGATTTTTAGTCACATGCATTCTGTCCTCTTTTTTGTACTGAAACAATAATTAGACTTCAGGGGCCACAAAAAACAGCAGCACCTGGCTTCTTTCTTTCTTTCTTTCTTTCTTTCTTTTTCCTCTCCCTACTTTATATAATTTCCCAGTTTAAATCTCCTTTGTTTCCCCTCTCTTCCCATCCAGTTGTTTCTTTTCCATGTCCCACTGTAGATTTTTCTCTCTTCCTCCAGCTCCAGCAGCATCCACCCCCTCTTCTTTAAAGCTTAGGAACATCGTCTCGATCCATCATCTCCCCCATGCTATTTGTCATATGTCTTTTCATCCTTCAACTTGTTGTCTCGCCCTCTCTGCGTGTCCTCCTCCTGCCTCCCCCCCACCCCCACCTTCTCCCTCTTGATCTATCAACAACCAGCCACTGTTGAGGATGCTAATCAAGCGCCAGCTGAGACAAATCAGCGCCGGCGGAGTCATCTGTTACGCAGCAGCCAAGCCAGAAGAGTTCACTTTAACATGCTCCATCACCTCTCACACACCACACACGCACGCACACCTAATTCTAACCCTGACCCTTAAATTAAGTCATATTTGGTCTGCACAAAGCTGCACACCCTTAGGATGTACCCACACATAGACACACACACACACACACAGCATGCCAGTATGACTGAGTCATTCTTACGGCATCGTCATTTTTCACGCCTGTGCTTCAAACACATCAACACAACAGTGACTTTAAGATGAACGCCAATGTTGCCTTATTAGAAAGAGAAAGATATTAAGCCTGACATTCACTCTTTGATTTATGAAACACGCACCATGACGTGTTCTTCCTTGTGCTTTGAAGTGTATTGATTCATTTTCCTATGGTGCAAATTTTTTATGTTTTCAAAAATGTCAGTTTTTTCGCTTGACATTTCATCTGAGTTTGATGTGAGAAAAAAAATTAAAAGTCATGACTCGTGACAAAAACAAAAAGTAGCTTATGTAGCTACAGCGTCTGTATGTGTGTGTGTGTGTGTGATATGTGTGCAAGCATTTAGCACTTTGAGAGAGACACTGCCGAGTTTACGAGCAGAGACTTCCAGCACAGAGGCCAGTATCGATCCCAGTCCCTGCTGGTTTTACAGCTGACTTCAACTCTTTGTTTTCATGCCAGCACATTTCTTTTTATCCATTAATATTGGATAAATTTATCTAAAGAAGCATAGTGGCTCAATAGAAATAAGCTCCACTGTATCCAAATGTATTACATAATTTTTTGTATGTAGACAGTCAGCTGATTTTCACGGTTATTGTGTTTTAAAGCCCCTGGCTTTAAAAACCATTGGTAGGTTTCCAGATCGGCTTTATTTCTCTGGTACCATAGAATAGGTGGATAAACAGAAGCAAATGCTTTCTCGCTGATCTGCTCGGCAGATGTGGCTCCAGTTGCAGGTGTAGTTTAGTAAATCAAATGAAAGATGGTAGTTTTTCAACCATTCTTCTTTTGTCTCTGGAGTTCTCTCTGTGATTATGTATCACTGGACAAATCATTTCTGTTAACATGACTTCATTACAGCAGATTACAGTGCTGGTTTGTTTGTGCAAAGTGCATGCCCTCGCATAGAACTTTAAAGGATCTGTGAGGAAATGCACAGCAAGTGGACACAAACAAGCTTTTTGCTTCACTTTATTAACACTGAGTTCGAAACTTGTGGCAAATTAAACACATTCCCAACTCTGAAGTGCAGCCCTACTTTCTAAGTAATCATACTTTTTCTGCTCCTGTTACATAACATTTCTTCCTCACTCACACCAAAACTAAGGGAATTCACAGCAGAACAATTCGGCTCCTGATTATCATTTCAAGATGTTTGATAATGGAAAAGAAAGACCAAACATTTCTTAGAATTTTATGGGGTGACTAATGGTTTTAGAAAGTTAAGAAGGGGAAACCCAGATTAGCTACAGAAGCAGGTGAATGCTGGGGTGGTGAACTTGGTTGCAGTAAGTATGAACTGGCTCCACTCCCGTGGCACAGCTCACAAAGCTTATTATCCTTTTGAGTGGCATGTTAACACTTTTGAACTTCTGAATTTTAAAAGCCCGGAGGTTTTATTGGGGCACTGCTTCATGCAGCTGGTATGTGTGTGGATTTACCTTATTTAGAAAGCAATTACATGTTTTTCAAGCCAAAGGGAATAAGGTTAGGTCTTACGATTTCCTGTTCAGTGCTAAAAAAAAAAAAAAAAATCGACCCTAAGAGCCCCTCTGGAGCAGTATGTCTTGTTTGTCCTAATATATATTGTTCACGTGCACCTTGTGATTTTAGTTTTTGTTCCCAATTTTGGCTTTTCACTTCTAAAGTAATAGGACACAAGAATTCTTTTAAATATATATATCATATATCCACGCCCTCTAGAACAATGCATGCAACTGTTTCCTGATCTGATGCTCTTATCTTAAGTATTTTTCAATAATATCTATTACAATAACTGTGATAACAAAGGTGTTCTAACTTCAACGAAGTACTTATTTTAACCCAAACCATGATTTTTCCCAAAACAAAATATAACAAACATAACACACAAATAATGACGTCCTGTTGAAATGAGCGTCGTGTCCTGTTGAAATGCTTCTTCCTTTTTGAGGTTATGGTCAAATTCTAGAGGACTTCTTGAAGTGAAATTACGCTTTGCACAAGCTAGGGGACCTTTGTCATCATGGCTAGAAAA
Organism: Rachycentron canadum; assembly: GCA_038496675.1. Lineage (NCBI taxonomy): Eukaryota > Metazoa > Chordata > Actinopteri > Carangiformes > Rachycentridae > Rachycentron > Rachycentron canadum. The sequence goes on along the minus strand of CM076656.1, from coordinate 16,084,724 downwards.
GGTTAGGGAATGATCGTATCTAACCTTTACTGTCTATTTGAAATGGGAAACAAACAGCAGTCTTCCAACTTTTTGTTGACCCCACTGTGAACTCTGACCCTTACATGGACTTTGCCGTTCTTCGATTCACTTGACTTCCTACTTTGCTCCCGTGACAATCCCTGCAGTTGCTGCAGGGATTTTGTTACTTAAATGTAACCACATGTTGTTTCAGTCACCTTGACATGAACTATGGCACATAAACCTGAGCCAGCTCATTGTGACTCTCATAAACCATGAACAACCAGGTAATATAATGGGGTACCAATATATTAGGGAAGAGTTACATTGGGTTGGTTAGCATCTAGTTCCACATATAGCCACATGGCAAGAACCTGAATTCCAGTCTATTTCAGTTAAATGCCTGAAGCATAGTTACTGGATTACTTTTCATCCCCCATCACAGTCATTGTCATTTTTACCCACGCAGAGCTTGTTGTGACAACTGCAAGTCTTATTTTAGAGGACTTTGGATTTAACAATTTACGTCACGGTGGTTCTTTCTGAAATATAGCCACTGTACTCACAGCCAGGATACACAAAGGCAAACTTTCTATTAATAATCAACAGTGCCTTTGCAAAGGACAGTCTCTCCTTCGCTGTCTGAGTGGGAGTCTCCTGCTATTGCCAGAATCTAATAAAATATCTGCCAAAGAGAGGAAGATGGAGGAAAATGCAGAGCTTTATGAAGTTGCAACCAGAATGGCTTCAGTCATCTTAGGGAGGTATGGTTGTGCCAAATGTAAGTTGGCAGAGAGACAGGACTCAAATAGAAGGTCTGGATGCTGTTTGTAATATTCCAGAGCTGTACAAGAAAGAGAAGGCGAGAAACCTCCCTCCCAATATTATGTAACCTTCTGGACCAAATTCAGACAACTAAGAGAACAAGGTTGTACAATATTAATGCATCTATTTAAGATCAGGTGTGTGTGTGGGTGTTGAAATCTAGTCCTGTTTAAAGTTAGCCTAACCAGAGGAATCATGGATGTGAGTGTGTGTATTTGTGTGTGTGGGCTCATGCATGTGATGATACGTTTGCCATGTCATATGGAAGCTGTTTATGTGTTTGGCTAGCTTCTTAGCTGAGGTGTTTGTGGTTTCAGAGGAGTCTGCTCTTTCTCTATGTGTCCATTGCCGTCTTTACACCGACGCACCCTGTTGCCAAAAATCCAAGTCTGATCCCCAAAACATCTGCAGCTCATTAAAATCAGCAATGCTGTCCCTGACATTAACTAATGATGCAAATCAACCACATGATCTAGGGATACATAGAGGTATAACAAAGGCTTTGTGTTCTTGGGTATTTTCTCTGTGATATTATTAAAACCGCAATTGGGTAGTGTTGAATTTCCGCATTCAAAATATGTGAAAGTCCTCCTTTGAAACTCTGCACCTGTGTACAGGTACAGAGCCAGGAGCTGGAAATAGCTCAATTAAAAGCAGCTGATGTGTCCCGTGTCAACATAGCCATAAAGATACATAAATACACAGAGAGGAGAGAGGAAAAGAAAGGCTTGGAGGTAATCATTAATGGGAATTTATGTATTTTCTTTTGGTCCACTGTAATCCCTGTCTCAGTCATTAAAGTCAGCTGGCCAGACAGCTCTGTGTTTGGAGCAGACGGTGGTCAGCATCTGGAGAACTCGCCCCTCTGTCTCCTTCACAATGGTCCCCCAGCTGCTCACATACACCACCTAGCTTTGCCTGAAAATTATGCAACAAAGAGAAGAGAGAACTGGAAGTTTCATATAATGTACCTCACTGCTGCGTTAAACAGGCCCGATTACAGTAACTTTAAAAAGAGTCAGACTCATGTTAAGATGTGGTAATGCCAAAGTGTTCCCCTCTGAGCTGCAGTGGGCATTCAGCAACAGCTGCCACCTTCAAATAGGAAAACAGCTCATAAATCTGTACGCTCTAAGGTGTGTGGAGAGAGTGACAAAGAACAAGGTGAAGAGAAAGAGTTTGATAAAGTAGGGCAGAGAGAAAAAGGTGGAGAAAAGAAGGGGGTTTGATGAAGTGAGAGACAGAAGGGGAAAACGTGGGGAAAGTATTTATGGAGAAAAATATCTGTGGAACAAAAGGTCGAATAGAGGAAGACAAATGAACAGATTGATACCTACACCCACAACAGTGGTGGAGTGAGTGCAGTAAGAGGTGCTGAGTGGGGTGTCACATAGGAAAATTGAGAGAAGGACGAGTTGGCCAATTTCACAGGGGGAAAGGAAGACGGTAAAATCATTTTACCTGTACTCTTTATCCCTCTTTTTATTCCACTTTCTCATTTATTCCAGCACAAACCCACCAGGTGGGGAAGTGGGTCACTTGGTTTGTAATTTTTGCTTCTTGTTTCCAAGGTAACTGGGTTTATATCTTTAGGGACTGCTGGCACTTTTGAGGGTGAAATGAGGACAAAATGCACCGCTTTACTGCAGGATGTGAATGCGCTGTGAAAGGAGCGAGGCACAAAACATAAAATTTTACAATCCATTCTGAGGTCGGCATTCACTCGTGGCTGTAACACAGTGTTCTCTGTGTCAGTCTGAATCATCATTTATACATTCAACTTCTTCCCTCATGAAAGGCCCATCTAGTCTTATAATATAGTCATTGATAAATGGCACAAAGCCTGTGCTAGACATTTACGACTCTGAGGCCTCTGACTTCAACAAGATATGGAGACCATTAAGGTGCATTCACACTTGCTTTCTTTTATTACCTGCCAGGTCCTATTCTATACTATAAAAAAAAAAAAAAAAAAAAAAAAGCTAATGGAAAGCAGCTGTAAGATGGACAGAGAGTGACAGCTTTGGAAAAAAGTGTTTCTCCTGGTGACATGCCAGGCACCAGGAGAAGCTTTTAAAGGGTGATAAGAGTTAAATTTTGGGGGAACACGTTGCAGCTTGGAAGAGGTAGGACATCAGGCTTCTGTCTGTATGTCGCTGACAGGCCACCGTAGTGAAAACAGGGAATCAAACTGAGAAATTATAATGGAAAAATATAGGAATTGTCTCTTTGCCAGATCATGAATGTCAGCACGGAACTTCAGCTGCATTGAAACTGTAAAAGCAGGCCTTCTGTTTGCTGACAATGGCAGGGACTGTGCTGCAGCTTGTCACTATGAAAAGTTTTCACTGTATATGACCTCCTCCTGTTAACCTCCATCCTCTATCATCACATGGTGATTAGCCTGGTGGTGAAACTAGTGGTGACTTAACATCAGAGATTAGGAGCTACTGGGGTGGTCAATAAAATAAAGAAAAACACACACGCAGCCTTATCGTATGAGCTCAGCAGCAGACTTTTCTCCTGCTCCCCCTGACACCCTTAGGGAAATGCCGTCAACTCTGAAAACTCTACAGTTATGTCAGTTGTTGTGCACGTGTGCAAGTAGTCATACACTGAGCCTCTGTTCTTACAGCTAGTGAAATGACGAGAGAGACAAAAAAAATTGCTCAACTCAATACTAAATTTGACTGAACTGACTGGCTCTGTTTCAGGCATCATTCTGTTGGGAACTCTTCATTCTAGTATTAACATATTAATAGAAAGATAGATCAGTCTCCACTTACCTTGGCTCAGAGCCACTGAAGCCAGGAAAGACAGCAGGAGCGCCACCTTATTCAATCCCAACATGGCGCCACACTTTCAGTTAGAGATTACTTTTGTTTTTCTACAACACTGACATGAACTTAAGAAAGAAAAAAAATAAGACGACTGACTCGTCTGCTTTCTGGTACAGCTCGGTGTAACCAGGTGTGAGAGATGCTGCTGGTCGAGCAGAGCAGAGCCACTGCTCTTCCTCATGTGGGTTGAGTTGCTGAGTTGGAGACAGGAGCTCATTTTTAAAAGAAGGGGCATCAGGAGTACACACCAATCCAGCCCCTCTCTGCTCACCATTGGCCAGTGAAATGTAACATCTGGGTCCCCCATATCATCTTCCCAAAAAAAAAAAAAAAAAGGTGAGGGTATGGTGGGGGCAGAGAGGGAGTGACACACACACTCACAGAGGGAGGGAGAGCATGTATGTGGGTGCTGTAAAAATAACTGTTGCCTCTTTTTCCAACCAAGGTCTCATAAGTTCATACTTATTTAAATTGTTTTTATTTTTTGCTTTGTAGTCTTATTTTACTTTGTAATTATCTTATATCCACAGAGCAGGTGTGTGTTTTCATCCTAAAATGTTTTTACATGTGTGTCACAAATAAAATAATATACAATTGTTTTATCTTAAAATTATGGTTCATCTGATTTTGCGTTTTCAAACCATTCAACACATAAGAAACTAGTTTGAAACAAGATTTTCTTATAATTAACAATAAAAACTCAAGGAGTTGTTCACCATTTATTCTGTGTTAAATACAGGAAGACATTTCAAATAATTTTCTGTCTTTCAGTCCGTCTCTGTCTCACCCTCTGTATCTGTCTCTCCAGCAGACACAGGACAGTTCCAGATGCTACTCTCCCACTGGTTCAACTTCTGGTTCAGTTTTGTAACTTTCTAACAGTCACTGATTGCCGGCCGGTGCACTGCCAAAGAGTGGAAGTGGCGTCATATGGCATGCCATTCAGGAAAAACTCCTCAGACATGAGACGTGCTTATGAAGTGCAAAGTACTCGTTGTACTTGTTGCTATTTAGTAACGTCGCTTGTAAAGTCCTTGGAAATTAAAAATGGTGTGTAAACTCTTTTACAAATCCCTTTAGATTGTGGGGGGAAATTTCAAAAAAGATGTAGGAACATAAAGCATTTATTTAAGTCACATAGTCAAGTGAATGCCTGTCTTCATCTTGATAAATGTTGATGTGACAATGATGGAAAAGCTGTAAGTCCCAGCTTTTATTGGTCAATCCCTTCCTGCCTTATAAAGTCTGAAAAGTTTGCACAGTACCATTAATCTTATATTCTTAATGAATACAGCAGAAGACGGTAAATGTTGACACTTTTGAGGAATAAAAAAATGAATCACAAACTACTGTACAATTTTACAGTATAACAGTATTTTTTCTTCTTCAGTCAGGTCAAACTTGACTCTGGCTCTGTTGCATCAGTCCTAACTCATCATCGCCCAAAACATTCAATCATCAAAAATCATTGCCTCAATTAGCGCACAGTTATAAAGATTTTTTCAAAAAAAGGTGTAAAGCATTATAGATTATGGAACATGATCACTGTGACCCACGAGCACCCACGTGGACAGGCCTTTGCACCATGTGGTGTTGCTGCTTTCCTCCTGGCTGCTTTATTTAACAAGGTAATTGGGATCTTATCAAAGTACGTAATTATTTTTGTATTGACTGTTTTTATTTCTTCAAAAGGATGTTGCAAGCATGCATGCAAATGTTTTCAGTTAATGGTCCCTCCCTTTAGCTTCTGAGTGGACAATTCTTTCTGCTGAACCACCTTACCAGTAATGTGTCGTAATGTGAAAGGGTTGTTTGTTATGCAAGTTGGTGCAATCAGCCAAAAAGTGGATTGAAATATGAACTTCAGATACTTCTCTTATTGTCCTGTGAGAGATTATCTTGCGTCTGTCTGGTGTTGGACTAGTGAGATTATTCTGCCGTTAAGGCCTAGAGATCATACCTCTTGATACGTGATGTTCTCAGAGCTGCAGCAAAGATATAATAACCTCACTGAGACACAGAGGTCATTATCATGGGAGAACATTGAATTTTGATTTGGTGAATGGTGTGAATTTGTGTGTTCCATAGTAAGTGGAAATGATCTTTACTACCACATCAGTATCTTGTGCTTTCTCTGCTACTGCATTTTAGGCACTTTAAAAGGCAAGCATAGGATGGTGGTGTCCAGGAAGACAGTCCGGAAAAAGACTCCCTATGTGGCAGGCGCAGTGGCTTTAATAAATGTTATGTCATGTTGCCATCTCCTTGTCATTGTTCAAGAAAAAAAGTGAAGAGTTACAAGATGCAGATTGTTGTTCAGATTGTTCAAATTTGAGTTTTTCTTTGTTGTGCAATTTAAGGACCAGATGAATCTTCCTGCCTCGCTGCTGCTTTCATTAAATCTTTTGACCACATTTCTTTTTGTAAGACTATCTCTTACTGAATATCACAACTGCCGATGTCAGTTATGATTGTTCAATTCTACAGGCCACTGGCGACTCCAAAGCTCATTATTCAACTGCTCTCATGAGAGGAACAAACGACAGAGTGGTGACAAGTCGTTGTTTCCTGACAGGGATTGGACAGGCATGAAAGACAGGACCTCTGAGCGCTCAGACATATTTCTACAACCCTCGTCAGTTCTCCTCTCAAAGATTTAATAACGCAGAGTGAAAGGATTGACATTCCTTTTCACTGACTTTACTACACCCACTTACACGTGTGCACACATACTGAGCATTAGTGCATTAGTATTCAGAAGAAGCTCCTGTGCATCATATAAATACACATTACCTCATTCATAAACAGCACAGCAGCCTCTCTTAGTCATTCTCACTGGAGCCTGCAGGGCTTAACTCAATAATGAGAGACCTGTCTCTACAGCTGATTATAGTCTGATCACATCTGTTTATTGCTTTCATTACCAAATCAAATCCAGTTGGGAACCAATAAACAGAAGTAACAGTGTGTGCTCATCTAAAAAGCACAACACTAATTGCATGTGATATGCATATAACACAGCTTGGTGGCCTGTGATTAGTGACCGTCATTTAACAGAACAAGCTGTGTTCTGGGCAAGTGTGGAGTCCTTGAGTAAGTGATGGTAACCATGATGGTAATATGAACTCCACTACTCCAATAAATTATTCAAAGAAATATTTAATTTGAGTGTGGTTGCATGTTGTCATCTAAAAGTGCGAACAAGAAATGTCTCTATGTGTCTGCATCTATTAAAGATGAGGTAGGCGGCCATTTTTTGGTGTCAGTGGGGAAAGCTCCATTACCACTTTTCAGTATTTAGTAATTCAAGTGGTCTGGGGGCAAACTAGACGTCTGCACCTCCCTGTGGTTTTGTTTTCAGACTTTCAAATATCCAGCCTTCGAGAGGAAGCCAAGCACAGGTCTTTTCAGAGCGAGAGAGCATTGTGTATAATAGTAATTTTAGATTATTGATCATTGCTGCTTTAAGTGAAAGAAAACAAAACACTGTTCTTTAAATGTAACTTTTTTATTATTGGACAACAAGAACTGTCTTGACTTTTTATAACCAAAAAAACAAAAAAAAAATTTACACCATCTCATCTCAGCAGCACACTTCAGTATAAAGTTAAACATAAGAACATAAAAGCATCAGAACATGAACATTTTAAAAACTGTTGAAAATGAAATTCCAGTGGTTGACAAAATAGAAAATTCCTCTTTCTTTTCTGACTGTGGAAAGAGAAATTTCTGTCTTTTGCAAAATAATCAGGGAACAGTGTAATGCTACAGCTTTTACAAGTAGACTGACACAAAAAATCATCATGCCATTCCCTAAAAAGACATGACTGAAACAAATAGTTTCTAAATATTATCTTTCTACTGTAGCTCAACAAGACGTTTGGCCAAGGTATTGCCTGTTCTACACAACTGAGATTTTAACATTAAATCACATTAACAATCTATAAAATACAATAGAATTTATTAATTGTACTTTTTTTCCAAAATGCAGCCGCTCTGGCTCTTGTGTTTCCCATGTGTTACAATTCTATGAGACAGTCTGTGCCGGGGTAGTCTGGGAGGTTAAGCTCGTATTTTTTCTGGATGTCATAGGGCAGGAAGCGTCCAGCCAAGAAATGCTTCCCCGAGAAACTCATAGCGCACTTCTTTGGTGCTGTAAGCGAGATCAGAACTTCTGGGTTTATCCCATCCTGACTTGGTTCTTCTACATCCCAACCTGAGGAAGACAGGAAAAGCATTGTGATAACTTCAGCCGACTGTGCTCACACTCAGCAGGAAGTTTATTTGGAGTATTATGAGCTCACACTGGGCTGACTGTAGCATAAGATTTATCTTCCACGTGTGCCTCCAAATTTGGAAAACTCCTGCCTGAGAGCTAAGGCTCCTCAGGGGCTGCCTGGAGGCTCATTTATCATGGTGTGTTTCTGAGGCCCCAGTCTGATATCTACCGTCTGTACATGAGCACTCACCTGAGGGCACATCCACACTAGCAATGGGAATCTTGACTTGCTTCAGGGTGACCAGAATACCAGAGTAAGGCTCCCTAATGTTGGCACAGTCTGCTTCTGGGCCCAGCATGGCATCAATCACGAGGTTGTAGGCATCGTTTATGAGCTGCACCTGAACACAACACATCAGTATGTTTAAATGAACTGTTTAATTGGTGGTTCCTAACCTGGACAGTGGTGACCCTACCCCACCCCTATGATGGAAGCAAAGGTTCACATATTTTCAAGCCAATCTCAAAACAATACTTTCATGCCAGTATGTAAAATATGTTGTTTGTAGTAACTCTTTCTGCTCTCCAACTCCATACTATATAACTATCTCTTCAAAAAGAAATTCTGTCCAAAAATGCATTATGACGTTTAGCTGAAGCTCCAGCCATCTGACTTAGCCAAACCAAATGTGTGTCTTCCAGAGTTACAGTCTTTCTTTCTTATGTTTTTTTCCTTGCTTGGCAGCAGCGGAGGGCTGGTTACACAAAGACGGTACTACCCCTATCAGACTATCTCTGGAGCTAAACTGTGAAATCCTCTTATTAGCTGTGGTTAATATGTTTTGCAGAAATAGAAGAGTTTTGGGTTTTGTCCAAATTTTCTCATTGGAATCACATTAGGAATGGATCTGTTTTCACAGCCATTATAGAGAGAAGGACCTATTACTGTGACTAATAACTCTCATAGTACATATTTGTGTGTGAGTCTTGTTTTAAGACTCGGAAAAGTGAACCTCTCCTCTAACAGCACAGGAAAGATCCATTTTTCAGACTTCTCTGTAAACTTTTTTTTGTAGCTAAATTAAACAAAGTGAATTTCGGACAAACTGCTATTTGACTCAAAGTAGATATTTCTTCCTTTTCAGGGGCAACAAGCTGAAAAGGTTAGGAAGCAATAGTCTATATAAAACACATACATTTAATCAAAACAACACACACTGTTATAAAGTGGGCAAAAGCACATATTTGAAAAGTAGTTCAAATGTCACAGCATTCAAAAACACTGCTGAGGTCCATGTGCTTAAATGTTATTTTGTAAATGAAATGCTGCTGACCTCTGTGGGGAGATAGGAGAGGAAGGGGATGTCCATCTTCTCACACTGAACTGTGAAATCCTGGTGCAGACTGTGAGAGGAGCGTTTAGGGTGGTAGATGGTTGGCTCATATTCCTACATGAGGTGAGGCAACAGGGAGCAAGGAGAGGGGGACACAAGGTAGGAGAGAAGGTCAGTTATTTAAGCAATCGTTGACATGATTGAGTGAGGATGATGCACCAACTGTTATTGTTATCCAGTGATCAGGAGCTGTGGTTTTCTGCTGTCAGTTTCCTGAATGAATACTTCCTTTACAAACTGGAAGCTGAGAAGAGTATAAATCCAGACACCTGCAGTCTGAGAGGTCTGTGAAGCTCAGCAGGATGCAGCTGTGATCTTTGACCTTTACAGAGTCACAAAGATCATTCTTGAAATCTGGGACCTACTGTCAGTAGTGTGTGTCTGTGTGTGTGTGTGTGTGTGTGTGTGTGTGTGTGTGTGTGTGTGTGTGTGTGTGTGTGTGTGTGTGTGTGTGTGTGTGTGTGTGTGTCTGTATGTGTGTGTGTCTGTACATATGTTTATTAATGTAATTTTTAAAAACGCAGTCATCTACATAATTACCTTTAAAGGGTTTGTCGAAATTACATTTATTTCTCACTTTACCCTAAGACCTTAAGCCATGTATAGAGGTCTCATAATGTTTGCTCAGGCTTTTGAGAGATCCATCCATCCATCCAAGACTGTAAAAAACAAACCCATGGGTTGTTTGTGTAGCAGGTTATTGTGACCCATAGTAACGTTTTGTCCGTAGGCAACGTCTTGTAGCCAAGCCAACCAAGCCATGTCTAGTATTATAGTAGCCATGGCAACAATGGTGCAAGGCACACCACTCTTGGTACATTCATGCATGTGTATTATTGTAACCATGACAACGAGGGTACACTATTTCAGGAGACACTTCTACTGGTCTTATTAGAGGTTTGAAATCTGTATGGTTGTCCAGTTTGAATGATGTGTTGGAGATGAAAAAAATTCAGTTTGTGATGCTCACACACTTAAAAAAAAAAAATCATTGATGTGTCATAATCCAGGCACCACACTGTCGACACCAGGCAGAGTAACTGTGTCATTATTTCTGGAGCGTCATACTGTTATTTCATGACTCAGTAATCATATTCAGCAGCAAAGATGTGAAGGTAAATGATAAAGAATAGTAGCGTTTGGTTCATGCCAGTTATAATGTGACTGACATCAGAAATGTTAAAATTCCATGCAGTGACTGTCAATCAAGCCCATGTAGTACGCCACAACACAACATGATGTCCACTTGTTTTACAGTCACATGAATAATACAGCGAGACTAATGTGCATAGGGCTTGTTTTTATTTTTCATGCCCATCTTTCATTGGCTTTGATCAAAGGATACGTGTGTCTTCTGGCATGCAGCATGATGCTTTTCCCTATACCTTGCAATGGAAGTAATCAAAGATGCACGACAGATTCAGACATAACCTGATTTTGTGAACACAGACATCTTGGAGTGACGTGAGAAGGAAGTTGGCCTGTTCGCCCATGGCTGATCATTCATTTGTATGCTCTGTCTAATCACGTTCACAGCTCTGCATCAGGGGCTCAAGGCTGTGTGTGCATGTGTGTGGTGTGTGAGCATGTATGTCTGTGAGTATGTGTGTTAATGTTTGCGTCTCACGTGTACCTATGCATGTCTCCGTGCTGACAGGGATCACGTCGCACCATGAAAAACATACACCCTTACAGCAGAACAGTCCAAAGTAAGTACTCAGGTTTCTGGAGTTAAAGCTAACTCAGACAAGTGTGGTCCCAATCGGCCCACTGTAGTGTGCAGTCACTTCATGATAATAAAATTTTATTTATAGTACATTTCAAAAATACACAGGAAATGACAGATGCAGAAGGTAAAAACATTATAATAGCAGACAAAACACATAAAAGATTCATTTTTAAAAAAGAGGGAAGCAATGTCCAACTGGTTTAAGTTTTATTCACGTCAAATTCTTCAGAAGCTCTTTATTTATTTTTGTACTGTCATGGTAAAATATAACTCCCTCAGACATGACCTCTGACCTCGTCCTTGGCCTGAGGAGGGAAATGGACAGAGTGGGAGGCGAGAGGGGACAGATAGACTCCACAGAGAGTCTTCAGCCTCCTATACAAAGTCTGTCTAACATGGTTTTCATCAGAACTATCAATGCACTGTAAATCCAGCATGTCAGACACATATGGTAAAGTGTATAGATGCATTCCTGTCTAAACCATAGATCCAAACCGTTATTAGCCTTCCAATATAGTCATAGACTAGTGCATGACTACAGAACTATGCACAAAACTGCACTGAGTACAAAAGATCACGCTCTGTCACGCGTTTGGAGAGGATGAGTCCTGCCTGCAAAAAAAAAATATTTGTCTTGACCTGTCACTCAATATGTGGTCTGAGAGGCAGACTTCATGGTCATGACATCATATCATGGCAGCCAAGCATAAGAAATACAGACAGCTTTAATGAGAGTAACAATAGCATGATATCATGGCTGTCTGAGTGCCCTTGCAGAGAGAGTAATAGGATAACTGCTCTGAAACATTTACAGGAGCTGAAATTAAATTCTTTCTTGCACAGAAGGGCTATATAGGGGATCCCCTGTTAGTCCTGGCCTAAGTTAAGGCTGTTTCTTTCAATTGTGATATCATCTAAATGACTCTGTCAGCACCACACTGTTTACAATAGATCAGTGCTGTGTTGTTGAATACAATAGGGACTTACTGCTGAAAAAGTGCTTTCATGCACTGCACAAATGCACTGTGTACAGTAGTTTACTTACAAATATGCGCAGGTGTCGGGCACACACCAGGCCAATGGAGCCATTTTGATCTGGACCACAGATCACCAGCACTGTTGGCTGCTTCTTTCCTAGAGAGCTGAGAGGGTAGGCCTGGTGGAGACACAAAAGGAGAAGCAGACAAAGTAAGAACTGGGCTGATGATTGAGAAACAGAAAGAGTAATTGAGAGAGAACAGTAGTGAAACAAAAATGTGGACGATCGATAGCCATCAGTATTCAGTGTTATCCCTTGGACTTCAGGCTTCTTATTCAGGGTCGGACATCCGATCTGTGCCTCAGCCTCTCCATAATATTCAGAGTGCCTCACTGCAGCATGCCGGAAATGCCAGACAAGAATGGACATGGAATCAGCTCCATTGTCTCTTCCGTCTATAAGAAAGGGTCCAATCTCATTAAAATAACCCTGGCAGCAGTGGAAAAAATACCACTGTCCTCACCGCGGGATGCTTCCGTATATATAACACATTTCCGTCACAGCCCTGGCTGCAGCGGGCTGCTGGCATCTGCCTGGTTTACTGGCCGCACATTCCCTTGTAAATCACCCTACACCTTCTTAAACGAGACAGGTATACGCCTGTGGAGCTGTCAACCAGAGTTGCTAATCTTTCATCTCTAACACCTAAACAGAAGTGCTGGGTGAGTATGTGTGTATGTATATGTGATTGTATGTGTGTACACTCTGTACAGTCATGATTACTGAAAGCCCCAAAGGTGTCTGGCTTCATTTTCCACAGATGTCCTTAAAGCACAAAACTCATTGCCACATTACAGATTGCCAGGTGATGCCTTTACAGGGTTTTGTTCATTTTAAGTGAGAGAGAGAATTATTACACTATACAAGAATGATTGTTAATCATTTTAAAGGTCACAGCATAATTTCCTAAACTAAAAAAAAGGTAAATTGAGGGAAACAGTTCACACTTAGACTTCTGGAAATCCTGTATAATTAGAGCCCAATAAATGTGTGTCAGACACACAGGCTGCAAGAGGAATTAGCCTGGTTTTATCACCATCATAAATAATCTGGATCTGCAGTTCACAGTAACACTTCAGATTACAGCCCACAAATTATAGTGCAAGTATTTTGTAATTATGGGGCACATATAAAATTATTACAGAACGAATGATGTTTTGATAGAAAGTAATAATAATCATCATCATCATCATCATCATCATCATGATTGTAACTGCTTGTATATTTAACTGAAATGTATAATTTAATATCTATGTAACTTTTATATGGATGCTCAACATAGTTCCAAACAATATGCCTTTAAATCTATACATCATTTACCCCACCTTTTCTTAGCTTGTTTTGTTTTTTTGTTTTGTTTTGTTAAGATCCTCAAAATAAAAAGAAATGTGCCCTGTAAGTGTTCTGTAATTCATAAAGAAGTTACACCATAATTTACAGGTTGTTGCCCCTTTATTACATGACCACGCATCCTCCATTAATCTTTCATTACACCACTGTAATTATTTCAATTATTACATATTATTATTATTACTATTATAAGTGCACCATAAGATTCCAAAATACTTATAGTGTAATTTGCAGGCTGTAAAAGAACATGTTACATAATGTAAATGAAAACTTTTTTTTCTGGTTCATCCACTGTTGTTGATCCTTGATGAGCCTGAAATAGGCCAAAATTTTTCCACCGAGCATAAAACCCATTAATTTCCAACTCCACCGGTGTATTCACGACAAGAGAGAAAGTTCATATGGAGAAATAGGCCATTCTCTAGGTTGGATAATTGGATATAACAAGACTCATAGCACATTAACTAGAGCAATAAATCTCTGAGAAGAGACAGTGGCCGTTATCTCCATCATAACAGCTCAGATGAGAAATCATTACACAGACTCACTGAGATGAAGGAGAGAGTGTTATGGTCGCTGAGGGCCACGGGCTGATGGTAATATTAGGAAAGAGGAGCAGGGAGTGATTGAAAGGAAAAAAGAGACGGGAGGTTGAAACGAAAAGTGAATGAAAGTGTCTTTTATTTTACATATATAATGAGTGACTTTCACATTGTGTAACCTGGTATTGATGACACTTAATGGAACATCTCACTGAGTTGATTTACACTGGTGGTCTCCATGAATATGTACATGTGTGGTATATATGTCAGGCTCTCTGTACTGGCCTGCTCCTCAGAGGGAAATGCTAACTGTAATTACTCCAACAGCCAAGACTAACCATATCTGATAGTGCTGTCCCCTGCTGTGATCTCACCTATATACCCCGGACTAGACTAAAGAAGCGGTGAAGTGGTCGACTGAAAGCTGCCCCAGTCAATATTTTTTTTTGTTAAGACGTAATGAAATGACTTTGTGTAACATTAAAGGGGTCTGTTGAAATGGGAGAGAATCATCACCTGACTCTGGAGATCAACGGCGCATATTTTGGATCATTACTTTTGTTTTCAGGCCCCCAACACGGCAGCTCATTGACTATCATTCCACATGCGGCAGAAAGCAATTTTCGGCAAATTTCCCCCGACAAACCCACCATGCCAAGTGTCAGGGAGCGAAAGTTAAAAATAAATAGTAAAATAAAAGTTGTTTTCCTCAGGAGCTGGTGAAAATCATGACACAGCTAAAAGCCAGAACATCAGAACACAAGGAGCCTTTCACAGTGTACACAAGTTCACATGGCACAGGCTTTAAGGACCTCTAAGTGAGGAAGAATGAGGAGGACCAGTGATATCAGTGCTGGAGCCATTTTACGCTGCTGGAGAAACCATTAGAGCCACACACTGCTGAAGGTGAGCAGCTGTAAAGGGAGCAGGCTGCATCAATTCAGGAAGCTCTCTGATATCTTTTAAAGCATTTGTCTCATCTCACTTACCACAGAAGCTTAATACACACCAAACACCTTTTACTCATTTTGTCTGATAGTGCGCTTTAAAACTGATAAGTGAGCGGGTGAAGGCAATTAGCAGAAGATGAGACAGAGCCTATTTCTAATGGGTTCTAGTTTACAGAGTCTGTGTTGTCAAATGTGCCCTTTGTTTGCTTTTTAATGGAAAAAACATGGATTTCCAGGACAATCTTCAAGCAAATGACGAATTTAATCACCATATTAAAAACAACTTGCAAGTATGACCTAATTCTTCGTGCCTTTAGATGTGTTATACACAGCATACAGCATTTCCAAAAAACACACTAAAGTTGTGTGGATTTTTAGCCAACAGTGATGATGGCCTCACTGCTTTCTATTAACTTGTAAAAAAAAAAAAAAAAAAACGATAAACTAATAAAATTGTTGAAATGTTTTCCAGTGTTTGATATATTTATGATTTTTTTTTTTTTTATGTGGAGGAGATTTGTGCAAGTGCAAACAGATGGTTTGTTGCATCTGTGGAGCACGTTTGTGATTTAGTTACATCTCTTTATTTGCTCTCCTGCAAACTTTCAACTTTTTTTTTTGTTTGTTTGCTGCAGGTTTTGTAGTTGGACATTTGAGTCCAAACAGCAATCACACACAAAAAAAAATTATATAAAACCATTGTTCTAAAGGGGTCGTAGAGATTTGTTATCAATAGCTTAACATTGGGGGGACCATCAGGAGAGGCACCATTTAGTAGAAAGGTTGGACGAGTGCAGGGTCGAGAGCAGAGCACTGCTAGGACCCCCCTCACACACATTTTCTCCCACACACACACCTAAAACATATAGCTGTCTTGATTGCAAGAAGGTCTCTAAGGGAATACCCCTTTGAAATGAATGTTAAAGACACATGTGCCTTCACCTCCAATCAATCTGAAACACACACTGAGCCTGAGAAAACATGATCAGGGTCCTAAAAAGACAAATATACTCACATATGCAGAAAATACTGCCTTCAATATTGTATAAGAAGACCAAACTCAAGTCCCGGGGCACCTCTAAACTATAGACTAATTTATTGCTATGTGGTAACAAAAATGTCTCCTGTCTCTACTCAGGTGATGAAAAGCCTCAGACTGATACAGGAACACACACACACATACACACACACACACACACACACACACACACACACACATACAGTCTGGACCTGGTGGCTGTGGATGCTGGAACAGTAGAAGGATAACTTACAGAAAACCTAAAACCTGTCTGGCAACCAGAAGTGTGTGTGTGTGTGTGTGTGTGTGTGTGTGTGTGTGTGTGTGTGTGTGTGTGTGTATGTGTGTGTGTGTGTGTGTGTGTCTGTATGTGTGTGTGTATGTGTGTGTGTGTGTGTCTGTGTGTGTGTCTGTGTGTGTGTGTGTGTGTGTGTGTCTGTATGTGTGTGTGTATGTGTGTGTGTGTGTGTGTCTGTGTGTGTGTCTGTGTGTGTGTGTGTGTGTGTGTATGTGTGTGTGTATGTGTGTGTGTATGTGTGTGTGTGTGTGTGTGTCTGTGTGTGTGTGTGTGTGTGTATGTGTGTGTGTGTGTGTGTGTGTGTGTGTGTGTGTGTGTGTGTGTGTGTGAGACTGAACACTGCTTGTTTGTGTGGTATATGTGGAAGCCAGCAGCAGTGGGCCTGCAGTGAAATCAGTGAAATCATACTGTCTGCATCTCCTTCTACTGTAATTTCCCTTAAATAGCAGTGATGTCATGTAAGCGGTAGCGTGCTGCTGGCAGCTGTGGGCAGCAGCGATCCAGGCCGTCCAGGCCATGTTTGTCTAGTAAGGCTATGCTGTTGGGGCTAATGGTGGAGGGCCAGGAATGAGGCCAGCAGTGGCTGATGATAATAGAGGGGAAGTGGATGTGGTGGGTTTAATCACACACTCTGAGGGGAGAACACAAAGTCTCAGCTTTTGAGTGATGCTGCCACTCTGCCTGTCTCAAGTTTTATTTCTCTTTTTTTCGTTCTCGTGTTCCTTGTTTTGCATTTCACACCCTTTAAACTGCTGCTGTTATGTCTGTCTGTCACCCCCCCACCCACCCACCCACACACACACATGTAATTGCTGTCTTAAGTTAAACATTTATGAACCTAAACATTTACTGCTATTCATGAGAACTCCTATAAAATCAAACCAACACCTGTATTCATCCTTTTGTTTTGTTTTTTTTTTTTGTTCTGTTTTGTTTTTGTATGTTTGTTTGTTTGGGTGCAGTAATAAGCTGTAATGACAACACTGACATATTAACACCTTATTAAATTGACACGCATGCAAAAGGTTGACTTATTTTACACATTCAGCAGACACAATGCAATATTTACTCTATTTTTAGCTTCAGTTTGGTCTCCACCATGGGTTTGTCATTACGAGTGATACTTTTCACATTACACATACTCAGTTGGTGAATTGTTATCAAAAATTATTGATTAACGCAGCTTTAAAGAGATCAGATTTCATTTTAGTGCCACAAATCGACTGGATTTTTTTTTGTTGCTGGTCTTGAGAAAACTTTAAATCTCTGATATTATGTAATTGAAAACATTTTCATTGTAAAAAAAAAAACAATGGTCCTATGTTTATAGCAAATATGTGTCTGTGCCTGACTTTGCGCCTTCTGAAGCTAGACGTTCACCCTTTTATCACATTTGTGTTTCACTACTTCTTTTCTTTTCCTCGTCATCCCTCTTCTTGACAGTAGCAGAAGGTTTCATGTGTCTTGTAGCTCAGACTCTTATTTATCACAGCCTGTTGAAGAGCCCGCTCAAGAAACCAGCATGGCACTAAACCAAGCGAGTGGTCTGGTCAAAAGAAACCACATGTGTTCCTATCAGACCAGAGAAGAGGTGAGCTGTGGTTCTGGACTGGAGTGGGCTGAGGAGCACAGAGTGAGCTCAGGTGTTCTGCCCCAAGGTGAGCCGTCCAAATGTTTGGTAGTAAATGTCACAAAAGTTAGAACATTTCCTCTACATGATAATCAGGCATTTTGTATGGGAATTGATGCAAATTAGGAAAGTGTAAGTAGCAGCAGCTGTGACTTATTGCCCATTTTTAAAATCGAACAGTCACTCCAGGATCTCTGTTGTTTTTTCTGATGATTTCCGAGGCAGACACAGACTGTGCAGCAAAACAAAAAACAAAAAAAAACACACATTTAAATGGTTTGCTGAGTGATACACAATGTAGGCTATTAAACGGATTTGCACAAGAGTGGGTAGATTGAGGTCACGGTTTGATTTTATTTGACTTGAACTTGGAACAGTGGGTTTGTGTTGCATGGTTTTATGCAGTAAAGGGACAGAATTGGAAAAATTTGCATGACCTCTTTTGATTTGGCAATTTTTTTTTTTAAAAGCATTTTGTGGATGTTGGAAAAATTGCTGTCTGAAGGGGAAGATTGATTGAATTTGTGCTAATCCTTAAAACTACACAATGTGTGAAAGGACTCTTTAAATTGTTGGACACAAACAGAGCAGTAATAGCGATACTTTGATTTAAAAAAGCTGTGTGACATTTTCAAACAATAACTACACGTTTGTTGTGTTGAACTTTGCTGTTTCATCAATACTAAGACACAGCAGCACAGAGGAAAAGATTAAACTCTTCGACTCATGGGAAACATATGACTAAATACATGAAAATTCCTAGTGTTAGTGCACACTAAAATGCACACACGAACACACACATCACAGTAAATGGCAACCACTGCTCAGTGCCTGGTGCCACTGGTTTAATGGTCCAAAGAAGTTTTGAAAGCGTAACAGCACATTCAGGGGTCCATTTCACAATAAAACAAAACTGCTATCTAAACACACTGGAACGATGTTATAAGTCTGAACCTTGATTTATCGTGATAGTATGGGTCTGAGTCAGACCACACATATAAGGATAAATGGAGATTATGAATGACTTTTGAAAGAGGGAAAGAGTTTGCCACATGTCGTGCTCTGTTTCATATTTACAGTAAAGTGGGAATATGAAGCCAAGAAAAAATGAAGACAGACTAAAAACATAAGAGATCTGGAAGTCAGAAGTTGCACAGACCTTGGTGATGGCGAGGGCGCATGCTTGTCCCCAGATCTCTATCAGCTGCTGTTGTCCAAACCTGTAGTCCCTCAGCAGCTCTGTCTCGATAGCTGTCGCCTCCCCTTTACTGTCAGACACAGAACAACATATGGTTAGTAAGCGAGGGATCATGTTTGTTAATCAGTATCAGCCATAAAACCATCAGCAGCATAACTGTGGCAGAGCTTCTGCTCAGGGAGAAATGTCAGACAGTGTTTAAGATGTTATTACCGGTCGACTCCAAGAACACTCTCATTAAAAGGCTTTGTGTGTAATTTATCATAGATTTACTTTTATTTATCCCTGGAGGAAAATGAAGTATGAAAATTAGTTCAAAATTCTGTCTTTTCTAATTTTTTTTTTTTTTTAAGAAGCCACATCCACTGTTCTTGTATATATCACTCACACTGAGTTTACTGTCTACCTTGTTTTCATTTGTAGTTATTTGTAGAGGATGCATTTTGTCCAAAGCTCGTCTGTTTAATTGGTTTACATGGCCAGTGCATGTTTTCCAGCTGCGTCACAGAGTTTGGTCACTTTTGTGTTGAGGTCAGCTTTGTGCTTTGTCAGTTGCAGTAACTCGTTCCATTGAAATGAGTCTTGTTTGTTGACGCAGTTTAGTTGATGATCACTTTGGTTTTGATTTTGTGGCTAAATATAAAATTCTTTTTTTTTTTTTTTTTTTAAACCACCTGTAAGCTGTGTCTTGCTGCTTGGTCTCGAACAGTACCGTACTATACCCTTGCACTGCTCAGGCCAACACCACAGCTGTAATTAACAAGGTGATTAGCAGATTTTACATGACACAAAATTATACAAAATCTAATACTGCTATGAAAAAACACAGTGGCAGTGTGTCACTAATGTGCTAAAAAGGTAATTGCGACACAGCTAAATTGGTCTGTTCACATGCATGCTGACATGGTTGTCATATATCTGCTAAAGCAACACGCGTGGCCAGATGGTTTTTAAGAGTTACTCATACAGGTCAATAAGTCAAGGTCTCCTTATAACAAACCTTAACAGCTTCTGGGAAGTATGGTCATGTAACTCAAAACAGAACAGGTGAGTGACGAACTGTGGCCTTTACAGTTGTGTGCACAGGACAGTTTGTATATGTGCATAAGACCTGGCATTCACTTGTTTTGTGCTTTTATGTCTGCAAACTAATGTTCACATATGTTTGGTCCTAACCGATTGCCACTTTGCTTCCTCTGGCTGCTCATAGCATGGTGACAGCATGACTAATGCTGCTGTATTCAAGCCTGCTGCTGTCGCTTTAGCACAGAGGTGTGTGTGTGTGTGTGTGTGTGCGCGTGCGTGCGTGCGTGTGACAAATGTAGTTAGGACAGCACAGCAGTAGGCAGGTGACATGGCCACAGTGCTGTCACCTATTATTCAGATTATGAAGAGGAATGGGCCAAGGGGAAACTATCTGCCGTCCTCGTTTGAGAGCTGTTTCCGCAACATCCCCATTACGCTACAGACACCTGGTGGACCTGCTCAGTACTGCAGCTCAAAATCTGCATGATGAGAGTTCAAACAATACTCAATGTTTTTCATAGTACTTCAAAGTCCCTCAGAGAGATCCAAGAAAACTCTACAGCAGAAGGAGTAAGGCACCCGCTGAATTACAACTTAAGGGTCATTCAAGTGAGAGTAGATATTTGTGTCTACCCTAAGATCATTTATCGGACTATTGCAGAGCAAGAAGAGCTGATGAGAGAACAATCAATGCACAAAATCAATATTGTGCTTCCAATCAACACAGATTCGACAGGGTCGCTTCACTCTCCCTCAGACCTTCACCTCTCATAGAGGATCAAGAGCTCTTTGTCACGCTCAGTGACTGTGTGTGTGTGTGTGTGTGTGTGTGTGTGTGTGTGTGTGTGTGTGTGTGTGTGTGTGTGTGTGTGTGTGTTGTGCATGTCTGTTTCTCTGGAGGTTACATAATTTGTGCTTTTTCTCATCATGTATCAACATGATAAAAAAATCCACATAGAGATAAAGCAAATAACACACCAGAAACTGATATCTACTGTATATTCAACCACCGCACACATTCATAATATTACACATTTAAACACTTGCATACAGAACAGGGCACTCAGATAAGAGATAAGGATGAATTTCACAACAGATTTCTTTTAAATGATATTTGCAGAACTCTACAGAGATCTGAAGTCTTTTAAGCAGTAATAATACTGTATGCATTATAGGCTGCTGTCTCACAACAGCTTCATCCATTTTCCAGGAAGAGAAACAAAGTATCGCTATTACTGCTCTGTTTGTGCCCAACAATTACAGTGAAGTACTGTATCTGAACCTCTCGGTTATCCTGTGTGTGCAAATGTATTTGTTTATGTGTGTGTGTGTGTGTGTGTGTGTGTGTGTGTGTGTGTGTGTGTGTGTGTGTGTGTGTGTATGAGATATTGTCTGTGTGTGTGTGTATTAGAAAAAAAGGGCCCACACGCATCCATCCTGAGTCATTTGTCTCTTTTTTTGTGGTGACAGTGTGACTGATACACAGCCTGCTGGTGCTCCTTTTAGTTTCTTTTAAGACACATGCCTGTGTGCGTGCCAGTGTGTTTGTGTGACAGCAAGCCAGTGTTTCCAAGTGGGGGCTTCTGGCATTTACCTGTGCCAGTGGAGCGACAGCAGCTGTCACCCACAGCTCACCTCAGGGATGTTTCCTGAGTCACTGTGACAAGTTGATCTTTGGAAAGTTCACCTCAGTCCACAGGGTTCACCCTGTGTTTTGCTGCACCACAGCTTCTTGCAGTTTTCACTAAGCTGAACTGATTCAGGTTATTTTACCAGAGAGGGAAAACCCAATTTGTATTTCAAAAAAACCCCACATCTATGCGTTGTTTTTGGAGAACCATCACAGTAACAAACTGCTGCTGAATAGCCATTTAGTATTGAGGCTTAACATTACTGACAGAACAAAATGCTGTGGGTGTGCAGCTAAACAGCTGCTTGTTTTTGCCAAGAGGCCCTGCCACAAGAGAGCAGCACAGTGTTTTGGACAGACTAAAGACAGATGGTGGTTTCATGCGACAAACTGCACGTCTTTCCAATTATTCACCATCTCTGATCATTTTGATTTATGTTTTAATCAAGCATTTGTTTACCCAGAGCTATACTAAAGGACACTGGGAGACTCCATACCATTATGTTTGCATTTAAAAGGAACCAGCTGAAAGCTTCATCTGCCTCTAAAGAAAAGCAGGTACGCAGATATAACCCAGTCCTTGATTTTGAAACAATGTGTAGGTGTGCTGCATAAAAAAACACGTTGTCTTATGAGTAGCAGATTCTCTTGCACCTGTAGCCACAGTGATGCAGCAGCCAGCAGCCTCTCCCCAGAGGTAGAGATGATTTCCCCATGCTGGGTGTGATGTGCTTCTGCAATGTGTCACCTTCAGTGTTGCGCTGCTCAACTGTGATCATAACCCACTTAATGAGTCTGTTTACCTTACACATGAGATAAGGCGAAATGAAACTTTAATGGTCCCTTTGGGGATATTGGGACACTGCAGCAGCAAATGTCAGGCGCAAACATAAAACATCTAAGATTTAAAATAATGATGGAGAAGTTGGGAGGTTATAAAAAATATTAAAATACAGATTACATTATATTTAAATATGTGTGGAAATCAAGTATATAAAACACAAGCGATACTAATCCTTTTAGTTCTTATTGTTTCTGCACAACTTGACTATATTTGTAGTTAAAATAACATAATATATAGAGTTTAGCACTGTATGCTGTATGTACAGAAAAGTAACAATACACAGTCTGAGCAGACATACAAAGAGAGGACAGAACACACTAATGCAATCCGATGCAACAGCCCTGCCATAGATTATGTGAAAGCAGCAAAAACTATGCACTGTATTTATCATGTAATGCCATGTTCATGGAATGTTACCATATATATTCTGCAGCTGTGAAGCATCCTTGTACAATGAGACATGAAAACCCTATTTTCCTAACACTGGAAGACTGAAATAGCCGCATTTCACCACCCCTCTCCCTCTCAGTTTGCTTAATTTCCACCTTTCCAGTGTGATCTGCTGGTAGGATAAGGAGCATGACTAAAATAACTGAAATTGAAAGAAAGAAGTCAACAACCTCCCATTTTATAGTTGCCAGGGGGCTCTGCACATCATGAAGCAAAATAAGTCTGTTTTGTTTCACATAAATGTCAAGGACTCTTGATATAAAAAATTAAGAGCATATAAACAAAACCCACGTGGCTAACATTAATCTCAATACACAGACAGTCTCTACTGCATCTCCAGTTTATAAATAATTCGTACCTTATATTTAGTCAAACCAACACTAAAACCCTCTAATGATGAATATCTTGGCCCATACTGTCATGTTGTTCAGAGAGAAAGGGGCTAGGCTATATATTCATATGCTATAACCAACAAACTATATTATATCCATGCTCCCCTCAGAATAAACTCAAAAAACATGCCACTAAAATCGGGAAATCCCGATTTTAGTGGCATGATCAGGACATTTTTTAATTTATTCTGTGTCTTAGTTTATATCACAAATGTTTCAAATGCATATTTATTGTAATCCACATTTAACTGAAATATTACTCGATCGACTTAAATTCTGTGGTTGAATAATCTATGAGTGTAAGACATTGTTGTAACATAACATACATAAATGTTTTCCTCAGTCATGGTGCAGCCCTGTCACTATCTAATTTACTATTGTGTAATCAACTAAACTGTAGCAGTAAACTGCACAAGTAAAAGGCCATGTGCATGATGGGAATTGTTCTGGCCTCTTAAGGAGCAGGTAATTATTAGTCAGACCCCTACTGCAGAGGTGACAGAAAGAATAAAAACGGTCCTCTTCGCTGTCCTCCTCTCAGCCTGTCCTCTCTCCCATTATCCTTCCACCTCTCGCTCCATTTCACACAACAGTGGTTGATGATACTTCAGGTCTTTTAAACATAAATAAAGTGCCACATCAAAAACATGTTGATAAGGAAAAAGTGACATTTTCACATATATTGAAACATTTTGTAGCTGTCAAATCATTTAATAGAAAATGGTAGTGAGTCAGCCTAAATATAGTTAAAAGAAAAGTTTTGTGTTTGGTTAGAATTGCTGTGAGGGCAGTGAGCCCATTGGTGGAAAATGAAACATCCTCCACATTAAATCTATTGAAACCCCAAGTTTATCATCAAATATGTCACAAACTTGAATATGTGCACAAATTCTTCCCGCTCCATTTGTTTTACATTTGTTTACAACTACACAATGCCATGCAATCTAATGAGGTACCTCACGTTCCAACACCGTGCGTTCATTTAGTGAATCTGGCTTTTGAGCCAAATGCTAACATGCTGAATTTGTGCAGGTTCAAGGCTGAATACACTATGTCCACCACATTGATGTAGCACATTAGCATTAGCAACATTTGCTCATTAGTAATAAACACACAAAATGTACAGCTCAGTCTGACGGGAATGCTAAAAGTTATGAATTTATTTGTTTATTAGGTTTTGGTACCGAAAGTAGGTTTTGAGCTTGATTATGATGCCAGATGAAAAGACAGATGATCACCAAAGTCAGTTTTTATCCTCTGCGGATAATAAATGGCTGTACAGAATTTCATCACACTGAGATATTTCAGCTTGAACCAAAATGGTGCTTTAACCGGCATAGCCCCAGCACTACCATTGCTAGTAATGTGGTGGGAGTTATAAGTAGAAAAGTAAAGTGCCTTCAGTGCATCTTTCCATAGACACAATTACCATCCAAGAAAGTATAAGATTTCAATGATTTTATGATTTATCAACTCGGCCTGCTGTCATTTAAAGATGATTCCATTTACAACATTTAGCAGAAGTTCCTATCAGCGCATAATATCCAGATATGTCTCAATGTAAGCTGATTTATTGTCGGATGGTGTTGGGGTTCACATAATTTATTTACCAAACATTGTGTTATCTAATGATGATTCACTATTCATTCTGTCATAATATCAATGAAAGGTCGGTTTTATAGCTTGACTGCAGCTAAGAAAATTCTTATATATTTTTATAGCTTGTTTTAGAAATGTGTACAAACGGCGAGGCAACAGCTGCTAATTGTAAAACAAATCTGAAAGACAGACTGTGACTGTTCAGGTATTAATAACTCAAGTTACTGCACAGCTGCACAAAGGGTGGGCTGGACTGTGTGGGTGGATGAATTGTATGGGTTTTGTTTTGTTTTGTTTTGGGGTTTTTTTGTCTGTCTTTTTCAATTGTTTTCCTACTTTCCCCTTCAATTATCTGCCACCAGTTGTGTTCTTATATAAGAAATTGCTTTTCTGTGAACAGTGTTAAATCAATTTTTTTTTTTTAATGTTCAAAATAACAGTATGTCTTATATAAATTTGAAGCTTTCCAACTGTGATGTAGAAATACCTTGACCGAGGGATTTGACCTGGATGTGCATTATATTCCGAGCTACAAAAGTGCAGCAGAGTGCAGTATTCTCCACTCTCTTTCAGTCGCCACCCTGTCCTTTCATCCCCATGCAGCTTTACTGAGCTCACCTTATCATTCACCCCAGTTTACCCTTTTCCATTTCCTTTTGCTACCCTCCTTCGCCGCATTCTCAACCTCCTATTTCACCAACCTCTGTCTGTCTGTGTCGCCTCGGCTCTGATGGAGGTTCACACTTCACCGAACCAGAGCGAGGGCAGATGGAGGGGTGACAGCAAGGAAACAGAGACAGAGAGAGAGACAACAGAGACTGACAGAGCGCATGAAAGATGACTCACCCTGTTTGATTAAATCTGCTGTTTTATGATTTTTTAATTCACGTTATTGACCTAAGGAATGCCTTTAGAGGAAAACTGCAGACAGTAAATGCAACTATATATCGCTGTATAAGCAGAGAGGTGAGGCTATGGCCCAATCATTACTCATTTTAAGCTTCACTTTCATCACTACCCTGGAGATAATCTCATTATAGACACTCAGCCTTGTTCCAGCTAAAAGGTTTTGGTCATAGTTTTGGCATCATCTACTAAGTATTAAAGCGTGTACTATGTTGCTGAAGGATGGATCCCCTGCTATTATAACCAGATTACCAGTGGGTTTTTTTGAAGGTGTGTGTGTATCTAATTTAACATGTGTCATCTCAGGACACCTTTCATCATCAGTCAAGTCTCATGGCGTGTGCCTCCAGGAGCTCCTGCAGCATCCAGCTAATAGATGATGTAAAGGGGAAATGTTGAGGAGTGGGAGGGCAGCAGGGGAATGCCGGATGGTTTCAGGCCCAAGTTACTTATAGTGTAGAGAGAGGAGGATCCATCTTTGTTTGGTAAAAATGAGATTAACTATAAAAGGGATCAATGGGAATACCAGCAGCGAGTGACGCATTGGAGAAGAATTTTCTGAAAAGAAACACTTGCAATGACACTTGCAAAAACACAAATGAGTATGAGTCATTACGAGGTGTTAAGGGCGTCAGACTGCATCCAAACGTTCATTTGTAGATCACTGGAAGCATAAAGATACACGTTATGTTTCCGTCTGCTTAATTTGAAGATGGGCAAGAGGTTCAGGTGCCACAGCAGTGGGAGTGTCTCATAAACAGCCTCAGCTGGCAGATAGGAGATGGCCCTGTGCCTCCATATGGTCCCATTCTAACTGCCCAGCATGAGCCCCGTCATGCTGCTCAATTCTTATCAAATCAGGATGACATGATTCACTTTGTTTCAAGTCTCCTTGGGCAATCATTTAGGACTGGCTATATGGAGCATGTGCATGAAAGGCAGAGAGAGATGCAACCACATCCATGCGACTGTCTGCACTAGCATCATTCTTTCAGATCAGGCTTAATCCGTTTAGCTGTCTGCTCATGTTCCTCATATCCGGAAGAAGGAGACAGACATTCTTTAGATCATCTCAATCAGCGGCTCCTGCATTTTGCTCCCATAACTCATTTTGTCACCAAGTGGCCACGCACCTGTAGGCACATAAAGGATGAACATAGATTATCTTTACCCAAAGCCACAGGTGTTGGAGAGCTCATTTCAGTGTTATATTTCATCTCTGTGTGTGTATATGTGTGTGTGTTTTCTTGATGCTAAAAATGTCCATCCATGAGTCAGGTCTACTTATCCCTCATTTTTAGAGGTCATGTGACTGCAAAAGGAGAAAGATTGTTATCTAGATGGAGGAGCAACCACCCACCCCCCCACACACACAGATGCATTGACACACAAATAGACATTGAGTGCACAGGACATTCATGAGTACAGGCACACTCACATGCCCACAGGTTACATCATCCTATGCCCCCTCAATGGTCTTAAATCCTTCCACCTAGGATCAAGAATATCCTGCATAACCTCCGCCTCGGCTTCAAACCCAGCTCTCTGGGGCCAGGGGCCATCAACATCAAATTATGAGGCGTGTGTTGTCACATCCTATTCGTTTCCACTGTCATAGGGTCTTGTCCTCCAGGAAACAATGGCTAACACAATTTTAAAGGCCAGCGGACACAGCATACAATGACCTATCTGTGTTACTTAGTGACCTGAAATTTAATAGCAAAAATATATCAGTCGCCCTTGCGTTTTAGGAGGAGCAGCTTGTCTTTGGAGAGTGATTCGGCCTATATAGGTGATTCTCTGTTGGTCTTGGTCAGGTACTGTATAATACCTGAGACACTGGTGCACTCACACACCTCATCAACAACTGTCAATATCTACAAATTTCTTTTCCACTCTATATAAAATGAGCTTTATTCCATAAGGTTTCTGTGAGACCAAATTACCTAATTTTTCTCAGTCGTGTGGTTCTTACTACACAGCACTGGTGCCATAGCAACAGACAGCATGTCAATATGTCAAACAGAAAAGAGCTCAGCATGATTATTTATATCCAAAGGAAGTAATACACCCATACACTTCCAAGTGAACTTGACACCACAATGCGGGCATATGCCCAGACCACCACTAAATATGATTGGATTGTCTGTCTTTATTGGATGAATTCATGTTGCTCCTGTCTGGTCAAGTCCTATACTGAGATGGGTTGTAGAGCTGAACAGGGCCTTTGACTTCTTTCATTCATTTTTGGAATTGTTCCCTGTTTGAAAGCAGCTATAATCAATACGTTTGAATTAACAATGGATGAAATTGTTGTGTGAAACTGCAGATAAATATTACCCTACCGCTGTGGTAGTTATTCCAGTGTCTTTCAGCTTATTGGATGCAACCTGCAATTTCATTATAACAACCTGAAATCTATTGGTATGATGCTGATATGTGTTTACAAGTTGTTTAGACTGCCCACAACTGGCAACATTATGCATTTAACCAGTTTTTCAAGTGGCCACGTTTCCTGCGCTGTGGTCTTTTCAACCGCTAAGTGTTGAACCAGAAAGGGAAAGGACAGACCATTTTCTCTTCTTCACCTGATAGTGATATCCTTCACTGGGAGTGTTCATGCTGTAACACATCCAAGCACAGTGGCAAGGATACAATCCCTCAGTGGCCTCCCACCCACAAATATTGCAGATTGTGTTTGTTGCAGCTACCAGAAATGTAACCCCAGCACCCTGCTCTTTTTCTCAACATGTTCTGCACTGTCTCTATTTAAAAATTTCTTCTCAGTACAAATTTTCTCAGTACAACTTGGAACTGAATGATCCATGGCTGTTTCATTGCATAAATGTTGGGTTTGTCAGGAATATCAGTGTCAGGTAACATTCCCAAATCAATTGAGCAAGGCACCAAATTCTAACAGATGTTAAAATGCTAAAATGCAAACGCACAGAGCGATGATTGTTGTGCCAGCCGCATTTGTGTGGCATCATAGCGTGGAGGCAAAAGACTTCAAACATGCAGCAATTACCATGAGCACTGGCTGTTCTAGCCAACAATGAACCCGTAGGCACTCTTCACTGTGAGCAGAAAAATGGTATTTTCATAACTATAACTGTTTAAAGCATTCAGAGAAATAGCGTAACACTGCATCATGAATTTTTGAAACACAAAGTGATGGAGTAAAGACTAGTGTTCAAAAAAAATCTCCTTTATCATTCTATGAGATTGCAATAACAATGAAAGATGAGAAATAGCTGCTGTACGAGAGAAATCTAAACTATTATGGCAACATTATGAAAGTAAGTGCAGGGTAAATGGGGAAGGTGGAGAGGCAAGCAGGCAAGGAGGAGAAAGTAGCACAGCATAATTAGAACCAATGCCACCAGTATGATTGAGATACAAAGGCACTAGTCAGACTAATAAAACCCTGCCACGACAAGGACAGTCTACAGCTTTCTCTGCTAGATGTGACTAAACGAATGCCTTTCTCCCAGGGTGCAAACTAAGAGCGCAATGTTTTAATGTGGCAGCATGAGACAGTGTTTAATCAGTGTCAGTAATCTATCATTATGTGGCTAATGTTAACTCGGAATTGATAGAACGCCTGAAACCAACTGGAAGTGAAAGGGATTCTGTTTACTGTTTTTCAGACTGGTCTATAATCCCATGAGGCCCCTGTCTGCAGCTTTTACACCCATTTGGCTCCAGATGTCATGGCTGGTTAGCTACAGGACATAGTGTAACAGAGTCAGGGGAGAAAAATATAGCAGGTCAATTAACATGGAGGAGGAGAGGATCTAGTAGAAAATATGAGGACACAGAATACACAAGCAAAATAGGCAGTTTCAAAATGTGTCATATTGCTAAATTCACTGAAATCTAGCATTCAGTATTCTACTGATCAGGCTCAAGACTTGACTTCTCCAGAGGAGGGCATTTATATTATGATCATTATTCCCCGGAGTGGAAGCACTTGCAGTTTATTAGTATTGCATATGAAAGTTTTGTGTCTTTTTCTGATTAATTCTTATCATTCATTGCACAAGAGGGAGCTGGGGGTGATACACTGCAAGAATCAAGTAGAATCAATCTGATGAGGCTCAAATATTAATGCAAAGAAGTTCAAAGGAAATTCCATGTATAAAGCCTTTTATGGCCCCAGAGGGAGCGTTGTTTGGGGCTGAAGACTGCAAAAAGTGAGTTTGCCAAACCTCTACAGCCTCATCGTCACTTGAAGTTACCATAACTCAAGCCTACGTTGGCCGCTAATAGCTTAGCTTACCCAAATATTAAAATAAAACGCTGGTGAATGAGTTGCATTGTGGGTAATAAAAGGTTTTAACTGTAGACTGGATATAAAAATGGATGTAGACGGCAGGTCTGGAAAGTGAAGCCAAGTTAGAAGTGCCTTAAACCTGCATGCTGTTTGATGACCATCAGACTAAAAGAAGTCTAACATGTTGCTCTAACACTACCTTACATATTTGTTTGTTTTTTCAAAGTATGATCCCATTTACAGGAGGATAGATGATATGGAAAGGTATGCATTAAAAACCACGATGGTTTTTCAACCACTATGTGATGTCACAGTCCATGCTATGAGAAGACGCTATCAAGACACTAGTGAATATAATGAAACATTTGTCAGCTAAAGAGCCAAATAGTTGCTCAGGAATTGGTGCAGACAAAAAACTGAGAAAAAATAAAATGAATCTTACCTTACATTCATCAGGTGGAAACAAACCCAACTGTATATGTATGCTAATGTTGCTCGGCCAGATGTGTAACTAGGTAGCAGTTCGCTAACATGTTCACCATATCTCCTTTACAGGTAACAGCATGATTGTTGTGTTGTGTTGAAAACTTTGTCCACAGCCCTTAAGCAACAAAAAAATCAGTTACTGCAGATTTAAGACCAGACAAAGATGCATCATACATTCAGCAGCTAATAAAGAAACAGGTTGAGGTTCAAAAGAATTCCCAGCGTTAGCAGAGTTCAAAGTCTGACTGCAAAACCAGAGTCAGATTTAGATTTAAAAAGTCTGTTAGAAGCATCTGAAATAAACCATTTGGGAGCAGTGCAGCCATCAGGACCAGCAGCATGGAGAAGATCATTAGTGTGACCTTTACTAGACAAGACTGCAACAAGTTAATTGTTTGTTGCCTTTTTTAAACAGAGGTTGACTAAAGTTTCCAAATGAGGTGTTTACACCTTCTGTACATGCAATGGTGTTTTGCATTGTGGCAGAAATAGACAACTAAGGTGGAGGTGTTATGATCCTGCGGGGCATGCAAGCAGCAACCTTTTCATCTCTCTCTCTCTCTCTCTCTCTCTCTCTCTCTCTGTCTACATCTTATCCCCTAACAGTTCCTCCCTTGAGAAGGGACCGCAGGGCAGGTTCAGCTGTCAAATGAAGGACTCACAGAGGGCCCACCAAGAAGCCTGTATGTGAATCCCTCAGCTCTGCCGGTGATTAAAGAGTGGTGATTGTGTTTTATTCTGTTTTATTCCACACTCAAGCTAAAAAAAAAAAGAAATACACACACGTACGTCATAAAAATCCCTCGAAATATGTTGTCTGCTATATTATGTGCATGTGCTGAAACAAGGGCCTTACTTACTTCTGTCCTGCACAAGGCACAGCTCTTTTTAGACTCAAATGCACAAAAAAGCACCTCAAAAAGTGGCCAGTGAGGAAGGTGAATGCTTCAGTGTTCATGGGTGCAGCGTGGGTGACACTGAAAATAAAACTTGCAGCATAATTCCATTCCATTCTTTTTTTTTTTTTTTTTTCAGCAAGTGTCCCCATCGCAGACTTTGAAGCCCCTGCAGGAGAGCACGGGGCCTCATTTCATCCTTGGCTTCTGTGGGTACAAAAGATTTCATTCTTCTGCTCACATTTTTTATGGCTCTATTTTGTAGCAGCACCAATAAAAGGCTGACAAAGCCAGGGGAGGACCAAGGCTGCTGAAAAATCTCATCTTGCTCATTCTCTTCCCACCTAATCACCCTGAGAATATGTGTGTGTGTTCAACACATAAAACTTGGCTGTCTCTCCTGAGTTAATTCTCTTTCTTTCAAACTGAGAATATTTCACAAGGCAAAGACAGGTGGGTCAACCAAAAGGCAAGAGTTGCACATAAATAACAGATTGCACATTAATGAGAAGCACAGCTTTAAATCCACGCAGCCACTGTCTCAGTTTCTCCGAGCCTCATGTTTGGCCAAGCAAGGTTTTGTTTTTGTGACAGAACTGTAGCCTGACACAAGTGTACTTGCACACACACACACACAATGCACAGGCTGTGTATAATTGATGAGCACAGCAGTAGGGGGAACCATGAGAGGGACCAGAGAGCCATCACATCGAAACTGGCATTCGGCCGACCTTTCATGGCTATGCTGCCATGTATGTATGCATATGTGTGTGTGTGTGTGTGTGTGTGTGTGTGTGGGCGCATGTGTGGGCGCATGTGTGAATGTGTTTACGATGCCTGGGTAGCAGGTTGCAGGGAGAAATGTATAATAAGAGGTGTTAAGAGACCAAGGCTGATCGCAGAGATGATGAGGAGAGCCTTCTTCAGGGACACTTTGAATAAAACCAATGATCATGATGGGAGAGTTGAAAAAATGCTGAGGGGTGAGAGAGGACTTTCTGTTATTTGTTTATCATTTTTTTCTTTGTGTAATAATTTATTGGGTTATAAATGTGTGTTTTCAGAATCAACTCTGTGCTTATTGGTGTGTTGAAATGTGACTCACTGAAGAAAGTGAAATCATCATCTATCTTATTATGAACAGTCAAGTTTAGGAAAAAACACTGAGAAGAGAACATACAGAACAGAAAAAACACACAAAGGACTCATGGTTGCAACCTTGAAACCAAGGGGAGAATCTTTACAAAAGACCAAGACATAATAGTTTTCTTTAATGAAAAGCCAAAGGCCATGATTGGCCACTTGGCCAAAAAAACATAATATTAACCAATTGGAAAGAACTTAAACCATGTGCTGGACAGACACTAATATTACGAGGATGGACATAGGTCCAGTTACAGTTGCCAGGGAAAAGTAGCCTTGAGCCACATCTGGATTTCATTTGCATGATTTTCACTTTTTTCATTTACTGACATTACAGAGTTTGTCCTGGAAGCAAACAATTCTAACAAAGTGTATCAATGAGAACAAGTATATGATTCATAGTAATCATGCTTTCACACTGCTAATGAGAGCAGAGCATGAGGCCTGACATCAACAACCTGGACAAAAGAGAGACTATCTGCAGCATCAGAGGATGTGAGTAACTTGAGTCAGTCGCACAAACATTGAACTCCTGTTCACACAGTCAAGTGGTGTTTCACAAAAGCAATTAGCCAGCACCTCTGGTGTTGTGTTATTGACACAAAACTCACACAACACATTTTAGAAATGCATATTAAATTCCAGCTGCCACTAAAATATTTTCCTGGCTCCAGACTCGCCCTTGGCGTCATCCCTTAGTGACAGACAAGTTTGTCTGTTAAAGGTCCATGTGTGCAGCTGTGACCTCAGGCTATCAGAGGCTTTTGCACTGACAGGCTTAGCTGTAATGTATGCACATGTGGCATTTCCCATACATTAGCAACAGAATGTTACACAAGCTGTGCAGCCTGGGTAGCCTAGCAGGGTGCAGTATGAGAAATGGTGGTTTTCTGTGTGTGTGTGTGTGTGTGTGTGTGTGTGTGTGTGTGTGTGTGTGTGTGTGTGTGTGTGTGTGTGTGTGTGTGTGTGTGTCAGTCAGTCCTGGGACATACACATGATGCTCATGTGAGTGTGTCAAGCTTTGTGTTTAGTCAATCTTCCTCACCTCCCTCTAAGATGATTAGGAGGTGAAAGAGCAGCAGCAGCAGGGGGAGAAGGAGGTACAGATGTCTCTTCCGCACGCTGCAGAGGTGTGATGTGGGGGAGGAACCATCACACAAAGCCTGCTGTCACTGCTGCCTACACAAACACCTCCATCAGCTCAGTTTTATTCCACTGGTTTGCATCAATATAGCCCACTGAGATAGATATGAACAATGTGTTTCATTGAAGAAGACTTGAAACTAGCAATTAAGTCCATAAACTCATCAGGAAAATGTTAATTGAGGTGAGATGAAGATGGGAGTACGGTCATTTTCTCATAGACTTCTTTTCGCAAACAGTGTGTTCCACGTCCATTTTCATACAGTCTATGGTTCTTCCCATGCCCTGTCCTTCCACCAAGTTCAGTGCAAATTGTTTCAGTATTTTATATGTAACCTTTTAGACAAATAAACAAAGAAACAGACATGGTGAAAACATTGTTGGCAGAGGTAATTGAAATTAAATAGAAACTCGTGCCTCCCTGTCTGACTGACTTATTTATTAATCATCAGATAATGAAAGTACTGAAATTACATACACAGACTTAAAACGTGCGCATAAGGAGGTCCCCCACCATCAATACAACCACACTGGTGCACTGCTACTTGAACTGGCATGCACCTCGTCACCAGGAAACTGCATTATGGGACTTAAACAGACAAGATATAACACAGCCCTCACAAACCCTTATCTCTGGTCACTACTGGTCAAGGCAATCATGCACAGTTTAAAGTTACTGACCACAGAACCAAAGATTTTAAATATTCTTGTGCAGAACTAATTGGATGGCCACTATTAAATCTCCTCAACGCTGGCTAATCTCATTACTTTGTCCTTGAATGTGTTGTGGAAATTAGATTGACCAAAGAACTTTATTTAACTGTTACCAGCTCAAAACCTACACACAACCTCATCTGCAGCTAATGTGTACACAAGCTAACTAGGTTGGTTAGCAAACTGCATCCTTAAATCACCTTAACTGTGATATTAACAGGGATATTAGCCAGTGAAAAACAGGCTGGAAACAAAATGTACTTACCATAAAAATTTAATTTTCTCCTTCATGAGCTGAAAACACAATGACAGGTATTTACAAAATGAACATTGTGTTTCATTGAAGCAAACTTGAAACTAGCAATTAAGTGAATAGATTCATCAGTAAAACGTTTATTAAGGTGAGGTGAAGATGAGAGTACAGTCATTTTCCCATAGACTTCTCTTCGCAAAATAGTGTATTCCACGTCCATTTTCAAACAGTCTATGGTTCTTCCCATGCCCTGTCCCTCCACTTAGTTCATTGCAAATTGTTTCAATATTTTATATGCAACCTTTCGGACAAACAAACAGACGTGGTGAAAACATCGTTGGCAGAGGTAATTGCAGTGAGCTGACAGAAATGAAAAAAAATGCAGAAACTCGTGCCTCCCTGTCTGACTGACTTATTTATTAATTATCAGATAATGAAAGTAGTGAAATTACATTTTTGGCTTTGGGGGCAAGACAAAGTAGACACAGATAGATCTGAGCTCATAAAAACCATTACAAAAAAGCATATCTCAGAAAAACATAAAAGCTCCCAACAGCTCCCATTCATCTTCCCATGCCTGTGCTTTTCTCTTTTCATTATCTTTCATTTTCTCACCCTATCCTCCTCTTCTCTCCAGGGTCTTGATCCACTCTCTCTGAGTAAACATTTAGTTGATTGTCTTCTGATTCCTATGTCTGCCTCTCCAGGTTGCTGTATTTCTCACTGCATGCCTCTCTCAGCATCACAATTAGCCCACTGGCTTACAGGCCACAGGGGAATCTAACCTTAGCAACTGTCCATCACATCCGGGATATATATATATATATATATATATATATATATATATAT